>CM050925.1:5922231-7122231 GCA_027742785.1 Vigna reflexopilosa | reverse complement strand
TATCTTATATAAATTGAACTCATATCTTATTAATATTATATTTTTTTAAAGAATTCTCTCTTTTATAAACTTATAAATAGTAATACTATATGATATTTCTGTATCGACCCTAAAAAATTAATCAAGATAATATTTTTCTTAACAATGATACATCTTATAAATGAAATGATTCATACAATATAAAATAAAAGTTGAAGTTTTAAAATAAAAATTGAATGGTTTATAAGATTGGATTTTTTTTAAGGGAATTAGAGTTTATGTTAGAAATATAAAATACTATATATGTTTTGAAACATTCTTTTCATTGGACAGGAAAGGCACGCGGTTTGATAACTTTTAATAGTTCGTTTAGAATCACATAAACCGAGCACTAGAGATTGTGATTTTAACATGATAATCATCAAGCACATAGCTTTACGTAATTGTTCAATAAAAGATATTCACAAGCTTAAAGCCGTAAACTATGTGATTGCAAGAATCTGCATTGCATTGGATATGCATCGGTTGTTGGGGTGTTTGTAGATTTTAAATGTAGGGTATGGAGCTTGTACTCACATATTTCAACTACAAAAACATAATTTTTCTTAATTCATACACAAAACAATCAATTTTAATAAAATTATATTTTCTAGATCCTATAACAATTACAAAGTTTTACAATGAAAAAAGCAGGTGGAGATGACACTGATTTGTGTGGTTGGAGTGAGAAAAAACTAATGGAAGGAGCTTTAATTTGTGGTAGATGTCAATGTGATGTTATTTTGTTAGTTAAAAGGGAGGTGTCAAAGGAGATTTGTTCCATTTTCATTTTGAATTGTAACAATAAAAGTGGTGAGTGGTGCACATAAAAATAAAACTTAGCTAGGAAATGCCAGAGAGTCATTTTCCTTGAATTAATTAGTTTTGGCTTAATTTTGAGGCCACTTTCTCTCTCTCTCTCTCACTGTTACATGAAAGCTAGTAAAATTGAAATGGGTGGGTGCAATACCAACTACCAACCAACTAAACAAACTCAGCAATAAATACAAGCCACCGAAAAATAAATACGGATATCTGTTTCTTCTCTTTAATTTATTATAATTTTTATCTGTTTTTTAGGTCAAATAGGACACTTATAATCTCATCTTGTGTCTTGTACTATATGTTTTATAATTAAAGCTCAAATATGTAAATGAAATATTAGTTATATATTTTAAATTCGTCTTATTTTTAGTTGATATGAGATTTGAATTTTAAATCTAATTCAATCTTATAAAATCGTTTATAAAGTAAGATTTACATTCATTTACATGTTTTAAATTAATTTTATCTAATCGATGTGAGATTTTCAATATATATTTTTAGTTTGTAATTAAAAAAGTTTCCAAAATACCTAATTTAAAAGTTAACCAAAATATAAGGAAAACAAAAACCTCACTTGTGCAATATTGCCACCTCCCACCACCACTAATCATGGCTAGCAATACCACCACAAATATACTACTAACAAACTACAATAACAATACTCAAACACTCTCTCTCCTTATAACTATTATCACAGGGGTAAGTTTGGTATTTTAAACTTATGGAGGTGCATGTAAGAAACGTGGGGTGGAGGAAGCAATTGTCATAGGTCATATGTTTTCCAAGTGGAACCATTCATAATCTTGTAATGTAACAATAACAACTTTATGTTTTGCTTCCAAAGAATATTTAATGTGAGGGAGTGTTAAGTTTATACATAAATTAATTGGATTTATGAAAAAAAAAATATTTCTTAAATCTTAAAGATAAGTTTATTGAAATAGAATCTTGATAGCCCAAAGATAAAACGAAAGTATAAAACCCAACACAACTTGTTAAAAGTATAATATTCCATGGGGATAGAGTTATCCATTGTATCAATAATCTATGAAACACCTTGACAAGGGCAAATCATTGTTTGTTATTTAGTGTTTTACATTACATAAGGTGGTTCCAAAACCATTGGAATTAGAGAAGAAAAAACATGAAAAGGTAACTACTAAAATTTCCACAGCACAACCTTGAACTTTCTATTCTTGCCTTCATCAACTCATGTCCCATGAAGATCATTCATGTTACTTCACTTTCAAGAATCTAATATATTGAAGAAAAAAAACATTAATATTACCTTCATTAAAAATAAAATTTGAAATATATGCGCATATAAAGAAGCAGAATTTGTATCAATCATATTTCTGATTGACATGAAATCTCTACTGAAATAAATCATATCGTATTCCAAGGACTATTAGGAGAGTAGTGAAAACCTTTATGGTAGATTTATAACCCATGCTGCAATAGAACTCAGAGCAAGGAATGTTAGATTCACGAAACAAATATATTGCTATGAGCCTGTATTAAATTATTCCATTAAAATAAAACTTAGCATTTCTTGTACGAAAATCAAATGAAGATGCCAAGCATGATGTTCTTTACTTGATTTGTGATTCAAGCTTAAATTAATACTAATATATGCAAAATTTTCATTTTCAGAAATCAAATCACTCAAGGGAAAGCATAAAGTGAGGGTATTGATTCTTGCCTCTCCTCTTGCTTAATTACCATTTTATTATAGCAGCTAATAGCTTTTATTTGAACATTATGAAGCAAAAGTTGTGGCATTAAGGATCTAGCTTGCTAGGAATTCAAGGTTGGTACATTGTAAGTAAGCATATTTACGTTACTAAAGTTTGTAAAAAAAGAAAAACATTGAACACGAACTGCTTAATTTTTATCATTGTTTGAACAAAACTATTTCTAATGATAAATTTTAAAATTTTATTCAACTTTACATATTTAATTATATAAGAATTTACTTTTTAGTTTATATTTTTTTTGTGTAATATAAAAAACATATTATACTAACATAGAAACACATTATTTTTCAAAATGAAAAATGAAATAAATAATATATACAATTACACATGTTAGTCACACATTACATTCTTCTTCTAGAGAACATTATAGACAATTACAGATAAAGGGAACCATCAAGTATATCTTAATGATTTAGATTAACTTGTCATACTCAAATCCTTAAAAAAAACTTGTGTTCAACATGTTTCATCAAACCTATTAATAGAAAACTTATTAAACAATTTATCTTCATCTTCCTATATTAGGATGATTTATTTGTTCTGTGATATTTTAATACATAATTTTTTATTCACTTCTTACATGATGTTTTAATCTTTGACCTAAGTCATTTCTCTCCTTTCTATAATAGGTTATGTAATATTATCCCACACACTTGTAAAGAGTAAAAAACAAATACTATACTAAACATACAAAATACATTAGATCACAACATCATTCATATATCTGACAAAGTACAAGCTAATATAAGTATATTAATTATGAAAATGTATTTATTTCATCAATATCATCATTATGTTGAATAAAGTGAAAATTATGTATGAGATTAATTTTCCTTGTATTGAATATACACATAGGATTTTTTATTTATAATACAAGAAATATGGACTAAGTCCAAAATACAAATAAAAAATAATAACAAACTAACAAAAGATAAAAGATAAAGATAAGATAAAAGTAATATAACACTCCCCCTCATGTAGTGTATACAAATCGTATGTACCAAGCTTGTTACTAATATAATTCATAAATACTTAGTGAAAAATATCTACTTTTGCACTTGAGTGATACCAAATTGTTAATGATTTGCAAAGAGGAAATACCAACCCAAAAGACTCCCCTAAGTAATAAATCTGAGAGGTTACTCCATATAAATTTCTTTTTACAAATCGTCGTTAAGTAATGCATTGTTGATATCTAGTGGATAAATAATTCATTGTTGAAGGGCCACCATAACTATAAATAAACTAACAAAAACCATCTTTACCACGGGAAAAAAAAGCCTATATGGACGGGTCAAATGTAATAGTGACAGAAGGGAGGTCAGAAAATACTACAGCAAAGGAAGTCATTGATGAACGAGAGAGAAACCTTAAAAATCTAAGATTCTCTAATCAAGACACCTGGAAAAAGGAAAAAGAACAACCTTAATGCTATGAATAGATGTCTGAGAGGAGATATGACATACGACCATGCACGATGAACCTGAAAGAGGAAAAAGAGTGACATCGACTCTTGATAAAGATAATTCTTACAATTATCTAAGGTTCATTTTAGAGACAAAATCAACCCCCTTTTAGCTTGAAACTTGTTTAATCCTCTATTTTATCTTGCTTTTATAAATAATTATAGTTTAGGTTACACTTAGGAAATTTCATCACTAATTCCCTCATTTTGTAGATTAATTATGTGCTTTGGAAGAATGTCAAGTAAATCAAGGCGTTGGAACCCAAGAAAATCACCAAGAGCATCGAAAGCTTGATCTCGTGAAGCCAAGATCACGCCTGGGCACCCCTCCAAGGGCCTGAGCGTCATTTGCCTCGCAGAAGCCACGCTTGGACGCCCCATCCAGGGTGTTGAGCGCCATTTGATGTGCAAACTTGGCGCCTGGGCTCCCTAGTCAGGGCACTGAGCGCCATTTGAGTCGGAAAGCTTGCATCTGGGCGCCCCATCCAGGGCGCTAAGCGCCACCCAGTTCTGCAAAATTGGCACTTGACCACCCTTCTGTTTGGGCGCTGAGCGTGACTTTTGTTGATGTGGCATTCTTGACCTATTTAATGCTAACATGCAACGAGGGTACCATCTTTTTGCGGATGAAGCACAAAAACATGTTCTTGGAGCACTTGGAGCAAGCTTGGGTGTGTGGGAACTCTCCATTCTTCTTCCTTGGGTCTCCTTTGCTTTCCATTTCTTTTATTGTATTGTAAGCTTGAGCTCTCTATGGCAATGGAGAGCTAACTCCATTTTTGTTGGGGGATTGATGTAACCACTAAACTTCACGTATATGAATATGCTTTGAATTTATATATTGCTTCTTTCATTTTATGCTAGTAGTCTTGTTCCTTTACTTAATACTTGTTATGGTTTGACCACTCATAACTTGATTTTTGGGTTTGTTTGATATGGGAAAATTTCTCATGAACCTTGATTTGGAATAAGCTACATATAGGAATTTGTATCTAGGAATAAAGCTTGAACCTTTAGTTGTCATAAATCTTTATAATTAATGCAGAGTTACTTATTAGGGTTTTCAAGGGATTGAAATCCAATAAGGAAGTATAGGCTCTTGATACAAAGGGATTGGGTTTTGAGTAAACTAGTGTGTTTACTTTAGCATTTAAATGAAAAATAAGTGTTTTAATATGCATGAAAGTGAAGTAAGTGAAATCATACCCCAACATTACCAATTCATATCATTTTTAATCTTTCCATTTCTAAGTGTTTTTGCTACAAAAGGTCATTTTACATTTGAAGCATTATGTTTATTTTAATTGCATTTAAATCTCACTTAATGGAATCATTCTTTAGTCTATATTAGTTAGAAATTATACGATTGTTTGGTGTTGCACGAGTCTCTTAGGAAACGATATCTGGTCTTACCGGTTTATTACTTGAAACAATTTGCTACACTTGTCGAGGTCTTAACAATGCTCTAAATCTTTACCTTAGAGGAGATGAGATGTGTCACCACACACAATGGAAATTCGAACTCTGGTAGTGGTAGGCGTTGCCAGCAGTCATAGGTGGCACTGCCGCCAACAACTGCAGGTACAGTGACAGAGACAACAATTTTTTTTCCTCAAAAGGACCAGACTTTAAATATCATATGTTAAATATAGTGAAAACTATATGTGTATTTTTTCAAATAATTACAAAATCATCAATGCTGGAAGAACGGTTACTCCAAAAGAGAGATAATAATATATATGTAATATTTTTTAATAATATTATCAAAAGTAAAATTATTAAATGTAGTTCATTTATTAAATGCATTAAATTCTTTAAATATGGTATAATGAATGTATTGATAGTATATTTAATGTATATATTAAGGTTATTTAATGATAATTTACTATTTTTATGTTATATATGGTTTAATTTTTTTCTTCATTAATTAATATTATACATCATATTTTATTTTATTATAAGAGTTAAATATGTTTTTGGTCCCTTAACTTTTAATGAAAATTGAAATTAGTCATTCTTCAAAACTTTGGCCTAATTTAATCCTCAAACTTTAGAAATGTATGAATTTAGTCCTTTTAATCCAATTTTGTTAACTTTATTTAATGTTTCAAACGTGCTTCACAGTTAACATTGAAGCAAAAATGTGTCAAACAGTGTAAACAACTTAAATGCTATCATGAAATGTGCTTAAAACATCAAATAAACCTAACAAAATTTAGTTAAAAGGACTAAATTCATACATTTCTAGAGTTGGGGACTAAATTAGGCCAAAGTTTTGAAGAGGGACTAATTCCAATTTTCACTGAAAGTTAAGGGACTAAAAACATATTTAACCCTTATTATAATAATAACTATTTTTTTACAGCTTTAAATAAATATATAATATTTTTACATATATTATGTTTATTATTATTTATATTATTATCGTGTGTGTATTAATAAATTAAATTTTAAAATAATGAATGAAAAATAATTTATACAAAATATTTTGTTAATGATTTGCAAAGAGGAAATACCAACCCAGAAGACTCTCCTAAGTAACAAATCTGAGAGATTGTTCCATATAAATATTTTTTTACAAATCGTTGTTAAGGAATGTATTGTTGACATCTAGTAAAGATGTCATTGTTGAAGGACCACCACGACTTTAAATAAACTAAAAAAACTATCTTTACCATGGGAGAAAAAACATATATTTACGGTCAAACATAACAGTGACAGAATGGAGGTCAGAAAAGACCGCAGCGGTAGAAGCCATTAATGAATGAGAGAGTTTAAAATCCAGGATTCTCTAATCAAGACACCTGAAAAAGAAAAAGGAGCAACCTCGATGCTCTGAATAGCTGTCTGAAAGGAGACATACGACCATGCACGATGAACCTGAAAGAGGAAAAATGGCGACATCGATGCTCTAAATCGTTACCTGAGTGGAGATGAGACGTGTCACCACACATGACTTTAAAAGGCACTGAATGTGCGTAAGAGCTCTGATGAAAGCGTCATTGACAACACGGTGATTGCTTAGCCAAGACGATTAAAATTGTGTGATTGTTAGTTAAAATTGAAACTCTGGTAGTGATAAGCACCACAAACTGTCGAAGATGACATCGCCATCGGCAACTACAGTGGCCGAGACAACAAAATTTATTTTCTCAAAAGAACTAGACTTTAAATACCATGTTGAATATAATTAAAAGTATACCTGTATTTTTTTAAATAATTACAAAATCAGGAAGAACGGTTACTTCAAAAGAGATAATAATATATATGTAATATTTTTAATAATATTATCAAAATTAAATTTATTTAATATAGTTTATTTATTAAATGCATTAAATTCTTTAAATATGGTATAATGAATGTATTGATAGTATATTTAATGAATATATTAAAGTTATTTAATGATAATTTACAATTTTTATGCAATATATGGTTTACTTTTTTTGTTCATTAATTACACATTAATTAATATTATAAATCATATTTTATTTTATTATAATAATAATTATTTTTTTACAGCTTTAAATAAATATATAATATTTTTATATATATTATGTTTATTATCATTTATATTATTATCTATACATTTATACACATATCTACATCTATATATAAATATGATAAGTCAGTGTACACTTTTACTTTTCCTATTTTATTCTTAATATTATGATTTTTAACTTATGTGTTAAAGGTAATTGTATAAACTTGTCATCAGTTTCAATTTTACTATATTTATTCCATTTATGCAACTGATTTTTCCTTTTTTTAATTTGGATTAAAAAATTTTCTAAAAATTATTTATATTTTATTTGACAATACTTTGGGATTTGTTGTATTTTTTATTTTGATATAAATTGTTTCTAAAATTATTTATATTTTATTTAGTAAAACTTTTTTATTTATTGTAATCTCAAATTTGGATTAACATTTTTACTAAAAGTTATTTTTATTTTATTAATACAATTTGACAAAAATAGTAAATTTTCATATAATTTTTCTCTAAAAAACTACAAACAATAATTTCTGTAGACAAAATTACAAACTCATTTTATACAAATTTTACGGATAAAACTGCAAAGCCTTCTCAAATAATATTTTTTTTACAAATTTATAAATTTTTTTATATAATTTATTTTTGACAAAATTACAAATTTTCACCCAAGAGATATTCCATTACAAACCTTTTCATACAATTTTTTTTACTAAAATTACAAATCATCACCAAAGATATATTGAATTATGGTGACAATTTTAAAAGTAACTCATATGATTTTATACTAGACGCTTGAAATCCATTGCCAACAAACTAGACAACTTGTTTGTAATAATGATAATAGAAAAGAACAAAGTAAGAATTGAACGATCTTTAACATTTTGATATAAAATTTTATATAAATGTGTAAACAATGTTTAAGATGCAAAACACAAAGTATGTTCAAAATAAAAAATATATATTTTAAATTATATACTAATTTTTATATATATAATTTGGGGATGAAGTCCACTTACTCTACACTGAGATCCATTTGGAAAATGAGTTATGCATTTTCTTTTTCATTTTTTTAACTTTTACTGTATTTCTTATTATTTTATCTCATCTCATCATATTTTTTTTAAATATCAAAACATTATAATTTAACAAAACTGGTGTGTTATAACATGTTAGAAGCTTATGTACTTTAATAATAATAAAAATAAAATGACATCTAAAAGTGAATTTTACTTTATACATAAGTTTTTAAAACTGATACATAAAAGTTAAAGTTCAAAATAATCATGGATATAAATGTTCTTTAAAAGTTATATAGTTATTAATTTATTTTTATATTTCTATTTTTTATATCATACCATAATTGATATATTTTGTTGTATTATATATATATATATATATATATATATTAATAAGTTAAATTTTAAAATAATGAATGAAAAATAATTTATACAAAATATGAAGAAGATGAGAAAGTATAAAAAGATGAGAAGACGAACTAATGAAAGAAAGAAAAAGAGATACAAAATTTTGTGGTGGTAAGATTGTTTTGCGATTTAGATAAATCAGACGCATTTTCTTCGTCCTCTTTTCAGGTAGACAACATTTCTTGGTCTTTGTCTTTGTCTTTGTCCATTTCTTTTTATTCTTCTTACTTTTATCAAACCCAATTCTCAAATCTCTTAATTCCTCTTGAAACCCTACTTTTTTTTTTCTTTTACATTTTTCAATTGTGTGTATGTATACATCTCATTACAATCTTATATTATTTATAGTCACTTTTATTTCTACCACTTCAAATTTCAGACCTTTGTCGATTGATTTTGTATCCATGCCTGCATGGCGAACAATACAAATTCAGAGCATTTTGTGGAGTTGTATGAAGTTCGCAAAGGTTTGAAAAGGGAATTTGCCTTTGCTATGAAGGCACAATCTCAGATATGTGATTCTTTAGGCCGAACTCGATCAAAAAAGGCTCAAACTTTGGTTGAGGTATCGACTAATTCATCCAACAAAAAATCTAGGTTACCAAAGATTAAAAATCTAACAAATTTGGTAAAAACCAATGAAGATACTGGTGTTGCTCTAAGTGAAAAGGAAGTAAAAAGTGATGTGATGGATACAAAAAAACTTAAAAGTCAAGTGAGTGATGAAGCAAGAATGTTGATTATGTGTGAAAAAGAGCACAATAGTGATGTAACCATTGTTATTTGTGATGAAGTGCACAAAAATGATGAACCCAAGACTGAGATTGTGCAAAAACAACCTGCTTGTGATAATGACATAATGAAAGAGAAAGATGACAATGATGAGATTGTTTCAACTTTGGGTTACAAGTTCAAAATCCCAGTAAAGTCTACACAATCAACATTAAACAAATTAGAAAATTGTGATAGCAAGGTTAAGAGTAATGGTGTTTATAAAGAAAGAAAAAATGTTTCTATGATTATTGCTTCAACTCCAATGACATCTTTTATGGGAAAAAAGTTTCCTTCCAAGCTAAAAGACCTTTTATCTTCTGGAATTCTTGAAGGACTACTTGTGAAATATGTTCGCAGCATCAAGGTATTTTTTTTTTTTTTTGGTAAATTTATATAAGTTTTTAGTTTTTTTAATGTGTGCATTCATGAAAGAGGTATGTGGTTTTTTGTAGGCAAAATCTATAGGACTTCTGGGAGTTATTTCTGGCATTGGAATATTGTGTTATTGTGAAGTTTGTAACAAAGTTGAAGTAAGTGAACAAATACAAATTTATGTTTTAGTTGTAAACAATATTTTAATTGCAATTTTTTTGTTGTATTTTTTGGAAATTATGAAAAAATAATGCAACTAAATTAAAATTTATTATAAAATTATGGTATTCAATACATTGTTAAATATCACAAACTATTTTTTTTTTGTGCAAGTAGGTTGTGTCACCCACAATTTTTGAGTTGCATGCTGGTAGCTCAAACAAGCGTCCTCCAGAATATATTTTCCTTGAGAATGGAAGTACTCTTCGTGATATCATGAATATATTTTTGAATATTCCATTAAACACTTTGGAGGAAGTTGTTCAAAAGGCTTTGGGAGACTTCACAATGAAAAAGTCTAACTTTTGCGTAAATTGTAGAGGTTTAAAATTTATTGTTTTTTACCATTTTTATGTGCCTATCTACTTATTCCAAATATACTTTGAAAAAAATAATATTTAATTACATTATGTACTTTTGAAGATGTCAATGTTGTATCGAAATTATTCTGTAATTCATGCGTGGAGTTACTAAAGGATTGTCAAGCTAATCTCATTTCAACAAATAACAACAATAATACCTTTGCAGTTCAATCCAGGTATTTAAATACAACTTAATTTTTAATTTTTAAGATAACTTTTGTTGATACTTATACATTAACACATTAGTATCAATAATGATTATATGATGAATACAAATGTTTTGTATCTATAACATGATTTATCAACAAAACATAACTACTACTTCAAGGATGTCATAAAGTAAATATTATAGAGCTCATTAATAATTAATAGTTTGTTTCGATATTGATACACAAATACTTTTTATTTATGACATAACATCTAAAAACATACCACCTTCATCACAAGGCTGAATTAATTTTGTATTTACAATTTGACTTCTCATTTGATTTTATTTTTTGGAATAAAAAATTATTTTTCCCACATGAAATTTTCATGAGTAGCAAATTACATATGTACATGATACAACATTTGTATATAATATATATTATACATTACTTGTTATGCAATTGACTAATACTTTTTATTAGTCATGTTGATATAATATCCATTAATCAACTATTACAGGTCCTCAGAGTTAGTTATGTTTCCAAAATCACTAAGTCGTGGAATGAAACATAGCACATCTCATGGAAATAGCAGAGGAAAATTAACTAGAAAGTAAGTATTTTTGTCAAACATATTAAATTATCTTATTGATTTAGAAATATGATTTTATTCATATAGTAACATTTTAAATTACAGTCTTTTATCAAACATATAATCTTGTTTTATGTTGTCAAAATTTGGAAGGGATTTACGCTTGCATAAACTAATATTTGAGGAAGATGGGTTGCCAGATGGAACTCAAGTTGGATACTATATTCATGGAAAGGTTGTCTTGATAATGTCTTACTCTTATACTCATATTTTTGTTTTCTTTTTACTTTTAATTTTTTTTAATGTATTTTATGTTATGTGGGCAGAACCTATTATCTGGTTATAAGAATGGATCTGGAATTGTTTGTAATTGTTGCAATCGTGAGGTACATATTTATTACGTTGTAGTAGAGATGATGTTTCAATAACTTCAATTGTAATCATACATTATATATATGTAAAACATGAGCAGATTAGTCCTTCTCAATTTGAAGCACATGCTGGTTGGGCATCGCGACGACAGCCGTGAGTTTTTTGTTTATGATTGTAAATTCATTATAGCTATTTTTAGTAATTATGTGTTAAAATATTAGAAAGGGAGTTTATGTCTAACTCAACCCTACAAAATCGGTTTGTAAGGTGAGGTTTACACCTCACTTATATATTATAAATTGGTCTTATCTCTAGTCAATGTGGAACTTTCAACACACCTCCTTCACGCCGAGGTATAGACATCTTGTGCATGATAGTAGAAATTGGGTAGTCCAATAGTGGTCCGACAATGAGTGGAAACAGAAATGTCCACTTAGAACTTGCTAGGATAGGCTCTAACCATGACTCTGATATCATATTAGAAAGTGGATTTTTAAGGCCTAACTCATCCCCACGTAAAATACTTAATATTATCTTTCTTTGATGAACATTTTCTCACCTTTTTCCTTTTAGTACGATAAACTATTTTATTTATTTTTCATGATTTCCATGAATATGATAATTAAGAGTTGTACTATGGTAATTTTTTTTTGAAGAGGTCCAATACTTTTTCTTATTCCCTTAAACATTTTTTTTTTAATTTCTTTGTAGTTATGTGCACATATGTGTATCTAATGGACTATCACTCCATGATTTGTCTATCTCCCTATCACAAGGTCGCAAATTTTCTACCAATGATAATGATGACCTATGTAGTATATGCAGAGATGGAGGAAATCTTCTGTGTTGTGATGGATGCCCAAGAGCTTTTCACACAGGTGAAGTTTTATCTTTTCATTTTAAGTATTTTTTTGATATATTAATAATATGTATTTACTTATTAAAACTATTTTTAGTTTATCTCATTATCACTTTTGTCATATGGTTTTGTATGTATAAAATATATTTGTCTTTGTATGTAAATTAACTTGAGATTTATTTTTGAATTCATGATATCATCATACCTTCTGTACATTTTTATGTTATACTCAGATTAGAGTTAAGATAACAAGCTTTAATATTTTTATTTTTGCAGATTGTGTATCTCTTCCATGTATTCCAAGTGGTACTTGGTATTGTAGGTATTGTCAGAATTTGTCTGAAAATAACAAATATATTGAGCATAATGAGAGTACCAAGGTTGAAGGGAGAGTTGAAGGCATTGATCCCTTAGAACAGATAAACCAGAGATGCATCCGTATTGTCAAAGAATTTGAAATTGGTGGATGTGCATTGTGTAGGTAATATATTCTTCTATCTTTTAATAAGGTTATTGTTAATGCATGCATAAATAATGTTTGATTTTTCATCTTCCTTATGAATATTTTGCAGTAGATTAACATCAACAAAAAAATGTACAGCATAACAAATACTTGGTTTTATAGTGCAATATTACTATATATAATATAAGTGTTACAATACATTATACTTAAATTATTACAACCTTTTGATAGTTTGTTCTATGAAGTCTATCGGCTTCCACTAGTGAAAAAATGTTATTTAACGTCAGCTCATAGACGTCTGTTAGAGTTCCATCGACGTCATATGATGACCGGTGGCATTACCATAAATAAGATGGTAACCTAGACGTCAATTTCAAGGTAATACGACGTCTATTAAGCAATACACGTCAGCTCTGTTGTAAGCCGACGTCCAATGTAATGAGGTAGGCGAGAAGACAGACTTCTCCTGCACATTTGACGTCGGTTGTGATGGGGACCGACGTCTACTTGGGTGCAGTTAATGCTGGTCACCTGATTCCCAGGCTATTAGACGTCAGGTTGTAAAAAACCGACGTTTATGGACTGTCCGGAAGGCGGGACGGCAAAAATTTTCTGCAAAATAGACGTCGCATTTCTGGGTGCGCGATGTCTATGTGCCTGTAATTAATTATGTGCATCAAACTCCGAGACACTTCCACGTCCGACAACAGGACGTCTATATTATTATAGACGTCGGCGCCCTTTCACAACTGTCGTCTACGTCCCTGACAGGAAGTGAAACGTCAATCGGTTCAGCGCCCTAGACGTCGGTTCCCCTTCACAATCGACGTCTAATGGGCATTCAAAAGTCGATTTAAATGTTAACTTGGTCGTCGAATTAGTTAGACAACCGACGTCTACATTACTATAGACGTCAGTTTCGCAAGCAACTGACGCTCAATTTCATTTTAAATAAACCGCAGACTCTTCACGGCATTCAGTTTCTGATATCGTCTTCCTCTCTTCTCTTTTTTCTCTTATTTCTCTCTTACGACATTGCATTATTGTTTCTGATATCTTTATCGTCTTCCTCCTCTTCTTTTTCTCTCTCCCGGCATTGCATCCCAGGTGGTTTTTTTTTATGCTTACCGTTTAAACTTTATTTAGACTTTCATCGATTATCTTCTGGTTCAACTGATTAAAATTTGCTTTCTTTGTGTTGTATTTTAGTGTAGTTTTGTTCCTTTCTTGGGGTAACGTAGTAACACATTCTCCATTTGCTAGCTGCCTCTCAGAAAAAATGGCGTCTTGTGAATTTCTTTTGGTCGTTTCAACTCAAAAACGACCATGGGTCGTTGCCTAGTTATCATTTCACTGTGATTTTTCCCTCTTGCGAATGAAAATGGAACTAAGCAACAACCCAGGTTCGGTTTTGGGTTGAAATGCCATAAGAAATTCAAAAGACGCAAGCTTTTTTTCGGGGGAAACTAGCAAAAGGAGATTGTGCTACTAGGCTATCCAAAGACGGGAACAAAACTGCACTAAAACACAACCACTGTATTAGACGTTGGTTAATGTATACACCGATGTCTATAGTACCTTTTAGACGTCTGTTAGTGTCATAGACCGACGTCTATATAATGTCTTTAGACGTCCAGTACCGACGTTTAGTGACGTCGGACATGGTACTGACTGATGTCATTATAGACATCAGTTATATTCATGTCCGACGTCTCATTGACGTTACCAACAATGACGTCGATTGTTTAATAGACATTAAAAACTCAAAATAACCGACGTTAAACAGCGTTTTTCCACTTGTGTTTCTTCTATTTCATCACCGTTAGATTTATCTACTCCTATGTAAAAAAAACATGATTATAGCATAACCACATACATCAAACATAGCTAAAAAGGGTGAACTAATGTTTCACTTGTCTATCAAAAGTCACATTTCACATTTACATAAAATGTAATAAAGATTGATTATTTTCAGAAGACTAATATTAAGTTCAAGCAACCTTAGAAAGTAACACCTATCAACAACTTGATATGTTTGACAATGTGTCTTGTTCTGATATAGATATGATGTGACAACCTTAAATAAGAAGGTTAATTATACACTTTTAATTAAGTATCGATGAGTCTTATTATCAACTCAGTGTATGAAATCTAATTATTCTTTATGATATTTTTGTATATGTGATTCAATTTATTTTTATAATCTAGATGTCCCATCAAATTTTCTAACTTAATACTCAACATATTTTAACATCTATGCAACATTGCAATAATATTATTATATTATTACTCAAATCCAAATACACAATATATTACCGATCACACATTATATCCTATATTATTTTAATAAAAAAAATTAAATTCATTTATACAATCATACTTTATATATAATGGTCTTAGTAAAATTTTTAGTTTAAGTGATTATTTTTTGCTTAAGAAAAAACACGAGAGGAAAGAGTTTCGTTTCAACCTTATTCTTTCTTAAACGAAAAATATGAGGAAAATGACATTATGCAACAACTTGAAAAATGCATATAATCATTAAACTTTCGAATTTTTTCTACTCTAACTTGCTTCAAAACCTCTAAGCAACTTACACTTGCAATAAAAACCATATTTACCCTTTAGCATCAAAATTTTGTATATTGTACCATACGGTTCGTTACACCGGTGTGTACTGTACGTATGACCTGCCTTGGTACCAAGACCATGCAGGCCATCTATCCAGGTCGTCCACTATCCTTTCAGGACGTCCAACTATATCGTCCTCTTAGGACGTCCTCACAGGTCATCCTCTTAGGGTCGTTCTTTTAGGACGTCCTCATAGGTCATCCTCCTAGGGTCGTCCTTCTAGGATATCCTCCCAAGACATCGTCACAGGCTATCCTCCCAGGTCGTCCATCGTCCTCCTATGTCGTTCTCACAAGCAATCCTCTCAGGGCCGTCCTCCCAGGTCGTCCACCGTCCTCCTAGGACGTCCTCATACCCTCCTCTTAGGGTTGTCCTCCCAGGCCGTCCTCCCAAACCGTCCTCAGGTCATCCTCTCAGGGCCGTCCACCCAAGTCGTCCACCGTCTTCCTAGGACGTCCTCCTAGGCTATCCTCCCAAATCGTCCACCCAAGTTGTCCTTCCAAGTCCGTCCAACCAGGCTGTCCATCGTCCTCCCAAGACGTCCTCCCTGGACGTCCTCTCAGGCCATCCACCCAGGTCGTCCACCCAAGTCGTCGTTTCAAGTCCGTCCAATCAGGCCGTCCTCCCAAGTTGCCCACCTAGGTCGTGCCTAATATGACCTAATAGTATGGTCAGATTATTAGTGGTAATGACTCATTAAGTCCTTAATGCAGATTAAGGTGTGATTAGACCATCATTAGGCCAACGAAAGGTAAAGGCTCATCATAACTAGTATAAATAAATGACCCAGGTATGACTTTAGGACTACTATGCACATTATATGCATCAATTGCTCAACTAACCGATCATTTATATTACTAACTTGAGCGTCGAAGTGCCCTTAACAGGTACCCACCCGCACGGGTTCGACTAAAAGGAAAAAGAACGAATAACGTAACTTGGATGATGGAAAATTATTAGAGAACTCATCCGGTCATCAGGACACCTTGGAGTGTTTTGACTAAGGGATCTCGATCCCCTATCCAATACATATACTAACTTAAAATTCAGTACCATAAATAATTTAACATACAACTTCTCGCAACATCCTAATTAATTTAACTACAACATTTACTCTACCGTGTTTATAACATCAAAATGCAACCACCTCAACTATACATTTAATTAAGAAAAACTCTTAATCAACAGTGGCTACTCCAAACCACCAAAGTCTAAATATATTTGCACTTTCTCAACTCATTTTAAAACATTCAAGATTCAAATTCACATCAATCCAATCAACTGAAGTAAAATCAACATCAACCCCATTGACCTCATGGACCCTTGCCTTCGAAACTATGCGAATCCAATGATAGAAAAATGTCAGGAACTAAAAGGTTAAATAACCTAGAAAACACCTAAAACACCACAACTTTAACATCAAAGGATGATTTTAATGAAACATCATCTCTTTATATTATAAAACTTCTGAAATTTCACAACATCTATAGAATCTAAAAAAAAAAAAAAAAAAAAAAAAAAAAAAAAAAAAACTAGAAAAGATATGTTTATAAAATACACTTAAACTTACTCTATACAAAATTTCGATGAATTAAAATGAAGTATACTCTGCCACTGTCTCACAGATGTTATTTGATTTGAAAAAATGAGGAGAATCAATCCCTGAATCTTATAGAAAAGCCATAAAATATTCAGAAGAGATAGTTTATAAATATATAAAGATATAGAGATGAATAACTAAATAGTTAAGTCTCTAGTTTACATACATAATATAAAAATAAAATTTTACATTTTATTCTCTTTTAACTTAAATATCTCTAATAAACTAAAATGTTGGGTCTAGCTGATTAGTATTTTATCTGTTTTACTGTAAATTTTTTTGTATTATCTCATATATTTCATTTCATATACTTCAGAAGCCAAGATTTCAGCAAAAGCTTTGGACCTCGAACAGTGATTATTTGTGATCAGGTGTTGTTTAACTCGAAATGCTAATTATGATGCCTTAATAGAATATATATCATTTACTATATTATCTATCAGTTTAAATAAAATTTCCAATTAATGTGTGTTTGCAGTGCGAAAAAGAGTATCATATTGGGTGTTTGAAGGATCATAATATTCAGAACATAGAGGTGTTGCATGCTTGTTTTTTTTTCTCTGGTTTATTTATATGTTTGTTTTGATTAATACATGTAATTGTTAACTAGTGTTGTTTTCCAGGAATTACCTGAAGGGAGTTGGTTTTGCTGTTCAGAATGTGAGAACATTAATGCTACTTTGGTGAATTTGGTGGCTCGTGGAGAAGAGAATCTTCCAAATCCCCTCTTGAATTTGATCAAAAAGAAATACAATAACAAAGGCTTAGAATTTGGGTCTGATGTTCATATAAAATGGAGGCTTCTGAACTGGAAAGTGGGTGAATCTGAGGAAACAAGACAATTGCTTTCAAAAGTTGTTGCTATTTTTCATGTGAGTGTATTACTATCTCTATATTATTTAGTTAACATTGTTTTCAAATTAACTACTTAGAATTATAACTATGTTTTGTAGGAGCAATTTGATCCAATAGTTCATACTACAACTGGGACTGATTACATTCCAGCAATGGTTTTTGGGTTAGCATAATCATCTTTGATTTGTTCTATTACCTTTGTTTTCTGATATGCATGAACACATGATAAAATCAGTTTTTGTTATTTGAATTCCACAGAAGGAACATTATAGGTCAAGATTTTAGTGGAATGTACTGTATGTTACTCACTGTCAAGTAAGTGAAATGTGTTCTTGTTCAATATTTTTGCTTGAAAGAAACTATGAATGTTGAATGTGTTTCGTGATTTTGCAGTGAAGTGGTTGTATCTGCTGGAGTTTTTCGTGTGTTTGGGTCAGAAATTGCAGAACTTCCTTTAGTGGCTACTGTTACTGATTTTCAAGGACAGGTTGTTTAATGTACTTGAAAGAAAGTAAAATGAGATTGTGGGAGATATTTTTTTCTTAATATTATGTGATTTTCTTTCAGGGATACTTTCAATCTCTGTTTTCTTGTATTGAGGGTTTGCTTGGATCATTGAAAGTGAAACGATTTATTCTTCCGGCTGCTGGTGAAGCTGAATCAATATGGATCAATAAATTTGGGTTTTCAAAGCTACATCAAGATGAGGTTTGTAACACATGTTTTCTTCTTGAGTTTTAAAATTATTCTGGAACACACTTAAATTATCTGGTAATATGTTATTGGAAATAAGATCAATTATAGTATATAAGTGGATGCAAATCTCATTTTATAAATCAGTTTTTAAGATTGAGTTAAGTTTAAAGTTCACTTCTAACGTAGTATCAGAGCTATCGTTAAAGCATATCTTATAGTATATGTAAATATTTGTTACTCTGCCACTGTTCTTAGTTGTTCTTGTGCTAACTTTTATTCTCTTTATTGTAGATCAACAATTATTGGAAATATTATCACATGATGATCTTTCAAGGGACCTGTTTACTACAGAAGCAAATTCCTCAGCTTTGAAGCATATTTTACTTTGAGTATGTTAATTTAGAGACCTAATTTAGAATGTGTTTTCTGGATTTTGGTGGGTGTGTGACAGAACACATCTTTGAACATTTACTATGGATCAAAACAAGATCAAACGTTTGATGGTACTGTGGTAAACTTATATTTGAAAACTGTGGACATGGAAACATAGAATGAACTTTTAAGACACAAAAAAGTTCTATGTTAAGTTTGGTTATTTCTAGTACTGGTTTTCATTATATTGAATTGAATAAGTGTGTTTGTTTTAGGAATATTTGCAAAAGGATCACTTTTAAAAAATAAAATTATTTTGTTTTAAATTAACTTTTAATTGTCCAAGCATTTTGTTTCAATTCTAAGTCTTTCGACTATCATCAGGTCAATTACTTTTTCTATTTTGATGTGTGAAAAAATTGTCTTTAAAAAACATTTTAAAAAGTGAAATAAAAAAAAATCAAGATATATGTAATATTTTTTCTCTATAATTATCATTTAACCAATAAAGTATTGTATTTGTTAAAGTTTATCAAGCTTTTACATTAATACAATAATATTTAAAATGATTTTTATTTACTGATGTATAATTTTTATGAAAAAACTTAAAAATAATAACCAGATTATTAAAAAAGAAGTATATAATTATTAATTTTGTATACATTAATATACTTTGGTAATCAATAAAGTCGCATTAAATATAAAGTTAGATAATATAAATTAAATTTTGAAATAATGCATAAAAGTTAATGTGTATAAGATATGGAGGAGAAGATGACGGAAAGAGATTAAAAATAAGAGTTTGTTGTTGCATTATTATTTTGAGTTTTGGATTACTTTGTACTTTTGTTTTTGGGCTTTGGATTATTTGGATTTTCGACAAGCCTAACATCTTTTCTTTATCATAGGTTAGATTAAGTTAAAATATGTTTAATTCTTTGTTTATTTTCTCTTCTAGAAAATAAATTCTTAAATCTCTTAATTCTCCTTTAAATCCTAAATACTTTTTCTTTTACTTTTCTCAATTGCATGCTTGTACACACTAATGCAATCTTAAGACTTTTACAATCATTTTTATTCAAATCACTTTAATGAATGAAAAGGAACTTTAGAGTCAAGTGAGTAATGATGTAATAAGTTTTGTGCAAAATAAAAATATAATGATTATTGTTTATGAGATGATTCACATAATGATAAATATAAACTTAAGTATTTTTTTAGTTCATCAAATTAAAATTATTAATTTGAGTTCCTTAATTTAAATAATATATTTTTAATTTCTCAACAAATTACTTACTAATGATTTCTATTTACTAATATATATTTTTTTTATGAAAAAAGCTTAAAACTAATAATTATACAAATATTATTCAAAAAGTATATATTATTAATTTATTTTTATTTTTTATTCATTAATATTACTTATAATCAATAAATTTTCATTGAATATACATTGATAATATAAATTAAATTTGAAAAAATGCATGAAAATGAATGTATATAAGATAAAGAGGAGAAAATGAACGAAGGAGATTAAAAATAAGACTTTGCAGTAGCAAGATCAATTTGAGCTCATTGGATTATTTTGGACTTTTGATTACTTTGCCTTTTAGATAAATCAAAGACCATTACTTCCTGCACCCCCTTCAAATTTCTTCTCCCACTCCGTCAAAATGCTTCTGGAAAATGTATTTCATAGAAAGAGGAGAATGTTTGCTTTCTGAAAAAAAAATTCTGAAATTATTTATTGTGTTCTGGATAATAAATTCTGGAAATGATGGGTGCAGGAAGTAATTACCTAAATCAAGCACCTTTTCTTTATCTTATTTAAGTTAAAATACCTTTCACTCTTTCTTCTTCTTCTCTTCTCCAAACCCAATTCTTAAATCTCTTATTTCTTTTTCATACTTAAAATCCTTACAACCTTTTCATATATTTCTTATAAATTATTATATAAAAAATGCATAAAAATTAATGTACACGAAGAAAATAAGAGAGTAAAGGAAAATAAAAAATACAAGAATTATAATGGTAGGATTACTTTGGATTTTAGATAAATCATTTACTTTTTTTAACAAATATTTTGATAATGTTAAAACCTTGGTATAAATGTGTAAAAAATTTTGAGGATACAAATTCAAAATACTTACATTCTTCATATATTCTTTCTACACCCTTTTTAGACACTTTCTACAACTTTTCTATATATTTCCTACATTTTTTTAGGTATTTTCTACACATATCTTACACCATTTTAAAACCCTTATTACACCATTTTTAAACCTTTCTTACACTCTTCTTACATAATACACCCTTTACCTTCACTCTTCTTACACCCTACACATGTCTCACACCATTCTTACACCCTTCATACACCATTCTTACATTCTTCGTATACCTTTCCCATAAACTTTCTATATTTTTCTTACATCATTTTTAAACCCTATACCATACACCATTTTTAACACCCACCCTACACCTTGTCTATACTCTTCTTACACCAATTCTATCGTCCATCCTACACATTTCTTATAGCCTACACCCTACATCTCACACACCTTGCGTATACCATTTCTACATCCTTTCTACATCATTCTTACATTTTTCTTATATCATTCCTACACCTTCGCAACACATATCTTACACCCTTCTTAAACCCTTTTCACACCCTTCTTACATCATTCTTACACATTTCCTATATCCTTCCAACAAGCTTCTTACACTTTTCTTAGACTCTTTGTACACCCTACAACATACTTACACCATTCTTACACATTTCCTACATCGTTCTTATAACTTTTTCACACCCTTCCTACATTTTTCCTACACCTTTACTACACCCTTACTACACCCGTCCAACATTATTTCTACACCCATTCTATATACATTTTCTAAACATTTTTTACACCTTTGCTACACATTTCATACACATTTTCTACACTATTTCTACAACTTTCCTACACATTTTCTACACCTTTTTCTACACATATTTTACACCTTTCTTAAACCATTCTTACACCTTACACCCTACATTGTCACCCTTGTTACACTCTACACCATTCTTACACCTATTTTACACCTTTTTCATTACCTTTCCTATACCCTACACCCTACTTTCACCATTCCTACGTATTTTCTACACGTTTTCACACTTTCTACACCACACCTACACCATTTCTACATCCTTCCTACATTCTTTTTACATTATAAACTCTACACACTACACGCTCACCTTTCTTACACCTTACACTCTTATCGAGAAGATGGAGGTGAAGAAGAAGATGATGTGGTGGTCTCTGATTGGTTTATATGAGATTGATAGGATCACCATGCCCTAAGTCTACCACATCATTTAAATAAGCCACGTCAGCATAGATTTAACATCGTTCAATTAATTTAATAGTAGGGGTCTAATTGTATCAATTTTTCACAGTTAGGGATCTAATTGTAACAAAAAACTGAGAGACTAATTTGATAAAAGTCACCAGAAATAGGAACCCACCGTATGATTAAATCATATAATTTTCATAATTTTAGAACACAAATTCAATCTTTTGGAATAATTTTTATTTTATATTCTAAAATATATAAATTTTGAAATATAAATTTATATTTCATTATATATTTTAAATATTTGCAGATTAAACAATCTAATACTAAAATAAAAATCCTAAATTAGAAAGTAATTTTTTGAAATTTTTAAGTTCATGTAGGTTGATGTTGAGGTTATGAAAGTGTAGTAAGAAAGTGCCTTAAATTGCAATGAGCCGAAAACATAAGGGTTTTTGTTTCCTGTACCCATAACTTTTGAAATGATAATTTTCCTTTATGAGCTCTATTCCTATGATGTCATTTTTTGTTACTTTTACTCCATCATTACGATGTTATGGATTTCGACGAGGTTTGGTAGTGGTTTAGAGTTAGTTAATCTTTGATGGGTTGAAAGTTGAATTTTTTTAGAACAAGAACCAATTTGTGTTAATAAAAAAAATAAAATCAATTATTTGAGATTAGATATATTATGGAAACTCCAAAAATACATTAAACACTTCAAGTCCAAAGATATTTATCCTTCTTAAGCCAAATAAGGGTTGTGTCTAAGTCTGTCAAATGCGTAAATGTCGCAATTGAAATCATAGTGGGGTGACGAATAAGAAAAACTTTTGTAAAAAGAACAAAAATATTATAAAAGGAGTTGTCACCATAGTTTATTGAGAAAACTACGGAAAATCCAAAAATAGTGGTTTACATTGTTGGAAGTTCCACATCGACTAGACATAAGACCAATTTATAATATATATATATATATATATATATATATATATATATATGTATATATATATATATATATATATATATGTATGTATGTATGTATGTATGTATATATATAAGTGAGGTGCAAACCTTTGTGGGGGTAGAGTTAGGCTTAAAGTCTACTTAATAACATGGTATCAGAGCCATGGAGCCTATCCTAGTGCCGATTTTGTGGGGTTGAGTTAGACTTAAAGCTCACCTCTTAATATACATTACCAAATTTGTGTTTATGAGTTATTTTTGTGAGAGGTATGTGTTAACACACCACAACATGCGTCTGAAGACGACTGTATGTGATATTTGAGATTAAATCTATCATGTTTATCAAAGGTTATTGTGCTATGTATTATATAAGCATATCTTTCTTTTTTTTAGCTAGTTTATCCTTTTGTTTTCCTTCATTGTTTGTCTTGGTTTTGTAATGATAAATTTAATTAGGATAAACATACGATAAAACATAAGTGTTAATTTATCTCGGGAAAAAAAAAGAAAGAACAATCTAATTATGTAATTTCTTATTATGTTGATCTTTTTGAAAGATCTTTTATAGTTTTGTAATAGAATACTATTATAATATTTTATGATACATGAATGTTACCTTATTTTTGGGATAATTGTATTGTTATGCCATATACTATTAGTAATTTGCTTGACTTAAATGTTTAATTTCAGTAATATTGTACTGTTAAAAATGGAATATCACAATTATTCTTCTTATATATTTTTTAAAATATTAAAAATAATTTATATATTTAAAATAATAATTACTTTTACTTTATTCAATATAATTTTTTTCTAAAATACAATATACTGTTAAAAAAATAATAAATTATCAATATATATATAACAATTGTTGTTAGATTATTATATTGTTGAGAATCTTTATTTAATTTTTAATAATGAAATAATTTTCTTTGCTTTTATTTATTAAAACAAGTAGTACTGGAGTTAATTAAATTCTTTTAATTTTTTTTAATGTTCTTAAGTCTTAAAAAGTAGCTCTCTACTTATTTAAGAATCCAATCAAATTTTAAAATGTTAGTTTTTAAAAATCAACAATTTTAAAAATATTTATTTTAAATTTAAATAAATGTTTTTACCTGTATCAAAATATTATTTTTAATGGGATTTCTACTTATAAGCGTCAGGAAAAGTTCAAATTTGGGAATGAGGAGGAGCGGGAAAATCTAAAATTTGAAATGTTAGAAACAAAGCCGTTATCATTACTTTACTTATTAGCCGTTATTTTTTTTTAAGTGTTATTAAAATAAATTGAAAAGAATAAAAATACATCTCTGTACAAAAAAGCAGTATAAGACTGAATTTACAATTCCATCCTTCATATTCGTTGAACAATATATTCCTAGTCGTTCTCATCTTCTTCTTCTCTCACTCTCAATCTTCACCACTCTTCAGGTGGGAAATTTTTCTCTCTCTCTATACTCACTTTTTCTTCTCTGTCAATTTTAATATCTGATTATTTGATTATTCTATTTTAGTTAAGAATTTTTGTGTCGCCTTGTAGCAGATTTAATCGAGCAAAGTTACGAACCCTAATTTTTGAGGATGGGTCAGATCCAGTATTCTGAGAAGTACTTCGACGACACTTATGAATACAGGTATGCGCGCTTGAATCCACTTTCTTTAGCTTTCTAATATTATTTTGATTTCAATTATTTTTATACTGATGTTAATTTTGTTGTCCAGACATGTCGTTCTGCCTCCTGAAGTGGCCAAAATGCTTCCTAAGAATCGGCTTCTTTCTGAAGTAAGTTGATTTTCTTTTTTTTTTTCAATTTGTTGTTTCAATTTGATTTTGTGTGTTTGATAGGTATTTATGTTTTATTGTTATTTTTAATTTAAAGTCAGTTTACGGATAAGCCATCCTTGAAAATTGATAAAATTCTTTCAGTAATCTCCTTTACTGTAATCTCTTGCAAAAGGCCTTTAATGATTGAATTTTTTTACTGTGCTGGTTGATGATAAATGAATATTATTCAATCAAGGATTCGACGTGCTTAAGTTTTCTTTAAACTTTGTTAACCATTGAAGGTTGTAATTGTGGTGCCGTTTATTTTATTTTATATTTTACTATAGAAGGGTTTATAATCACTGTTGTAACAAAAGCATAATTTTGCAAGCTTGTTCGGATGGGGTGGTTCATGAAAGGCATTTGTTCTGTGATCTGTTATCTGATTGAAAGTTGATTACGTGATTTTCATGTAATATGGTTTTCTTATGCAACTTTTGTTGTGCAAGGGCCATTTCCGTTTTGTTTTTGTCTTAGGTTGTCTAAGTTTTTTGGTTTGATGTTATTACAGAATGAGTGGCGAGCAATTTGGGGTCTCACGTATTGTGGTTTTCTTGTGCAACTTTTGTGCTGCAAGGGCCATTTCTGTTTTGTTTTTTTTATCTTAGGTTGTTAAGTTTTTTGGTTTAATGTTATTACAGAATGAGTGGCGAGCAATTGGGGTTCAGCAGAGCCGTGGTTGGGTTCATTACGCCATTCATCGCCCTGAGCCACACATAATGCTTTTCAGGAGGCCTTTGAATTATCAGCAGCAGCAGGAGAACCAGGCCCAGCAAAGCATGCTCGTCAAATGAACACTTCCTTTTGCAAATCCGAAAGTGGGAATACAATGTTATATATAGATTTTTAGTTTGTTGGAATATGGGTGATATTGTGAAGACCCAACTGATGGAATTCTCTTTTTGTGGAGAATCTTAACGTGGTTTCAATTTTATTTGAATGTGTTGTGGACATGGTGTTTCTTCGATTTGTGTTGGTGTACCTCTCGTGTACTCTTGTGGGCTTCGTGGATTATATAATAGTCATTATCAGTTACATTCTGCTATGGATCCTTGATTCAATCTGTGTTTTTCTAGTGATCACTACATCGTCGTTTAACAGCGATGTTCATAACTTTTCTTTATATGTAAACAATGATCTTCTTTCTGGTTTTTGAACCAGATTATGCCATTTGTTGAAAAACACTATGCTCTTTCACCGTTCCATGAAGCCCCACAATGTGCTTTCCATGACAACGATTTGGGTGATATTAATTTACAGAAGACCGGTGGTGGGTAGGGTTGACCTGCAAGAACCTTGTTCAGTTTAGCAATGAACCCTTAAAAGATGATGGTGTTGATTTTGAATTGTGTGCCGTTGGAAGATTGAAGTTTTTAATGTTTATTTTTTCTCTCACGTGAGAAAAAGTTGTCACTGGATATATTTTGATTCACAATCATCATTGAAATTATATTATCGGGCAATAATGCCTCAAATAAGGAAAACACTAATTTGACAACTTTTTATGGTATCATAGTTATTGGTCCATTCGAATTGTTTTTTTAAATTAAAAATGTTGTAACATTTGAACTCTTCACGTATTAGTTTGCATATTCAAAACATAAATCATTCAAGAAAAAATAATTCTATTATTTTAGATAAATCACACTTAAGATCCTTACATTTACTAAAATTTTGAAGTAGGTTCTGCTTGTTTTGAATTTTTTTAATAGTCGACCTTTTGAATATATTTTAAAACGAGTTCTCAATTGCTTTAAGTAAATATGATAAATAGTATGAGTTGGGTAGCATTAATCCAATAAATAAGGGGAAGTCAAGATCAAATAAATATTTGAAAAAGATAAACTTTCTTAATGAAAAATAAAAATAATTTTTGAAGTTTATTAAAATAAAAAAACTTTAACTTTAAATTGAGAAGGTTAGATAAAGATCAGATGAATGATAATTATTTAGGACATTTTTCTTTACGAATTTACGTACAAATGGCAAAACATAGACGAGTATCCTTTTTCATATATAATTCTTAATTGAAATAAAAAATTATAAAATAAATTTTGACAAGTTCAGTACCAACATTATTAGCATTTTTCTTTTAAACAAATAGGTGGTAAAAGAGAAAAAATGGAGTGAGAATAGTAAAATTAAACAAATTATAAAATTTTTCTTTTAATTGTTGACCAGAAAAAAAAAAGGGAATTACGCTCATCTTCATTCTTCACCAAAACTTTCACTGGAATATTAAACTCAGACTCAGGAAGGAGAAAATCTGCTCCGTAGTTAGGGTTCGCAAGATTCGATTGGCACTGCAACAAATCTGTGGACAAAGAAAAAGATTCAGTTGAGTTCCGAGGTAGTTCATTTATTCGATTAATACTTGCATATTCTAATTTTGATCAAATATCTCTACTATATTCATCCTTCTAATTTCTTTTTAGGGTTTTCTGTAGGAATTTGGTATCAGATTGATCGATGGCACGAACACGCAATCTAATGGTTGCTGCGGGTTTAGTTGCTTTCGCTGCAGCAGGCATGTCATTTCCCTTCTACATGGCGTAAGTTTACACGATTCATTGTTCTTCGTTCACATTACATCCTCATTACTTAATAATGTGTCATTTCTATTTTTCGTATACCTTCATTTTACACTGTCAACAATAATTTTTCTTTTTAAATATAGTTATTCAAAAGTCAATAAATTTACCTTACATCAGTTTAAATCAGATTATTCATAAGGTGAGGTAATTTGTAATCTCTTACATTATAATTTTTTTTTTAAATTTGTATTTTCAGCTTGTGCATAAACTAATTTTAATTTACGGATAAGCCAATTTCATTTTTTTTTTATAATTTTCTCTTCTACAAATTCTTCTGGACAAGTTCATCTAAACCTGAATTGTCTAAAAGTTATTATTATTACTCAGTTCATCAAGGAAGCCTGTTATTGATCCAACAAAGCCACTTCCACCACAAGCAACTTTTCGAGGGCCTTACATCAACACAGGCTCGCGTGATGTTGGTCCTGATGTTGGTCCCCAGAAGAAATGAAACAAGTTGAGTTAGATGATCAAGCTCATATTCATATATATATGCTCCTTGTTTGAGAGATTTTTTCTCACCTCAGTTTGGTGAATTGTGATTCTTAAGCACAATCTTGGAACTGAGAAAGTTTGAGGATGGGAGTTCTTTTCTGGAAGACGTCACTCAATCTGTATGTATTAGATGAATGATTTTATTTGTCATGTCACTTGTATCTGTATCTTCTGTTTCCGAAAAGACATGCAGTGTTGCATGCCTTTGTGACCACAATAACAACAACATTTTTGTCTCGCTGGTTTAGGTTGGTTATATGGATTACAAGATACCATTTAGGTCAGTTAAAGAGCAAACGAGATTCGTCTTAATCACTTGTTCTAATGTCTTTGCTGGTCTTCGTTTTTGATAGGACTGAAAAAACATGCAATTTACTATCCTCAGTAATATGTTTTCTTCATCTTGTGACCATACAATTGTCAAAACTTTAAGCTCTCTATCAATTTGCACTTTTGGCTAAGGTTAGCTTGTGGTTGGATTTGAGTTTGCAGATTTGGTTTTGCTTAACTGATGCCTTATCCTCAACGTAATTAGCTGTTGTTTCTTGCAAAACTCTGGTTTTGTGTTCTGAAGTTCTCTTTGCATTGTTTTCTGAACATAGGATAACTATGATGCAAATGCCTATTGAAATGTTATGTTAGCTTCATTCGGTGTGAATTCATATAAACTAGTACTTGCTGCTACTTACAGTTTTGCTCCTTGTTTTGATTGAAGGTTGGCTTAGTAAGCTCTTGCTTTGTGTGTGTACCTTAAAACTTCATCCAGGCGAATGACTACAGTTTTATTTTTATGGCAAGTTTGTTTCAGTTTAGTTTTTGGGTAATATTTGTTTTTTATTAAAGCTTTGTCAAGAAAAATGGTTAAATTGCTTTCTGATTTTTATAGAAACATCTATTTATGTGCATTTTAATCCTTCAAGTGTTGCTACTCAGTTTTATTTGGTTTTATGATTGTTTAATTATTAAAATTGATTCATTGGCTATAGTTTTGACCAATTATGAAAGACCACAAATCTGCTAAAATTCTCTAATGGTGTAAAACCACTTCCATAGTCTTGTGTGCGTATATCTTTGAACGTCACAACAACCAAAGACAAACATTGTTGTGAAAGTCAAATTGAAAGGAGACAAAACAACACAACAAAGTTGGATAGCGTGAAAGCCAACGGAACAACAAAGCACAGAAGTAGTCCCTTCTTTTGCTTTTTTTTATTTTATTTTATTTTATTATTATTATATATATCTAGAATTTGTTACTGCTTTTCTAGATCAGTTTACTTGAAAAAAAAAATCATTGTTTCCCTAAATTAATCTCCAACCAACATGTTCTTTAAACACTTTTTTTTTTGCATCTTCAAAAAGTTCCTAAAAGAACACCTCTGATTCACGAATCGCGTGTTGATGAATTCTATACTTAGAACCTTTTTAAATGAGATATTTCATATTTTTATATTTATTATAGTATCTTACTATATATTTAATATCTTTTAAAAACAAATATAAAATAAGACCAAAACTAAAATGCAATCCAATCCAAATCATTTTAAACCAGATTAAATTAAACAAATTTTAATAAACCCTATTAAACTATGAATAAGAGAATAATACCCAACATGATGAAATCAATTTTATTTTTAATTTTTATTTTCTCAATTTCTTTCTTGTTTGGCAAGCAAGGCATAAACCGAAACCAGTACACACATGAACATGGACAGATCTCACTGTTTTCAGTGTCTTCTTTTCTCTTCTACACACAAATATTCACCCACGTGTTAGATACCCTTCAAACTTGTGGACATGAATCATTCCACGAACGATTTCACTTCTTTTCCTCCTCCGCTTGAAAATAAAACAACAAAATTTCTCAAAATACTAATCAGAGACAGACATCCACGCCAAAACTTTTCCAAGTTTTATTTTGCTTCATAAATTTTACAGTAAGCACTCGCTAATTTAGTTAATTAGCTAAACTAAGAAAATAAAAGTTCTCAGAGAATGACACATCTGAACAGTGTTTTGTCTGAAACCGAAAGAGCAGAAGAAAGAAACATTTGAAGCTTGCACGACTCAAAAACCTTGGTCTTCGATTCTCTTATTAACATATCCCGCATGAACCCCTGTGTACAATTCCTCAAACCTTAACGTCTCAGAAAAATTAACTACAAAACCATTGATGGCACTCCCACACTCCATCTCTGCGTTATCAGCCACACTCACGCTTTCCTCCTCAGTGAGCAAACCCACCACCAATAAAGTGAATTCCTTTCCCTTCTTCTCGAACAAGGGTACGCAATTTTTCACGAAAGAAACTCGATCCAGAAGCGGAAGAAGCCCTTTGCTTACCCCTGCACGCGTTGCGGCGCCTCCCTCAACGGTTGAAACCGATCAGTCGTTCCCTGAAACCGAAAAGGAGGAGACTGAGGAAGAGTTTAACGAGGAGAGCTCTTCCTCTAAGTTCACTTGGAGGGATCACTGGTACCCTGTTTCGTTAATTGAGGATCTGAACCCTCTCTTACCCACACCTTTTCAGCTTCTGGGTCGTGAAATCGTGCTCTGGTACGACAAGTCCACTTCCCAATGGGTTGCTTTTGATGACAAATGCCCCCATCGTCTTGCCCCTTTATCTGTGAGTATAACTCTATCTCTCTCTCTCTCTCTCTCTCTCTCTCTATATATATATATATATATATGTGTGTGTGTGTGTGTGTGTTATTTTATTTGAGGGTTTAAGCTCTATTTAATCTATTTTATATATGATAATTTGGGTAAATCACTAATAAATGTAGAATCTTTCTGATACCAAGTACTGAACATTTCGAAGGGGTAAAATTTGCAAATCAAGTGGTTTAATAATGACTCGATAAGGGATGACCTAATAAACCAAATAAAGTAGAATATCCGATACATGTAAGAGTTTAGTTTCGAATATAAATCAACCACAAACAAAAACTAACTTATGAAGTCAGAGTGACTTATTATATGTAGTTTTTAGCTATTTTAGTTTCCTTTTAGTTTTTGTGATAAAAAGTTGAGCGTTTGGTTTTTGTAGGAAGGAAGGATTGATGAAGATGGGAAGTTGCAGTGTTCTTACCATGGGTGGTCTTTTGATGGTTGTGGATCTTGTGTTAAGATTCCTCAGGCTGCATCTGAAGGTCCAGAAGCACGTGCTGTTCGATCTCCTAAAGCGTGTGCCACTAGGTTCCCTACTTTAGTGTCTCAGGGATTGCTCTTTGTTTGGCCTGATGAGAATGGTTGGGAGAAAGCAAGTGCCTCCAAGCCTCCAATGTAATTTAGTTAATTTTGTATTGTCTTGTTTGAGTAGTAATATTAAATTAATTGTAATTGGGCCCCTTATGATGGATTTTGTCTTGTGTTTATTATTTTATGTTGATTTTGGAACGTTTTATTCTAAATTTGTTTGTTTAGGTTACCTGATGACTATGAAAAACCGGAATTTGCCACTGTCAATATTCAGCGTGATCTGTTCTATGGTTACGATACTCTAATGGAGAATGTCTCTGATCCTTCTCACATTGATTTTGCCCATCACAAGGTACAAATGACAACCTCCAACTTGAGTTTTAAGTGCAGGCTATTTTAATTTAAATTGGTGTGCATATTGAAGGTACTTTATTTGATCCTGGTGTAAGTGGAGTTTGTTAAATATACTCAGAAAAGTGTTAGCAGGAAGAGAATTTGGGTTGGTTTCTTTTATTATACATTTTCACTCACTGAAACCGGCATATGATTAGCATGTTTTAAAAACTGAGAAACCTTCTTCATATTCCCTTGTGAAAATTGGGTTTGAACGTTTGTTTGAATTTAATTAGGAAGATATTCTCACTGTCCAAGTGACTGTGTAGGAATTTAAACTTTACCTGATGTTTCAAGTGTTGGATTAATTGATCATGTGTCTTTTAAGCTTGTAGATGTGCTTTGTCTATTTGTGGCCCTGTAATTAACTTTTTTTATTTATCATAATATTGCTTCTTACTCTGGACTTTTAATTTAGAGTCTTGTTAGATAAGTAGTTGCAGAAGTAGAAATTGTTTGGTATTGATAGGTACTCAAGATTATCCTAATCAGTAACATAAATATGGTCCACACTCTACAGGTCACAGGAAGAAGGGACAGAGCCAAGCCTCTGCCATTCAAGATGGATGCTCGTGGTTCATGGGGCTTTTCTGGGGCGAATGAAGGGAACCCTAAAATCAGTGCTAAATTTGTTGCACCTTGTTATTATATTAACAAGTAAGCCAATGACTTTTACGTTGTTCTCGTGTGCATTTAGTTCCAGTATTAACACTGAAGGAAATTATAAGAATTCTGAGTGTTTAGGGCCAAAATATTTGTTCTCAACTTTAATTTAAGGTCATAATTTTAGATAGCTTTTGGGTATCACGTATTCAGTCATAGGCTTCTTGTCTCGATACTTGTTGAATGAAATATGAAGTTTTATCCACCAAAGCTTCCTCAATCAGTAGATCATTCAGTATCAGAGGGTTCCCATAAATCTTATCCTTTTTCCTTTCCGAATTTCTTTACTTTTTCACTCTCTAAAGGATAACTGGGAAGTAATATGGAAAATGTATAACTTTCTTATTAAATCTTAACACATCATCTGCTGTTTAAGGTGAGACATATAATGCTAAGTTAACCGTACCTTCACTATGTAGTATGTGAGGTTCTTGTTGAGGATAGTCAATTTGATATAAGAGTGAATGATGGTGGTGGTATGTATGCCTTACTGCATCTTTTTTTAAGTGTTTATATGCATATTAAAGATGCATTTCAGATAACTATTACTTTTCATCCTAGGCGCTGTTGCTCTCTTCTTCAATTGTTGCTACTGAAGCCCAATACACTTGGCATTATTATTATTGCAGGATTGAGATTGATACCAAACTCCCTGTAGTTGGTGACCAGAAATGGGTTGTATGGATATGTTCCTTCAATGTCCCCATGGCACCTGGTAAGACTCGCTCCATAGTTTGCAGTGCTCGAAACTTCTTCCAGTTCACAGTGCCAGGGCCTGCCTGGTGGCAAGTAAGATTTCTGTGGCCTATGCTGTCATTTTTGTTCTGTTTGATTAAAAATACTTGTTCCAGTTTGCTTAATTTCAATGATCTTTTCCTTGTTTATCTGGAGAACTTGTTCTGCCCTGATGTTTATGTTGTAGCAAATTCTAAATCATCGTGGAAAGGTGAAAGAATTTGTCTATTTTGAAGTATGCCTGAACTAAGAACACTATTGAACATTTCTTTGTTAGGCAAAAGGTTCGAGTGTCTGAAAAAACTCCCTAAGCTTTCCTCTTAGGACCTACAATATTATTACACGCTTCAGATACATTAGAAGTTGACATAACAATGTTGTTTTATTATGACAACTGAGATTGATCTCAATAGTGTGGGAAATGGTTCGGTTTTTCTTACCTCTGAAATTGTGCCAAAGGTGAACAGTAGAAGTTGAATAATTTTACTTTTTATGTTGACAGGGAAAATGTTGAGACCTGGTATATTTGAACAAGTTCTCGATATATGTAGAATTTAAAATCATTGTGACTTTCATAATACATTGGCTAGTATCATTCCTTTTTACAAAACCAATAGGATATATTCTTTTATATCATGTCATTTGTGAGTGAAGTATTCATTGGAATATTTCTGAACACAATACTCTGACTTATCCTATCTCTATAGTTCTCTTCTGAGTAATAATTGTTTCTGCATTCAATTTCATGAATGCTTAATGTAACATAGATCTGAGTTTTGGCTTTACAATGTCTCAGGTAGTTCCTAGATGGTATGAGCATTGGACTTCGAATAAAGTATATGATGGGGACATGATAGTCCTTCAAGGGCAAGAGAAAATCTTCCTTTCACAAACGAAAGAAGGAGGCGACATTAACAAACAGTACACCAGCATCACCTTCACACCAACACAGGCAGATCGCTTTGTCTTGGCATTTCGAAACTGGCTGAGGCGACATGGCAATGGCCAACCAGAATGGTTTGCCAACATCAGCAACCTGCCATTACCATCAACAGTTTTATCCAAACGTGAGGTACAATAAACATGATCCAAGATTCTCAGTTTCAACAATGAGGAATGTTAAGAAAACACTCTATTACAACACTCATTTTAACACTCCAATAAAATTCACTACAACTACAAAATCAGGAATAAGACCTGCATTCAGTGTGTTGTTATCATTTCTCTACTAATCACACAGACTAAATGAATCATTTTCTTTTTGGTTGTGTAGATGTTGGATAGATTTGAACAGCATACTCTGAAGTGTTCATCATGTAAAGGAGCTTATGAGGGATTCCAAATATGGCAGAAAGTCCTAATTGGTGCAACAGTTATATTTTGTGCAACATCAGGGATTCCAGCTGATGTCCAGTTTCGTGTTCTTTTGGCAGGACTTGCAATTGTCAGCGCTGCCTTAGCTTTTACCCTAAACCAGCTCCAAAAGAATTTTGAATTTGTCGATTACGTGCATGCAGAAATCGAATAAACACTGATTTCCACGTTAATTGTAAATAGAGTTGAAGAAAGATTACACATGTATTCATACTATTTTGATGAAAAAAGCTCAAATCTACACAACCTTGGTTTTACCCTGATGATATCCGGATCTGCAGATAAGTGGTAAGTGGTTTTGATTGTTTTCATTGTCTCGAAAGGATCTCATTATCTCATTATTGAGAGAAGAAGATTTACCTACAAAATAGAGAGTTAAGATCCTTATATAAATCAATGTTTATGAAAGATTGAACATTTTTTATAGAATACTATATATATTTATAGGATAAACATGAAGTCGAAATTTATATTCTTATTAGAATAATAATTAGTATAATAAGAATGTAATAAATAATAATTGTTTCGGTAGTGTAGTCGAGTTATCTCAGTATCTACACAATTTGCCTTTTAAGTTGTCTGGTTCTCCTAGTAGTCTTCATGAATACTGTCCGGTCTCGATCTCAGATTTTTTCTTCGAGTAAATTCTGTCCGGTCTGGTACTTGTCAAAGGTTCTCCGAACAGTAATAAATGCGCAATGAATGTAGAAAAAAGAACCATTTGCCTTTTACCTTTGACCTGTATTTATAGTTTTCTGTCATAGACATGTAATTAGCGATTTCTTAATTGCAGTTCAATCACAATTACGGTTCAATCACGGCCATTATTATTAATCGTGGCCACTATTATTAATCGTGATTTACCTTAATTCGTCGTCAATTATTTCAACAATGAAATGAAAGTAAACAAAACTAATAACTAAAAATCAATTGATTTTTTCTTATGTACCAAACTACTATCTAATTTAATTTTCTATCCCTTAAAATATTTTGTCATTATATATTAAATTGAGAATATAATTCCGATGTATATTTTTATACATATATTAAAAGAGTAACATGACTATTTAATTGAATTTACAAAGTTATTTAAAACATTTTTTTAGCGCTTATTAAAAAGAACATACTTTTTTCGGCTATGATTATTTATTTATATATGTAATTAAGAAACACGTTAGAAGGTCTAGTTTTTTGAAGTTTTTTTGTACTTTCAAATTTATGACGAGTAAAATTAAATTTGTTTTTTTTTTTTTTAACTTTATACACACTTATAAGCAAGTTTTAAAATAAAATCCAGTTAACCGTCCAATGAAGGAGCTGTTAAATTGAATCAGTTCTATTTTCACCTTATTTTACTTTATTTATATCGGAAATATTTCATTCTCCATACATATACATAATTATATTGTTATGTTACTTATGATCTTTTTAATTATATGTGATATGATGATATTGAAACTCAATGTAATTTTAACTTTTTTTTTATATATATAAATTTTTAATTTTTTTATTAAATACGGAAAAAATATACATATAATGAGAATTAACGTCAACATAATAGTGAAAGTTAATTTTTAATAAAGATTAATGATGAAAAATAATGATTCAGGTTTCGGTCGTATCAGTTGATGAGTTCTTTCCTCGATGCAACTTCAGACGTCTGGTCCCTCTATTACTCCAAGCTCTTTGATTCTTCTTTGGTAGGGATCTTTCAGGGGTCTCTTTCCTCACGCCCGGTCGGGTACCTGTCAAGAAAACTCCGACGCTCAAGTCAACGGGTGGTCAAAAGGTAGAGATAGAAAGAGAAAGTAAACACTGTGTGTAAATATGCATTCAATGTCACCAACTATCTTTTACCTTTTACCTATATTTATAGTTTTTCTCGTGGGCCTATGATTAGGTAAATCTTAATCACGGCCCAATCGCTGGTCCAATGCTTGTTAATCAGGTTTTACTCTAATCTGGTTTTAATGGCGATGATGGTAATAACAATGGACCGACCGGCCTCACTGGTCGGTCTGTTGGACCACGACAACAATGCAAATACTCGTGAAAATCCTTACTAGGAAAACTGTTGCTCTCGAAATGGAGTCTTCGAAGATCGTTGTTGTCGTCGAATCTGTTCGTTCTGTCTGATCTTTGCATGTTAAGATCATGTCCGGCCGTCTGCACTCAGTCCGTCCGGTCTATATGATATAATAAAAATTAAAAATAAAAATTAAAGATAGTATTAGTGAACGTTAATTAACTATTATTGTAAAATAAATATTACTTCTTGATAATTAATATGCAATTTAGATGGTCTTATCTAATTCATCTTATGCATTATAATATAACGAGGACATAAGTTTTGGTCGTATGCATTATAATATAAGGAGGACATATATAAATTTTGGTAGAAGATTGAATTTCCTTTTTATGATAACTTTTTGGAGTTATGAATTATTAAAACCAAATTGATCGAAATAATATGTCATTATTAACTTCATTACTTATGACTTGTTTTTTTTTTTTTTCTTGTATAACTTTAATATTAGTTCTGAGAATGAATATCATGGCTTCCACTCTTAACATTAAGTAATATTTCTTTTTACTCTTAAATTTCTTTCTATTTTTTTTTTGTTGTTTTTGATTTCAGACGGGTACTATATCTAACTCAATGCACATGATAAATTGTGATGGAATGAAAACTTTGATGAGAAATGAATAAAAAAAGCACAAAGACACCATAGAGAGAATGCTTCATGATTATTAAAAAGACACATTGTGATGGAAAAAGAAAAGAAAAATATAGAGATATTAGAAAAGGAAATTAGTAAGAAAAAGAAATGAAAGATAAAAATTTTTTTAAAAAAAAAGAGAACAAAAAGAATGAGAGAAAAGAAAATAAAAGATCAGAAGTTGAGAAAAAAAAGAAAAGAAAAAACTCAAAATTACTTTGACCCTCGATATTATTGTGATAGTTAATAAGAAACAATAATCAAACATTTTACTAAATATTAAAAATTAAAAAAAAAATATGCCACTTGATTATAACTATATGATTAAGAAGATGAATAAAAGTATTTTTAAAATCTTACACCATAAGTTATTCAAATCATTGCAAAGCAAAAAAATAAAAAATAAAAAATAAAAACTAATTAATTAAATTAGCTTCTCTATTTAATTATCCTTAGTTCTAAATATGGAAATATAATATACATGTAGTCATGCATGTGCTCTTAGAACTCTGTCATTGTAGATATCATAGTTACAATGCAAACGCATAAAAATAGATTATCTATATACATATACGCATATTCATACACACAACTTTATTTACTTTACTTCTAAAATATTCATCTTTCAACACTAAGATAGTTCATCCATAATTTATAAAAACATGATAGTTTCAATTTTTTTTTACAGATTTAAATAAATTGTTATAGGTTTTGATTACTTCTAAATCAAAATAATTAACTACTTCCTAAAATTACGAAAAAGTGAAGTTGTGAGAATTCATGATTATTTTTTTTTATAATTATTTTGAATTTAAGTCATTAATATTCGTGATGACTTTTAATTTGTATCCAAGTTATTAGGATTTATAATAACTTTCAATTTCTATTAAACTTATAATAACTTTCGATTTCTATTAAACTGAAGTTGTGATTACTCGTAATAACTTCAGTTCAACATAATTATAAAAATGTTGTCATGAATTCTAACAATTTCAATACAAATTGAAAGTCATCATATATATATATAAAAAGAAGTTGTTATATAAGTTTTCAGGACTAGTTAATCATAATTCATGATTAGTTTCCTTTTAAGTCGTAACGATTTACCATAAAATCAAACTATTTTTGTAAATTTCATGTCAAACGTATTAAAAATTTGCCTACTGAACAAAACTGAGATTATCATATCATGAACATTATACAATTCAGTACACTCTCGAATACTCAGTGTATAGATGGCAAACCCAAGAAAGAAAAGGAGAAGAAAATTCAAACTAACAAAAAAGAAAAACATATTTATATACGATAGTAATAAGTCACAAACCAAATTCGAGTAATGTTATATACCACATCTGTACAATAATATGCTATGGCAGCAAATTTGCAACCATTTTTGTGCAGTGAACATGGTCGAGATCACACTCCCCAACTTACTGCACCTAAAATAACAAGAGACGAAAATGTTAGCACAATAACTCAGATAATTTTTAGCTAGTTTTTGAAGTAAATCATATCTGCATATTCCTTTGACAACCATTTTTCATACAAAATGTTACCATTACATGAAAATAGAGAACTAACACTGAAACTGGAAGAGTTAATTAGCAGCTCTTGATGATGAATCATCGAACATATGTTGAGAAGCCATGAACAGCTGGGGTGTGTCCCACGAACAAGGCAACATGGCCCATAAGCTTGTCTTTCCTTGAAAATGTTGTGCCACAGGAGCACTGCCACTTGGCGTCCCCACAGTGCTTCTCATGTGTCCTCAAATCAGAAAGCACCGAAAACTGCTTCTGGTTGCACCTATTGCACACGTACATCTTGGGGCAGTGGCTCCTCTTATAATGGTTTTTAGCACAGATCATTGACTTCAATGGCTGGAACTTGGCATGTCTCTGGTTCCACCTACACCCTTCTTGAGGGCACGAATATTTCTTGCTGGAACTTCCCTCTCCTAATAAACTATCCCTGCTTTTCATTGGGTTGCTCAAAGCTGCACTTGTTTTGTACTCTTCCCCATGAGCCCTCATGTGCATCCTCAAATTCGCATCACGCTTGAACCCTTTCCCACACACTTGGCAAAAATAAGAGTACTTCGCCAGCAAATCGGCAGCATCCAATTCGATTATATCACTCTCTCCCATGATGTTCCTGTCTGCTTCTTCATCCTTAATGTTACAATCTCCAATATTGTTATTGTTGTAGCTTTCACCAAACCAATCCAGTGTCCCTCCTTCTATACCAGATAAGAATTCACTTTGCCCTCTAATCATATAAGAGCTCATGCTAATGCTATTCATACTAAGCATACCCCTATTGTTGTTGCCAAAGTTTGATGGATGATGAGGTGATAATACCCTACCATGATCAAGTTGTTGCTGGTTCTGGTTTCGGTGCAATTCATTAGCAATACTAGTACCTGAAGAGGAACCGAGAGTCATTTGCTGGCAGGTGAATCTCATTGATGTTGCTGCCACTATGATTTCTTGGAGTGTTGCGTTCATGGTGGAGATTGCCATGGGAGTTAGGTTATGTTGAGGGGTGACAAGAACATCAACCAAGTTCTGCAGCTGACCTAGCTTGTCCTTGAGAAGAGAGAGATAGCAGAGGAGGGAGGTAGAAGAGTGTGAAGTTGAGGAAGAACTTAGTTCAACAGAAGATGAAGCCAAATATTCATTCACAGGAAACATTTGAGATGCTTGAAAATCGTTTGAGGAGGAAGATGTAGCCTTTGGCATCATTGTTGAATCAATCTTCCTGCAACAAACCTGTGAAAATGGTAGCTATATATGGTTTCAAATCTTAGTTTTCGTGTGAAGATTGGCTTTGACTTGGATCATACAGAGAAGGATATATAATGTGGAGGGAACGTTCTTTGATAATGATCATAATAATTTGTATTTTTCTATGTTATGTGCTTATGGATGGCTACACAATACTGAGCATACCCCCTTTATATACACAACACCCTATAGCTTTTTAATTAATACATTTTCTTAATATAAATTACTTGTTTTGGAATTGAAATTTAAATAAATAAATAAGTGGTAATTAAGATCTTGATAGGCTTTGGAGTTTAAAATGGTAAATTTTGAAGATAGACATCAGATTTGTGTGGATAAATATAATAAAAAAGAGAGAGAGAGAAAAATGTTATTAATTAATGTTAAAAAAATATTTAGTAAACATAGAAATTTATTTTTACAGAAAATTAGTTTTTTTTAATAATATATTTTTTTATTTATAATTTTTTATATTTTAACTTGTATAAAACTGATTAACTTTGGGTTATTCACTTCTTAGTGTGTTCAATTATGGATAAAATAAAGAACTTGTGTATCAAAGTGATGAGAACTCTCAATTTTAAAGACATGAAACCCTAGCTAGCTTTAACCTCCTCAAACTATATAAAATGTGTTTTTCTCCAATTTTGAATTCCCAAATATCTTTTAAATTAAAAATAACAATTTTAGCTTAAATGTTAAAGTGTTTGATTTTTTCCATTTTATTGGAATTTTTGTTTTCTAGAAAATAAGTCAACTGAGAATTGAGGCATATATATAGTCATCCCCACTTAAGACCTCCCTCACATGAACCCTATCTCACATCAACCATGGCAAATGAGAGATAATCCAATTTCCATTGGTTACAGAACTTACAACTTTCATCGGACTGCTCTCGTCATTCTATTTTTTTTTTGCACGTTGATTATTATAAAATTGATTAAATGCTTTGAGTTCTTCTATCCTTTTTAATTTAAAAAGTATTTTCGTTTGTCTTATTATCTAAACCTAATTGTCCATTTAGGTTGTGTTGTCAATCTAAGCACAAGGTTTGAAGGGTTCGCATTGACAATCTTTGTTCTTGTGACAGCGTCAATTCATTTTGTTCAAGTCTACTACAAGTCATTAGTATGTCATTCAATTTTTATTCATTTATGCTTTGTCTTTTATATTGCCTTTGTACACCATGGTCTAATGTAATATATACTTTTTCCACTGTTTTTTTTTTATTAAGAACAATGGCTTCATGAAACGTAGATTAAAATGCTAAACTTCTTTAAGTAATTTTTGAAATAATCTATTCTTTTGATGATGTATAACCAAATGGGTTTATGATTTATGATTTAGAGTTTTCATATTTGTAAAACCTAAATCTTAAACTTAAACCAAATGATAACGAATATAAAAATGGTAAATTTGTCAGTAAAAGGCTAGGGAGTACAAAGTGGTTAAACAAAATTAACGATATTTTATGATTTTATCAAACTATATCCATAAATAAAATTCTTAATTACTTAATGAGTTGTTTTTTAGGTTAAGAGAGTAAAATTTTTATTTGTATAGTTCATAACCTGAAAATGATAATTAATAATGTAATTATCCTTTTTGTGACTTGATCAAATTTTTAGAGACTGAGTATATAGTCTTCTTTGGAGGTACTTGATGATAACGATATGTTCATATATGAGTTTGGTTAAATAGTGGTAAATTCAAAGGAGTCAATTGTATTAAATTGGCGTATTTTATATAATTGTTTGAAAATTAAATGTAATTTTTGTTTTCAAATTATTTCAAAAGATTATATTTTATTTCTAAATTATATATATATATATATATATATATATATATATATATATATATATATTAGTTTAAAGATACACATTAGTTTAAAGATAAAATATAAATTTTAAAATTAATTTAAACATTTTAAACATGTTTTTTAAATTAATTTTAAAAATTATGCTTTATCTTTAAACGAATTACTAATTAATGTATAATCCTTTTAAAAATTCAATGCTTTCAACGAAATGTTGAAAATGCTATGTACGTCTTAATTTCTTCTATGTATAGCAAGTGGATTTTTATTTCTTTGAGTGTACAATAATTCATGAATAGAATATTGTGAGAATCCATATTATAAAGCATACCTTCGTTTTAGTAGAGTCAAATGCTAAAGAGACATATTAAAGTATAATAATAATAAAAAACTTATGACTATTATCTATTCTAGTTCAGGTAGTATAAATGATTGTCTAAATATACTCACATAAAATATAAATAAAAAAAGACTACAAACTTTTAAAATTGCCAATTTTTATAAGTGGTTGTTGATTTGTGAGACTTTTATACATACTGTAAATTGCGATTTTTACCCCTTCTGCTGAAAATCAATATTCATGTTATGCATTAATTACTTTCCCTATTTTGAGTAGGATAATAAAAATAAAACGTGTTTTTTTTACAATGAATAGAGGTTTGTTTTACCGTGTAAACATTTTATTTTGTTTTATTATATAATTGTTAACATATTTTTATTCAACATATTTCTAAAATTAGGGATAATTAGTGTGATGATTACCTCATTCTAATGTTAATAAAAAAAATATGAGTCCATCATATATACATTAACAATATTTAATCTTTTAAACTAAGTATAAAAATGAAATTGTATAAATTTTGATGACTCAAGTATTTATTGAATCATCAATCTTTTGTACGTGTATTCATAATATTTGTTTTTGACTTGACAAAATTAAGAAAATTAATATCATAAGAAATTTTAAGTTTCTAATAAATGTATGTCTCACTCATATATTTTTTTTATTAAAATTTTTGCAATTGACTTTAAATATAGAAACTTAATGTCACAATGCATTGAAATATATTTTTTTATTAAAATTTTTGCCATTGACTTTAAATATAGAAACTTGAATGTCACAATGCATTGAAATAAGTATAAGTTTATTTAGTAATGATAAATTATATAGATAATAAAAATTTGTCTTAGCAAAAATTGTATTTACAAGAATATTTGCTTTCATGGTATATCATGAAACAATATTTTATTTAGTAGATTTTTATGATTTCGCAATTCTATCTACAGTAAAAATACAACTATTAGTTGATTTTGTATCACTAAATACAAAATTCAATTTATATTAATATATCCTTCAATAATCTCAATAAATTTTATATAACTACGTCATAATTAGAAAAATAACAAATAATATCATTACTGGAAGACAAACCAATATTAAATTAGAGGTATCAGAAACCATTTTAGTCAATTTATTCTTTAAAGGAAACATTCCTACATTCCATAATAGTATTGTAAAAAAATTCACTCACTTCAAATACATAACCAATAACTTTTTTTTTCTTATAAAAGTTATATTAACATTCCAACACTTTAAAATGTTTTAAATATGGTTATCTTTTTTTCATAATTCATTAAAATATTTTATCTCAACTTTTAAAAGAAATTATATTTGAGAATATATATAAGCAAAATAAAAAGTTTCACCTTATATATTATTAACTTTATAATATATAAAAATATTATAATTTCAGTGTCATTATCAAAACAACATGATTCAAATGACAACCCATTTTAAGTTGTCATTGTCAAGCATGGCTAAACAATTTCTTTCTGTATGTCAAAACAATGTAAACCATAATCATATTCGCTTATACACATTAGTTAAATTACTAAATCTGAAAAAAAAAGTCCTTCATTTCAAAGACATAAAAGAAATAAAGAGACTCAAAATACTAAAACTACATTCACATCCTCTAATACAACACTCACATGTCAATTTCACAAAAATATATTTTTATCATTATACATTTTGAATCCTTTATTTTCATAATTTTATCTTAAATCAATGGAAGAATTAACAATAAAATTAAGAGACTTCATTCTTCTAATATAATTTAAATTTACGTAACCTAGTTTAACATCTCACATATCACAACTTTTAAACATATTTAATAATCATATAAGAACTACTAGATATTTTATTTGAAGATAAAGACATAAGTCTTAACATAACAAAACCTTTATGTTGAGACATGCATATCGAGAGAAAACGTTCTATTCTATAGGACAAAATAAAATTATATACATTTATTTTTCAATATACAACAATATGTGAGGCTAATGAATGATTTGTAAATGTTATGAATATCGATGTTTTAAAAAATAATATAGAGAATACGGAAAACAATTTTTATGAATTGATGTGTTTCATGTTTCATGCAAATAAATAGTATTTATTGATAGAAGATAAATACTTAATAGTCAATTGTAATTAATCTAGATAAAAAATAATAATTTGTAATTAATAAAATAAATGTAGAAAACCGTTTACACATAAATAATATTTATTTCTAAGATTAATATTGTATTAAAATATCAGTAAAGATTTTATTTTAATTATTTTTTTATAATTATATTAAGTATTTATAACACAAAATAGTAATAGAGTTGATATATACTTGTCACCCGAAATGATAATGGGAAAATATGTTTTGTTCTAGATATCAATGGATTTTTTTCTTTTACATTTTCTAATTTTAAAAGAAATTATTATTTAATCTAAAATAATTATATTTATTTTTATCCTTTAAATGTTAATCCAAATTTAATTGTTTTATAAATTTATTTTACCATTTTATCTTTTAATAACTAATTTTTTAAATTTAAATAATTATTTACAATAAAAATTATTTATTAATAAAAATTATTTTAAAGTTTAATAAAAAAATTTCTAATATAAAAAAACACTAGTTTTATAATAATATTTGACTTTTTTTAACTCGTTTTAACTTCTTTGCAAATTCGTGGTTTTTATATTTTCTATATTTAAATTTAATTTTTAACTGATAATTTTTTTTCTCACAATTGTGATAGAAGAACATAATTTACCTAATATATGATATTATATATTCAAATTTAAAATTAAAAAAAATTATTGGTAAAAAGATTAAATTAACTTAGTCTTTTCTAAGTTTGAGGACTAATTAATTAAAATTTAAAATATAGAGACTAAAGTCAAATTTTAAGAAAATTATAAAAATAAAAAAGCATATTTAATCTTATACAATTCTAAAAAATCTATAAAATAATCAATAATAATACTGCCAATTAAAAGTAAGTAGTAAGAAATTAATTTTAACATTTTGAACAAGAATTTATTTTTCATATATTATAATTTTTTTAGACTAGAAAACTTGTCCATAAATAACGTATAATAAATTTGAGTTATACGAATTTAAATTATATAATCGTAGTAGTATATGTAAATTTTATGATATTTTAAGATTTTTTAAAACTTATACTAATACTTTTCTATCAATTGAGCATATAAAACATTTTATATTCAGAGTTTATTAAAATTAAACTCAAAGATATATATAATATCAACTAAAAAAGTTCCTCAGTTAAAATAATAATTATAAAAGTAATAGTCAAATTCTTTATCAAATAAAGAATAATCTTACTTTACATTATTGTATTTAATTAATAATTCCAAAATTTAAAAAGTTCTCATTTTATAATTTAGGATGGGTAACACTGGACAAGAGATAAGAAAACAGAACATCGTGCTTGTTCTCAGTCCATCAATGGCATCACCATTATCTTCTCTCTCCTCCTCTTCTTCTTCACTCTTTCACCACACCTTCACCGGAAGCTCGAAGGTTCCAGTTCAATTCCCCAACCAAACTGCGCACTTTTTTGTCTTGGCTCAGAAGAAGGCAAAGAAAACTCGAAAGGTTACATAAAATTCCATGCTCTAACACGATAAAGAAATAAAATTTCGTGTTTTTCAACACTATTTGGATGTCAAATTTGAATTTTTTTAGTTGTACGACAAATGGGTATGCTCGTTTTTTTTTTTCCTACAGTAATGTATTTGTATTTTGCAGCACTATATGTTCACTTGGTTAGTTATTTGTGAAAACAGATTATTCTGAAGGAAGATGTGGCTGATGTGGGAAAGCAAGGGCAACTCCTTGATGTGAAGGCTGGTTTTTACAGAAATTATCTGCTTCCTTTGGGAAAGGCACAACTTGTTACACCCCTGCTACTCAAGTAATGTGTAATTAAACCACCTAGGTCTTGGATGGAACATTAATTTATCTGATAAAATTGTTTTCAAATTTCTATATTTTGGACTAGTGCTTCGAATTTGCGTTTCCATGACCCGTTCGTAGTAGAAATGATGATTCTCAAACAAACAGTAGGATGTTCATGCTTGGATAAGTTTCCATTGAGTTCTGAATATGTCATTGTAGTGTCATGAAATATAATATGTCTCTGATAAAAGGTCGTTTGAATGTGATTTATTTGTGTATATAGACTAACGAGACTTTTAGAACCTTCTGGATTTGATTGCAGAACAACAAAAAGATGGCTTTTAGTTAATAATTTTACTAGTAATGACTTTAGGAAGTTATTTTTATTTCATCCATAGGGCTTTGATGTTTTGGGTTGGACAGGTTTTTCAAGTTTTTCCTTCTTCTTTAAGTTGTTCCCACTGTATTAGTTCCATAACAACTGCTGTCATCTTGGATTGCCAAATGGAAATTGGCCTCTTTCAAATGAGATTGCTTTTGTGGCATTTTTATGATAAAATTGTGAAAATTCTACGTTTGTGTGTAATAAAATTTGTTTTAGTAATTTGTGCATTTCTTTGTTTCAGATTCTTTTTATCTGTTTCTTTTAGAGAAATGATCATTAAAATTTAGGGCTAGTTATTTCTTTGTGCAGTAAGTGCCGTTAAAATAAACTGTGTTCGTCTAAGTTTTGATCTGAGTTTACTTTGCGTTGTGCTTAGAACTATTCATTTTGACCTCCTCTCTCCAGGGAAATGAAGATAGAAGAAGAAAGAATTGAGGCTGAGAAAAGACGGGTAATTTTTCCTTTCATCCCCAGTCCCTACTTGGATTCAGGGTTACCATCTCTGAATAACATTAGGAATGAATGCTATGGTGTTAAGCTCCATATGTAAACATTGCATCAAGAGCTGTAAACTTGTGAAAAAGAGTTTTATATGATCGAATGTACACATCGTTCAATGGTTATCCCTGTAGTAACTTTGCATGCAGTAAAACACTTTCTTTTTGATATCTGGTTATCTGCATCCAGGAAAATTTACATCTAATTTCATACTATCTTCTGAATTTATTAACAAGTATTTTACCCCATGCACAGTTCTTTTAGACATATGCTGTCCATGTTTACATTTCTGCAGGTAAAAGAGGAGGCACAACAACTTGCTCTAATTTTTGAAACTGTTGGGGCTTTCAAGGTGAAGCGTAAAGGTGGTAAAGGAAAACAAATTTTTGGAAGGTAAGATTTGTCTTGCACAATTATGAGAAGTCAATTTATGTCCTTGTATGGATTTTGTGTCTGATGTTTGGATGCTTTTTAGTGTCACTGCTCAAGATCTTGTTGACATAATCAAGGCTCAGCTTCAAAGGTACCATATCTTACAAAATTCTTTTATTTTGTTAGTATTATGGATGTTCTTTGATTGAGTACTATACTATACTATACATTCACAAGTTTTCCATTTCTTTAATGTGTCTAAAATACAGAGTTTCTAAAGTTTGTGATAGACTTCAGTAAGGTGTTTGTCATTAAAGTAATGCAGATTATTATTATTTTTTTTCATTTGACTCTGGAGCTTTCTCTGATTTTTGGGTGTTAATATTGTGATATTTATGGAATATGAACCAAATTTACGAAATAGTGATACAGTCATTCAATATCCGATACTTAATTTAGCAAATGTCATTATTTTGGAGTGTGCATGCATAATATGTTTCATGTGATAACTTGGTAACATCTGTCAGTATTGCAAGTGTCTTTTAGTGCATCTGATTTTACCTTTTTTCTTTTTCCCTTTCCAACTGCTAGTAGAAAATACAATATAATCCAACTTTATCAATGTAAACCATCCATGCATAATTTTATGGATTCCTTTGACGTGTTTCAATCTATACAATTTTCTACTTGATCACCATTTTAGAGAATTTTCAAACTTGTGGCACTCTTCAATTTATATGGTATTTGTCTATACGGGGTTCAATTTTCACACTTGAAACAATCTTCCTAGTTCTGAGAATCTGTTGGGGGAAGATTATGTAAGTACATTTCACTGCAAAAAAATGGGGAGATGAGTTGTTTTTCCAATATTTATTTCATATCTGTTTTGTAATCTGATTGATTAATGTTGCTTTAAGATATATTGTCCTGTGATTCATTTCTAGGGAGTTGGACAAGAGAATTGTTGATCTTCCAGAGATCAGGGAAACAGGAGAATATATTGCAGAGTTAAAGCTTCACCCAGAAGTTACAGCTAGAGTGAAGTTGAATGTTTCTGCCAACTAAAAGCACAAATATTTTCTAAAGTTCCTTTGCTAAATGGACAATTTGGAGCTAGTTACCTTTGTTCAAGGTACATAACCATCTTATGATGATGAATCTTGAAGCTTCAAGCAGTCTGTAATCTTGTAATCATGCCCTGACTCTCGGATGAGGAAGGGTTTGTCATAGGTCCAACATGAGAACTGTCTCTTATTTGAACATTTTTGTTCTGTTCATACCCCATTCTTGAATGTTTATTCATTTTTTTAGGACAATGCAATGCACTACTCTGTTGATGGTAAAGGCTGTTTTTTCTTTGATCTTTCCTTGGTTTGGTGAGCATGAAAATGGAATATAAAACGAATCCGTTGTTTTTCTGCACTTGATTCAATGATCATGTTTACATTCAAGTGTGAAGGCTTTTAATTTCTTTGGAGGCCACTGAAAGATTCAACATTTTTTTCCTGTTGGAGGAGAAACAAAAATGTAGAAGATTTCCATTTAGTGTGGGGCTAACATCTTATTGACAAAGAAATTGTCTATGTTGTTATGAACATCCTGTAAAATTTTGTCTACTCTATTGAAATGAAGTTAAAAAAGAATGTTCTTCAAAGTTTAAATTGACAATCACATTTGTCTAAGGTTAAAAGAGATTTGTCAAAAAAGTAATGATTTGACGAAAAGAGAAAAAAAATGTAAAATCAAAATTCATGTTGCTGCCCAGGATCGAACTGGGGACCTTCAGTGTGTAAGACTGACGTGATAACCACACCACAGCAACTCGGTTGAAAATGTATTCAATAAAATGAATATAATAATAAATTTCCTTGACATTTGAAGAGTATTATTTTTAACTTAATTTTTTAGCACCAAGAATAAATATATAAGGTGTACAGCAAAGAAAATGCGCAACAAGAAATAACTGATTTCATGTTTCATTCTCATGAAATATACATTTAAAAAATTGAAATATAAGGAAACACATACCAACAAAATACTCTTTTAATTTTTTTATTGTTGATTAACATGTATTAAAAAAACACAATTGTATAGACATGTTCTTATTTGATAATGGATGCCACTCATAATTTTACAGTTTGTAATAAATTTTAAACAATAAATATACGTCAGAGAATATGATATAAAATACAAATAAAAACAGTTCTTTTTAAAGGATTTTATTTTTTTTCATTTTTACAGTCTATTAGGTTATAACCTACAAACCATGTAAATTGGTTTGCTACCATTGATGGTGGTTTTTCGTAAATCTATCTGATAAGAAATTTAGGGATTGAATCAAATTCTCATTCATGGTTTTAAGAATAAAATGCTTAAAAAAGAGTTGTATACAAAATAGAAATAGACAAATAACAAGTAGAGAATAAAAGAATGAAAAACAAGAAAGGAAAGGATAATTTTTTTTACTAGAAAATCCTTTTATGTCAAAAAGACTCTATACCTTAAACAAAAACACCCTTTTTATATTAAAAAAATTATAATTAATCATCATAATTAGTTGGATTGACAAATCTAATTCAAGATTTAATTACACTTAAAACTCCTCTACCAAACTTAACGTGTATAATCGTTCAACATTTGATAAAGATTGTTGTATTGAAATTAGATATTTTAAAATCGAATAACTCACCATTATTATTGAAAAGTAACAAGTCTATTTAACACAGTACATTTAACACCTACAAAGTATTTTTTTTATGTATGTCATTTGTCTTGAATCAACCGACACGATTTTTACCACAAGAAATATCTTAACACCAACCAACAAGGCTTCTTGGAATATTATACAATTTCTCCCAACAACTGAAGGAGAAAGAAAAAGTAGCTTACGTTAAATCGGTAAATATCCATAATTTTGTCAACAATATGTCAAAATCTGTTCAACAGTCATTCTCAGTTCTAGTAACTTAGCTTTTGCAAAAGCTAACCAAACCCCAAACCAAGGAAGTGGATCTTTAGAACATATTCCAGAAAGAATGAAATGAAATGGCACTATTTAATTAATGAAAAAGAAGATGCACAGCAAACACCGATTGGCATCTTAATGAATGGTTTTGGTTGTGATATTTGGAAACTAAACCTTGCTTATGGTCAAGACTCAACACCAATAGGGTATTAATTAAGCAATTGATTAATGGTGTGGAAATTAATTTAAGATTAGCAAGCAACGACACACAGAATTTATGGCCGGCCAAATGCCTATTTTTCTGGTTATGGCCAAAACCAGCCACATAGTAAACCAACTCATGCATTTGAGACATTTGTCTCCATCGCCAAAAACCTTCAACCAATGTTACTCTAACATACATAATCTTCTTCTTGAAGAAAAAATTATCTCCGAAATAAAAGAATAATAGTGTAAGTTTTACTATTAAATAGAAATATTGACGCCATCTCTAACATAAAATTTTAAGAAAATAAATCTTTTTATCTTATTTACTCAAACTTGTTGTTTCTATTCAACATAAAACTTAGACTCATTTATATTTTCAACAATATCTTAAGGGAATTGAATTAATATATCATTATTGTTTAATCTCCCTAATTAATCCTCTCGTGGTAACAAACCACGCAATGCATGAAAAACTATAGTTGAGTTAATTTCCTCGTTCTTTTTCACCAAAAGACATTGACATCTCAGCAGATACCACAGTTATGTCTGGTCGTGCCTGGTAATCGAGGATGGCCATTTGGAGTAAGTTAGGTAGTCAAGTGAAATTTGTACACAACCCCATGATCTCCTTTTGGGAAATCATCTCACATACAGAATAAAAATAAGTTTTTTTTTTTTTCTACATTGAAGAAAGATTGCTGAAACGTATTACAGTGTGATAAGTTGCGTGAAGAGAAATGAAAATTGGGCGTTGAGAAAGCAAGCAAAGTAATTGTTTATGATATAGGAGAATATAATATGATGAATAAAGTAGAGTTTATACATAAAGGAGAATATAAAATATAAAAAATATAAAGTAGAAGGTTATTATTAGATTAATTTATAGGACATGGAGGGAACATCTGGAAGTACATGTGCTAATGTCAATGAGTGATATGTTGTTATGCATTCGGACACCTCACGCAATGTACGTGTCCACATGCTTCGCTTACCACCATTCACCTAAACGTGCAGATTACTAACTTTAGATAAGTGCCCACTCAAACTCACTTCAAACTCTTGTATCTCTCTCTTTCATTTTGCTTGATTCTCTTTCGTTAATACTATTTTCCATGGAAGAGAGAAACTGAAAATGTTGTCACTCACCCTGTCTTTTTCTCATCTATGCTTATGTGAATGGTTAAGTTTTGTAGCTACAAAAGAGTAGAGTAGATAAAGAGTAGTACTAACGAGTGGGTGATGGGTCCAACTCCAAACAGTGGACCATTCCTACAAGTCCTAATCAGATGCACTTGTGGCTTCAAAGTTAATACTATCTTTCTTCCCACCATCAACTTTCTATTCTATGGGCTCAAAACTTCCATGCCATATATAATCTCCATACCAATTATTAAATAATCATTATATACGTGTGTTCAAATTTTAAAAGACAGAGAACAAATTAGTTTGTTAATTAATTAGGTGAAACCTATTGGTTTGAAGCGACTAATGGCAAAAAAGTTGTGGGGAGGATGAGATTAACATATATAGTAAGATACATTATAGTGTATTTTTTTAAATAAGAGTAAGTGAGAGATTGAAAGATACATGGTGATGGGCATGCATATGGTAGAGGCATATTTATCAAACAGTTTTGACAAATCCTTTATTCTCTTCATTAATGAAAGGAGTGAGAATGGGTAGTGAGTGTGAATGAGAAAGTGATGTTTTAGCTTTATTGTAATGAAATCCAAAACAAGTAAAGGAACCTAATCCACCACTTTTCATTATGGTTATGGTTATTGGTTATTATTGGTCATGGTGATGCCAAAACCAAACCCTAGCTATAGCAATGCCAAAGCATTCTCTCTCGCACATCGCCCTCGATTATCCCCTCAAAGAAGAACTTGCAAATACACCCAAATAAAATAATTAATTAATTAATTCAATAAAAGATGCCCTATGAACTATCACTCACTTTTCGTGAATGAAAGGCAACCACATCAACACTAACCACTTACTTACTCAAAGTATTCCAACTTCAACAAGTAGATCGATCACATATATCCAAATGGAAATTATTAATAAACCCAATTAGGAATAATAATCCAAAAAAATCGATAATTACGAATAATTCTAAATTAAAATTAACACTAATAATTCACATTCATATCAAAATAATACTTCTTTCAAATTCCAATCCCCACCCTGCTCTCTAATAAAGACAATCTACCAAAGCCGGAGTACCAACCAGCATCTGAGTTGTTACCGGAAATTGAAACTTAGCCTCCCGGATATCATCCTCCGGCGCCGGGAGGTTAAGATCCAACTGCAAGACGTTCCGCGGCGGCGAAACGGTGGTGACCACGGCGATGACGGTGTTAGAACTTGATGTGTCAACAGTGTTGGTGTTTGTCGATGACCTATGCCTCCTCATGTGTCCACCCAATGCTTGTCCCGATGAGAATTCCGAACCGCAGATGGAACATTCATGAATCTTGCCCTTGTTGTTGCCATGACCCAATTGAAGGGAAATCGGAGGACCGCTTTTAACGTTATCCTCTTCGAACCGATCATAGGTTGTAACAGCCACGTGTGGCGATTGAGAGGGTGGTGGTTTTTTCTCTTCAGGCGAAAGTTTGGGCTTTTTGTGACTCGCCCTGTGTCCACCCAGTGCTTGAAACGAAGGAAACGTTCGGTTACACGTTTTGCACTCATAAATAAAGAAACCAACTTTGGTGTCAACTGCGGTTGTTGCGGTGGTGGTGATGGTGTTAGCGTTACCCTTTGCTGTCTTGACACCGTTATGATCTTCAACTTGTTGTTTGTGATGACGAGGTTGATGAGGATGAGATTCCCCTCCTTGGGCCAAGAGAATCAAACAATTTGCCATGTCTTCTTCTTCGCTCTCATAGGTGGTGGTGGAGGAGCCACCGGAGTTAGGACTGGAGCAACTGGTGGTGGTGACCCCAGTGGTGGCGGCGGTGGTAACAACGACGACGCCAGAAGGGGACAAAAGCCTCATCCTTTTGGTGCGTTTGCCCTTGGCTATGTTGCTCTGGGCAGAGCTAGAATAGGAGTTGGAATTAGAATTAGAATCTAACCCTTCCATCTCCATAACCAAGCTGAAACAACCCAAGTGATGAGAAACAAAGGATCAACGCAGCAGTTTTATATGTAAAACAAATGCTATTTAAGGTAAGAGAGAGAAATGTGATTACGATGTAGTGATGGAATTGAAGTGGTTATGTTATGTGGATATATATATATATATATATATATATATATATATTTATATGTATGTGTGTGTTGTGAAATTTGGTAGTGAATGGCAACAAAGAAGTTGAAGCCGTCTTATAACAGTTACACCCAAGTGGTCTGTCACCAAAATCTTCCTTGCGTTTCCAACCTTCGAAGTGTTACTAACAAGAAAACTAACTTCTTTCAGCTATTTCACGCGCCTCTCTAAGCACTCCTTTCTACGCCTTCATCATGACCACACTTTTTTGCTTTCTGTTTCACTTCTACTACTTTATAATAACATCGTAGCTCAGCCTCAGGGTGTTACTTTTCTGAATAATATTTTATTTTATTTTATTATCCATAGCCTACATTTTTATACCTATTTTTTCTGATAACAACAGTAACTCACGAAATAAAAACTGAGACGGTTTTTTTTTTTAATTGTGTTTTGAGTATTTATTTTTTCTATTAGTATAAAAATTTGAAGGCAGCGTGTTAACTTGTGTGTCTCATTTGTACATGTTGTTATAAAATAATAATAATAAAGTTGGGAATGTCAATGCTTGTGTTGTATTATTCTTCCATGATTAAAATGGTTTTTATTTCGCAATTAATGGGGAGTTTAATTAGTGGGAGTGTAATTAATATATATATATATATATAGTGTATAACTTAAAGTTGGGTTTACTAGTAAGTTAGGTTGGAATTAGAGAAGGAGATTGATGGATCTGATAAGTAAGTAACTTATAAAGTGGAAAAAGAAAAAAAATATAAAAGTGAAAGTATGGAGGAGTTAAAGAAAGAAAGAGTGAAAGGTTGGCTTAACGTTTCAGAATCGGTTTCAACGCTCTCTTTTGTTCACACCTTTAGAGCAACTATTTACACTAATCCCTTCAAGAAAAGTGAGATTGCATCACATTAAAAGCATGTCAACTTTCACAATTTAGTTCTCTAATCTCTTCTGTGATTAAAGGAAAAATTACTAATCCAAATGTAATGATCATTCAAGTGGCTTTCAACCCGTATATTGTGTGATTAAAGAAAAAATTATTAATCCAAATGTAATAAATTTCTCTGTGTTTCAAACCGTTATAAAAAATAATGAGTTGAAGATTTCATTTTATTCAAGTACATTATAAACCAGATTTTCTACTCAGTTTTTACTCATTATGGAAAAAAAATAAAATTATATATACTTTACATTTATTGACTGGCAAAAAAGTTATAAATTTTATCTGTATCTGGTAGTGCTGTTTTCTATAAATTTTGATTGTTTTTGTCATAATTAATTTAAAAATTACGTGTGAATTATTTTTAATTTACGGACATGATGTAAAATTCCTTAAAAGCAATTCAATTGTAAAACTATACTTAGCAATTATGAAATAAATTGATATTTTAAATTTAATTTTCATGTTTTAACTTTATTTATGATAATTATTTTAAACTATATTTATAACTATATCTAATAGATGATTTAATGAATTGTTGAAAATTTTATGAAAAATAATACTTTAACGCACATATTCTTTTTACATTAATTTGACATTATGTTTTCTTATTTTTTATTTTCTTCTTTTTCAAAAAATTACAAAAAATCATTTTTTTAAGACCATTTTATTCTTATTATTATGTGTGCTAAATGAATGTTTGTGTGTGATGTTATCCTTACTCAAATTTTATATATAGCTAAGGTACTAAAATTAGACTCTTAATTTAATTATTCATTTAATTTTTATTGTTGTACAAAATTGTCTTTTACTTTTTATGCTTAAATATTTATTTTAGTTTTACACATGCTAATACAATTCAATTTTATTTCTTTATATATTAATATATATATATATATATATATATATATATATATATATATATATATATATATATGAAAAGAATATATTTTGTAGATTTTTGAATATTGAAATCTTTTTAGTTTTTTATTTTATTTTGAATATATTATTTATACCCTATTATCTCACTAGCTTTCATATATGAATGTATGTATTATAGTTTTTTTCTTCTACAACATATTCTCTTATTAAAAAAATAATATATATTAATCTATTATGAGATAATTAATTAAATTGTAAAACTAATGCATTAACACATAATCAATTTTATTAAATAACTTAGTTACATAATCAATTTTATTAAATAACTCAGTTGATTATAATAAATAGTATTTATTTATTTAAAGTTTTTCTTTAATATAAACACACAGACACTTACTCATCCACACACAAAGAGACACTTACTCATTCACACACACGCAGACACTTACTCATCTACGCACATGCAAACACCTACTCATCTACAAATATGCATACACATATGTTTGCCTACACACGCAAACATTTACTCATCCACGCAGATGCACACACACATTTGTCTACCTACACACGCAGACATGTATTCATCCATGCACACACATTTGTCCACCTATACACACACATATGTTGTTTTTTATTTGTCTGTTTTAAAAAAAAAAAATTGTTATTTTGCAAAAAAAAAAATTGTTATCCTCGTGTTAGGTCTCGTGGTGTGACATGTGACACTTTCAATATCACATAACAGGATAAAGCCATGTGTCATTGTTAGGACAAGTGTTATTTTATTGTATTCATATATGTCTGTTTGGATCAATTAAGTCTTAATTGTTTAAAAAATATCTCTCTCCAAATTATGACCAAATTTATTATTTGTATAAATATTATATTGATATTTATATTAAAATTTATTTTTTTATTAAATATTTCTGAAATTGTTTATAAATCAACTCTAAAGATATTATTGGATTCCATTTAAATTAATTACTTTTAATCTTATAAAAAGTTATGGATTAATAATATAATAGTTTTGAATACTTACTCTTTTTTAAATAAAAATTAAATTTATTTAATAAATATAATAATATTTGTTTGATAAATAATAAAATATTTTCTGACTTAAAATCAATAAAATTTTAAAAATTATTGTTAGTGTTAGAATAACAAAGTAATTTAATATTAATCACTTTAATAATTTTAATTTAATACATTAAAAAGTTAATTTTAATAAAAATATATAATGTTTTTATTAATAATAAATTTGGTTTTAATTTTAAGAGATACAATATTATTCTATTTAAAATACAATTATAACCAAATTGAATCAAAAGATATATATAAAAATGAATTAAATATATTAACATTTACACATTTTACGTGACACTAACATTAATGTCACGTGTATAATAATAAGTTTTACAAAAAAAAAAACAAAATTAAAAAAAAAAACTATAAATTATCATGTGATATTATTTTAACATCATTTACAATATTATAATAAAAAAGACATTGAGTCAATTTTTAAAAAAATTAAAACTTGATTGAAACAAAAATAAAAATGAAAGTTTAGTTGAAATTTTTCAATCAAAATGAATAGATTTTAAATAAAAGAATGAACCCAAATTTACCTAACTTTCTTAGGGAGTAAAATGCACAAAAACACCATAAGTTTATAATACAAAACTAACACTAGTTTTAGGTACATAATTGGATATTATTAATAAAGAATAATTGATTAAATATGTGAAATACTTAGAATATTTTAACCTTTTTATAATTATACAAAGTGCGTTTGATCGAACTTTACTTCCACTTTTCCTCCTTGCTATGCCTAATAATCTCACCTCTAATTTGCACCTATATTCCACATAATTGAATATATTATATATGAAAGATGAACTCTAAAGAAAATGAAGGGAAGGAAAATCAAAGTGTAGTTATAGGAAGCAATTGTGATTAATAAAGCAAGTAATGATTATTAGTATATGTTAGGGAGAGATTTGAAGCATTCCATTCTCATGTGTTTTCCTAAACATTTTATAATAAAATTTTAATTACTGATTACTTTAATCAGATCATTGACTGAATTTTCCATAAGTAGGTAATGAGACATTATAACATTATTACCCATTAATCTGAGTACTAATGGGAAGAGCAGTTGAAAAAATAATCTACAACACTACTATTTATAATAGGACATTTTATATATATCCATAACTTTAGTTTTTAGTTTTTTAGATTAGTCATTAATTATGATTTATTCGTGTAATTAGTAAAAAATTATTTTTATCAGCTACAGTTAATATATAATGTAAAAGGCCTATTATATTATAATGTAAAAGAAACTGAAAAAAAAAAGTCTGTTGCGTGTTTTATTTTGAAAATTGATTTGAAAGTAAATGTGAAATTGTTTGAGTTAAGAAAAAGATGATAAGAAATAAAAAAAATTGAAATGAAAATTAGTGAATGATCTAATAATTTTATAAATTAAAAATTATTTATAATTTTTATGCATAAAAATATATATTTTAAAGAAAATTTATAACCAAATTTTGTTTAGATGTAAATTGAGCATTCCAAGTGCTCTAGTATAGATAATAAGATACTTTTTGTTGATAAATAAAATAGATGCAATGATCACACTAAATAAATGTACATATTTTTGCATATGTAAATAGGTGGAATATATTATATTTAAAATTAATTTATAATATATATGATTGCATAATGTTAAATTGAATTATGTTTGAATACTGCATTGGATTATATAAAGAAATAATTCAAATTATCATGATTTTACAGTATGGTAGGAATTATCTATAGATTTTGTGTTGTCAATTATTCTAATTATCTATAGATTTTTGTCATTATTTACTGATTTTAGTAGTAAATAAATGCAAAAAAAAAAAAATTAGTAATTATTCTTTAAGTAAAATTATATATCTCCAATTTAAAACGCTTTATGGGAAAGCGTTAATGGAAGCAGTAGAGAGAGCAACTTAACTACGTAGTAAAATATTTTCGTCGTCACACTTTTGTGTTTTACAATCTTTAAATTATTACAAGTGTCATATATTCTATAATATCATTAAAAAAATAATATCCAGATCTTAAATAACATTAAGGGTCGTCATAAAATTACTTTTTTTAAAAGAAAATATATTATTTTTAAAATATTAGTATCAACAAAACTATGACTGTATTACAAAGAATTTAGTTTTGCAAAATGTTAAATTTTTTTAAAAAATGTAAAAGTTATGAATTCATGTGTCTTTTTTTATAATAAATGGAAACCTAAATTTGAAGATGATAAATCTTTTTATTATTATTTTTTCTTTATTTTTCGATACATTTATATATATATATATATATATATATATATATATATATATAAACTATATATTTCATTCATTCTCATTTCTTTTCTTCATTTATTTATATTTTCTTATCCACACACTTTTTTTTTATACTCATCTTTTTTGTCCATTATCATATCATTATCAATAAAATTTTATTTAACAAAAATAAAAATGTCGATAAATTTGAATTATTGATAAATTTTGAAACTATAGTTATGACGAATTTAACGAATGAATTATTTATTGATAGATGTTTCTATTAGTAAATCTTCTATAATACGTATTTCAATTATTAACGAATATTTTTATTGTTAAATTCATCAATAATACACATTTCATTTATTCATGAATTTTTCATCGATATATTTGTTGATAAAAGGAGTGACAAATTTCTCGCCCAAACATTTGGTTTGTAACTTACCATATCTTCATCCTTCATTCAAATTTGTTGAAAAAATTTTCGAACACCCCAACCATTACCAATAAACACCCAATTTTTCATCCTTCATCCTCCATTTGTCAAACACCCACTCACAGACCGAAAACTCCATCACCACCCCACCATTTTTAGACGTGACAATTGGAATATTCAAATTTCAGAAAAAGGAAGAATGAAGTGTGATTACGGCTGATACAGATTGTTACGTCGACGACTTGGAGGAGGATAAAACAAACCACTTGACGGGCATTCCTGGTTGCAAACAAAGAATACACCGGTCGTAAAAAGACTCATGGTGAGACCTAATGTTTCCTCCTAAGTTCTCTCTATGTTAGAAATGGTCACTACACGTTGACGAGGTTCCTAGTGGTGACTGATGTAGACGTTGGTGATTTTGGTGGGAGGTCCATGCAACAACACATCTTGACAAGGGTTGTCGTCTCACATGAATCTGGAAAATCATGAACCCTAAAAAAAGAAGAAAAAGGAGAGGCAGAAGAAGATGAACCAGATTGCAGTATTTATTGATGGATTTTTCCTTTGGTAATTATCAACGAATTTTTTCCTATAATTACTAAAATATTTTTCTTTCAATAATTACGGACATATATCAAATTTGGTTGATAAATTTATCGACGACTATTGGCCAGTCAAAAATCTATCAAAAAAAAGTTATTATCGACAAATTTTTTATGTTTTTGACAGATTTTGATCATCGGTAATATCTATGTTTCTTGTAGTGATTGATGCAATTTATCTTAATATTAAAATTATATTGATTGTAATTTGCTTTGATTAAAATTAATTTAAAAGTTAATGAATAAAGAATACAGTGAAAGAGGAAGATGTGTAGGAAAAGGAGAAGGAAAAATAAAGATATATGGAGGAGGATGAGACCTCAAGTGATAAAAATGATTTGGAGGTGATGGTGATGACCTAACCGCCCAACGAAATGAGGAAAAAAATGAACAAATAGAGGAAAAAGAAGATAAATAGATGATTTTAACAACGAATGTTTATCAACGAACATTTACTAACAGATTTATTGTTGTCAGTACTTACCGACAAAACCAGAAATTCGTTGATAAAATTTATCGACAGATTTCTATCTAACGATAGTCTGTTGGTAAACAAAATTTATTGATCGGCTTTTATTAAAATTTGTCGATAATATACGATTTTCTTGTAACGATATAAAGATAAAAACTCTTAAATTTATGGCTTTAAAGTTTTAGGTCGGAAATAATGTCTATATTTACAAGTTAAACTCGTGTTTTATTAATATTGTATATCCCGTTATCTCCCTTACAAAATCTATAAAAGAATATATTATATAATAAATATCTTTTGTGCATCAAATAAAGAAAATTGTGTTATGAATGTAAAATTAATGGTTGGCAAAGGCTTTTCTGATAATAAGAATGCTATCCTTGGCTCACAATAGTTCATGACATTTTTTTATTAGTTCATACAAATTTTAATAATGGAAGCATCATTTTGGCGCAACTAAAATATAACGAAGAAAAACTATATTCAATATGATATTTGAAGAATTAGAATAAATAAATAATTGGCACGGAAACGAGGTAGATTAGAATAAACTTTGCATGGTTAGAGTTTTGATTTTTAATTATAGGACTTGGAACTTGATAAGTATAATTATCGTAACCTTCTTTTTAGGTCTAATTAGGTTTACTTAAATGTTTGGCCTAACTTTGTGTAAAAGTCTTTTAAAGAAGGCCTTGTCAATATGCCCATCAACAAATACATACTACAAAATGTATCAATGTATTACAAAACAAACTAATCCACTATAGTAAAGTTAATATCATCAATATTATTCTTTTGGAAATAATAATAATAATAATAATAATAATAATAATAATAATAATAATAAATTATTATTAGAATTAATAGTGCTTTTATAGTCTGAAAAGTTTTCAAATTATATAATTATAAAATAGATTGAGTTGTCAAGTTTCTTCTTTAAAAAAAAAAACAAAAAAGTTCTTGGGTAACTAAAGTTCTAAGTTTTTTGTTTAAAGAAGTACTTGGCATGACCTTTTTCTATATAAATATCATTAGGAAGCAGATGAAATCGATCATTCTATTTTCATCTTATAGATAACATATATTTTATCATACTCTTATTTAATTATCAAATATGCAAATTTTTTAGCCTAAATTATCAGCAATTGACGTATTTTGCTCATTATAATTGCTATATTTATTCCAATTAAATTCAGCTACATGTGCCAATAAAGATTCATTAAAATATAAATAAGTAAAATGTATTTCAGCAGGCAGCTTAAGGTTCAATGTACAATGCTAATAAAAAGAGCAAAATAAAAGGGCTACCTATTCCTAACATATTAAATTGAACAATAAGCATAAAACTCTTTAACACATTTTTAATTTCTTTTTTTGTTAATTAATTTATGAAATAAAAGTGATTAAATTTGTTATGTTTTATTATTTTCAATATATTTCCACCAATAGGGGGGAAAATAGTGTCCAAAAATAATTATTACATATTTTAGTTGAGTAGAAGTAGTGGGAAACATGAAGTAATAGTAAGTATGAAGAGATTTGGAAAATAAATTAAAGAAATGTTAAGTCAAACATAGCTTTGAGTGTTAAATAAGGATGTTGGCATCTTATAATTACAATACATGAAAACGGTATGGGATTAAGACATATTCCTCATTAAGAACATGGAAATAAATATATAGAACCCACCAAATGCAAAAGCAAAATTTTTAGAAATCAATACAAGCTATTGAAAAAAAAGAAGGTAAAAAGTCCTTCTTACTACGAAGCTAGTTTACCTAATTAGATTATAGGAACTATTATATCATCAAAATATGGTTCACATTTTATTAAAAAATGTACCTTCATTATAAATCAAATCAAATCATAGTATATATTTAAAAGTGAATATAATTTTATAAGTTAATTTTGTAAAATTAACTTAAACTTAAACTCATTATATAATTAAATATCAAAATCTGTTGAGACGAAAACATTATATTCTTGATAAAAGAAATATGGTAAAATATATATATTAACTAATTATAAAAACAAATTATAATATATAAATAAATATAAATTTTATCGTCTTAATAAATTCATTTTAAGGTTATATTTAAATTTACTATTTTAATCCATTATTTTGGACTTTTATTTACTTTAGTTTTTTTTGTAAACATTTATGTCATATTCATCTATATGCAGATGAATTAGGATTGAAGGATGCGTCAATATAATAAAAAAAAAATAGAGTTTTGTTTTGTCTTATCATATGTTTTTCCTAAATTTGAATGGTGTAGTTCAAGAATAAAATCACATGGAATATTACCAAAAACTAACAAGATAAAAACAAATGTAAAACTAATAAAACAAAGAGAAAATAGGAAGAATGGTGATAAAAAGATATTGACTAATGTGTCGTAACATTCAAATGTTCTATCTTTTTAGTCAAAGATTAATAAATAGTTTTAAATTATTAAATCAACATAAAAAAATTAATGAAATCATTTTATTGTAAACTTTTAGGATTTTAAAATAAAAATAAGATATTCCAAATTAGGTGAAAGATATTAAAGAGAGTGATAGACACTAACCCACACTACACTACCAAAACAATGAGCAAAAAGAGAGTGAAATTAATCCTCCAACTCCACTTTAACTCTTAACAGAACACTTCACACCTCACTCACTCATTCACTCACATCACCTTTTCAACCACTCATCTCACTATAACATACAACTTAACCTAATTGGTTGGAACTAAAACACTACGTACATATTCATAATATTATCATAAAAATTGTTATATTACTTCGTCATGGTCACTAAGATAGTTTTGAATAGTTTCAACTTCTTATACTACTTGTTGAGTCTACAAGATGTTCACTGAAAAGATATAACATTAATGGGATCTGAGTTTAACTAGATAATGGATTGATAACACTCTATATCCAAAACCTTAAAACAATGAATTAATGGATCTTCAACCTTATAGTACTCTACTTTCTTAATTTTATCTAATGTGAAACTTAAACTGATACTTAGAATTTTAACAACGCCAAACTGAATTTCATATTACTTCACCATGCTCACTAAGATAGTTTTAACTTCTGATACTACTTGTTAGGTCTATAGAGAAGAATGTTCATTAAGGAGATATAACACCAATAAGATCTGAGTTTAACCAAATAAGATATGATAACTTTATATCCAAAATCTTAAAACAATGAATTAATGAATTTTCAACCTTATATGATACTCTATTTTTTTTAGTTCTATCTAATGTGAGACTTAAATTTATACTTAGAATTCTAACAATACCAAACTAAACCAAATTTGGTTGAGTTGTATCAATTTCTATAACCGAGCTGTGTTTCTGAACTTATCATTTCTCACAAATATTTGTGAACTTGAAAGAGAAAAAATATATTCATTAACTAAATATTGAAGAGATCTAACTATTTTTTATGAAGATTATAATAGTGACAAGACCTAAAATTAATAAGAAGAAAGTAAGAATAGGAGCAATGAGAAACATGTATTATATAAAACTCGAAATATTTGATTGTAGTGACTAGAAATGAAGTAAATATATATATATATATATAAATAAAAATAGGTGATAGGTAGGTAGGTACTAGTTGTGTAGGGGCAAGTACAATGGAAGCAGCTTGGCATTGCTTATATCCAAAGTCAAATATATGAAAGAGCACACAGAAAAGAAAAGTTGTAAACCTAACACTCACTCCACCTCTTCACCAAAAAGACCATTTTACATAGCAACAAACTATCTGCATTTCTTGTAATTTCATAGTTTATTACACTGCAACTGCTACTGTGCTGTCACACCGTCTTCAAATGTTTGAGTTCTTAGGTTGTTGTTTGTTTTCAAAAGGTTGTTGTTTTATCTAATCATAGCTGTGAACTCAAAATTACTTGAATAATTAATCACAACACGATAATGTCATATCGCTTGCCAGTGAAGGCTGCAACGCAACCGGCTTTGACGGCAAAATTCTAATTTACTTCTAAAGAATGTTGCTAACACTGCCAAAGCAATTGCCAAATTAAATAACCAAATACATATATAAATTATTATCGATATCGTTTTGAAGGAGTTACTTCTAAGGTATTATTGCCCCCTTTTACCAACAATTTTAGAAAATGGATAGATTTTGGAAGTGGTTATTACACGACTTCTGATTATATTTTAAAACACGATTTTGCATTTTGAATTGAAAAAAAAAAGATGGTTTGTAGTTTAAAATATGATTTCTCTTTTTGAAAAAATAAATCTCACTTCAAATGTAATTTTAGTTTACTTTTTTAATTGAAATTGTATTTTAAAAAGTACTTTCGCTTTTTTTTAATTATGTTTTAAAACATAGTGTGCTTATTTATATATATATATATATATATATATATATACATTAATATCAATTTTTTTTATTAGAAATTGTGTTATAAAATATTTTGTAAATGATTGTCGATTTCAAAAATACAAAAATATCTAAGTTATTTGTTCTTCAATATTAATGTGTTGTATATTAATAAATGAAGGTTTAGTTAAGTTTCAACTTCATAAGTTTTCAAATCTTCGGGTCTCTAGCTAATATATTTTTGTATTTTATTAAATTCTTAATATTTTAAACTTTTTATGTGACGAAAATTAAGAAATATGATAAAACAAGAAATTGCATTATTCAATTAACAATATCACATTATCTAATTAATAGAAAAAATTAATAATATGGACTCGGTTAAAAAATTTAAAATTTTTAAAGATTCAATATATCACAAAAATTTATTAAAGATCCAACTTAAAATTCTATTTTGAAACTTAATTAAGCCATAAATAAATAAATAATCATATATTGCTTGCAATGATAATTACTTGAAATTGTCATAAAGACTTTGCTTTAAACTTGAAATTGTTATGCAATTTTGTTATTCAATATAGTTTATATATAAATATATATATATATATAGAGAGAGAGAGTATTCAAGCATTACAATTGTTTTATTTCTATGACATTAAATGAAAGAAAAAAGAGCGAACTCAAAATAATAACTATTTACCTGTTAGAAAGATATTAATTTGGAAAAAGAATGATATTTTTTCACCCAAAAATATTTTACATTTATTTGATATTATTTTTCATTATCTTTTACTATTTTTTTCTTTAGAAATACCAAAATTATGGTACTTTTTTACCATTTTCTTTTTAGTCAAACCAACCCTTACCATTCCTTTATATATAAACAAGTAATTATTTCATATTACTTTTAGAATCTGACATGATAATAATTCTTTTTGACAATAAGATATGTGTGCATTTTATTGGTTTATTTGAATTTATTTTTAAAAAAATATTTAAATCAAACTAATCACAAGTCATTACGTATATATTGTTAAAAAAGAAGTTGTTAAAATTTTTTTTTCTTTATCTTTATTGAAGTTTTATTGAAGTATTATTGAAGTATACTCTCAGACTTTGTTTACATAGGGAATAAAATTATATGAATGAGATGAGTTATAATTTTGATTATTCAAATAATAAAAAGAAAAAAGATGAAATGAAAGCAGAAAATGGAGATTGAAATGAGAGAGCAAGAAGTTTGAAAGTTAAAAGGAATGAAATGATTAAGTTGAGCGATGTTACCGTTGTATGGTAGTGGGTAAGGATGACAACGGATCGAGTCAGGTACGGATAGTGTCTACTCACAACCTGATCCGACAAAAAAAAAATTCACCCGCTACCCGCACGGATACCTGCTTAAAAAATATCTGCATGTATTTTAAACTCATGGAGCGGATACCCGCAAATATTTTAAAAAAATATATTTTTATAAAATATTAAAATAAAATTTAAATAGAATTACAAAATATATATAAAATATAATATAAATTAAAATTTAATTTTAATTAAATTTAACCTTGTAAAATATAAATTAATGTTAATTTTAATTAAATTTAACTTAATAAAATATAAATTAAATTTTTATTTTACTTTTTGCGGGTAACGGATATTCGTGAGTACGGATAGTATAATATCCTCACCCGATCCGTTTAGAAGCGAGTATTAAAATATCCACTATCCACGAGTTGTAAGTAATAAATATTTGCAGATATCAACTATCCGTCGCGGATTTTATCCACGTATATTCGCGGGTGCGAATTTTTTTTCATCCCTGATAGTGGCACTTAACTTAATGAAGTGAAAGTAACAAAAGTGAAGAGTGAAGTGAAGTGAAGTGAAGACAAGCCAATTTCTATCACAATAACAGTGACTCACTGCCAACTCCTTCTAAGCCTTATACTGTTACTGTTATACTCTTAATTAGGTTTGCTTTCACCCATTAATCACATGCATGCATGCCTGCTTACCTCCTCATAAACCTTTTTTCTATCACACCATCATCAGTATATGACTTTAACATGCAAACTAGTCCTAGCCAATGCCCATAACCCATTAATTTATATATTACAGACAAAAACACACTGCTTTTACCAAAGACAAATTGCCAAACCAGTTGCCTCCTTCTCAAGGTGCAAACCCTCGTGTACTTAATTATGGTTACATGCTTTTCTTTAATTAATTTATTCTACATGTAAGAATAAGATGCCATCACACAAAATGTTAATTAATGAGGCTGCAAAATGGCCACATGGCATGCTCATCTAGTGTTTAGGTGGAAGAGGCATGCACTATAAAAGTTAAGATTAGAATAATGATATTATGACACACTTTTACATTCATTTCACACATAGTATAAGAATAAAATAGTCGTAAAAATGTAAATTTTTGTATTTTTTTTTCAAGAAAGAAGAATATAAAAAATAAGTAAAGTGTCAAATGAATATAAAAAGTTTAAGTGTGTCAATATTTTTCTTAAAATTAAGAGAGAAATATATAACTTGTTTGAAAATCTTACGTAAACTAGAGGTAAAATCAATTTATAGTATATAAGTAAATGTAAACTTCATTTCAGAAGTTGATTTTGTGGGTTGAGTTAGATTTAAAGTTATTTTGTTAACATACTTCATTTTTGTATAAGATTATACTACCATGATTAGATCTTCTCACTGTTTAAGTTTTATGTGTATTTAATTATCACATTTTTTGTGTGGCTTGGCTTGAGTTATTTGAAAAGAGACTTAGGAACAGCAACAGTAGTGTGTAGAGTGAATTGGAATTACTGGTAGAGGGTAGTCTGCCAAATACCTACCTAATATTACAAGTTGCTTCCATTCTAAACCGCTAACTAGAAAAAGGTAGTCACTACCAAAGTAGTGATGACTCATGATTAATAATGGTGAAAGACTTTGAATTGATTAACTTTTCAAACCCACATGATTTCATTTTCCTAACAGAGACCTTCTTATTTGGTAGGTCTTAGCAAGGAAATTTATGACATGCTCCCTTCTTTTATACTTTTAGATCTCTGGCATTATGAAAAATTAGTTGCAGTTTTTGTTCTAGTGAATAACCAAATATGAAACTTAACTAGTAAACTCCACTTACATTTTTACCTAAACCTTATAAAACTATACGCCACATTAAATCATTTCTCCCTCATCATGATATATAAGCAGATAAGCAAACTCCATCTACATACATGCTACACATACATATGGGCCGGTTAATACAACTTGTCCGTTCAGTTTTTTATTTTATTTTTGTTTGGGTACTTTACTTTGAGAAGTAAACACAGAACATCTTCTTGTAATCACACAATGCAACTTTATTTCATGTTCGGCCTCGAGTCTTGTTTCATCAGAAAGAAATGGAAAATATTGTGAAAAACCAACACGATATATATTTAAAGTTCTCCATCCAATCTTATTTCAGTGGGATGAACATTGCTTCCTGCTCCAACTTAAAAGAAAATTATAACTGTTCGTAGCAAGAAATTATACCATTCCAGGCATATTTGGGCCAAATAGGTTGAGATATTTAAACCGTGCAGAAAATAATTAGACCAGCACTCTTACTGCTACCATGTGTGATTACAGAGTGCGATGACATTGTCGTTGCTGAACCTTCAGCTTTCTGAAGGGGGAGACCAATTTGATATTTATCTTATGTGAACCACTTTTACAAGGAAAGCAAGTTCGTGTGTTTATTTGTATATTAGTTATTATGGGCTTGACAATAAGCTTCTTACCATGAACCATCCAGCATTGGAAAACTAGCCTATAAAGCTACAACTAAGGGCAGTTTCTTCCTGCACCTGAAAACTCACTTCTTGTACCTTTCAACTTTCAGGTTGATCAATCCCATAAGTAGAATTACAGTACAAATCAGTGACTTCTGGATTGACGAATCCATCAAAGAAAAAAAATCATCTGTACGAGGCGAGCGACATATATTAACTAAAACACACTTCAATGATGAATTACTTTATCTTGGTTGGAAAAAAAACAAGAGAAATCTCATCTTCTTAGCCTTGAAAGCACAATACAAGTCTCAACTGAATATGATGAACATATAGAATCCCTTGCAGCATAGCTTCACTGAAGAGCTAAAAGGGACATGGGTAAAAAGGGCTTCATTTGATCCCGTCCCCAGGACCAAAAGTAAAATAACATTGCACACAAGTAACCAGTTGCTGCACTTGCACCATTGACATAGAATATCAACATAAATTATTTGTGAAGCAAGCAACAAGGACTACAGAAATCAATTTCATTGGTAGAATAAACACCTGACCGCATGATGAATTTTATTAGGGTGTGCACACCGGTGAAGGACTGATATGTTTTCAAGATTCGTTTGCGCACTTGTCTTTTGATGGACATAATGCTTTATAGTTTACATGGCGACTGAAGAAAGCAAACAACAGCGAGTCATCGTGCTTCACGGGATGGGGGTAACCCAAAGAAAGAAAAAAAAAACATCATCAGAAAAATAACACGACTAAACATTCGCTGCACTAATTATGCCGGAGTCAAACCAACCACACCTGCAAAAATGCAATCACAACACATTATCACTCAGGATAAACATAAAGTTCAAAAATTGAAGTATAAACATTATGAAGACAGCAGACATATATATAACTTTTGAAAATTGGATTGTTGAATAAACTTCTCAAAGTTAGCAGTAATGGCAAATATATTAGCTTCACTAATTCAAAAACTATTTATTATATTTTTAGTTTATATGAAAAAATAGATTCATTTCATATTTGAGGTTAATTGTTCTATAAATACATAATTTTAATTTAAAATAATCATCATGAGCGAGGGGCAGGATGTTAAAGGTGGGGGGAGGTTTAAATTTATTTTGCGTGGCAACTTTTGGTTTTAATCCCCCTAAAGGGGCAGAGCAGGGTTGGATTGTTAAAAAGCCCGTCCTTGCAGCCTTAACATGATAATCAATACACCTGTTTCTAAAGCTTGTTCACGTCGAATCTTAAGTTTTTTTGAGACAAACTTCGATTCATAATTTATATCTATTTGAGTTTAAGCACAGTAGCCACTAATCTGCCAGAAAAAGCAAAGTACTCAAGCTTGTAATTTCCTCTTTAAATGCAGGATACAAAATCTAAAATTGATTTGCAGTCAATATTACATGTTTTAATTGGACAATCCCAAAGATATGTATGTTGTCATAGATCTGAAAGCATATATGCAAAGATCTTTCAGATCTATAATCAGCGTTTCTCTACATCAGTTATGTGCATGAAGCCATGAAATGACATGTACCAACACATGCATATCGATAAAATACTTCTCTGTTCAATTTGGTAGTGGATAGCGGTATTAATCTACACTATAGATCAGGAGTCAGCTTATTCAACAGACTCAAGTGCACAACTTTTGAAAATTAGATTAGAGATAGTCTGTAAATCATGCATTACTTATAAAAAACCAGTTTGTAAGCAAATCAGTGTTATAGAAAATAGTTCATCTTAGAGCATTGAAGCAAAGAGTAAACCAAAAAACATAAATATAATTATGTTGGATTGGAAGAATAGAAGAACATGAAAAGGATAGATCAGTTCTAGTTCATAATTTTTTTCATACCACATGCTAATCTTCCACCAGCATTTCCAGTTGTCAAACTAAGTTCATGACCCCCTGCAAATGTAAAAGCAAACGCAGATAAGGCAAGAAAAAATAATCCAGCTATGATTCATACATCGTGCCCATACTACACAAGATTTCAATTGCAATATGCGATACAAAATGCAAGATGAAATTTCATTCCCAGGTCCTTCTTCCCATGATACAAACATACTCCTACTGTTTATTTCGGTAATGTAAGTGCTGAAGTTAGTGAAAGTAATTTTTGTCCACAGCACAGGGATCCAAATGCAAATATAAATAAATATTAAAATGAAATAACTAACCCTTTCCAAGATCATCCTCAAGCTCATGAACCACCAAGGCTCTTCCAACTACTGAATTGGGGCCAGAGAGTGGTATCTGCATGTTTGATGCCAAACATACAACACAATAAGCTACTTTCAATTCAATTTGGAATTATATCGTTTAAAATGGTTTAAAATTATGACTGACGAGCATAAAAACCATGATTTCACAAATATGTATCAAAAGAACAAGTATCATGTTAAAATACAAATTAAAAAGAGAACCTGATTATCCACGATTGAAACCTCTGCAACCCCTATATTTCAAAACAAAGGACAACAATATACATAACCAGGTCCAGAAAGCAGTTCAATATAAAGGAAGACAAACGAGAAAAGAAAGAAGATATACCATCTGCATTAGCAACTATGTTTCCCAGGTCACCCGCATGACGGATTTCATCCTCAGGAGCACCATGTGTCAATTTTTTAGGATTAAAATGTGCTCCTAAAAGACATTCAAGAAGTTTAATTGAACTGGAGCACGGCAAGAAAAGAAAGCAGTGAAGCAAAAAATAGAAACAAAGTTCTAGCTGCCTAACCTGTCGAAATACACCCATTTGTGGTATCACCATACTCATGCTGCAAGAAAAATTGATAAAAGAGTTTACGAAAAAAACAATTTTGAAGGAGTGGACATGAAGTAACAAGGTAAGCAAACACTCACAAGGTGAAAACCATGAAGCCCCGGAGTAAGGCCAGTAATGCGAACAGTAACCGTTGTTGGGCCTACTCATTACACACAAATAGGTAGTTAGGCACATGAAAAGTAGCAACTGACACTCACACATGACGAAAGGCTAATTTGAAACATCCACTCACTTCACTTCTGACTCATTTTCATCCTATTTTTTCTTCATATCTTTCTCTTCCCAACACTGTCCGCTGCAAAATGGGGGAGAATGTTTTACTTTCTCACTTCTCATCTTTTCTCTTTAATTTTTGCCTTGTCCGGAAAAGTTATCTCATAATTACTTATTAGAGAAGAAAGTAGAAGTGAAAATGAATGCGCTTCTCCACGAGGCTAAAATAAACCTGTGCACTTAACTCTTACGGAAACTCTTCTACTTAACTTCTTCAAAAGCTGAGATAAGCTGATTTTAGCTTATTAAAGAAATTCAATTCATTTTATTTCCTTGTTTCTTTCTATTCAGATAAATTTATTCAAACTAAAGGAATTTATAAAACTAAAATTCCTCAAGGGAAAAAGAGTCCTTCTCTTGTATAGTCACATTATGCTCTTTTGGTTACACCAGTTTCAGAACCAAAATCTATTAATTTCTTTCTTCACACTTCAGTGCTTGCTCAGACATAAAACGAGTCAATACTCAATTTGAAATTGAGGGGTTAGTTGATAGATCCTGAATACTTTTTTCATGAAAATGAGTCCGTAAAAAAATTTAACGACTAATAATTCAACAAAATACTCTTAAAAAAAGTCACATCAATAATTAAATGTCACCGTGATAAGTTTTCTACTTCTACCTGACTCAGTGAGACATAATAGAACGAAAATAAAATGCACAATTCCTTGAATAATTCATCGCTTGTCACCATTGTATTCATTTCGACTTCAATCAAACTAATTGTTACAAAGAGGAGAGGACAAACCATCGTCTTCTTGTGTTAGGGTGGCTACGCCTTCGACGGCGGAGGTTCCCTTGAGGACGGCGACGGCCTTCTTGGTGGCGGCGAAGACGGTGAGGGTCCTCGAGCGCGAAAAGGTTAGGGATTGGGGAGTGAGCTTAACAGAGACGCCGGAGAATGATGACCGGAGAAGCGAGCTGGGTTGGAACGACGACGGAGCGACGACAGCGTTGGCTGCCATTGCTAGATGCATTGTGACGGAGAGTGAAAAGAGGTTTAGATGTTTGTGATAATGCTACACAGAATGTGAGTGAATCTGTGGTTAAAAGCAGATTATATAATCCTCTTCATCTTATAGTGCATCGCGCATACTCGCTCTGGCACTTCTTTTTTTTTCATTTTTTTTTTTTTGGCTTCTTCTGAAATTATTACTATTTGATAGGATTAGTATCTAATAAAAAAAATCATTAATACATTTGATCGTATTCTTTTATAATAATTATCTTAACCTCTATTATTTTTCTTTAAAAAAAAGTTTAATACCCCTTACACTCCGTATTTGATTTGTTCTTAGTTTTTTTTTTTAATATTGTCTTAAAAAATGTAAAATTTGTTTAATTTGGTCATTTTTGTAAATGTCATTTAAATCGTTAACAGGAAACAGTCTAAGTGTGCACAACAGTGTTAACAGTGTTAAGATGACATTTAAGTGGCTACGTGGATTCCTTTCAGGCATAGTGAGGTGGAATCTGAAAAAAAACTAGAACCATTTTGAACACACTTGACGAAATATATGGACCATTAGGGGTATTAAGCATTTATTTAATGAAATCCAATTTTTGATGAGGGTGGATAGTGAAATTAGAGTTTTTACTTTACTTCAATGAAAGCCAAAGTGAGGTTCAAGGTTTACCAATCTTCTTCCAAATCTTGGTGGTTGATGAGCCATGTCTACTTCCCAATCTTCTTCTTCTTGTTGGAATAGCTTGGGTCACCAAAGTTGTCATTCCTCACATGGTGGTGGTTCAATAGGGGTAGAGATAATTCTCATTTGCAATAATCTGCAGGTCAGACCTCAATGCCACAATCTGCAACAAACTAGACCCTAACAAACACCACTTCCTAAAGCTTCCAAAATCAGAAGACAAGAACCCCATTTTTCCCACCAATTTCTCTGCATTACCAAATCCACTCTTTGTATCACCATCTCCACTATTCACAAAAATCTCAGCCAAGGGGGTTATCCACAACAAAGATACAAATATAACTAGCACTTGATTTGCATAAAGGATAGTATGAGTAAAGCCCTCAAAGCCTAAAAAAAATGCTCAATTGCTTGTCAGACCTCTTGGGTGCGAATCTCTCAAACGTGACCTTAATGAGCAGCGTCTCCCACATGTAAAGACTCAAAATGGATAAAAGAATGAGAACGAAAGCCCCGTTGGCGAAGAACCCATTATTCGGGGGTGTTAGACTTGTTCCTCTTCTTGAGTTCGACGGCGATTTTGGAGGAGAAGGGGTGGTGGCCATCGACGAATGGAGGTTTTGAGGCCATTGGATTAGGATTGGGAACATGGGTAGATGTAGGTCTAGAGAGCGTGAAGGAAAAGAAATGAAATTTTGAAGAAGGCGAAGGTGAAAGAGGTTGGGTTCCCAAATTCTAAAACATGGAAGATGATGAAGTGGTCAGGATGAAGATGACGAGAGACAGCCATGTAAGATAAAATAGCTTATCTCATTTATTTATTGTTGACTTTGACGCTCTAATTTACAAAAAGAATCAAATTGAACAAAATTTATATTCTTTAAGACAACATTGAAAAAAAAAAAAAAAACTAAAAATCAAATCAAACGCATTTGATAAAAATAGAGACATGATGGATATTAAACCTTAAAAAAATTACTCTAAGAAAAAAATGTTCCTTTCATAAATTTTACGAAAATAACTTTTTTTTCTCTTCCCAAACAAACCGAGAAAAGTGTAATACGCCTATGCTGTTTATCTTCATTATTTTCTCTTCCATCTCATTTCGATCAAAACAAAGGGCAGATGAGATAACTATTTAAGTCAGCATAAACATTTCCTATTATTTTAAAAATAAAAAACTATTATTAAAAATAAACTAATAGAAAGTTAGTGAAATATAGTATAACTTTGAAATGTTAGATGAATGTGGCAGTAGTGACAGAGATTGTCACATCAAGTGTGATAGCAAATTTTTTATACATTTGGGATAACAATTTTAATTCAAGTTTGCAACGTGCTGGTGCAGCATTATTAATATTACAGTTTTAAGAACTGATAAACAGAAGCGTACACACACATACTACTGATATTGGTTCTTAAAGATTGACAGGGCTATTATCTCAAAATAATTAATAATTAGTTAGTTACATATCAATGCTCATAGTTAGCCACTACCCATGTATCAAAAAATGTTAACCACTAACCAGAACTTAGATATATTATCACATTGACTATAGATTATAGATTTTCATGACTGGTCATAATAGCTCTATGTCTCTGCAACCTTAGTTGATTACAGCTTAAAGTTTACAGATTGAAAGAGTCAAGCATTAAAAATGGCATGAATTCAAATCCTTGCTTCACAAAAGCTTCACACACCCAAATCTTCATGTTGTGCAGGTTAATTTCTGGCTCAGAGTTTTTCACCTGTTTTCAACACATCAATGATAAAATCAGTAAACAAAAGTTATAACTATATGCTAAATTTGGAAGTAACATTGAAATTATTTTCTCTTCCAACTTACATTCAATGAAAATGTAAGTTGAAAACTGTTACCAACTGTGGATAAGTTTGAATTCTGAACATGAAAGCCTGTCAGAGACTCTAGAGCTTTGTACAATGAGGCAGCCACCCCTTCTCCTTTGTTGCAAACTATTTTCACATAAAACCCTTTTGCATCCACTTGAAACATGTCCATCTACACAGAAACATTGAAGATGCTACAACAAGTGGCAGGGATCAACTAAAAACTATTTATGGAGTAAGAAAGATTTTGTCCAGAAACCTGGATTATCTTCTTGCGTATTGAAAGGATGTTATTGGTAAGTTCATCCTTCATGGGATTTTCAACTGATCCTTGATAGTTTTTAGACAGCAGTAAGGAAGTTTCAAGTGCTTCAACCTCAGCCTTAAGCATGTTGGCTTGTGCTTGAAGCTCGTGCATATATGACACAGCATCTCCAATTATGGAGGCCTTATCCATCTTCCCACACAATCAATCATACATGTTTGTACATCAGTAAACTTGAGTTTCAAAAATGTTGAACATGTCACAATCAGGTTACTGTGTGAAATTTTCTGAAGTGTGAAGTTTTAATGTAGTAGTAGAGACACCTACCTTAGTTATGAAGGGAACCAAAGATCTCAATGCATAAAGCTTTTCCTTCATTCTGTCTCTTCTCCTCCTCTCAGAAATCAGAGTTTTGGATCTGTCAGTTTTTGGTTTTGACTTAGTAGGTGTTGATGTTGTTGTTGTGCTTGTTGTTGCATATGAGTGCTCCATGTCATCTTCCTCTTCTCCTCCTCCTCCTCCTCCTTTGGCTTCCCCATCAAAACAAGAGAAGGATTTTGGTGCAGAGTTTGAATCATAGACATTCATGGCATTACTATTGCACTGATCATATGGGATTGCAGGGTGTGGCAAGAAAGAATTATCAATGAATGCTTCGTTGATAAGCTCAGAATTGAAGTCACAAGTATCATCTTTCTTCTCCAAACGAATGAAATTGATCGAATGATCTAAGCTAGGATCTTCATCAAAGTCGTGTAGCTCAAAGTCATCAATGTGCAGTAGAGTCTCTTGATGAAGATAGCTTTTGTCCATGCTTCACACATGGTGAGAGATATAAGTGCAATATATAGATATTTCACACCATTAGTATAACGCATTGCAACAGCATGCTGTCCATTTCAACACACTGCTTTTAGTTATAAATGGTAGTAATAGTTTAATGCAATTATCATTAATATATATAGAGATAATGCTAGTACTGCACAAGTGTTACATAAAACTAAGTTCAGAAAATGTCAAATACGTAGTCATAGATTGCATTTTCATATCATGCTGGTTAGCATATATAACGATGATGTATTATATTAGTCTTTTGTTATCTTAATTTAGTGAGTGATGCTGTCGTGAATGAATACATGAGCTGAATGGTGTAATTAATTAAAATTATGTTATATGGTCACTGTCTGATCATGAGCACTCCTGCTTAATATTATGTGTGTGTGAACAGAATCTAATGGGAACAAGATGACGCTATTCCTCACGTACTTTATTAAATTGTGTAAAATTAAATAATAAAATTGGTAACATTTGTCTTTACAAGATTGGTTCAAGAATCAAATATTGAAAAGCTTATTAATTATGAACAATTCTTCATGTATACTCCTTCTGTGATTTTATCAATAGAAAATTGTTATGGAGGAAAGGAAGGGATAACAATACAAAAGGAAGCTGACCTACATTCAAGAGTTGGATCCAAATTTATGAAAAAATAATTTTTAATTTTTACATATATATATATATATATATTATAATTGTTAGGTCAAATGTTTAAAAAATAAATAAATTATAACTGATAATTAAGATGTAACTATTTTTCCTTGTAAAAATTTATGTATCACGATTTTACTTAACGTCACTATTTTTATGTGTTCTATCAAAATAGTTATGCAATAATATGGATAACACTAATATGTATAGGAGACAACATATCTTAAAAATTATTATTAGTCCCTAATCATGTTTAGGTAGCCAATAATGTTATTAACAAATGACTCTCATGTGATAATCATCATGATTCACACAAGAGAATTTTTCATTCTTTTTGTCTATTTTTCCTACTATTTATTTTATTAATTTTAATAAGAGATAATATTTTATTTGTGTTGATTCCTTGAATAAAAAATATAAAAGATATTAACTTATGACAATTTATACAATTTATACAAACAAAAATAGTAATATATAATAGTTAATAATAACATAATTATACCTCATGTAATAATTATAATACTAATATTAGTTATATATTAATTATAATATATGAATATTTTTACAATATATATATATATATATATATATATAAAAGTTGTTCAGAATAAAGAGATTTAAAGGATCATGCTTCGTAATTTTTAGTATGTCTAATGGATAGATAAAAGCATAAAGAAAAAGAATCAATATTTACAGTACTCATTAATTATATAAGAATGAGATGGTTCAGCAAAATCATGTGATGTTTTTTATTTGTTTAAGAATGCTTGCAAGGATATTTTTTGATCAATATTATCCTCAATTTAGAAGAAGTGTTGTATTTTCAAAGGTTAAGTCAATATTAAGGGAGAATCACATTTAATATAACAATGAAAGGACAAAAACATCAAGAATAATTATCTATATGTAATATTTTTAATGCTTCTTTGTTTCTAAGAGTCTTTGAAGAAGAATCTACATTATTTTTATTTTTAATGTTGATTGTTTAATTATTGTTCAGACATAATAAATAGTTTTATATGCTTATTATTTTATTTGATTATTTATATAAATGTGTAAACCTTTTTGCTAATATAATTAAAAATCATCTAAAATTTATTTTAAATTATGTCATTAAAAAATGCATTTTCAATTATATAATTTAAAAGTATAAACCGTGGATAATTTAGAATTGTATAACTTTATTTTGAATTTAAATATTACATTACATTATCTTTAAATCTCATAATTTGATATAATTCCAAATTCTATTATAAATTATTTAATCTAAATTATTATTGTTTAGTCATCATGATTAGTTTTATATACTTATTATTTGATTGCTTATATAAACATGATAAATGATTGGGTCAAGACATTCTTAACCTTTTTTAATATAATTAAAAGCCATCTAACATTTATTTAAATCACATCATTAAAAAAACATATATTAGACTATATAATTTAGAATGACGTCCTAAATTATATAATTCAAAATTACATAACTTCATTTTGAATTTAAATTATCTTTAGAGCTCATGATATTATATAATTCAAAATATTATTGTAAATTATATAATCTAAAACGGTATTTTAAATCATAGGTTGAATATATTATAATAATATCATGTTCTTATTTTTATATAAAAAAAATGAAGGTCCTCTGGCTAACAGCACCCGTTACATTCCCCGTGGCAATGAAGGTTTAGGTTAGTTTTGGGCAGAAGAGTTCTGTTGAGTTTAGAAGGAGAATGATGGTCGGCGGCGGCGACGGCGGCGGTGGTTTCAAAACCATCCCTGTGCCGCCTAAAGCTATTGTATTAATTAAGGCTAATTCCTTTCTCCGTCTTCCTTCTTCCCCCACAATGCTAATGGCAAATCATTATTCTTTCTGTAGGTCTTCTTGAACCAATGGTGGCTTGTGAAGCAACGCAACGGTTTAGCCGTTGGAGGGGTTGCTTCCGTCGGGTGAGTTTTTTTTTTTCTTTTTTCTTTTCTAATTCAATTTTTTCATTGCTGGAAATGGAGTAATTGCAATTCGTACGCGCAGGAGAGACAGAGAAAGAGTGTTTATGTCCACCGTCATTGCGGAGAGAGAAGAAGCCAATGTCGTACGTACTCAAGATGACACCACTATTGTTTTCCGTGGTTTCGTCGACACCTCTCGCTCATCTCAGAGTGGCGTCCCCTTAGAGGTATTCAACAACCTAACATCAAAATGAATTCAAATTGAACATCCTAATCCTATTGATGGGTATAAAATTTAAATTCAATCTCTTTTTTGCAAGGTTTCTCAACACTTCCTGGTTGGATTTCCATACAATTGGAGCACGTATTCTTCAATTGATTACATAGAATGCGAATCTAACAATAGTGAAAAAGGAATCCCAGTTGAAAGCCAAGCCAATGGTAAATCTTCGATCGGTATGTATGATTCCTCATGCCCTTCTGAAAAAAACATCGTTAGAACTCAAACTTCGGCCAAGAAAAAGAAAGCTGTTAGAGAAAAGATAGGGTTGGATGCAAGTAGGATGGTAACGAGAAGCATTTCCAAAAATAGTCAATCAATGCCCAAAGAAGACGGGAAAGATCCAATAGCCAATGTTTTTTCTCAAGTTAGGAGATCTCCCAGGTTATATAGTTGTAAATAATTATCTCTCGTACTGAAGTAGTGTTTGATAGTGAAACTTGTGAACATAGTTTGCTATATTATGCTTGAAATAAGAAGTGTGTATTATTGACGTGAAGGTGCATTCTATTTCATTCCATTTTCATTCAACGTCCCACTCTTTACTCAACCCCTGTTTATATATCTTAACCTTCACATACACATTCTCTACTCTCTAAGCTATGCACTAACTCTACTGAGTAAACTACAATAATGGTCATTCACTGTTCGTGTTCTAGTTAATTGTCTTCCCTCCGCCAAAAGCTCTCCCCTCTTTTCCATGGACATGACTTATGACCTTAGCTCTGTTAGTTTATTTGAATAAGCTTCACGGCAAGTTTATTAAATTAATTAAGCTACACACATTCATGTATTGTGTTCTTATTAATTAAGTGCTTAACTAAATTGTTTATCCGAATGCAACCTTTATATGTTGTCTTGAGTTCTTGTGTAATATATGCTAAATGGGTAAAAAAGAAGATAAACGAACAAAATTATTTTATGGTCGATTGTGCTTGTATATCCTTAAAAGTAGGTAGTTTCAGTAAACTTTATTTTTGTTTTTTTGTTTTCCTCGGGCTTAAACATAATCAAAATAATTATAAAATGGCAATTGTATAATTACAACAACCAGAACATAGTTTTATTCCACTGAGTAAAGTCTTCACAACATGAATTACAGGGTTCCATTTTGATAGTTTTACTTATTGACAACGGTTTTTGTGCTGCAATAATGTAAACCAATTGAAAGCATAACTGTCTCGAAATTTTGGCATGAAATATCCGGAGTTTCATGTGTGTTAGATATATTATCTTTATTTTATATTTATCTTTTATTTTTATCTTTTATCTTTATCTTTTATCTTTAGTTTGTTTGTTATTATTTCTTATTTGTATTTTGGGTTTAGTCCATATTTCTTCTATTATAAATAGAGAATCCTATGTGTGTATTTAACACAAGGGAGATTAATCTCAAATATAGTTTTTCATTATATTCAACATGGTATCTAGAGCCTAAGGTTTTTTTGAGGAAAATTTTTTTTGTGCCTTTACCACTACATTCGCCGCTGTCGGTGGTGGGACCATCTACTGCTGTCGGTGGTGCCGTCGTCTACCGCTGTTGTCTACCGTTGCCATTACTGGAGTTTCAGTTTCGACCGGCGATTACATGGTTTTGATCGTCTCGGTCATGCGATCACCATGTCATTAACGACGCCTTCATGGGAGCTCTTACGCGCAGCGCCTTTTAAAGTTGTGGATCTTCTCCTTTTTCCGTCATGCATGGTGGCATGTCTCGTAGCAATTTAGAGCGTCGATGTCGCTCTTTTTCCTCTTTCGCGTTCATCGTGTGTTGTTGCACGTCCCGTCTCCTCTCAGACAGCTATTCAGAGCATCGAGGTTGCTCTTTTTCCTTTTTTAGGTGTCTTGATTGGAGAATTGTTTCTTTTTATAGTTTTCCTCTTTTAGGTTCATCTATGGCTTTTTCTGCTGTTGTCTCTTCTGACCTCTCTTTTGTTACCATTGCGTTTGATCTGTTCATATATGCTTTTTTTTCCATGGAAAAGATGGTTTTGTTAGTTTATTTATAACCGTGGTGGCTCTCCAACAATTACCTCTTTATCCCCTAGTGGCATTCCTCTAGGGGGATTTGCAAGAAGAGATTTACATGGAGCAACCTCCCAAATTTGTTGCTCAGGGAGAGTCTTTTGGGTTGGTATTTCATCTTCTATGTCGTCTTGCAAATCATTAGCAATTTGGTGTCACTCGAGTGTAGAAGCATATATTTTCACTAAGTCTTGGTGGATTATATTAGTAACAAGCTTGGTACATATGTATGTAGCAGCTTGAGGGGGAGTGTTAGATATATTATCTTTATTTTATATTTATCTTTTATCTTTATCTTTTATCTTTAGTTAGTTTGTTATTATTTCTTATTTATATTTTGGGTTTAGTCCATATTTCTTCTATTATAAATAGAGAACCCTATGTGTGTATTTAACACAAGGGAGATTAATCCCAAATATAGTTTTTCATTATATTCAACCATGTGAATTCTTCCTAAAATGTAATTGTTGTTCAATGATTGCTAATGTCATGTTTTTATGAACTTGTGAAAATACTGAGAGCACTGAACCTGTAATCTGCTTCCTATTTAAAACTTTGTGACAATTCCAGCTAGGGGCAGCTTCATGAAGTACCCTTGTTTTGAATTCATCATTGTGGATGTTATAAATTGTCATGGATTAGCTGGAGTGTATCTAAATTGTAATGAAATGTATCTAAAATGAAACTCGTCATGTTTGTTGTGTATTTGGAACTGTGTCAGAATGATTATCCAGAACTCTATTTGGACATATGATGTTATCCTGAAATTCTGTCTCAACTGATTATTATTATGCAATTGGTTGGCGATGCTTCCAGGAACACGTGCTTATGTTGGTTTCAGTGCTTTTTAGAAGAGCGATAATTGTGAGTTTGAGCTTTCTCCCTATTCTTTGTAGTCTTGGTTATTCAATCATTATTGGATGGTTTTTTTTTGGCTCTTCATTAGCTTAATGTTTGTGTTTTCTTCTTAACCATTTGTGTTTATTTTCGTGGGAGTGGTACGAAACGGTGATAAAGAAATGGATGATGTTCTAAGATGCACCGATAGCTTACTCATGTTCTGTTGATTCTAATCTAATGAAAATATTACTGCAGTTTTTTATTAGCGATTTGACAAAAACTTGCTGCAAAGCCATTTGGGAGGACAGTAAAGATCTTTTTCTTTTTTCTTTTTCATTTCTGAGGTGAGGTAGGTACAAGGCACAGCAGAGGAAGAAAAATCAGAATGAAGGGTTTTAATTCAAAGCGATATCTCATTAATTAAATATCAATTATGATATATGAAATAGAATTAAGGAGAATAAATTAAAATATTTTTGTTGATAGTAGGATATGTTGTTTCTTTTGCAAGGTCCCTTCTTACATTCCTCCAACAGTTTGCTTGTGTCAACTATAAAATTATAACACATTAGTCTCTTAATGTCCAACTTGGGACAATTCAATTTAAAATGTTTCATTTCTCATTTACTATTAGACTTCTTCATTTCTCAATAACTCATTAATAAACTTCAATCCAGTATTAAAATAAGTATATTTTTATTTACTTATCCAAGAATCCAATTGAAAAAACTATAAGTCTTCAAAACTCTCCCCAATAAAGTGGGTAAGAGTCTACACTAATTGAATTTGACTTACAATAACATTATTTTAGTAAAAACAATAAATTAAGAAATAAAAGTAACAATAAATTTATGTATTTTGGTAATAATGATAAAAGGTAAATTTTAAATTTAATATAATTTTATAAAATAACTTGTAAAATGAAATTTATATGCAATTTAAGTTTATCTTATTTTTAATTAATATAAAATTTTTAACAAAGGATTTTTATTTTTTAAATCTGTTCTTCTTAAAAAAAATTTAAAATATTTACTTCTGTACTTTATGTTTATTCTCGAAATGAACCAGCTTTTATATGATTATTGTCTAGTGCATTTTTCTATAAAATATTGTGTACTATGTTTACATAATATTCATTTCTTTAATTATAATAATAATTATGCAATTCTTAAAAAACATAATCTACAAATTTGATGATAATTAATATTTATAATTATAATAAGGTTTAATCTTAAGATAATTGGTTTTTATATGCTTAATTTATTGTTTTAGAAAATATACATTACAATACATCTTCTATTTCAATTAAAATTGTTTGAAATTTATTATCTTTTTTTATTTTGTCTAATAAATCTTCCATAGGAGTGTATTGTTGTAAAATGCAATCCTAATATTAGCTTTTAGTTAGGAAAATACTAAAGTGTTTTATCAAAGTGGAAATATTTGAAAAGAAGTTTGCACCATTAATGATTTATAATACAACACGGCACGGAAATTCTCTTTGAGTTTTCATGAAAAAAAAAAAACTATTTATTTACTCTATTTTCATTAAATTTGTTTAATTCAATTTTAATATTTTTTTAATTTGATTTTAATTTTTTTAAAATTTATTTAATTTAATCATTTTTACTAATATTTTTTAAATAATTAATTGACAGTAAACAATGTTAAAATGTCAATTTGTGATTTATTTTTTTGATTTAAAAAAATATGTTCATGTGTCAATTCAACCCTTATCATGTGATACTAATAATGTCATGTATCAATATAGTATCATTTGGCATTGTTTATATTCAATTTGATTCCTCAGTTATTACTTTAATTTAATTTATTCTTTTTGTTAAATTAATCAATTTTGTCTCTTTCAAATTTTAAAATTAAAAAGAAAATTTTAGGAGTAGAAATTAATATCATTAGTTTAAAATTTTATGAGGATAAAAATGACATAAAATATTAAATTAAAATTAAAATTAAGTTAACAAATTTTACAATATTATAAGAAATTTTTTTAATTATTAGTATGATAAAAAGAACACAAAAGAGAATCTAAAAATATTTGTTTTTACAAAGATAAAAAATATATGTATTTAAATTTGAAATTTTATTTTATAATTGGTTAATATAATGTTGTATAAGGTTTTTATTTAATAGTTGATGTAATTTTTATATTTTATGTGATTTTTAATCTCTTAAAATTTTAAACCATAATTTTCACTTTTAAAAATTTTATTTCAATTTCAAATTAACTCTAACCCTAAATTAAAAATATTTAATAAAAATATTATTATAATGTTTATATAAATATTAAATCTGGTTAAAGTAAAATTATTCTATTGTCTAAAAAAATTAAAATTAAATTGAACAAAATTAAGTAATATAGAATCCTATTAAATATAAGATCCTGACACGTTACATTACGTTGAATTGACACATAAACATTCTTTTAATTAAACTAAATTAAATAAAAAACTACAAACTCGGATATAACATACACAATTTACTGTTCATTAATTATTTAAAAAATACTAAAATAATAAATTGAACAAAACTAAAGAAAATTATACTAATTTGAGCAAAATGAATATTATAATTGAATTAAACAACAGAAATATAGACCAAGTATTTAAATCTAAAAATAATATTTTATTGTTGTTGATGTTGTAAAGATTTTATGTCAATGAATTTTCTTTTTCTATATGTATTAAATATTATAATCATAATAAATTTGTCTGGGTAAAATATATTTACTTTATTAATTAAATTGTTATCAAATTATAACAAATTTCCTAATATAATAAGATATATATTTACCACAATATGGTAAATACAAAAATAAGTATAATGTATTCATTATTTAATAAACTAAATATAAAATGTCTCTATCTGATATGGATAATAAAGTACATTTGAATTCGTAATTAATTACAGTTTTTCATTATTAAACTAACTTAAAATTGTGATTTCATTTAATATAAATTATGATGTAAATATTAACAATTTAAATTGTACTGTAATTTAAATTAGACATGCAATCATTTCGTCTGCATAATCATACTTAATTTTTTCTATAATTACTCTATTCAATTTTTGCTTTGCAATATCCCTTACATCAAATAAAGAATACATTAAAACACATTTGAATGAATTTATTCTTTTGCAACTTTTTATATACAATATTTAATGATAAATTAAATAGTTTTTTAGGTTTTAAAACATAAGAACACGTGTCACGTGGTCAATATATTTGTACATAAAATTGTTAAAAGAATCTTGTAAGATGTTATAATTTTTTGATTTGTTTCTATGACATTCCGATTTTATTTATTAACTGTAACGCGTCCTTGCGTGTAGCCGAGTCAGCATCTGTAGATAACGTCGTAGAGAGAAAAGGTTTTTATAGAATTGAATATCAATAATCATAAATTAATGATGTTTTAAATGCAACTTAGATGCTTTCTTCCAACATCCTATTAGATTTTTTTATTAAAATATAATGAAATAATATAAAATATAAGATTCTTAAAATATATATATATATATATAATTGAATAAAATATTTATAAAATTTGAATATTATAAAAAATTTATATTGAAATAAAAATTGTAGAAATATCTTAATAATGATGTGAAATGGTGAAACTTATAAAAGTTAAATTAAGACATGATAAAATAAAGTAAAAGATATTTTGATGAGAGTTGCTTAGGGAAATTGAATAAATAATTATTTTTTTAATTTAAAAAAAGTTATGACTACAAAATTCTAATTAAAATATAGTGTTTATTAAAAATATCTTAAATGGATTCTGATGAGAGATGCTACAACATTACAACAATCTAAACAAGTGGATTTTGCCAACACTGGCACACAGAACTATGGAAACCACCGCAAAGGTTGTTTCATCTAATTGTCTTTTTGTATCAGAGTACTCTGAGTCTAACCCCACGCAACTTTCTGCTATGGAACTTGGGATTCAGAATTTTGGGTACTTCTTAATGTCTCAAAGATGATGACTTTCTTATCTTCTTCTTCATCTTTTGTATTTGAGAATTTGGTTCGGTTGGGATTTCATTTCCCTGTTTTGTTTTATGGGAAAAGGTAGAAAAATCTTATCTCGTTTGTGCCATGCTGTTTGAGACAGGTGCACGCATTACAGAAGGAGATGCAAGATCAGAGCGCCGTGCTGTGATGAGGTTTTTGACTGTAGGCATTGCCATAATGAAGCTAAGGTATAGTTTTATGTTCTTCCCAATTTTTCATCGTTCTAGAGTTGTGTTAGTTTAGCAGAAATGACATACTTAAATACATACATGTTTCTTATGCGTTTTTGTTTTTAATTTATCAGAACTCTGAGGAGGTTGATGTTGTGGATCGTCACGATGTTCCACGCCATGAAATTAAGAAGGTTTGCATGTGTCTACTCACTTCTTGATTTTGAATTGGGTTTGATTCCTTATGGTGATTGTTATCCTGTGACATAGTAATTCATATGAAATAATATTCTGATTGCGAGAGAATTGTCACCTTCATGTTTAGTAGGATTGCAAGTTCATTAAACCTCTCTTATATTTTTGGATCATTGAGCAAACTAAAGTTCTAATATTTATCTTGTTCTTATCTTATTTTACTCACAATGTAATCTATATTTGATGCTGTTCACTCCCTTACTCCGTTCTATTTTGTTTATTTTTAGGTTATCTGCTCTTTATGTGACACAGAGCAAGATGTGAGTCCTATAAAATCTGAATTATGATAATCGAAAGAAAGATGTGTATACTCATAAACATGCCTGCAGCTACTGATCTGATGGTTGTTTTTCATGCTCTCAGGTTCGACAGTACTGCATAAACTGTGGAGTGTGCATGGGCAAGTATTTTTGTGATATATGCAAATTCTTTGATGATGATGTGAGTTCTCCACTGTAATACAATTTCTGTTGTGATTGTTTCTTTTAATTAGTACTGGTATTCTTGATTGTGCAAATTGTGTGAAAAGTTTCTTCAATCTTGCAGACTTCAAAGAACCAATACCACTGTGAAGAATGTGGCATTTGCAGGTAAAGTTCTTCACTCTGTTTGCTGATAACTACGTTTTATAGTGTACTGCTCAACAGAATTTGAGTTATAATCTGCTCTATGCAATAACTTTTACAGAACTGGAGGCAAGGATAACTTTTTCCACTGCAAGAAATGTGGTGAGTACATTGCTCCAAATGCAATTGTTTAATTTTTTTCATTAGTGATTAGTTAAAATCTACCAAATTATGCTTTAGGATGTTGCTACTCCAAGGTAATGGAAAAGGGTCACCGTTGTGTAGAAGGAGCAATGCATCACAATTGCCCTGTCTGCTTTGAGGTAAAACAAACCACTAGTACTATAATTGGCTGAAATATTTAGAAAAAATGTTGGATTCTCATTTAGAGTACTTCATTTTCCCCCATGCAGTATCTATTTGATACAGTAAGAGAAATCAGTGTCTTGCCTTGCGCGCACACTATACATTTAGACTGTGTCAAAGAGATGGAAAAACATCATAGGTAAGGCATTTACATCTATCTATATGTCACCAATGCAGGACTTAAGTTTTTTTTATCGGAAATGTTAGTTATTAGTATTTGTTAATGGTGAGAGTTGAATCCACAAACTCTAACAATCTCTCTTCCGAACTCATCAAACCAATCTAATAACTCTAAAGTATTAGTGGGAAGAGTTGAAACCAACGATCTCTCCTACCTGCCTTCCAACTTTACTTCTAAGTCAACCTTATATCTCTCTCACTATAGAACTTAAATGGTGTACACCTTTATGAATTTCACCATGCAAAATTCTGCCATGAGACCGTGTTGATATATACCTTGAGACAATCTTCATCATTTGGCAGTGTTATTAATTCTCATTCTTTGAAAACTGATACAGGTACTCATGTCCTGTGTGCTCAAAATCCATCTGTGACATGTCAAGTTTGTGGAAGAAGCTTGACAAAGTGGTATGCAGAAGTTATTTTCTTTCTCTTAATATACTTTTCAAGCAGCATATGATTGCATCGATATATTCAGTTTTGTAACATTCTCAAATTAAAACGTGTGCTCAGGTTGCCTTAACTCCAATGCCTGAAACCTTAAAAAACAAGATGGTAAGTAACAAGTTCCAATTCTAAAGGTTTAGAGCTAGGAATTAAGGTTAGATATATCTAACTGTATTGTTAAGAAGTGCACTTTAAATTTATCTCAATCTTAAAATATAACCAGGTGTGGATTCTTTGCAATGATTGTGGAGTGAAATCTCATGTTCAATTCCATATTGTGGCACATAAGTGTTTAAGTTGCAATTCATACAACACAAGACAGATACAGGGAGCACCAGCTACACCAGGCTCGTCTAGAGTGACAGAAATGGTGATATGAACATTAAGGGTCTCTTGGAATGGAAACAGCTCTTGTTCAGCAGAGTTACTCAGTTATTTATGACAGAGATCAAATTGTAGTGGTCAAACATAGACAGTTGAGGATAAACTTGGTTTAGGCTGTGTTGTATTATGGTATTAGTGTTATTAAGGCCTAAGAAACATTTTGGTCTCCTTATCATTGCAACCATGCCATCATTATCTCAAAATGATACAAAGATTCAAAGCTCCCATTGTCATATTGATGAGGTTAAGAAAATCGTATAGCAGGTTCGTAAAGGTTTATGATAACAATGGAAAATCATTACATAGTTAAGGAAAACCATAAACATAATTGATTTATGTTCATTGTTTTTTTAACTGAAGATGAACAAAGCGCAGAATGACGAAAATAATATTTTAAAAGTTTAACACTTATTTTACAAAGTACTATATATAATGTATTAAAAGTGTTATAAATTACACATTTCAAATACATTCTTAGAAAAAATATTCTGAAATAGATTCGAGATGTGTAGTTTTTTACTAACATTTAGCAGCCACCCAGGTAGCCCGTCTCAGTGATTAACTATGAGCTTTTACTTTCTGCACTACATAATTTCTTTGCGCACCCCATTAAATTTCTAAAATAACCATTTTCTCTCTATAAAATTTACTTTCAGATTACATTTTAATCTGCACCCTCAGATTACATATTTTCGGAACAAGCTTTCCGAAATGTTCAGTACAAAATTTTCGAAATAAAAATTTTGGAATAAAATTTTCATAACACAATTTCAGAAATACTTTTTTCTGAATGTATGAAATACATTTTCTTTCGCATTTTCTCTTTTCTTCTTCCTATCGAGTTCTCCTCTCTTCTTCTTCCTCGACAGTAACAGTGATGTTTGAGTCTTTTCCTCTTATTGTGGAGATGCAAATTAGTAATTATGGAAGTGCATGAAGCAATAACCGTGACTGTATGCTTGGTCACCAAATCACCTTTTCTTTCAATTAGATTCCATTTTCCATTCCGAGCTTTTATTCATTTCTATGACAAACTTTGAGGGTGGACATAGTTAGAAAAACAACAAAGTAGCTTGGTGTGTAGTAAAGGGCATAATGGAATTGAGCATTTTTTTCAAATTCATTTTATCTTCCCTCAAAACCCAACAATTTCATCTTTTTTGGACGATAACATGTGTCTTCTTACAGAACTGTGGATGATCTTCATATTAATCAATGGGATTCTGTAAATACATACTTAAGAACCAACAAGATTTGTATTATATTGAGTATAAAACATAAAAAAAAATGAATTATTGATATATGATAACAAGTGAGTTATCATTTGAGGGACTAAAGCTAAAAATGCTGAAAGGTTCACTGATATCATAATTTCCCATATAAATTCATTGCTATGTTATATACTAGAACCACCACAATAAGCAAAAATCCAAAAACACCCAGAGAATATGATAACGAGAGAGAAAGAAAAGATGTAAGATTACAAAACAAAGATTACTAGATAGGCATGGTGGCCTACATGTCTTGTGCCTTGAGTAAAACCAAAGATATGTGAATTGCTTAGGTAATGATTTTATGGGTCAGTCAAGATCTCAATAGCCAGACAAAAGCATGAAAGGACTAAGCCTGAGTTTACCTTTCCAGACAAAAGGCTTTTGGACAACACCTTTATGCTTGTCTTCCTCAAGTTTGAAGCTAAAGACACAAGAGTAAGGACCCATGAAACAGAACCATGGAAACTCACCTTCTAAATCCTTATAATAAAGTAGTTTTAAAATGTCAATCTATTCATGTAGCCCATACATTTTTGGAACAAATTTGTCTACCATGAGATTCTTATTGTCGTTTCAATTGATGCTTTCTGCAAGGTCAATAAATCGTGTAGTGTGCCAATACGGAACCAGCAATATATAATCATTAAAATCAACCCAGCTTTTAAAATTCATGACTTGATACACCCCTTTTAAAAGGGTTCACAAAATTAGCTTTTCACCAACTTTTTCTAGCTTTGAGAATTAAATCTGGTCATCTAGGATATGTTACATTTTGATGTTAAGTAGAAGGCATCCAATGTCAAAATCAAGTCACATTCTTGACAATTGACATCAGCTCCAATGCCAAGAGAAGGGTTTTGAAAACGACCTGCACTATATTTTTTTTTCTGCACCTGTTGCCCTTGAAGGTGAAAGCTAGGTAGTATGCAGTAATCAATAATTTGAAGCAAGGAAAAGGATGGGTGCAAAAGGAAGATATTGTATCAGGAGTTACAGCAGAATGTGCAATCACTTCATATCAGGATTGTAGTCCTTCTCTATCCAGCACAAAAGATATTGAAGGTAATGGACCACTGGGACCACACCTGCTCCATTTGCATTGAGTCAATTGTCAAAATAATTTTACTTGTAAGCTTAGGAAAATGTCACGTGGACCCACCGAGATATATATATACAATCATGTTGAATTCAAACTAAAGCAGTTTTTCTGTTGTCTAGGTTCTGAAACTTCAATTTTTTAACTGCTGCTAGATGTTGTGTCTGAAAATGGTTTGGATTGGATTATAACCCGAGCTCCTGAAGCAAGCCTGTTGAGGAAACACCAATTGTTTCAGTTAATGTTGCTGAAAGGTGTAAGAACATAATGATAGTTTTATAGGAGCCTTAAGAAACAAATGGAGTCAACACTTAACTTTCTTCAATTTTGATCACTTCCTCCTCTTCCTTAAATGAATCTATCCTCTTTGATTGTTTTTTCCCTGAAAGAGGTTCTGTGATTCTTTTGCTGCTACCATTAGATGTCACTGAGGATATGCCAGAGCCATCAATTCTGTTTGATGAGTGGCGTGGTCCATCAGAAACAGGAGATCTCATGGATTCACTTCGGGGATGCTTGGACAATGAAGCCTTAATTGATCGTGGAATGCATTTTGAATGTCCTGAGGATGATGATTCCTCTTTGTCTTCTTGTGGTTTCTGTTCTTTAAATGTCCTGCACATTTGTGAGTTCATTTTGTAAAACATCATAGACCACAATGTGACAATTAACACGTCCCTTTCAGACTTAGTGGCATGTTCGAAGATAAATATACAAAGGTTCTTATTTCATAACATAGAAAGAGAACAAGCAGTAATGATGTTCCCAATAACATGATAAATGTGTTTCTCTTTCTTATTCCACAGATTCTCAATCCAGCTTTTTTTGTATTCAATGATTCCACTTTTCACATCACATACTAGCATCATAAAGCAGTAATGAAAGACTTTCTGTTTGAACCTTTGAAGCCTTATTTTCCATGAGACATCTCATACAATCAAAAATAGAGATATAAATATGCATGTGAAAGTACTAGGATTGAATGAAATCTATTAGCTTCAAACACCAATAAACCAAAACATAAGAAAACAGAGATTTTGAAACCATTTTATTGAACAATGAAATGGCCAAGGGTAAATAAGATGATCAATTTTTTTTATAGAAAAATGCTGAGAGATGAATTCGTGCATTTAATGCAAGAGAGAGAATTTAACGCAACAGGAGAAGAAATTCAGATTTGAAAGAAACTCAATTAGCCTTGTATGACCAGATTGAAGCATTATCACCTTTGGACCACTGCATAATTTGTCTGGCTTCAGTCTAATCTGACAATAATCTAAAGAATTAAAAGATCTCAATTATTATTCCTATTACATTACCACATCAAGGATCAGACGAGAAGCGACCCATATACTATTTTCTCAGCTTTTTCTAGCATAATTAAGAAAACACCAGTAAGTGCAACTCTTCACCATGTTAATTATGATGTTGCTAGTGAAATTTTAAAAGCAAAAGTTACCTCTCATCACTGTAGGAAGAAGAGCGTTTCAGAACATTAAGTCCATTTCCTTCTTTCAGTTTAGTCTCAACTAAGCTTCCACTAAAGTATTCTTTGTCTTCTAATCTGAGACTCATCAACTTTGGATTCTCAGCTAAGCAGTCTAACTCCCCCAACACAAAAGAAGTTGAGAACAGTGGGGAAGGAAATTTTGAGCTGGAAAACCTGGGCTTGTATGAAGGAATAAGTCCAAAACTGTGGTTTTTCACTGATATTGAGCCACACGAGATCAGTTGCATCAGCAAATTTGAAGCTTTCAACCTCGTGTTGGTCGATTCCGGAATGCTCTCCTCGCCCAGAATCCTAAAGCTGTTTACTTTACTAGCATCAGCTCTAATCAGAGATTCCAAAGTTTCAGCCTTCCCCACAAAAGACGAGGAACTTGAAGTTGAGGGAGGAGAAACGGTATCTCTGCAGATTTGTGGAGTATCTTTCACTTGTGGATCTTCTTCAACTTGACATATTTCATGGCATTCAGATTCCAACGATCCATCCTCCGTTGATACACCCCTAGTACAAGTTCTCTGACCCCTGGATCTGCTGACATTTTCTTCAGTCTGAGTTGAAGCATCAGCAAGTCCTTCAGTTTTATAAATTTTGTATTCTGTCAATGCCAGGCTTAGAGCATCACCCTTTTCAGCTCTAGCCTCTGGAGAAACATCAGAGGAACCAGATTGTTGTTCTTGGGAAAGCTCGTCGTCTTGGGAGATTCTCGTCTCTTTCCCGTTCATGCTAGAAGAGGACGAGGCTTCATCATGGCTCCTAGAAGAAGCTGGCCCCGGCAACAGCTTCACGCTTTGTATTTGAACATTATTGATGAGACTGAAACGATCTGCGAAGTAAAATCCATTGACTAAGGTTACAGGAACTCTGTATCATTTAGGACCTAACAATTTTTTACCTGTGTAATATATTTACCTGAATTTGATTCATCAAAGAGCTCAGAACCTTTTAGAACATATTCATTTCCATGAGCTGGAAGAATTATATCATCTTCACATAGATCATGCCACACAAATCCATGCTTGTAGCTTCTGAATTACAAGAAGAACATATACCAGTGATGAAAAAATAACCTAAAGTTAAATATCTTAAATTGCAAATTTCATGCAGCCTTGACTTCTCTAAAATGTCAGAGGCACAAAACTAGTGACGTTTTCTTCTTCCCTCAACATAAAAATTGAAAACATGAACATAGAAAATGCAACTACTTGCTCACCTCTTGCAAGACCATGAGTACAAGGAAGCCATACCTCTACCTCTCAATGCATTAAGTCTATCAATCACATCTGCAGAAGAAACAGCAGTCAAAATCCACAACCAACAAAGTAAAACAACAGAGACAACACCCCACCCCAATGAGGAAAACCAAGATTATGTCCTCCCATTACTCATTCTACCTCTCAGGTATAGCCCGTCCGGTGAAGAAAGAGGGACCTCCATGAAATGAGGGTGCTCGAGCTGCCTGTTTCGACAAAGATAGTAAATCACGGGTACCTTCAGACTCTGGTGGTATTTTGGGGACTTCTCAGTCCACACTTTTGCCCTCTCCGAACTCACTTGCCGGTTGTACTTCTTCATCCTCGTTTCCATTCCCGCATGCAAAAGCAGCCCCACCACCCCTAAAAATTGAATCTTTCTCGTGCCCTCACCTCGTAAACTCTCTCAAAGAGAACCCCACTTCTCCATCTGCTTCATGCCGCGCAAAACCGTTACTGGGTGTGGAGATTCTCAGACTTTCCACCGCCGTCGCTCATACTGCAATAAATCAGATCTAACAAGCTCGTAACACACACCAACATGCGTGTGAAAACTGGAATATTTAACAACATCGATGTAAAACTAAATAAGGCAAGAGGACAAAAAAGAAAAAAATACCTTGAAGAAAAAGGGAACTGAATAAGAAGTTGAGGAGAGAAAGAGAAAATAGGAATGAAGGCCCAAAATTGAAGCGTTGGGAAAGAGTGAAAGTGGGAGTGGAAGGGGATGAAACAGAGACAAGAGTGGGTCAAGAAACTCAGTTTGAGTAGCTTGGTCCGTATTTTATGGTGATGTTTTTGGCCGATTTGATGAACTTTGTTGATGTGGTTGAGAACTTCAGATTTTTGTGTTTGTGTTTGTGGTGTGTTGTGTTCGGTTGTCTGACTTTGTTGTTTTTTCCACCTTTTATAATACTAGTTCTCTTCTTCTGTCCTTTTTCAAACTACCACATTTGCCCTTCAAATCATGCGCGGTAAAATTCAAAGAATATATATATATATATATATATATATATATATATATATATATATATATCAGTGAAACAATATTTCTTATTTATGAAACAATATTTATCAGTGAAAACCATAAGTAGATTGTATCATGGATTTATGTGAAGCAGTTACAAATTAATTTTGGGAGCTGTAAAATGTAAAGTAAGCCAATAATTTACTGTCACCAATAATGTGTTATAAATATACCCCAGTCGTACAAAACCTTTATTTCTTCTTTTCTGGTTAACTGTTTGGAAATCTGTGTTTATGGAAATGTCTGATATTTAGATAACTTAACAAGTTGCATGGAAATAATATTCACTTTGGTCAATGAGAGGTTCATATTTATAATATACAAGTTGTTTCGAAATATGATTAAAATTGAGTGGTGTGGATCTAGGTAGTATAAATTACAAGTAGTGTTATCCATTATTAATATGAGTGTAAGAATTAATTGAGTGTTATTGTGTTAAATTTAAATGAGTTCATTATTGAAACCATACTTAAAGCAATTAGTCTAGAAAAAATGATAAGTAGCTTTACTTTTAAAATTTAATGATCTTGGAAGTGAATGTTTAGAAAGGAAGAAACAACTATGATTAAGAAGTATGGCATAGATATGTGTGAAAAGATTTATGTCATTACAGTTTATAAACAATGATCTTTTGAATGTCATGGACATGGTTGAATGACACTGTATATGTGTAACGATATTCGTGGGACATACCTTACATATAAAGTTGCAACAATGTTTGATTGTGCACCACAAACCAACAAACGAACAAATTGTCAAAATTTATACTTACAACCAACTGTCAACAGCAACGTATAATGCAACACCTACTACTAAACATTCTAAAAAACTTTTAAGGGAAATGATACTTTAATAACAACATTTTACATGGGATGAGTGATACACGTAAATAATAATTTTTAAATAAGAATGATGTGATAATAGAATTAGAGACTAGTTTTAAGGTTTTGCTTTATTTTTTTATTTTCAGATTTTGAATATAAAAAACTTTTGAGAGAGAATCTCGAGCGCGAAAATTAGAGAAAGACTCCTCTTCTCATTTATGGGTGGCTGGGTGGAGGGAAGACGAGTCTCTTTCTAGTTTTCGCGCTCGAGGTTCTATCTCAAAGGTTTCTTAGATTCAAAATCTGAAAATGAAAAAATGAAGTCAAAACTTAAAACTTATCACAATTCCATTGTCACATCATTCTCATTTTTAAAATTTATAATCAACGTACACCACTCACATTTTGTGACATGTCCCGTGTTAAAATATTGTCAAATGTTGTTAAAGTATCATTTTCCAACTTTTAATAGATAACTAAAATCTACAGGTTTCCCTATTGATGTGTAACTTTTCCAAAACGAAGAAATGACATTACTCATAAAAAAAAATGTCATTGGACTCACTTGGACATTGAAAATCATTGCCTTGTAACAATTGAGACTCCACAAGAATTTCTATGGTTTTTCATGAGTCTGATTTTTATATTATAATGTTCATCCTATGATCATTAAAGATGACAAACAATCTTGTTTTTATTGATATTGTCGAGATTTGTTTTAACATTAACGAGAAATTTTCATGTTGGCCGAGTGTGTCACACCCCATTAATTTCCCTCTTTAGTGGAAAACAGGTGGCGCGTTTTTGGAGTTCTCTCATGGGAGACAAAATGACAGCTGCATTTAATTCCCCCGTCATCATGAACCGTGTGTCTGTAGGGAGAGGGTGAGTTTTTAGAAAGTGGAAGACAAGTGGCAGGCAGAGAGTGGACTGAGCGATTTTAGTGGAGGCAGTACTTAATGTGAAAATTTGAAAACTTGTGCCACTTTCTGCATGCAAACTCTTCGTCTCCTACCTTCAGAAACACCATTTTTCTCCTCCTTCTCTATAGGAACCTCAAGATTTTCTCTAGATTTCTGATCACCTCCCCTCCTCCGATCACCTTACTCCTTTTAGATTAAATCTTCCCGGCGACAAGACCTTCCAATTACACCGATCAGAATCTTGTTTGAAGCACTTTGGAATCTTGAAACTTTAGGAGACTTAGAAGATTAGCTGAAATTAGAGTTAAGGCATTCAGCCCGAACTGTAAAGTACTCGGCTTTGTCAAAAGATAACCTGTTTTTGAACGTTCGACTTTCCTCTTGAATTATTTATATTTCGTGGTCTTCAAATAGTGCTCGGTTTCCTTCTTTGTTTGACCGTTCGGTCACTTGTTAGAGTTCCTTTTATATTCGGTCTTCTTATCAGTATCTGACCGTTCGGTCATTTTTCTTAAAGTACCTTTTATATGCATAGGAAAGAATGATTCTGGATGAGAATGTGTGTAAGTTTATGTTGGATGTTATGGAATGAAAAGAATGAGGTTATTATTATATAAGAGTATTCCACGGAGGAATATCTCATGATTTGGAAATTGATTGGTAAAGTATGACTATGGTCAGACTCAGGTTCCGTTCTATCCTGATATTTCGTGATTACGTTTTCTCATGTAGAGAAGGGTAACTCATGCGTGAGAATGGCAGGAGGTCCTTTAGCCTCAGGATATTTCTATACCGAGGTGGTTCCACTGGACTAACCTCGGGTGGCGGTCTGTTGAGTGTATCCCAGCCAGGTCCACCCGGGTGCAAAGAGCAGCGAGCTACATGGTTCATACCGTCCAGACAGTGTCAGTAGTGGTCGGCCAGAATGTTAATATTTATCGTTCGGATTTGATTGATATACTTGGATTATGATAACATGATTGAAATGTTGATATATGTGATTCGTGTGTATGATTTAAATGTATGCTGAAACTGATTAATTAAATTTACATAAGTTTACCCTTATTTCCTGTTTTGTCCATGTGCCGTTCGGTCTCAACCGTTCGATTGTTCTCTTCACTGCAATGATCATCCATTGGATGTGAGCAGAGGGCGATTTCGAAGATTCAGTGGAAGAAGCCTTGCAAGTCATGCAACCAGAAGATAGTGTAGGACCGTCCGGTCAATAGGTTTATATATAGTTTACATTACCTGTATTATCGTTCGGTTTATATATCGTTTTGTAAAAACCGTTCGGTCTTAGCTTGTAAATTGTATCAGACTCTTGTTTACTGAACAATTTCAATTCTATATGATATTTTATATTTTCCTATCCACCTAAGTACTTATTTCTCACTATTCTTTATTATTATTATTCATGTTAACTCCTAGAATAAATCACAGTTTTTATTATAGATTTATTGGAATGTTACAGAGTGTATATATGAATATACATAATATTTAATTTTTTAAAATTTAATTTTTTAAAATGAGTATGATAATAAGGATTAAACATGTATATATTTATCTTATTTTTCATTATGTCAATTTTTATATTTATTTTTGCATTTATATTTATTATTATTTTAAATCATTAAAATATTTATAGTTTATTAAGTAATATAAGAAATCCATCTTTAGTTTTATGAGTTGGAAAATCTTTAATATTTTCTTTTTTTCATCCGAACTTTTCATTATCTCTCTCAACTATTATTCAATATTTACAAAGTTTATTCAGATTTTTAAGTTACATTTTCTTATTTTACAATCTTAATATGTTGTTTTGTTATGTGATTTCATTTAAATGATATATTTTACTGGAGGAAACACAAACTCCATTTTTATTCCATTAAATAGTTTGTGTAATACACGTTTATGCTCATTTTTAAAATATATTTTTTTTACGTCAATTTACAGAATTCAATAGTTTTGATTAAGGATGATAAGGGTTCTCATCCGACTGAATAGTAATCTCTTGGATATTCGTCTAAAAATTATATACGGATTTTATTCATAAACACTCATAAATATTTAAAGAATAATAATTTATAAATTTTTAAAATGAAATTTAAATAAAACTAATATATATATATATATATATATATATATATAATGTACATTAAATTAAATATAAATTAGATTTTAATTTTAATTAAATTTAACCTAATAAAATATAAAATAAATTTTAATTTTAATTAAACTTAACTTAATATAATATAAATTAAATTTTATTTTATTTTTTATGAATAATAGATAGGATTAAAAAAAAATATGCGTCTATGGATAGTTGGTATCTGTAGATATCTACTATCACGGATTACAGATAATAGATATTTTAATATTCGCTTATAAAGGAGTAGTTTACGGAATTATTTACATATATCTACAAACACAAATATTTATATCATCCATAACTTTGATCTTTACAATGTACAATATTTTTGATAGGTGATGTCATACTTTCTCTCTTTCTTATGTTTTTTTTTATTATCTAATTAATATTTGATAGTGATATAGTATAAGGTGTAAATATACATGTGAAATGTTGGTATGAAGACAAGAATAAAACAAATTTTTATACTAATTATATGAGAATATAAATAAAGGTTTACTTAAAAAATAGATAGTTAAACTTTGTAATTTGTACTTTTTACTTTGCATTCTCACTTTAATAGATAGTATAAAATGTACATATTATATTTTTCAATCAATTATCCAATTAATTATTATTTTTCAAACAATCCTTATTTTTTTTAGTCATCTGATTTAACTCCACAAAATACTAAGTGAGAAAAAAAAATCCTATCATATTATGATATTTAACTATTTTTTTAACATGTTTTAATACAACCATTTATAGGTATTTTTTTAAGAGAAAAATCAATAATGTAGAAAACGCATTCAAAATCATCCAATAAACTTTGATTTCAAAAAGAATACAGTCATTTGAAATACGGTGATATTATTGAAATTATTTGGATAATTATAGACTTTAGTTATAAAATAATTAGAGTCTATTATTCTGTTTATGGTTAAAACTTTAGAAAAGTTATTTGTTTGCCACAACATTTAGAAAAGTTATTTGTCTCCCACAACATTTTTAGACTTCTATTGTTGTGAATCAATCTGATTTTCTATTCTCTCAGTTTCTCTTCTTAATTTATCTTTGTTGTTTGCTTCCTTCATTCTCAAGTTTTTTTATTTGCAAGTTCTCATAACCACGTTTAAAGAGGTCTTTATTTATTGTCTTTGTATGTTCATCATTTATTCACCTTTTAAAGAACTTTTTTCTAGAGTTAATCATTTAAGATTATGTTCCCACATTTGTGTTCTTTTTTTTAATCCTAAAAAATATTTGATGATATATTTGATTGATTTATTTTTGTATATGTATCGTAAAAACATAAAAACACATGAAAAATCTATGTTTTAATATTAGTTCTCTATTTTTAATATTAGATTAATAGAAAAATACATTACAGTAGAAAATATGGTAGAATTGTTCACTTTTTTTCCTGGTGTAATTTGTTTCCCTTCCCTCACCTACTTTGTTGTAGGTTTTAATTTCTCATAGTTAATGATGTGAAATGAAATCAAAGTCACCACTGAAAGTGTCAGCTTTAGAAATCAACTTTCACTCTTAAATACATTCATCTATTCAGTTGAGGTTCCTTAATTAGCTTCTTTAATGGTTTTGAAGCCCAACAAAATCACTTACATTACCTGCATAAACATGGTCGTTAAACAATCTCATTATGAATAATTGAAGGAATTATGTATATTAATTGTTTCCATCACTTTTAAATACAAACAAAAATTACACTCAATATCTGTTATAAAATTGTTATGTATACTTAGTGAATGATATTCAACCAGCTGTCAACACACAGTCTCATTATTTCTCATAATCATGTTATCACTGATCACACTGATATGAAAAAACGAATCATAATCTCACATCACTTAATAAATTAATCTGGTTTCAGACAATGCACTCAACCAAACACTGCATTCACATTCATATAAATTAATCTGGTTTCAGACAGACATGTGTATGATGGGCCTTTGATCAATATTAATGGCTAACTGCAAAGTTGTCTACTGTTATGATGAATTCAAATAGGTTATATAATGAAACTCTCATCTTAATGGAGACCCACAAATCAATTCAAACAATTATTCCCTTCCAGTACCCTACTTTTCTCACTGCATCATTTATAAGGTTCATAAAAAAATAAAAATAAAATATTAGAGTTATTATATATATATATATGGAGTAATAATATTTGAAAAGAATTATGTATTTAAGAATTTAAAATATTTCTACAATTTTAAAAATAAACCATGTCTTTATCTTTCTATGGGGGAAATATATCTTTTACCATCACTTTATTCTATAAAATTATGTAAATCAAATTACATTTTAGTGATAATCAGTATCGATATTATGGTAAGTCAGGATAGAAACAACGTTTTATATTCATACCATCATTAAAAATAGTAAGTATTTGATGAGTGCCGTAAGAAGAATCCAAAACAGTTGAAAATAAATAAATATGTGTAAAATAATTAACTGTTTTGATTGTTAATTATAGAGAAATTAGAAAATTAATTTAATTTTCTTTTCTAAATTAGGTATGTTAAGTCTAGATAAACCAAGATGCTTTCTGCCATTTTGTTCTGAAGCTGAATTTATAATGCTTGTAATTATATCTTTTTTATATAGAAATATAGAAACATGTAGTATGCTGGGTATTGGAGAAACTAAAGGAATGATAGAGAAAGAAAATCAGGTATATTTTTTCAGGTTAACGTATTGTATTAAGAGTCTTTAAAACTTTCAGACTGTTTATTAGTTTTTCTTTATTTATGAAGTCTTTAAATTTTTAAAACGCTACATTTTTTTTATTAATTATGTGATATGAGACTTATTACACTGTTACTTTACTTAATGTTATTACATAATATTTGTTTTTATAAAAGATTATATATATTATTTGTATCAATAAGTGGTTATATTTGTTCGATTTTTTTAAAATTTGATTAAAAATGTAAAATAAAATACATAAAATTACAAACAAATAAATTATATAATTATAAAATATAAATATTAAAAAAATGTAAAATTACAAAGCTACAAAATTTATAAAATTGCAAACTTAATAAATTACAAAATAATAAAATATAAAATTATATAATTTTACATAATTTATAATGTTATAGTTTTATAATTATCTAAATTTATAATTTACAAATTTTTGTAGTCTTTGGCGGACCTCCCGCTCTTTTAACAAACTCACTCACTCATGCTCTCTTTGCCCTTTCAAATTAGTCCCTGGGTTCATTCATTCATTCATTCATGCTCGCATTGCATTTTCAATCCTCTTTTGGTTCTTCTTCTCGTCTTTCTTTCTGTTTCTCTCGGATTGTTGGGTTCCTTCTCTCGTCTCTTTCCCTCTGTCTTCATTCTAGGTCCCTCTCCGCGTCATGTCTAAGCCACCATCCGCCTTCGACGCTCTCATGTCCGCCGCTAAGAAGAATTCCAAATCCAAAACATCCAAGCTTTCATCACCTTCCAAGAAAAGAAAATCTCTACTCTCCACTTCCTCACAAAACCCTAGCAACCCCAAATCCCCCAAACTGCCTTCTCCGCCCATAACCGTTGAACCTGAGCAAGCAGTTAAACAGGGAGAAGTTGTTAAACCAGAAGCTGTTAAGCCGGAACAGCTGAAGGTATGCCAACTCTCAATGTCTTCTTCAAAGGGGAAGACCGAGAAGCTGAAGAAGCAAGTTCTGCAGCTGAAGCAGAAGCCTTCCAGTTTGGATCCCGCTTCGATTATTGCATGGGAGAAGGGACAGCCCGTGCCGTTTCTCTTTCTTACCTTGGCTTTCGATATGATTTCTCAGGAAAGTGGAAGAATAGTAATCACTGACATTGTTTGCAATATGCTGAGGACTGTGATGCTGGCCACTCCGGAGGATCTTGTTCCCGTCATTTATCTCTCCGCAAACCGGATTGCGCCTGCTCATGAAGGGTTGGAATTGGGAATCGGCGAGTCGATCATCTCCAAGGCGCTCGCGGAGGCTTATGGAAGGAACGAGAATTGGATTAAGACTCAGTATCAGGTGACTGAATTTATATGTGTCCTTTTGTTCTTTCTTTGTTTAGTTGGGTTTGACCGTGGAAGATCTTTGTTAAGAGGCGGTTTCAGTTCTTTTGGTTTACTAAGAATTGGTATCTGGTGACTGAGTTTTTCTTCCATTCTTGCTGCTGAGACGATTTTGACCCAATGATATTTTATTATTGACAGAAAAAAGGTGATTTGGGCTTGGTTCTCAACCTATGATGTGAAAGCCTGAAGCATTAACCATCAGGAAGGTTTTCAACACTTTTCGCCTTATTGCTAAGGTATGTTAGCATTGATTTTGAATATTGTGCATTTGGTTGTCCGCTTATTCACATTACATCTCAACCTTTTCCTCAAGCCTGTGGTTTATTGTTTTTAAATATAAACAAATTACATTGACATTGAGGTTTATTGAAATCGCACACTATCCCCCAGTCAACAACAATCTCCCTTGCAGGCAATTACCCATTCTAATGTGTTTCTGTTGGGTTTATTTCAAACAAGTAAATGGGTTTATTCCAGGGTTTTAAAAAGGAGGGTTATTTACTTTCTAAATAGCAGTGCCTAGTTTATTGTCGACGAGTTGCATCTATAAGTTCTACCCATGCATGGATCAATTTGAAATTATTATTACAACGTTGAGTGATTGAAGAAACTAAGCACAACATGGCCATGGCCCTTTACTTGAGGATAACCTCGTTTTAGTGCATTCTCATGCGGTATAACAGCATGAATGGTAAAAAGAGAGTAGGGAATTTGCAAAAGTAAATTCTGAGTAAACTGGTATTGAAGATTTGAAGAGCGTAATTGGTCTCTCTATCATATGTTGTGCATAGAGCACATCAGTCATTTTCAGCTCATTTTGTTGATACACTATTATGGTTAGAAGTTTGTTGGAGTTTAATGTGCTGTACCAGAACAATGTGCCTGGGATGGAGATTCCTTTGTATCTTTTGTTGAAGTTATGGCTTATTAAAAGCTATGTTATACGTTTCTTTTCATCTTTAAATTTCTTGACATCTGTTTGGTGAGCATGTTAGAAGTTAGTATGAGGGTGTATGTCCTGTAAGGGAAGAAAGGAGGAATTTGTTGTTTGGATTTGAATTGAATACATATTTGTGTAGAAATGAATTTTTCTAAATAACGCTGTTAATTTTTTCTTTATTTCTAACTGTGTACAGGAATATGGAAAAGACAGTCAAGAGAAAAAAAAAAAATCATATCAAGGCACTTCTTGTTGATGCAACTGACTGTGAACCTCAATATCTAATTCGTTTGCTTCAGGTTGAAATTTTAATTCTTCATTGAAGTTTTCTGGTGTGGGCTTACTTATTTATGTTAATTGCATCTTGTTCTTGTTATCTAGACGAAGTTGCGAATTGGTTATGCAGAGCAAACTCTATTGGCTGCACTAGGCCAAGCTGCAGTACACACCGAAGAACACTCTAAACCGCCTCCTGAAATTCAGTCTCCTTTAGACAAGGTAAGCTAATGTGATTGAACTGAGAAATATGGTATAATAGAGAATTGGTATACATGGCTTAGTCTTGTGAGTTCATGTTGAATAGCAATATTCGCCTTTGGGTTTTAAACATTTTAAGTGGTTTTGGACTAAATTTTTGGGGGTAGGGTGCTGCTGCTGCTGTAGTTGGTATCATTGATTTCTGATGAAGATACCACCCACCTTTTCCCTATTCTTCATTTTAGGAAAACATTATGCAGAAATTCATTATATTTAATTTCCTATTATATATATATATATATATATATATATATATATATATATATATATATATATATATAACTTGAGAATTAAACTGTAAAATAATTCTTGAGGGCTTGATTGATCCCTCTCATAATCTTTTATTTATTAAAATAAATTGATACAAGAGTACATAATAAATAGGATAACTCTAGAGACAATATAATCATGATGATTAGGGTAATCCTTAGACACAATATAATTATGATAAATAGGGTAACTCTAGACACAACATAACTATGATAAATAGGATAAATATTCTAACAATATATATATATATATATATATATATATCATATATGTATAAATATATATTTATTTCTGGTTTCATTTTGCATCAGGCTTCGGATATTGTTAAACAAGTCTATTCTGTTCTTCCTGACTATGACAAAATAATATCTGCACTGCTTACGGAGGGTCTATGGAAGCTTCAAAAGACTTGTAAATTTACTCCAGGTGTTCCAATTAGACCTATGCTATCAAAGGCAGCAAAGAGTGTAACTGAAGTTCTGAACAAATTCCAGGATGTGGAATTTACCTGTGAATACAAATACGATGGAGAGCGTGCCCAGGTGATACTTCATGGTCAAGTCTTCCATCCAAAACATAACTCTTGTAATATAATCATGTGCAATAACATTATCTGCATTGAAACAGATACATTACCTGGAGAATGGTTCAGTTGAGATTTACAGTAGACAAGCAGAACGGAACACTGAGAAGTTTCCTGATGTTGCTGCTGCAGTTTCAAGGTGAAAAAAAAAAAGCTTTATTGGGAATGATATATTTGAGGTCTGGTTCAGCCATTTTGGGTAGGACATTTCCTAACAACATGAAGTTGCATTTAGTAAACAATCACTTATAATGACCATTTTCTGTCAGAGAACAGGTTGAAGAAAACAAGTGTATCTTCATTTATTCTTGATTGTGAAATTGTTGCATATGACCGTGCAACACAAAAACTTCTTTCTTTCCAGGTAATTGTAATACTGTTTTTCTTTTTGGATGTTAGTACATTATCAGAAACCTTTTTATACCGGCAGTTAATCAACATTAAGTCCTTTGGTATGTTATGCTTGTGTTGTCTTTCCTATCTTGGTGACACAAGTTTTCGGTTTCTGATATTTTTGTGCTGGGATTTGAATTAGACATGACTTGAAAGAAGAAAATAATGTTTTTTTAACTGATACATAGCAAGTTCTCTAGTATAGAATAGATAGGACATGTATCAGAGTTAGCTATCTGCTCATCTATATCCCTTATAATGGAAAATTGCATTTACATTTATGACCTGCATTTATATATGACATGTTATCAAGGGCTTCACATTTAAATTATCTTTGACTCTTTCAAAAACATGTTTGTTTTTTACAGACCCTCAGTACTCGAGCTCGTAAGAAAGTAGAAATTGAAGATATAAAGGTTAATGTTTGTGTATTTGCTTTTGATTTGTTGTATCTAAATGGCCAAGAACTTCTTCAGGAAAACCTCAGGGTCTGCAGAGAGGTACTTGCTTTTATCTTTGCTCTGTTAATAGTTTCATGTTTTTTATTTCTTTATTAAGTAGCTTAGTCCTTGATAGAGAAGGCTGACAGTTGTAAACCTAAAAGCTGATTCAGTTATTGAGATACATTTTTTAGTTAGTGTTAGGACTTAAGTGCAAGAGGAGAGTCCAATATTAAAAACTAGTCTATTAGGTAGAAGAACCTCAATGTTAAGTATCATATTATGTAGTTCACCCTACTCATTGTGGGACTCCTAACATTTTGACCCCTTTTAAGGACTGACATCAATCATCAATTAGTTTTTTTGTTTGCACCTTAATCCAACCTATAGATATTTTGTTCTATAGTCCAACCCAATAAAAACACCAATTGTTAGGACTTAGTACAGGAGGAGAGCTCAACCTAAAAAATCAAGTCCATTAGTTGGGAGAACCTCAAGCTTTAAGTGATAAATGTGAGGATTTTGCTTGAATTGTCAAATAACTTCGACAAATATTAGGTCTTGTAATAATGAGATAAATGTACCTCCGTTATCTTTATAGATATGAAAAAGTTTCACCTTAGTCCACCATCAAATTTTGATTTAACAAATCCAATAGGTTGTTCCATGCAAATTTCATCAATAAACAATGAAAGGAAAACATTTTTAATGTCAAGCTAGTGAAGTGGCCGACGGCAAATAACAACCATTGCAAAATGAAAGGCATAGCAAGTATTCAAGTGTATATAAACTTGTGTAGATCCTTTGGTCACCAATCGAGCTTTGAGGTGCTCAACTTCATCACTAAGTTCAACTTTAACAACCTAAACCCAACCACAATCTTCTTTCTAGATGGAACTGGAACAAACTTCCATGTGTCATTGCGTGCGAGAATGTGCACTTCATGAATCATACATGTGCTTCATCAATCATGGCTTATTGCCATTCAAGATGAAGTGTTTCATTAGTAGTTTTAGGAACCATGGTACAGACAAAGAAACAACAAAAGAACACGATGGGGACAATGATAAATTGAAAAGGTATAAATAGGATATGGATTAAACTCATAATTCCTTAGAGCAATTGGTTGCAATTGGCTGATTTTAAATGAATCAGAGGCAGCTAAGTCAACTATTACTTATGAAGGTTAACCCTCCAAGGATTGAGAAATACAACCCTTGGCCCCTTAGAAGATTGAGCTTGATGGTTCAATTTTTCAAATTTAAGTCTCAAATGTTCTTGGTACTCATTGGAAAACTTGGTAACAAGAAATGTGCACCTAGAACATGTCGACAAGACGAACGGCAATCGTACGATGTAATTCCACATCAAGAAGGTGGCACATTAACTCAGATGCCTGATAATGGACAATTAGAGATTGGAGCGAAGCAGCGTGTCACAAAGCTTTTGTTCATGTCACCAAGGTTGCACTGGGTCGTGCTCTTCAAGACACACCTAACCCTAACTTAGCTAGGAAATATGGTTTTGGAAGGTGGTAGTAGCAACTGATACTGGTGGTCTGACAACAGGGCACCAATTTTGACTTCAAATTGGTACTATAACACTAAACCCTTAGGCTAGGACACCCAAATTACAGCTTTATGAAAACTGTACAATACAGTAACAATCATAATTTTAACAATACTTGAGCATTGAGACTCTTCCACCTAATGGACTAGTCTTTTAGGTTGGGTTCTCTTGCTTAAGTCCTAACTGGTAGGGAAACTAATTGATTTCTTTCACAATGTTAATTTAATGTTATTTACTCATTGAATTTATTCAAATAATCATGGCTTCTATACAAATAAGAGCTACTTATTGATGGGTATCTGTTTTCTCTCTGCAGCATCTTTATGCCTCATTTGAGGAAGAATCTGGTTTTCTTCAGTTTGCAACAGCATTAACTTCAAATGATGTTGAGGAGATACAGAATTTTCTTGACCAAGCTGTTGGTGCTAGGTGCACGTTTTCTTCTAGATAGTTTTGAGTTTAAAATAATGCATTATTTCAGCATAATGTATAATACTCTGCAACTTATGCTAATGAGATTTACTATTAGTATTTGATAGGCATACGAAGATTGGATTAATTAGTCTGTTTGTTTTGCCATTCAATCAGCTTGAACTTGAATGATACGTTAGACAAGGATTTTTCTGAATGTGCTTCATTTAGTTATCAGGACAAACTGGCAAAACAAACTGACTCTTGATTATTTATTGTTCAACAATCAGATGTTTAAAATTTGTTTTTCTTGCTATAATTTGAATGAGAATTTGTCATTAATGTTCGGTGTCTCTTGATTCGTAGTTGTGAGGGATTGATTGTTAAGACATTAAATGAGGACGCTACGTATGAACCTGCCAAGCGATCACTCAACTGACTAAAACTGAAGAAAGATTATATGGACAAGTAAGGATGTGTGTTCTGACGTTCATATTTCTTAATTCTTTATTATGAATTTCTGTTTATTCATCAGTTCTAGTTTACAGTTTAGGGGACTCAGTAGACTTGGTACCTATTGCTGCTTTCCATGGGCGTGGAAAACGTACAGGTGATCATGAGTATACTTTTTAGTGTGATGTGGCTTATGTTACTCGTCTTTTTTAACAGGGTGTATGAAGAAGGTTATGCCTTTGGGATTTAGATACACTGCTATTGTAAACCCTTAGCTTAGAGAGGTTTGAATGAAATAGTGCCATGTCTTGTAGGAGTTTATGGTGCCTTCCTCCTTGCTTGCTATGACAACAATAATGAAGAATTTCAAACTATTTGCAAGATTGGTTAGTATTTTAATTTTGTTGTCACTGCCAAGTTCATTCGTTAAGATTCTTACTCTTAATCTTCTTGTTATGGTGGGTAGGAACGGGTTTCTCTGAATCTGTACTTGTAGAACGTTCTTCCAGTCTTCGTTCTCAAGTGATTTCCAAGCCGAAGGTGCCAGCCTCTTCTTTCACTCTTACCCTTTTCTAGTCATGCTTGATATTTTTAAAATTAATTTAATCACGCTCTTTGATTTCAGTCATACTATAGATTTGGGGAAACAATCAATCCTGATGTCTGGTTTGAAGCCAGTGAGGTGAGAGTTATCCTGACTTTTCTTGGCGATTTCACTATTATTGTCTTTTCCAATTGTGCTGTAGCTTACCATCATTATAGAGTCATCTTATCTCTTACTGGTATTACTGTGTCCTTGTTTTAAATTTCCCAGTACTTCAATGGAAGACATGGAAGAACATTCATACTGTTGGGAATACTATCATGGTCTGGTGCCACTCGTTATGTGGCTGAATGATCTCCCAATGTGATTGAGTAGGGATTATAGGCAACCTTGTTCTTGACATTTCTTTCTAGAATAATGAGCGCAGTTGGAAAAGCATTACTAATAATAATGGGAAGGATAATGGGCATATGGCAATTCTAGTTTTAAATAAACGGTGAAAGCTCGTATGTTGTATTTGGTAGAGAAGAACGAAACACGCTTGATGAAAATAAAATAGGAAAGTAGACATATATAAGAAATAAAATAGAAGGTTGAAGATGATTGGTTGAAGAGAAATAGAAAGACTAGTGAAAATAAGTGAAAAATGGTAGTATGTTCCATTTTTTTCAAATTGGTTTTACTCACCAACAATCTACACTAATTTCATCTTTTTTGGTTCCCTAAAATAATCATGCCACTGGAGTTGAAACGATTTTTCCAGTGCCTTATTTTTAATTGTATATTTTTATCTAATAAAATGGTATTATGTTCTTTGTAACAATCATTTTATGTATTTGTTGTATGTTACCTTATTTCATCCAGGTGTGGGAGGTGAGAGCGGCAGACCTGACCATTAGTCCTGTCCACCGTGCTGCAGCGGGAATAGTAGTTCCAAACAAGGTAATAGAATGAATTGATGTGTAACATTGTTTTATTGTTGACAATAGCTGTATTTAACTCTTTTGGTTGGCATTTCTTCATCTTTTCTTTGAAGGGTATCTCCGATTTCCACGGCTGGTTCGAGTCCGGCATGACAAAGCTCCTGAACAGGCCACATCATCTGAGCAGGTAAAGTGCAATCTATTTTATCTGACCAACAATATGATAGAAGATTGAAAAAATAGTAATGGGAACTCAAATTGATTATTTTTTGTCATGTTTCGATTGCTTTGCAGATTGCTGAGTTGTACAAAGCCCAAAAACACAATCAAGCGAACCAACAAGATGACGAAGATGAAGAAGATTATTTTTCCACTTTTTCCCGCTGAAATATAAAATGTAAGTTGTATGGCTGATGATCGCATGAGAGAAAGATGTGTATATGCGAAATTTTGCCTAAGCCTAGGTCAGAGAGCATGACTGCACATTTAACATTATTTGAAAATTCGATGTACAACGTAGAAGCTCATGGAGGGCCCCAAAAGTAGACATTTGCGCTTAAACCATGTTAATTCCTGTCTAAAATTCTGTTTTGTTCTTGTAACATGATGCTGTAGTTTAGGCGGTTAGCATTGACTGAAACAGTTCTCAATATTAGTCCATGTGTCATAAGATTTAGCATGGCACGTCTTCTGGAGCTTTATCTTTCCGTTTTCAATTGTAAAACTGTTGTATTGAACTTTCTTTTTAACTGTACTACATGACTGTTTTGAAAAATCTAATTCTAATTGCCTGAACCTGAATCAGAAGATAAGATTGAATATTATTTCCGTTGTGGAGTTTATTAGAGAAAAGGACTGGGTTCAATGATTGCTCGAAGGATGTAAGTGAGATATGCCTAATGTTTAGAACAAGAGTTCAACTTCCAAGTCATCCGTGTTCTGTGGAATAAGACCCTAAACCCTTTTCACTTCGATCCCAGTTTAAGGTTCTGCCATTGGTCCAAACTTTTTCGTTTCTTACATTTCTTTGTTTTTTTTTACCCTCCTTTGGAGAGCTTGCGGCATTTGGTTTAAACCTTGAATTTTCTTTTCTTCTATGCAGACTGGAAACGACTGAAATCTTTGAATTTTCCTTTGTTCTTTGAACATAGACGGGGTTACTTGTCGGCCCGAGGTATAACTATGGGCCTGGGCTTTATTTGGTTAAAACCGTCTTTGAGATTGTTCTAATTTGGCTTATTCGGCCTAATGTTGACCGAAGCTTCAACCTCTCTTGTCTTGTAAGGCACGAGTCGCGTCATTTGCGCAGCCTGTGTTCACCGTTCGGAAGAGGCTTAGCGTGTTTTCTAGGACTTCCTTGTTGCCCTCACCGGCAAGGATGTATTGATGTAAAGTTTAATTAATTACACAGCTAGCTGGATGAAAACAACGTCGTTTCTATTTTAATTTCTCGATTAAGAAACTAACTTTCTATAGCTGGCGCTAACCGCGCAAAAGAAGAGAGATATACAGTAAATAATCCCTGGTCAAAATTCCAGAAAACATTAGCTTCTTGAATAGTAACAGTGACAAGTGCTGGATAAAGTTTACGTTTGAAAAATACGTGAAGTACGCACTACTTTTAGCAAAATTCTTGCAGCTTCTGCATTCTAGCTGTCTGCTTTGAAGAAGACTGTCCATGTGATTTCCCTTGACCTGACCTTCACACTGTTATAGAACATGGCTACACTTGGTATGAAATTTGACGCTGACATCCTTCTATTGGATCATTATATCTTCAAAATTGATCCCAAATATTCATAGTTTGATAACTAAAAGGATTTTCTAAAATAATCCCACTGGAACAGAGATTGCACACCCTGAATTATAAGGTGATATTATAGATTGGAAACAACCTTTGAGGTACAAAATGATTTAACATATATCGGTAGAGTGGATGATTTTCGCTTTGGTTGGCATGCTTTCATGGAGCATGATACATAGAATTGGTCGAAGTGAACTGGTATTTTGTCTCTTTGAAAGGAAGAAATATATGGCGCGCTCTTATGGAATGATATAGAGATTGGGATTGATTGATACTGGTGTACATTTACATATAACAGAAGCAAAGGAGGGTTAGCTTTAGTTAAGGGAATTAGTGTTAGAAAAAGAGAGGAAATAGGATTAGAAGTGAATAATGATAACTTGTCTAAAAAAGCTTAATATAATCATACACCACACCAGTAATAGATCCTGATTCTGATTTGTGGGTCCACCAAACCCTACACGCAGAGCTCATGGCCGTCCCCCTTGGTGGTTGGCCACACTATCTCCCAACCCCAACGACTACACAACCAATCACCCGTCCCTTTAATTGTTGATGTGATCTTACACATCAACCCTTCTCTCTCTCTCCCACACTCACACACTCATCACTTCCTGCACTACACTATCCTAGTTACATTACAATTTCAGACACCCTTTCACCTCACACAAAACAAAAGGAGAATGTGAAAAGGGCAAAAATGCCAGCCAAGGACAATTCATTCATCCAATATCACCAGAAACCCAAAATCAAACCTTTTTTTTTTCTTTTTTCCTTCAGCTCTTTTCCTCCCACCGAGTTAAAACAAACCACTGTACATACGCTAGATCAGTCGAATCGAATAAATTAAAACTAAAAAGGATAAATACAACTGACTGGATAACAGTAAAAGTTGTAGTAGTGGTCAGTGAAGTACAATCCTTTGGAACTTGGTCTGCGTGGGAGAATCAGAGCCCTCACAGAAAACCCTTTTCCTACTCACTCTCCCGCAGTTGGAGGTGAAGGAGTCTTGGTGGAGGAATTGTGCTTGCGCTTGTGTTTGCGCCTGTGGCTGTGGCTGTGGCTGTGCCTGTGGGGAAGGAATGGTGACAGGAGGAATCTCGAAGGACTCAAGAGCGGGTGGAGGGTGTCTCCATTGAGGGAGTGGTCCCGCGAGGAGCAGAGTCTGAAGCAGAGGACCTGCTTTCATCACTGCCTGCAAAAGCTTACCTTTTTCTGGCAACGGTTTATCTGGTGATATAAGCTCAATCATTGACTCTGGCAACTGTGCCTGCGCACCACCCAAATGCTCCATGATCGGAGAGGAAACAATGCTTTCTTCACAATCCGATGACGACAGCCCATTGTTGGAGTCAATCCCTCTCCTGGGCTCATCTTCAATGCTCGAAATCCCAGAAGCAGGGGCCGTTTGCTGCTGCTGCTTTTGCTGCTGGAAAACCATTTTCTCCACCACCAGTCTCTGCCATTTCTCTTGCGCCTCGTCTCTTTCTCTCATCACCTTATGCAGAAGCTCCTTCAGGGTGAGAAGCTGATCGTCCTTCTTTCTCAGCTCCTCTTGCACACTCGCTCTCGTTTGTTCCAGCTCAAGAGTCGTGCACATCAGCGACTGCTTCAGCTCCTCCACTGACTGGTCTCATCACAGTTATGCAATAAGGTCACGAATTAGTCTACCTTTTTTTTTTTTTTTCACTCGAAAGAAACAAAAAATAAAAAATAAAAATCAAGGCTTTACCTTTCCGTGGCAGTAGTAAGCCCAACTGAGAAGAGGACTGCGTTGGTTGTCCATCCGAAACTAGAATTGGAGTTGTTGGAAGAGAGAAAGTGAAAGGGGAATGAAGAAAAGTGGATTGAGAGTGTTTGGGGGGTTTGGAGATGGTTGAAGGTGTTTTATAAGGAGTCCAAGTTCCTGTGTTGGGTTGAAAAAAACAACACAAAAAGCCAAAACCTTAACTGTTCCAAAATCCTTTCTCCTTCTCCATCTTATTATAATATCTCTTTACTTCCCTTTTGCACATTCATTTCCAACATTCTTAAAACCTAATTTACATTCATACATGTTGTAAAAATATCAATATGTTTCTCATACAGCCATTTCTTTTTTCACTGCCTTAAATAGAAATACAGTAAATAAGTAAGGTCTTCTTCAAAATAACTATAATTGCAATCATTATTATTAGACAAAAAGAGATATATTCTATTAGCAACTATGACTTCTTCGTCCTAATTAATTACGTACGGAGGGAGTAGGAACAGTGAAAACATTATTACTTTTAGCTTATAACCATCTTTCGTCCGTTTAACGGAACTTCTGAATAAAGATATGTTGGAGGCATGGAGAGTAACACTCTTAATATTTATGATACAAAATTGATTATGTAAATATTTAAGAACAAGAAGCAAAAGACTGTATTTGAAGACCTTGGATCGAGATGCCTTTTGTGGAAGTTAATCTTGACCTTACACTCAAAACAAAAACGTTTACCCAAATTTGTTATATATATAAAAAAATTTCCTCTTCAGTTTTTGGAGTTTCCAGCATCCTTGCATGCCGTTGATCAAGAAAATGTAAGAAAGTGACCAAATAAAACATTGATATACTGTAATTGTAATTTTATATATATATATATATATATATATATATATATATATATATATATATATATATATTATTACTATGAAGCCAAAACATAAATTGTTCAACGGTAAAAGTAAAAGATAAAACCTCGTAATGAACACGAGATTAATTAGAATAACGTGGATTATTTAAAACAAAAACATAGTTATTTCCAAAGTTAAGAAAATCAGAACAAAATCTAAATGGTTTCAAACATTGCTGGCTTTTGACTGACACGAAGTTATTTTACGACAGTAATTTGAATGAATGGTACGATCCTTACTATTATTGGTTACCACCATTAGAAGTAACTTAAACTCTCTCTTTCAATGCATGCATCTCCATTTTTGGCTATGGAAACTTAGCCTTTTCATTTTCATTACACGTGGGCTGCTTCATGCAGTAAATCCAAACATGTTTTTTTGTTTTTTTCACTAAACAATAATTTTAAATAACTCCTTCCGTCCACATTAGTGTCTCACTTTGATTTTGCTTCTTTGCTTAACTAAATTATTACAAGACAATGTTAAGGCATGCAAACTTTTTTTCTTGCCTTCGAACAACACTTATCTTATTTTAATAAGTTCAAAATTATTTCAATTCTTGTTTACATCAATAGTATGACCATTCACCATATATAGAAAAATTAAAGCTAATCTAAATACAATAATATTCATGAAATAGATATACCAATTAAAATGATGTAATTAAATATAAGTTTTCTCATGCAAAAGTATATGGAAGAACAGGTTTTTAAATTTTACATCTATTTATTTGTCTTATCTTTTTGATAACTTGTTTTTTTTTCAAAATAGTCATGTTATACAAGGGATTCAAAAAATTTCAACACATCAATAAGGTAGGAAATCCAAATCAAATTAATATCATCTTCAACTTAAAATTTCTTTAAAAAATTGTAGAATTTATTCCTTACAATTGTTTAATTTTCTTTTTTCTATTTAACATGAGACTTAAAATCACACTTAAATTTTAATATATGAAAAAAATATTAAATAGAAATTAAGGATTTTAATTTGTGTACAAATATATTTTATATTTGTATAATACATTGAATATATATATATATATATATACTAAATTAATTATCGTTGTATATTTATGGAATGTACTAAATTTAGTTATCATTTGGCACATTTTATAATTGTCTACTACAAAGAGTTTTAAAATGAATGTAATTGAAAGAAATTCTTAAGATCTACTCGAAGAGGTGTTGACATTTTTTGGTATATAATATATTCCAATACCATTAGATATATTCCACCATTGGAGTGTAGTTCACGATCTATTACTTGCAAGCACTTACAAAAGTTTTCTCCTTCTTTATCCATCAATAAAATAATTAAGCTAAAAGTAATCCAACTCAAACAATTTCTATGAAAGAGAATATGGAAATTATTTTTTTTTATTTTTTTTATTTTGTGTTATATATGGTAATGTGGACATGATGTGTCAATAGGATGATGCATAAGACTTTTTCTTTCCTCAATGAAGCAATTGTAATTATTTGTTTTGGTTGACGATTTCAACAGTTGACAGTGTTAAAGATGTGGAATTGATATTATGAAATTAAAGTGGTTGTATGTGAAAGTACAAAGCACAAGTGCGTGTAGAAGATCACCAATCTTTACTTTTTTTGGAGAAAAAAATATTATGATAAAGTTCAATTTGCTAGTCAACTTCAATATATAGAGAAATAATTTTCGTTATAAATTTATTTTTTTATGATAAAAATTGCTCTTTGAATAATTTATGTGCCATATAAAGTTTAGATAAATGATTTAGAGTTCCAAAATCCACTTTCTCCTCGTCTTTTCGTCTTTGATCATTATCTTTCGAATCTGATTTTTCTATACGTTAATGGTGGGTATCAGTAACATTTAGTTAATCAAAATCGATTTTTTATTTAGACAAAGTAAAATATATATATATATATATATATATATATATTTATATTTATATAACATAATTAACTTCTAAGTTTTTTTCATTTCGGTATTTTTAATTGAACTCTTATTTCATTTTTTTTCCTGTGATACGACTCTTATCTACAATCTTGTTTACTTATTTTTATAAATATAATATTTTATTTATTAATATAAAAATGATGTTGTGGTTATTATAAAATGACTAATATCTTTTATTGCTTTCATAAAAAAGTTTGTTGAATAATAAAAACGGTAGGAATAAATAATAATAGTGACAAAAATAATCTTGTGATGATACAAAAATAAAAAAAATCAAAATCATTAGAAAAAATAACAAACATCAATCAATTAAAAAAATTAAACAGATAAACGTTTAATTTAAAAATAGAAAAAAATTAAAATACTCAATAAATTGTGTTTTTTAATAAAAAATAATTAATAATATTCAAACTTAGTATAAAGTATAGTTTTTATTAATGGATCGACTTTAAACTTAATTCAATTTATAAAATGAAGTTTGTATTAATTTATATATTCTAAATTGACTTTATTATTATACAATATGAAACTTTTTATACATTTCTCTTGCGTTGAAATATATAAATATTGTATGAGACTAGATAATAATGAATAATCTAATTACAGATGGAATAATAAGTCCAACAACAATATATTTTCTAAGGATAGACTCTAAACTATCACTCTGATATCATATATTAAGAAATAAGTTTTAAGTCTAACTTAATTTTATAAAATCAATTTGTGAAATAAAATTTATATTTACTTATATACTCTAAATTCATTTTATTAATAATTAATGTGAGTTTTAATGAAATAAATAGGACTATTGAGTTCTTTTAATAAGAGAAAAGAAAAAGGTGAACAAATAACTGAATTTAAAAACGTTAGAGATTTTTCAAAATTTAATAATTATTTTGTATGATTTAAAAATTTATTTTAATCTTTCACATTATTTTTAATTTAATGAATAAATTTTAAAGTAAAATAAAATAAAAATGAAGAAGTAACATTATTTTAAAGTTAGTTTCACATATCATTTATCACTTTTTTTTTTCAATCTATATTAATTAAGGATACTCACTTAAAAAAGAATGAAATGTATGTTTACAAATATTACATTATTGAATCAATATTCTAATAACAACTTTTTTATATCAGTAATTTTAAATTTTTATGTTGATTGATAAATTGTCGTGATTCACATGATTTAACTTTATAATGAAACTAGAACACTATATGATCTTCATTTATTAAAACAATATTCAATGCCGAATATGATACCTTTTTTATATTAATTTTAGCTACCTATTTAAAATATGATGTTTTCTTAAACAAATTTAATTTTAGGTGTATTCCTTTGTAAATAGAAAAATTTATACAAATTCGCAATGATTCTAAATATATATTTGTGTCACCTGAGTCAATTAAAAAAATTCCACTACAATAATAAATATTAAATTTTAACTACACATTAATAAATATCATTCCCACAAGTTAGAACAAATTTCAGTTAATACTTTAGTTGCATGCATTGCAATTTAGTATAATGGCTTTCATTTTAGATTTTGAAATAAAATGAAAAGACGAACACTTTTTTTTTTGGTAAAATAAAAGTCATAAAATAACCCAAAACATGTCAAAGAACAAACTTTAAAAAAAAAGTTCTTATTATTTGATCAGCTCACATAATAACTTTTTGACAATATTTAATGTTTTTTAAAAAAATGATTTTATTCCATCTAATACTATTTTAATTTACTTTAATTTTTATACAAATCATTTTAATACGTTTTAGTTCATACTGTTTGAACTCAGAGATATTAAAAAAAATAGTATGTATGAGGACTGATTTATAACTAGTTTTTAACTCGTTTAATTTATAAGTTAAGTTTATGAATTTGATGTAAAATATATATATATATATATATATATATATATATATATATATATTTATAAACCTAGTTAAAAACTAAGTCTCTCTAACTAAGTTTATTTGTTTCAGTAGCTAAACCTGATGAATAGGAGTCCACTTTTATGGAGATCCAAACAGAATATAAATTAAGTATATTTTAAAAAAGGGGGTATTTTAAAAAAAAAACACTGCATAAAATTTGAAATTGTTAAATATTATAATTGTTAAAGAAAATAACACATGGCTAGATTTGCTATTATATATTGTATTTTCTATAAATAATAAATTTAAAATAATTTATTCTTTTATATTTAAACATGTTTTACGAACTATTACTAATTTAACTATTTAATTAAGTTAAAAAGAATGAAATAGTAAATTTCAAAATACAAAAAAAACAATCTTACTATATAGTTAAAAAAAATTAATACAATTTGACTTATGAATGCTTGATGAGATTAATAAATATACGTTACTAATTTTATCACAATATTATTTTGGTAAATAACATTTGTAATATAATTAGTCATAACTTACTTAACACTGCATCGGTGAATAATATATATATATATATATATATATATATATATATATATATATATATATATATATATATAAAAGAAGCTTCCAGTCTTGTACTTTTTTCTGTATCAGATGCTAAGTACCATTTCCTGAAAGACCGTACTCACTGATAAATGAATCTAAAATCTCATAACTGTATGAAAATTACATATGTATAAATATTACAATCTAGAAAGCGTGTTCATGAGAACACATTTTCTGGGTACTTTTAATTACTGTAATTGATTCATCATGTCATTTTCTTTTATTTTTTAAAAAGAAGAACAATGTTTTTTTTTTCTCAGCATGTCATTTTTGACAAACTAAAAGAAATAAAAATGTAATTAAAAAACATCCCACGGCACTCGATTTGACTTTAGAACTACATGTGCTTAGCATACAACCTAAGAATAGATCCCTATGGAATACCTATTTTCCATTAAATCAATGTTAGCCACAGTTTTATGTTTTTTAATAAACGATCAAAACATTTAGTTTTATATATTTATATAATTTTTATCCTTTTCATCGATTTCTTCAAGTTTTCTTGTATATGTGATTCAGCTATAAGAACTGCCAGAATACATGAACTAACTCGCCAAACAAGTTAATATCATCACATGCTAAAATAGTGTTTTCATTCTTAAAAATACATATGAAATTATCATATTGGTTTCTAAAATGAAAAATAAAGGCAAAAGTCTTCAAAAAATATTTCAAAACAATTACTAATAGCAAGCAAAGTGAGTAATTCTTTTACAATAATATAGTTTATTTCTCATTAAAAATAATATTATGAGAATATAATCTTCTGAATCATTTAGTGATTTATATTCATGTTAGTAAAAATGAGGTTGATAAATTAAATAAGTAGATTTTAAGTCTAATTTAACTTATATATAATAAATTAGTTTATATTCATTTATATATAATAAATTATTTTTATTATTAATTAATGTGAGACTTTTAATATATTTTTTACATACACATATCAAATGTGAAATAAGATATTAATAATTGATTTGATATAGACAGGTGAAACAAAAAACTCAATAAATCTAACATACAATAATATTTTTTAGGATAAACTCTAACACATGACTATAATATCATGTTAAGAAGTATATTTTAAATCTAATACGATCTTACAAAACTAACTTGTAAGATAAAATATATATTCACTATAAATTGGTTTTATTATTAGTGAATTTAAAAAGATATTGTAAACTTTGATAATTTGATGGATTAATGGGAAAACATTTGCCACTTTTATTAGACAGTTTATCCTATAATTATAATATGTAGGGTGTAGAGACATAAGTTGTAGTGGTCACAAAAAGGAGCTGGTAACCAAACTTTGCCACTAACATTATGGCTGATAAAGGTGAGGGCCCTATTTCAAATAATAAAAGTCCTATGAAAAAGGAGGCTTCTATTTGACGAAATCAAGACCCAAATGATAAATGATATTTAGATGAAGTGAGCTAGGGTACTACCCTACAACTATATAAACATATCCCCTATAGGATGTAGGACACATATGTTTTGTTTAACCTTCAAGACATGTCCTTTTTCTAGCCATTTATATAATATATAAGATCATGACTACTTCTAATGGCCGTTAAACTTATTATAGGGTTAGTAGGTTAATTAATTCCACTATTATGTGTTATCATATATAGGATACCTAGTGATTATTATTTAATTAATTAAAGACAAAATGGGTGATTGTTTTATACTTTCAAGACAGAGTGTGGTAAATCCAAATTGATAATACAAAACTCAAACTCAAAAGTTGTTGATTGATTAGGGTGTCATGACCTTTGTGTCTTATAATGTTTGCAATTTGGATTCACCTTTGCATGCTGAAGTGGGTTTAAGCATTGGATTATAATAAGTTTTGAAAGTAATTACTAGATTATTAAATTCTTTAAATTTGAATGTTTTATATATCAAGTTTTATTTTTACCATATAAACAAAAACTAATTTACTATAATAGACAAATTCATTTTTCTAATTTGTTTATTTACTAAGATATCAATTTATATGTTAAGAGATGAATTGTTAATGTAAGTGTTTTCAGGCTTGATCTTCTTAAGAGATCAATTTATATTCTTTTTTTTATAATAACAATAATAAACAATGACTGAACAACAAGCTTATATATATATTAAAAATTTTCAATCAAATTGATTGACCCAAATCAATTGTTTTTTTTTTTTTTAAGTGTAGGGAGTGTTCCTAGTTTGAGAAGAATGATTAAAAGCATAGATATATTTTGATATTTATTAGTGAAGAGTGAGAGGGTAGAAGGATTTTGTAGGGTATGGCCACATATTAATATAATATATTCCTTAGTAAATGGAAGAAGTAAATGGCATTAATGTGTTGTCCACTTGTGGGGTTCAAGAATTTGAGGAACTTTTGGCCTTTGTGTTGTCCCCTACTCATCATATAATTTTCTTAGAATGATTATATTTAATATATAAATATTGAGTTTTAAAATAAAAAATAATTTAATAAATTTTATTTATCTGTGCTCTTTAATACCTATATTGAATCGGGTTATATTTTATGTTTCTCTAATTAAAATCCAACACGTTGCATAAAATCGTACATTTAGTTTTATTACCAAAGATAGAATAAATGAAATAAAATAGAATGTTTCACTTTTCTTTGTTGACGCATCTTAATGTCGGGATATTGGTTATGAAAAGCATATAAAATAATATCAATAAAAGGAGAGGGAGATTATAATAATTTTCTTATAAATACAAGAAGAATTATTTATTTTGATGATATAGCTCAATAGTGCATTGTAAAAATTAAATAAATTAATATTTTTTTTTTGCTATTTGTGCAACTGTAAATAGTCAAATAACTAGGAATTAAACTTAAGATTATGAATTATAATGATGTCAAATAATTTGTGCGTTTAGCGATTGTCCCCAAACATTTATTTTATGGAGTAACTAATGTTAATAATTATTTTATAAAAAAAAATGAAATACTTCAATTGTTATACATTTTTTTTTCGCACTATAATCACACCTTATAATTGCCTTGTTGATATATATATATATATATATATATATATATATATATATATATATATATATATATATATATATATATAATTTTATGTGTAAATATGGTATAATGGTGTGTAGAAAAGACTATGGAGACATGATTTTTCTTTTTATAAATGGTATTAAGTGTCCTTATATCTATTTTATTTATATACACTATAAAGAAGATAATAATTTTGTTAACGGATAAAATTTGTTGATAAATACAAATTAATAGTAGTTAAAATTATTTTTTGTTTTTATTTTCTTTTATCTTATATTTTTATTTTTCTTCTTTTTATCTCTTTTTTTTTTTTCTCTTTTTCTGTCGTCTCTAACTTCTTTCTCCCGTAATTTGGTTGTTCTCTTGGATTATTTGTCTTCCTTTTTTTATTATTATTTATTTATGTTCATTTATTTTGTAATAAATATTTCATTAAATTTGATGATAAAATTGATACATATTTTATTAATGATTTAAAAAAATTAATTATTAATATTTTTTTATAAAATTAAATTAAGGATAGATTTACTAACTAATTTAAATAGATCAATTACCAACAAATTTTAAAAATTCAATTATTAACAATTTTATTAACAAATTTTATTAACAAATTTTATTATGAAATGACCAAAAGTTTAAAGTAAAAACTTTAATACCCATCATCAACATATGGATATTATTGAAAGATCCATTATGAAAATTTATAATTTATATTGATGAATCCATTACCAATTAATATTTTATCGATAATTAAAATTCTAAAACTTGTTGATAAATTTTGTTTTATTAACAATTTTATTTTTGTGTGAATGAAATTTATTTAATAATTTAACAATTTCTTGTATTGGCATATACATTGTTAATAAAAAAATTAACCAACTCTATTTCTTCTAACCTAACTAATAGTATTAAAAAAAATCATTGTATCATCTAAACTTTATTTTCTACCTTTAACCTCACTAATCCTTGGTGATGAAGAAAATATTATTACTCTTCATTTGCTATACTATGTTAGAAATAAAGAAAATTTTCTCTAAATTTTCAAAATTTTACATAACACATGCATAACTTGTTATACGTAAAAAATACTTAACTTATCACTTTTGACCCTTTCTTCATGCAAATGAAGAAACATTAATTTCGTTTTTTAGACTTGAGTTTAACCAAATAATTTGTCAGTTTTAGTTTTCTGATGTACATGATGTTTAGACACTGTATGATACTGTATAATATTAGGTTATTTTTTAATTAGTAATAGAAAACAAATGGAATAGATTAAAACATATTACAGAATTGGATGGGTTGAAACAAAATGAAATGGGTGATATATATATTTTAATTCCTATCTCAAATATATTATCTTTAAGATGTTAATAATAAGTCAGATTTTATAATCTTAAAGTTTTTTTCCACAAAGTTTCCATATTTGAGATAGTGTGGTGAAATATATCTATATATAGGCGATATTATGTTATTAAAATATCAATTGTTGATTTTGAAATCAGTAGGTATTTCATCTTATTATTTTTCTAAAGAATTGAATATAACTAGTACTTTCCAGTTGTATAATCTTATTAGTAGCATTTTCTATTAATACTTTTAAGAAAATTAAAAAGAGATCAATATAAAAGGTGCATGCTTTAAATCTACATAAAAATAAATAAGTAAACGGATAATCATTTAACATCTTATTAAACACACTAATTAACATACATTAGAAGATAAGAATGATTAGAAAAACAGTGATTTTATATTTTTCAAAAATGAAAAAGTTACAAGAATTAAAGTTAAAATTTTACACTATTTAGCCAGAAACTTTGTTACTAGATACATCTACATGGAATATTTTATGTCCTTTCATAATTTAAGGATACATATGGTATAATAGAACTACTTTATAAACTCTTGATGATAACAAAAGCAAGGAAAGAGAATACTTAATTAATAATAGTTATTATGCTAAGAATCAAAAGTGATCTCAAAGTTAATAGTCAATATTTGAAAAAAATTAAGGAATTTCTTTAAGAGAGTGATGAACTTAGTCTATATTTAAAGTTCTATTCTACACTTTTTTGACTCCTCCACTTTCACTCTTTTACACACACCTAAACATATTACACCAATTATCTTCCTTTAAAAATCAATTTTATATACATTATGGATATACACATACTATTTATCTGCTTTGTGGGGTATTGATAACGTCTCAAATTTAAGTGATAACGTTCTAATTGGATTCTATAATGACATTGAAGTGATCTTAATCTTACTTTTAGCCTCATACCATTATTATTTTCACATTTTTCATTTTTCACTACTAAGAAAACTTTGTCCTTTTAAAGTTTGCATGAAGATAGTAAATATAACACTACTTTGTATTTATATGCTTTAAACAAAATTACTTATTCTTAAGAATATATATTTCCATTATTAAGAAAATAAGTTTTGAAATACAACATTTTATATCCATTATTCTAAAAAAATTAACAGTTTTAATATTAAAATAATTTTGTTAAAATCAATTATTACGTTCGTTTTTAAACTTAAATATTTATTATGATTTTATCTTTAAAATATGTTTAAATGGATTAAAAAAATATGTATTTAAATTGTTTTTAATATTAAATATTTTATATTAACTAGAAATAAAACAAATTTACTATAATATTAATCTTATTTTTTAAATTAATTTAATAAAAAAAATTCTTCTTACTTATATATTATAATTTTTTGATTTTATGTTTAGTTAATATTACTTTTTACTTAAAAATATTATACATTTTACACCAGTATTATAATTATGAAAATGGATAAAATCCAATAACAAATAATATATGCAATATATTGAAAAATTAAGAAGCAAATAATAATAAAATAGTGTGCACTTGAAAATCTTAAACAAGATGAAGACCATACGTTACTTTCAAGTATGGAAATCTGAGATTTAATTAATGCACCATTTGAATGAGAAAATCATGTTTGCATATTGAATTATTGAAGTGGAAGATGAAATAAAATGAGAGTGGAAACAAACAAGAGGTAGTTTACAGAAGCTTTAGATTACATGAAAGACAGAATATACCTTTGATTAAATGTAAAGACATTATTGGATTAACAGAGAGAAACATATACAACACTTAGTCCAATGTTTGTGGGATCCTAACGGCTAATACCTGTCGGAAGGAACCCTAGAGAATCGTGGATGACAACTTTGTTTAAAACGCGTGGGCTCCATTTACTCAAAACAATTAAGATTACAAGATGAACAAATTAATCAAATTAATAGGAAAAATGGGTCATTAGAACCAATCCTTTATTTTTATTACTTTTTTATTTATACTCTTTAGGTGGGTTGTCAATTCCATCACCAATCATATCATGTTTTTGCTGATCTTTGGAATCCCAAGCAGTCATTAACACAAAAGTGAGGGTCCCACTTAACCAAAGTTACTGTTAAATTAATTTAAATGTTGGATAATTAAAATCTGAATTCAAAATTGATCCTTCAATGGAATGTATTGGTGAATTATCTCATTGTCCTTCTAAGCAAACTCTTCTAGGATCATGACTTCAATAAGACCATCTTTTGACCCACATGATCTACGTGAATTATATACAAAACTCAATCATGAATATATATTACTATAAGATTAATTTATAAATCGATTTTGTATGTAAATAGAGTAATATAAATTTATTTTGTTTTCTTTTTAAGAAGGGAAAAATAATAAAATAAAGTAGTCAATATATTATTAAAAAAATTCTTAACATAAATATGATTTTAAAAGAACGTGAATTGTGAGAGGTTTTGGGTCTCGAAGTGTAGGAAATACGACGGCCGTTGGTTTTGTCGTATTGTGGGTGGGATGCAGACAACTTAGATTGTTAGTTAACGTTGTTTGATACTGCCGCGTAGCCCAGTCTCATTTATTTGAAGCCAACATAATTATTGATGAATCTAATTAATATATGTGCTTAATAATAAATATAGATATATATACGTTTTATTTTATAATTCTCACTCCTCGAGTTAAATATTAGAAAAAATAAATAATTTCATACTAATTAAAAACCAAGATGACATAATTTTATTTAAAAATGAGTTATTTTAATGGAATTGGTTATATCTGTTTTTTAAGGATTAATTAATAATTAATTTTTATATTTTGATCTATGTTTTACTTTAATTTTTATGTTTTTTTATTCAATTGAATCCATATAATACTTTATTTATTTATTTGAATTCTGATATTTTTTAAATAGAGTTAACTGTGTTATCACCTTTAAAAGATATAACGTGTCAAAATCTTATTTTGATGTGTTTAGATTTTGACATGTGATATTTTTAAATAGTTTGATGTATAATTCTTTTAGATTATGATAAATGATACCTTTTAAATAAAATTAACACTAATCTGATTAAAAGAACATTCTGGATTTATTTTAAAAAGTATTAAAATTTAATTAAATAAATATAGAAATGCAATTAAGTGAAAAAGAAATGTAAAGATAGGTGTGAATGTAAAAAGAAAACTAGTAATTAAAACTTTTAAGTTGAGTGTATAAATGTGGGAGTTTTATATAGAATTATGATTGATAATGATGTTATATATTTTGTAATTGGAGCAAGAGTCAAATCTGTTTTATTCGTTGGAATCTGTGGGGACATTGTGCAATCTATGAAAGTTCACGAGACAATATTTATCTGTTGATTCGTGAAACAGTGATTAAAGAATGGTTATGATGCTGAGATTTTTGTGCAAAGTGGGGGAAAAAGGAAGAAGAAGATCCAGGTGAAATCTGAGTATAATAGATAAAGCAATGGATCATAAGAAGAGACAGGGAATAAGAGGGAAGAAATATGTGTGTGAGTTGATTATAATAATATAAGAGAAGGAAGATGATTGTGTAAAGAAACACCAAAAGAAATGTTATATTAGAGATAAAAATAGGAAGAAAAGGAAGTAAGAGGATGTCCCACACGGTTTCTTGGTAAAGGGCTTCGTTTATTCAAGAACATGGATGATGCAATGCAACTCATACAAAGCAAACCACCAAACAACTCTGATATTGACTATTGAGTCTCGCAGCACATGCTTTCACAATTTCGATTCGCTCACATGTCGCTTGTCAAGAAAAAGTTCACATGCCTTTAAGACCTTTAAAGTGCTAAATCATTTCTAGTTTTATTTCTTTCCAATTTTTTTCATTTTTTCTCTTCCTTTTCTTATTTTAATTTGGGTTCGTTTAACTTGGACCTGTTATTAAAATAAGTTGACTGGCTTCAATATGGGTTTGTTGCAATTGGGATAGGCCTTTTCTTTCTGCACCCCATTTGGAAAAAATAAGTTTAAAGTGTCCTTCCTCACTGCACGAAGCAACTGCTATCATTGCCTCTTCTCTCGTCATGGTCGCTGCACCTCTGTTTTTCACAGCACTCTGTGAGAGGAAGAAGAATAAGAGAGAAGCTTTGTTATGAAGAAAAACTCATTCGTCAAAACTCATTTATGTTTTGAAAAGCTCATTCTTGTTCCAAAACAATTTCATGTGTTTCAGAACAATTATTGTGGGAAGCTTATTCCTGAAGATGTCATACATGATTTGGAAATCTTGTTCCAGAAAGCTCATTATGAACTGCATTTTATATGTTTCGAAAGCTTGTTTCAGAAATTTTATTCTAAAATTCATGTTTTAGAAATTTCAAAAAGTTTGACCGTAAAGATTTCCAAAACAGACACTTTTACAAAATTCAAAACGGTCATTTTAAAAAATATAGATGCAGTTAAAAATGATAAGGTGCAGAATGAAAGAACCCCTGGAATTTCTATAGTGTTCACCAATGTTTTGGACCACTTACAACTCGAGGCCCACGTATAATCCCTACAGCACATGATCCTGCAGCCCTTCGACCGAAAAAGATCATGTAATTCTAAGAAACAGATACTGAAATAATAAGGGAATCTCTTTAAACAGGTGATTCATCTATAAGAATATTCAAACCAATCATACATACACTAAAACACTTTTTATAAGTTATTTTAACTTACAACACAAAGCTTATACATTAAGTATAATTTAATTACGTCGTTTATCCAAACAAGCTTTAAATAGTGTATGATTGTAGATAAAGGAGAAAAGGGCAGAACATGATGATCAGTAAAGTTGTTCAACAATCTAAGAAAGTAAGCTCTCATGGATTATGGTCTCTTCTTTTACCTAGCCAATCAAATTACAATCAATATACTTTGTTGTCACATCAGATCTAATCCATCCAGCTTTGTGTTTTAAATACAATAGGTTTTTTGTGTGGTTTTTCTTTAGACATATCAAGCAAGAAAATCACACTCCGGTTTAAGCGTGTGACATAAAAATGGTACTTTATCATTATATTTGAGGAACGAGGACGTAAATAACAATCTAGAAGAGACACGAAAAGGAAACATTCACCTAAGGCTCGTCGTCCTAAGTGACTGTTATTGTGAACTAACAAAAAATGGTGATAGCCAACGAACAAGGAACATAGGATACAATACAACATACGACATACACTGATCAACATCATCATAGGATACATATGTTAAATAAAGAAAGTTATATATAATTCTATCGGTTATTTAGCTTAGTCTAATCTAATCTTCGCAGTTTGACATTTACCGGAACCTCCTTGTACGAATGAACCTTCTGAACTGCTCTTCGCAAGGGTCTTCCGAAAGAACATCTTGAAGCTTTATTCCTTAAATCATCAGAGCTTTCTCCTTTTTCAGTTTTTGAAGTTGGAGATCTCATTTTGTTAGGTACAGATTGAGTGACAAGATATGCATCCTCTAACTCGAACAAATTTTCTAGAGGTTCATGTTCATGGGTTTTGAACGTTGTAGAATGTCTCCTCAAACGTCTCCTATGTATAAAAAATTAAGGTGCATATCATTATTAACAATTTCCTATAAAATTATTACTTAGTTATGCTAATAATTTTTTCAGGTGCTTTTACAACATGCAACTCTTCATGCATTCCATACATTCAACATAAATAAATTAAGGTGTATTTGTTCAATGAGCTTGGGCGTGCATTAACCATCTTAAACTGAATTAACCTAAGAGACATTGGTAGATGTTGTTAAAGAGTGAACTAACCTATTTTCTTTAGCCTTGTCTTTGCCTTTATTCTTCGAAGCAGTTGAAGAAACGGTAGCTGCAGAGTTTCAAAACAAGCTTGAAGTCATTGCTGTCTTTGCCTTGTTGAGAAAGAAAAATGTAAGAAAAAAATTCCTTGAAGATGAGTTTTAGCATTTACATTTACTCCTTATCCGTCTTCTATTCATACATTTGCGTTGTTCATCATTGCTGTCTTCAGGAGATAGCAGCACTGCCTTTTCATCTCCTTCCTTGAGCCCATCGAAACATAAAACAATAAAAGAATGGGGAATAACATTCAATATTCGCCAATGCCATCAACTTAGCAAAGAAATAAGTGTAAAATATTTTTCTCAGGTACCTGTAGCTTTGATAAGGTAGGATTCTCTTCGCAGTCAATCTCCCCTTTATCCTGCAAAAATGGAAAGGTCCCAGTTCATTTACAATGATAATATGAGATTGGAAAAGAAAAAGGAAACAAAGGGAAATCATTGTTTTAGGCTTTATCCTACATCTTGCATTGGAATTTGTAGAGCTTAGACCACACACAGAATACCAAAATTTAACTCAATTCTGTTAAATGTTAAAATGCTTGTAAGGTTTTTTTTTTTTTTTTTTTATCTTTTCACAAAAAATGAGATTTCTTGCAAATAACGTATCGAGTATTATGCACATGAGCAGCAATTTTTAGTTCAGGACAAAACACCCATCAGAATACTGGAAGGATAATTGCCGTGGGAAAACATTTTTTTCTTTGAATTTTACAATTTTACAAAAATTATACGCACAAACACTTCACATAAATGCTAAATCTTTTCTAAAGAGACGTTGCTTACTGATCATTCATGCAACTTTTTTGGAGTGGCATTAATGCACAAAAACTACACATAAATTAAATTAACGGATGATAATCACAATTTAAAAAGTAACACCTTCAATTCATTTGAAAAATGTAAGTCATAACGAAAAAAATAGTTACCTATATTTTCATTATTTTTTTTTAAAAATTTCCCATAACATGTCAAGATACGAAATACATGGTTTTTATCTAAAAGCTTAAACATACGAGACTACTTAAAGAATTTGAGTTCAATTCTTCTTTAAACCAACAATGTATAAATGGTACATCAAGCATCTCAACACTTCTTCCTCCCAAACCACAATAAATTATTATGATTGTAGACCATTAAATGTCTGGGGGTCTGGATGAATCTCTGATAAATAACCAAAAGTTTCAATTCATAAAAAAAAACTTAATAACATATGATGGTCAGGTATATCATATCATGCAATAACTTCTCCAACCATATTTTCTTCCACAGAACATTCTATGCACGAAGTAAGGTAAGCACGTAACTGAGCACATGAAGTAACTGAAAATCTAGCTCAAAGCATAACAAACCTGCACATTCATGTTCTTTCCTTTGATCAAAGCAGCCCTCCACAAAATTTCATGCTGCAGAGTTTTAATCTGAAACAACCATCATCCAATTCAAAAGAAAAAGAAATGAATCTCAAAATGCAATTTGAGTAGCACTGCATAAACAAATACATTTAGAGAACTGAACCAACTCACTAACTAATGACTCACCCTTTCCCTCCCCATGTTAAGCTCCTGCAAAATTAACCAAAAAGAGTTACCATCACCAGCAATTAACGACGCCAATGAACAAAACACTTGTTCCATTCCGAAACTAACCGCTAACATGTGACTATTTGACTGCGCGAGGTTCCAATTTTGGAGTTGCAGCTTCTTCACATCGCCTCTCAGCCTCTGCAGCTCCACGCCAGTCACTTCAATCATTTTGCTGTTCAATTTTAGTCAAGACAAATTAAAAACAAGTAAATTAAATTAATAAGTAATAACACTATAGTTCATTGCTTCTAATTCTCGGATGGTAAAACTCGATAGTTTATTTACTTTCTTTCCGCAAGGAGTTGGATCAACGCCGTTCTTTCCTGCATCACAATTCAACCAAAAAATTAATAATAATTGAAAAATAAAAAGAAAAGGAAAAAGTAGTAAATAAATGCACCTTGAGGAGTTGTTGAATGGAATTGTTGTCAGAGGGAAAGGAGTGAAGTTGTTGGGAGGGAGCGTTGTTGGCGTTGTTGGTAATGTCAGAAAGCTTCTTCCGCATTAAGCTTCCGATGGATTTCTTCGCCATTTTCTCCGCTGGCATGCTCATGCTTCTACTACGACCACACCACCTATTTGATTAATTGCAACTTGTTCATTTGAACGGAGTGTGGAAAGTGAAGAAAGGGAAGGAGTGTGTTGGAAGAAGAACAAAGCGAAAAGCGCAAAAGGAACGAACCAAGGACACTTCACTCCGTTCCTAGCCTAACGGCTTCTTTAACTGAAACTACCGTTACGTCATCCGAGCCTAATTCAAAGCCTTCCGAACCTCCCTTTCAAAAGGTCACAGGCGGGTTATCCTATCGTCCTACACTGTTCCAAAAATTTCTCTTTTGAATTTGATTTAAAATTTACCAATCCTTTTATAAGTATATATATAACTAATTCAGACTTTAATGCTTTAGTATCGGTTACTGATTTTGAAATACGACTTTATGGGTTCAGTGTTCTCTTAAGATCTTTTATTCATTTTAATTTTTTTTTCTTGAATTTTCTAAGTGATAGATTATACTTGTTAAAAAATACTTTGATATTTAAATCAATTAAATATTCAGTCATTTTCATAATTAATGTTATAAGAAATATTTCATAAAAGTTCCAACCATCATTTTTTTATGTATATTTATAAGCTTCTTCGTAAATCTACGAGTTTGTCTAATCACAGATCAAAACTTCTGTTAAATCTGAATACCTGTTTAGCATAGTTGAATTCTTCCAACTCTCAAAATTGATTTTCCATAGTTTAGTGATATTTTTTTTAATCCTTTAAAATTTTAAATTATATTTTTATTTCTAAAAGATAAAATATTATTTTATGTCAGTTTTATTTTATTATATTACATATTTAGTGTGACATTCCAAATATTATACTAACATACAACATAATAGGATTCAGCTATTATAGTATGGAAAAACAGTTAAGAGTTATCAAATGATAATATCAAATATACAGTCATCCAAAAATAAGCAAAGTTAAAATTTTACAAGCTTAAGAGTAACTCAAAATGCAGGATATCACTAAGAAGAAACCTAAGAACTAGGGGCAGCTGCATCTGTTTCCTCCAATGTCTGCTCTAGGGAAGCATCATCTTCCTCTGTTCACATCCAAATGGATGATCATCGCAATAGGAAAGCACACACACATGGCACAACACAACAAACAATGCAAGGGTAAGCTAGGTTTTTAAAAGCATACAAGTCATCATTCAGCAGTTAAATAGAAAATCATATATATATATATATATATATATATATATATATATATATATATATATATACATAGATGACTAAATAGAACAACCTATCATGTTATGACTCACTATACTCGTCCGGACTTAGAATGAATGTCGATCTGGGGCGGGTTGTGCACTTGTGGTGGCCTCTACTGCTTTGCAAAGCCATTGCCAACGGGTTTCACTCTACCACACACAAGTGTTAGTCTGTTACCACGCAACAAGCCTTCCAAGAAGCGCCTACACTAAGACCTCCCACTACTCTCACCACATGCGTCAATCTTCTCTAAGTGAGAATGAAAGAGCATTAGAGTGTTGGGATAACCCCATATGGAAGCCTCTTACATTCATTCTAAACACTAAGTGATCTCACATAGAGATCTTATTTTGATACCATTCACAACATTTTGATCAATTCATAATCCTCTTTGATTCATCAAACACACAATTTCATAGTCATCTAAGCATATTCATGTTGTATTAGCTCATAGCAAACCCATATATCATCAACCAAACAAAGCAGAAGAAGAAAGGAATCAAAACAGGAAGAAACAAGTCGCATAGCGCATAGGTGAAAAGGCAAGACAACAAAAATTCGCACAGCGCACACCCTGTGGTGCGCTGAGCGAATTTTCCTAGTGGTCTGACAGTAAAAATTCGCATACCGCACACCCTGTGGTGCATTGAGCGAATTTTTCTGACAGCATGACAGCAAAAATTCGCACAGTGCACACCCCGTGGTGCGCTGAGCGAATTTTCCTGACAGCATGACAACAAACAATCGCATAGTGCACAGGGTGCGCTGTGCGACTCTGCAAAATCTGCAGCAGTCAAAATCTGCATAATTAAGCAACTCCAACCCCCTTTACCAATTCTAATCATTTTGGTGAACTTCTAAACCCCTAAATCAAATTTTATGCTAAATTAAACTTGCCTAAACTATTCTAATCCTTTCTAACATTTTTATAAAGTGTTTATGCATTGATTTAGGTTCTAACACTTCAATTTTATCAACCTAGAGGCCTAAATTCCATTCTACAACTTGAAGTTTGTTTTTAACCATTTATATAAGTCACACATGACCTACCTAGACCATCTTAATTGACCAAATCAGTTCCCAGTCCCAATTGCCTAAATTGACTACCTCACTTCCATTCAACTACCTAAAACACTATCAATCACTTAACCTTTACTTAGTAACCTGCATAATGACCATTTACAGATTTCACAAACTCAATTGCATCATCATCATACATTGTTTTTACCCGATTCAAATCATACATTCACAGTCTCATCATTGACAAATCAATTAGCACTTGTTCTAACATGGAATTTCATCAGATTTCAGTTCAAACAGCCAAACGACACCCAAAACAGTTTCACATGCACATCGTTCCTCCATTTCAAACAGAATCAGAAATCATGCCACCCTAATTCATTAAACAGAAATTAAAACCTAAGCTTCCCTTACCTTAGAGTTTGAACAGAACAACATATTGATGATGCCCTAACAGTACCTCTCACAACGAAGCTCACAAGGTCCTACAGATCACCAAATTGGTGATAGAAACTGCTTTTAGAACTAAGTTTGAGTATAGAACAAAAAAGGGAAACCACCAAACACATGCAACCAGCAAAGGTTGAATGTCTAAGTTCAAGAACAGTGACAAAAGGGCAAGAACAACTTACCCACTAAAATCAGAAATCAATCTGATGGTTAGAGAGCCCTTGATTCCGAGAACATAGGAACACTACCTAATCAACAATGTAACGGTAAAATGAGAAGAAATTAGAGAGAGAAAGTAGGGAAGGAAGGAGGAGAAGCTTTCTAGAGAGAGAATGAGTTTTTAGAAGAAATGGTCAGAATTTTTTTTTTTGTATTTATATATATACATATAGGTTCTTACATTCAGGATTTACTTAAAAAAGTTAAATTGCTTCTACAAAACATTATTATTATTTAAGAATAGAAATCAATATTTTTTTTCTTAGTCTATACTTAAGTGTTAATCAAAAGTATGTAAAATTATGAATTGTTTGGAGTTCTTTGTAAACAAAAAGTTGTAAGTTATTTAGTAATTACGTGACATTAAAAAATTACAAATCATAATTTTTAATTTAAATGTATGAAATAATGTACGTGAAATGTTTTTATTAGATGTTTTCTTTGTTCTCAGAATTTTTTATTAAACATATAAAATTGATGAGAAAACAGAGAATTAGTTTGTTTCTTTGTAACGATAAAATCAGTGAAAGCGTGTGAAGATCATTTTCTCCGTTTGCATAGTGATTTACAGCGGCTGAGGAAGTGTTTAGAGTATTTTTAGTGTTTTATGAATTTTAATGAGCTTTTTTGGGTTGTTGTTATGATATTTAATTTATACCGTACTATTTGAGAATTGAGACATTGATAACTAATTTATTTGTGCAATTTTTTAATATTAGCTTGTAGATCTGAAACAATACCAATTGTAATTAAAATTTGCAATGTATTTTAAATATAGATCTAGTTGGTAGATTACATTTATTTATTTATTTATTTGTTTGAGCTTAGAAGTACACTTTACCATGGATAATGATATTTGACAATATTTTTTTGACGTTTTAACATTGTATTATTTTGTAATTGGTCCATGTTGGTGTTTATGATTATTATTATTGATTGTGGAATAATTTTAGATCAATCACATAATGATACATAGTCAAAATATCATTATGCATTGTATAACTCTGAAGAAAAACAATGTGAACTTTAATATAACCTTAAAGTTGAAATAAATTAAAATGCAAACTTTAAATCTAATTCAATCTTATAAAATCGACTTAATAAATAAAATTTGTATTTATTTATATATTTTAAATTTCTCTCACAATATCAAATTAAAAAATAAACTTTAAAATTAAAAAATAAACTTTAAACTTAACTGAATTTTATAAAACTGATTATAAAATAATATTTATACTTACTTATATATTCTAAACTGATTTTATATTTAATCAATGTAATGCTTACAATTAAAATAAAATTAAAAGATGAAAGATAGTCAACCGTTTTTTTTTATTTTATGATATCACTCATTCACATTATTTTCTACAATTTATATTCATTAACATATTGATTTTTTTTTCTAAATGATACATTGAATTTTATACATTTAATTAAATTTCTTTTAATTGATTGAGCACAATTGTAAAAAAGGAAGAATAGACCTGCTAGAAAACAAATTTCCTTGTGCTCTATTTTTATTTCAAAGTAAATTATTCCATAGCATTTTTGGATTAATAAACTCCAAGTTAAAATATTGCAGTAACTTTTTAATTACTTGCATGCAGTTTGCAGGTTCCACAGCTTTGCCATCTTAGGAGCATTGAATTGCCATAAAATAAGAAACAGACAGAAAAGGAAGTTCCGAAAATAAGGTACTCGAGGATTTTAATATAAGATACTGTTGGACATTACCACAAAATACATGTCTTTACAAGTAATTTTGATCTCACCCAACATTCTTTCTTTTCTGGGGTTGGAGAAATTATACATGAACTGATTCTGGGGATAGGTAGGAGGCTAAAGATATACTTGAAACCAATCATTTGTAGATGGAGAAGTGCAGAAGATATGAAGCTCTGTGACGAACCTGTAAAACAACATTATTTATGTACATGAAATCACTCTGCTACCAAATCAGTGTTAAAAATAGAAACCTCTTTCCTTTACCTTTGATGCATATGAACGTAGGTTGGTGGCTGAAATTAAGGTGGAACAATTTTTAAGGTAAAGACAGAACATCTCATAGATTACTGGATTGTCTTCGATTGATGATTTGCATAGAACCCAATTCTCTGTCAAAACTAAGTTAATGTACATTTTGTAGAAGTCAGAACTTCTGTCTTTGAAATTAATTTCTGTAAGTGATCTGAGAATCTCTTCTCCACTGTTAACCTGAGGAAAAAACCAGTTTCAATTGCCGAAAGTTTTTAAATAAACTTTTTATATAAATAAACTAGCAAGAGAAAGGCAAGTAGCATACTCCATGAAAACAAGAAAGCAGTGTTTGATGAGCAACGGCACTCCTAAGTTGCTTGCAACGAGATGTAGCTTCTGATATACATTCAATAGTCTGGATGCAATTCAAATCCTTTGAGACTCTACACATCCAAGACAGCAAGATAAAAGAAAGCCAATGAGCAAGATCTAGAGAATAAATATCAGCATGCACATCAACTTGTTTATTTACAGTGCATAGCTTGGTCATTAATTCAATTATGATGAACCGTACAAAGAACTCGAGAATGATAAGCAGCCTTAGCTTGATTACATTCGGATTTTCTGTTATATAAAAAAAATTCACTTTTTTAAAATCTGTTTTTTTTGTTGTTGCTCTTAAGACATCAAAAGTAATATTACTGACAAAAAATATATTTATATGCTGTTACCTGCAAGCAATGAATTTAGCTATGTTCTCACAACTTGAGCACCATTCCTGGTCTGTAAAATAATTGACAATCGCTTCCATGCAGTCCTTTAAAAGCACCAACAAACCCAGAAACTGGCGATCCAGGAATAGGCAGATAATAATTTCAACTATCTCTTCTGCTTCTGCAGTAGAGAAGATTTCCTTTTTACTCCTGCAATGAGAATCAAGAGATATGAGTTCACACCATCGTACTTTCAAATATTGTCACTTGAATCATCAAAAGGCTATCTAATCAAGGCTGCCATAAACTCAAATGATGACTAGTAAAAGAGTCAAATAACAGAAAAACCATACAGTTGATTATTTGAGTAGACTCACTGATATTACTTGTTCCTTACCTTATCAGACTACAAACCGTTACAAATCTGATCCAAGCTCTAGTGTTTTGAGGTGGTCGTCCTTCAATGTCAGAATCTAAGAAAGACAAACATATAGATTGTTCTTAGAAGATTGCAATCAATGTGGCAAGATATAGCAATTCTACTGAAACACTTTGGAGTTCAGACTCACAGTGTTGACACTTAACTAATATTAGTTTACAACAATATGTAAAGCACGGTGGAGAGATAAACTGGTATAGATATAAGAGAATAACCTAAGTTATTTGGTTCTGAACTGGAAGAAAATTTAAAGAGAAACCCGTAAATGTCCAGAGCTCTTCTTAAATCTGCATATTCAGGAAACCAATCAATTTTGAGCGGCATTTGATTGACCTGGTAAAAGATTGTTGCGAACTATAAGATATAGCATCAAAAGATAAATATAGGAATTAAAATAAACGTATAACTTTATCAATGGTGCCATAACAAACAAGTTTACCTCCTCTTCAGAAGAAAGAATAGCACACCAAAAGTCGGTGGAAGAGTTAAAGAGCTCTTCTTTTGATGAATATAACACTGAAAGAACAAAGTTAAACAGTGGGATGACGAAGATTGCTGGTATATTCATATATATTAACTATATGTTTTCACTCACTTGTGTTGAACGCCCAGATGGCTACTGATTTTTCTACATGACCACACAGAAAAACTAATTTTGAAAGCCAGCCATTAACTAGTAACCCTTGAAGAAATATATCTCCTGCAAAAACATATAATAGTAACTGGTATGCGTATAACCACTGAAAAACAGGTATAAAGTTTCCTCTGATAGCATATAAGCAGTACTTTGAGCTAAATATGGCTTCACTCAGTATTTTGCCATACAAAAAATAGATGGTTTCTTAACATTATAAAAAAAAAAAAACAGAAACACCATTGCTTTATAAAACAAGACAATGCATCAACCTTTGTCCACATTCAATTCCACCACAGAATTTAGCTTGTTGTTCAGAAAGGAGTGTAAAAGGTTACAGCATCCAAGATCAGGAAACTCCACAGGGGGGAAAGGTTTCTGCAATACACAACATGAAAAGATTAAAACCTAAAGCATTCAAACAATGAAGAGATAAAAGTAGCAAGCCACGTACAGAGAATGACTGCTAAATTTGACTTAGTACAATAACCTTATCTCCAAAAACCTTTACTCCCCAGGGTGGAATGTCTTCTTCTTCACCAAAAGCTTTCAACTGGAAAGAAACCCCAAGTATTCAGTAACAAACAATACCAATTGCTAAGTACACATAAACTTAGAGATAAGAACAGGTAAAAAGATTGTGCCTGCTTGTGACATTTCTCAACTAGCCTAGTCAACTTGGCTTCCTTGCTATCTTCGTCATCGTAGGAAGTTTTACTCTTCTTTGCCTTAGTATTGGCCTTTTTCTGCTTATTCCTCCTCTCTAGAAGCTTGTTCTGTTCTCTGTAATGATCTTGAAGAAGATCATCCAACCCAATAACTTTCTTCCTGGTTGGAATACAAATTTAAAGTACTTGTTATCATCCACACTTTGAACAAACCAAGGGAAACCCAGATAACGCAAAACATGAATTATCATAAAAACTGCAAAAGAGGAGCTGAAAACCCTAAACCGAGAAAATAAAAAAGATAAAAATTAAACCTTTGAAGGGTTGAGGCAAAAAGTAACAGATTTTGTGGAAAAGGATTACCTTTTATTTTTAATCGCATGGGATTTCAGGAGGTCGTCTTCTACCTCGAAATCCAAAGGGTCGTTCATATCCATCACAGAGTTCCGAGTTGGAATCTGATATTGGCAGTTTGAAAAGTTGCACAGTTATGTGAAAAGCGGCAACATCACCAAGCAAATGTATTTTTATGTTCTGCGCAACGTATTTTGATGGGTTTCCTTTGCTTGAGTCAATCACAAGTTGGAGGGAAAATCTTCTTATCTTCTTCCTCCATAATTTCGTGATATGGTGGGCTTAAAATTTGGTTTTGTTAAAAAAAAAAGTCATATAAATGTTATTTCTCAGTATGTAATCTATATTTTAGTATTTACAGAAAGTGTAATTTTTTTTTGAAGTGGGGTATTTTCAATCTTTACTCAAATGAGTTATTATAAATAATAAAAAGATATTTGAATTTTGCAAAGTAAGAAAAAATAAATATAATTTAACTCTTATTATTCACACACTAAATAGTGTATGATATGATTTAATTGAATATGAGCGAAAATATATAATATAACATACTTATTGTGTTTTATCTTAATTATTGATAAGTGAAAACACACAAGTTTCTTTATGTGTATCTACTTTTCTTTTAATTTAACAAAAGTTATTAAAAAATATTTATTTATTGAAAAATTATTAATAAACTATGAAAAGATAATTATAAAAATAAATATCTTTTATGATTTTATCATAAGTAATTTTATTATTATGAGCAATTATTTAAATTTAAATAGGTAATTATTAAAAGGGTAAAAGTGAAAAATATTTTTTTTTATTTGAGTAATGATTTAAATTTAAAAAAGTAGTTATTAAAATGGTAAAATTGGAAGAAGTGTGCACACCAAAAAATAAATCTTATAATTACAAAAGAAAAGTTATAGTTTTATCATAAGTAATTTTATTATTATGAATAGTTATTTAAATTTAAAAAAGTAATTACTAAAAGGTGAAAGTGAAAAATGTTTTTTTTTTATTTTGAGTAATTATTTAAATTTTAAAAAATAGTTATTAAAATGATAAAATCAAAAGAAAAATGTGTAAAAAAAAACCCTTTATTAATGACTAGTGAAAATACATGTATATGTGTTCAGTTTTTTTTAATAATAACAAAATAAACAGGTTAATAATAGTTTTAACATGATTGATTGATTGTGATTAAGTCATAAAAATTCATAGAAAACTTATAAATACATGATAAAAGTATAGTTATTGAGATTTTTTTTACCATGCATTTGTTACAACATTAATTGTTTAACATATATACCCAATCATTAAATATTTCCAAACATAAAGGAAGAAAGTTCAAGAGTAGAAAAAATTGCTTTTAAGTATACACTTAAAAAGAAAGTTGAAGAGTAAAGAAAATTGTTTTAAGTATACATTTGACCCATAGACTTGAAACACTTATTTTTGTCAATATTGTTTTGGTGTTTTTTATATAAGTAATTTTATTTTTTTTACTTTATCATAAGTATAATTCTATCATTACAATTGTATAAAAATATTATTTATCATAATATAATAATTTAATGTTATTGATATGAATTTTGTTTAATATTATATATATATATTTGAAGTTCAAAATATTAAATATTTATGCTAAACTTTAATTATTATTAGTTAAACTTTTGTTTTTCTGGATGATTTCTTTTAAATTGTATATTATAATTTTTATTAGTATATAAAAAATATTGACTTTAAATTAACATGTGAATTAATTGGAAAAGGTAAATAAGCAAGATGAATATAATAAGATATTAGGATTAAACTGCATCCAAGCATGCAACCATCACGTCCTCAACATTACCACACCAAATTTACAAATACGAAGCTTCATAAAAGATCTTAGAGATTGTATCAAGATGAAATTTAGCCACCAAATATAGAATAATGCAAAAACATTACTCTAAAAGATGTTTCCTATATCTTCAATAACTCAAGAATAACTTTCTAAAACAATGAAAGTTCTCATGAATCTCAAGAAGTTCAAAATTAAAAACAGAGGTAAATAACTAACATACATATTCTAAAAGCCAAGCATCACTGAGCAACCTAGTAGAGGTTGGGGAACATGTGTGCATCACTCGTAGGATCTTGTTGGAAGTCTCACGACTAGAGATAAGGCCAATTTATAATATATAAGTGAGGTGCAAATTTCACTTTACAAGTTGATTTGTGGGTTGAGTTAGGCTTAAAAATTCATTTTCTAATATGGTATAAGAAGAATTGGACTCTTCTTCTTGCCAAAATCTCGGGAAAGCAACGAAGTATACATTAGTATTCATGTACTGAATGGATCTATAATCACTTCGCATTACTCTGGCATGTCCATTTAGCTCCAGATTTCATTATTTATAATGTGTTTTATGTTCCAGATTTTAGTTTCAATCTTTTTTCCATTTCAAAATTTCTTTCAAGTCGCAATCATAAATTAGCCTTTTTAGGCTTTCTATGCCAAATACAGGAAGTGAACACAATGAAGATGGTTGGTTTGGCTAAGTTACAACAAGGTCTTTATAATCTAAAAGACAATTCTAGCTTTACTCCTGATCTCTCTTTGTTGAATCACATTTCCCTTTCTACTGTCAACAACAACAACCTTTGGCATTTTCGTTTGCGACACTTGTCAGACAAAAGACTCAAAGTTTTACATGATCAATTCCCTTTTATTTCAAAATATACTAATTAATGAATCATGTGATGTTTTTCACTTAGCTAAACAAAAGCATTTGTCTTTTAAATGTATAATATCTTAGCTTATGAAAGACAGTTATAAAAACAACTAATATTATTTCACTAATAAATAAAAAACATTTTTCTAAATAGCCAAAAATCCAAATAAAAAATAGAAATTTTTAATTATTTTTGTAAACTTGTCTTGGTAAAGAGATATGACATCCTTTTTAGACAAAGCATTAAGTATTGTCTCTTGTCTTAATTTATATTTTGTTAAATTTATAATTCTTTTACCAAAATTAAAGTTCATATATCTAATTTTTTGTCTTATTTTATTGTTTGTTGTAAGGAGTTACAAAATAGAGTATTAGAGTAGATAAATGTATTAAAATAATGAGACCGAATATTTATTTTAAAATAAAACGATAATATAAATATAAATTATTAAACTTGTCTCATTACCTAAAACACTTTTTATCTCTCTAAAAATATTATTCTCTTAACCTCTCAACCATCTCTCTAAGATTTCTAACTCCCCAGTCATCTATTTGACGATCAAGAGGTGTCTAGGCGATCCTTGCGACAAGGTCTACTAATCTACCCGATCAATTCACTGTTTAGAACAAGTAAGTTTTTATCCTTTTTCCTTGGTATCTTCGGTTCATGATCATGCAAAGAAAAATATGTTCTACATGTGTCAAGAACTTCTCTTCCTTAATTATCGATTCAATTGAGGTTCTAAGAGTTGTCTTCAAAGACCAATCGGTGAATTGTAGGTTGTTCTAGAAGTTCCTTGCGATGGAAGCAACGGTTGGGGGTTTCTAACACGATATGTTTTTTCTAAGGTAAGGGAAGCTAGAACCTCTATTTTAGTTTGTGATTATGTTAAAAGAATTTGTATCTTTATGAATTGTAGTTAAACTTTTAAAAATGTCTATGTTTGGTTATATGAGGATTTGGTCATGTTTTGTAGACATGTTGGAATTATATGTTGTGATGAGTGAAACTATATTGCTTATGTGTAATGAAATTATTCTAATGATTGGAAATGAATGCAAGGTGATTAGTTTATAGAAGAGTCCTTTTGTTTGGGTTTTTAAGGTCAAAAATGAGGGTTTTCATGGGTGAATTTTATAAATGAGTGTTTGAGTGATAAAATAACTGGTTGAGTGTTATTTTGATATCATTTTTAGACTTGTAAGCATTGTTAAATTGAAAGAAATCTGGTATGGAATAGGTAAGGGGATAATTGTTGAATTTGGAGGTTGTTTTAGTGTAAAAATGAGGTTTTGACTAGTGAGAATTTGAGTTGGTTGTGGGGATTGTGTATGACAGTTGAGGGTGTGTTAGGAGACTTATTAGGACTTGTGTAAGTTGTCAAATGAGAAAAGTTTAGTATAAAATGGTTAGTGTTGTGTTTAGAATGAGTTTTTAAGTGTTTTTGGCTAAATTGGAGGTTTTACATGTTGAGATTTATAATAGCAGAGATGTGAGTAATTTGAAGTGTTAGAGGGTACTAATAAGTATAATTGAACTTGGTTGTGCAATTGGTACATTGAATTGAGTGTTAGAAAGTGTAAATTTGGTTTGGGTAACTTATAAATGTGATTTTGGGTTTTAAGAGTGATTTGGAGTTACAATAGGGTTTTCTAATATTTCACAAGGTTTGGAAGGTGTTAGGGGTATTTAAAAGTTGAGCGTCGGGATTTGGGAGCTGAGCGCCACCATTATAATGGCCAGGGCGCTGAGTGTTAGGATTTGGGCGCTGAACGTCACCCTATAGGTTGTTATGATTTCGTTTTATGGGTTTTTCCAGTTATTTGTTTGATTGATTATGTTTCTTTGAATTGTAATTTGTGATTTTATATGTTGTTAATCAATGAAAAGCTTGTGAATCAGGTGAATGCTTGTTGGATGTAATTCCATGACTCACGGAGAGGTTACATGGTTGTGCCTGTTGTTGTTGTATGAATGTATGGAGCTTTGGATTGGTGGTCTATTCCGACACTCTAATGATCATCCATTCTCAAGTAGAGAGGGGTGAGTCATGCGGTGAGCGTAGCAGAAGGTTCTTGTCTATAGCTTTGATCATGGGCCTAGGCCATTAAAATGAACTAACCTCGTATGGTAGCTTGGTTTCAACCAGCTGTATTACCATTACAAGTGTACAGACTACCAATAGTTCGACATTCATACCTAATTCGGATGAGTCTTGTCTAGTTTATGGCATGTATAGGATGAATGGATTTTTATGGTTTATTTTTGAACTAATGTTTGAAGTTGTGATATAATATATATGAATTATCTTGATTATCTAACTTACCCTTTTTGCTTGTGTTTTGTTGTATGTTCTTTTATTACTTTCTTGGCTATGAACATTTGGTGGTGTGAGCAGAGGGTGATTAGATGTCAGTGGAGCAGGCCCTAGAGGAAGGACCAGCATATGCTTAGTTCCTTATTTTGTTTGGAATGTATATAGTTTGGGTCTAAACGTTGGGTTGTATATAAAGTTTATATTATGGTTATCTTGATGACTGTATCAACTTAATCATGAAAGACTTTGACAAATCATTTTAATTAACAAGGAGTTAATAAAGTAAATTGAGCAAAAAAAATACGAAAAAATAAAATAAAATATGGTTAACCTAACTCCGTGTTTTAATATTATCATTTATACATACCATATAATTGATATGGTTGACCTAAGCTTGCTATTTTGCTAAGTCTTTATGATACTGGAGTATCCTCAACATGCGTTAATAAACACTGGTAGTCGGTGATCAGTATTCGACATCCAACCAGATTTTTCTTGAATATTTTAAGGTTCTCATGTGGATTATAGGTTATCCAATACCAGATTCTCAGTAATCGACCTCCAATATATCTAAGCTGTAGACCTGATTAGCAAGGATTGATACATCTTCAATCGTATACAGTACAATATCAAAACACGATTCTTTTTTGTAAAATTCAACTTGAATTTTATTTTTATTAAAAATAAAACATATCACTGCTTAAGTGACTATTATCTTAAAATAAATGTACATTTTTACTCAAATATAATACCATTAATTTTGTCAATATAAATACTTTTATTTTATTTGAAAACTTTTAGTATAAAACCTTTAATTTTATTTGAACTTGGTTAGTTGCATAAGTAATTATGCATATGTTTGGTTAGTTGTAAGTAATTGTCCCATATGTTTATTAAAAGGTAGATTAATATTAATTTACAATTAACTTTAGACACTAGTGCAGAAAGGGCTTTAGACGTATGTTATTTTGGGCTTTTAACGTCACTTCCACAACTAACGTCTATACGGATGACATTAATGGGACGTCGAAATTCCAAATAACCGACGTTTATTTAGACGTCAGTTCATGTCATCCTCGACGTCTAAGGCCATTATATAGACGTCAGATTGTGTCTCAACTGACGTCTAATGACATTATATAGACGTCGACCTATGCCTTAACTGACGTCTACGGGAATATCTAGAGGTCGAACATGTCACTAACTGACGTCTATGGTCACTATAGACGACCGATGTAGCACTAACCGACGTCTAAGATAGCCGTCGTGTTTTACTGCAGTTTTGATCCTGTCTTTCGATAGCCTAGTAGCACACTCTCCCTTCGCTAGCTTCCCCACCAAAAAAGCTTGCGTCTAATGCATCTCTTATGAAATTTGAACCCAAAACAGAACCTGGGTCCATGTCTAGTTCCCATTCAACCGCAAAAGGAAAAAATTACGGTGACACGAACTAGACAAGGACCCAAGTTCCATTTTGAGTCGAAACGCCATAAAATATCCAAAAGACGCCGCTTTCTTGTTAGGAAGCTAACAATGAGAGAATGTGGTACTACGATACCCAAAGAGAGGATCAAAACTGCACTAAAACACAACGAAAACACATTTTAATAGGTTATTAGATGATAATCGATCAAGACACCATTTTAATCAGACTAAAACAAAGTTTAAACGGTCGAAATAAAAAAAACGCATCTGCAATGCAATACCGCGAGAGAGAGAGAAAAGGAGAAGAGGAACAAGATTGTGCGCATAACTGTGAGAGACAGAAAAGGAGAGGAGGAAGAAGATGATGTGCGAGTAACTGCGAGTTCGTGGTTTATTTCAGATGAACTTATGCGTCGGTCATCGTACCAACTGACATCTATAGACGTCGACTACATCACTAATCTGACGCCCAAGAGACTTTTTACCTGCCTTTTTCAGGCCATTTAGACATCGGATGCAGGGGGAATTGACGTCTAAAACACTGAACGAAGTGACTTTTTAGTAACCAGTCAGGCCAGTAGACGACGGGGACCTGGGGGGCCGACGTCTATGTACTTATAGACATCGGTCCTAAACAAAGGGACGTCTATTTTCCTGCGGGGTAGGTGAACCGCATTAATTGCAGTCATATAGACGTCGGCTGCCTGACTAAACCGACGTCCAAGAAACTATTCAACTGCCTTTTCAGGCCATTTAGACGTCGGACGACGAGACGCTGACATCTAAAGCGTTGAACGAAGTGACTTTTCAATAACCGGTCAGTCCAATAGACGTCGGTCCTGTACCAAGTGACGTCTACGTGCCTGCGAGGTAGGTGAATCACATTAATTGCAGCAAGATATACGTCTATATAGTTGAAATAGACTGATTTCTCACCTACCTGTCAAGTCCATGGACGTCTGTTTAAGGTGAAACTGACGTCTACACTATCATAGACGTCGGTCGACCCGCAAACCGACGTTTATATGGTCAACTTATTTACGAAAATGTCACCGGTCAGTCATATACGTTTCGCCATTTCATAACCGATGTCTAAGGAGTGACGTTAAACAACGATTTTGTACTAGTGAGAGGAAACATTTTAATCTTTGTTTTTTCTTTCTAAACTTAATTCTTTGCAGTTTTCTCAAAAAAATAATTATCTATTAATATTGATTTTTAACTTAATAAATACATTTAGTTATTATTAAAATAAAATACAAGTCAGTTATCTTGCTTGTTAATGAATATAAACAAAACTAATAAAATTATTAGGTTTGCATTAAAACTGCTACTGTTTTATTTTATTAAAATAAAAAAGACCTAAGTTTACTTTTGAGTACATTCATTCCTACATATCAATCTGATGTGGTCCTTAATAATGAAAGGCTTTTTTTTTTAATGAATAGTAAATAAAGTCAACTGAGCAAACAATACTAAAAACAAAAATAAAATATGGTTGACCTAAGTGTGTATTTTAATCTTATCACTTATACATACCTTATAATTGTATGACCAGTATTATTACGTGCCTATAAATTGATATTCATCTTTCTTAAAATTTTTATTTAATAAATACATGTAATTATTATTAAAATCAAATTCAAGACCATTGTTATTACATGCCTATAAATTGATATTCATCTTCCTTAAAATTTCACAACAAGAGCATTGTAGAGCATAGATACTCAGAAAAGTTTTGAAAAAAAAAAAAAGAAATAATGAAAACTAACAGAGTCGCAGTTTTGATGATGATTATGTTGAATTTTGTACAAGTTCTACAAATTGAGGCGGAACTCTCATGTCCTAAAAAATGTGCTATACAATGTTTACCTTTCTTTCAAGCCGCCTATCCTGAATGTTATGCTGCCTGTATTATATTATACCGTCTTCTGAAAATGGTGGTGGCGGAAAAGGGCTGTGCACTGGCCTTGGTATCTCCAAAGCTATAACTATTCTTTGAGCGTCGGGAGAGGCCGTTTTATGAACTCCGGTGACGTCATTGTTTTAACTATAAGGTAAAAATATAATCTCCAAAGTTGAAACCAAATCCATTATTCCTTGTAGTCTGTCACATGCACACATGGGAAGATGTTCCCGAAGGCAAACCAATTTTTCATCAAACTTTTCTCTCCAATAATTTGGAATATTCTTCATTTTATGACCAAAGGTCTGCCACTTCCTCTCTGTTATTCACTTCACTGCATGTGCTCAAACAGCTCACACCACAATGTTGTAGGGTCACCTTCGTTTCTAAGCAGATGCATAAACACACATTTCTTCATGTTCCGGAATATTGCATTGCCAACTGTATAACTTCTCTTCTCTTCTCTTCCAAATATTTTTAATATGTTTTCACTTTTTAAATTTTAATACAATTTAATTTTTAAATTTTTAAATTAAATAAATATAATTCTTCTAATTTAATCATATTAATTTTTTTACGTATAAAGTATTAATTTAGACTGACATTTAAATTATCTGCACATCTTTTTTTTTTTTTTTACTTTGAGAGACAAGCCATGTAAAAATTCTGGCATATAATAATAACTATTCGTCCTTTCTGTACTCTTAAATTTGAAAGACAGAGTCATGGCTTTCTTCTTCATTTATATATTACCTAACCCAACTGCACATATAAATGCTTCGGGTTATTAAAGTAAACCCAAGTCTGATTAACAAGCACATCATCTTATATCATATCAATCAATCTGTTTTTTCCTGTTACTTCCTATATTAAAGTTTTCCAAACAAATAATTGCAAAACAAAACCTAATAAATGTTTCTTCATTTAATAAAACTCTATTATATGATTGTGCTAATAAGACGGTTCAGTACATTCTAATTCAAGTGATTATGGATTAAACTGATGACTAGAGATAATTTCAATATATTAACTTTAAAGTTGATCTATTTAAGTTTTAAGTTTTGATGATAACTGGTTACTGCTAATCAAAAGTTTTTTCTAAAATTTATAAAAAAAAATTATGAAAGTAGCCAAACACAAGTGCTTCTATATACATCCTTTCAATCATTGCTTCGAATGAGTTTTTCTTCTGTTCTACCCAATTTTTCACTTCATCATACACTTTTCTTCAAATCAGTTTTTTAATTTCTTATTTTCTTCCTCTGTATGATAAATAATAAGAGAAAAATATGACATAATAATTCATAAGATCACTAGTTTATATGTTATAATAATCACATACAAAATTAACATTAATTGAATGAGTCAATAAAACCTTGAGTGCTTCTACACATATCTTTGCCTTCCAAAAATACTTTAGTTGGCTTAGCTTTTATGCGCAATATCGTTGGTTTGCTAGTTTCCTTAATCAGGGAGGGAAAATGACATGCCTTCAAAAGTGGACAAGATATAAAGAAACCAAAGAGACAAAAAAACCTTATATGACCTAAACAACACAAAAGTTAAAAAGAAAATAACACTAGCAGCACTTTTTTTAAGTTTTATTATATTATCTCATAGCTTCTAAAAAATTAGTTCAGTCAAATTCAAATTTTGCCACACAAAAACAAAAAAAACCTAAAATTATATGCTAAAAAGACAGCCATTAACGTTGCGTTGGTTTCACACAGACAGAAAGAGTGCGAGGAAAGCTAGAAAAATAATAAAATAAATATCATTATAACATGAAAAACAAGAAACTTTCACACATACGAAGATTTGCAAAGAAAGTTAAGTAACTTATCATTTTATATATAAAATCATACATTAATTTTATATATATATATATATATATATATATATATATATATATTATAATAAATATATAATTAAAGTAATCAATAATTTAAATTTTGATATTTCTTGAATATATTTTAATTTTTGATTATAAATATTATTTTAAAAAAATTATAATATTTTTTCTTTAAGTAAATTTTAATTTTAATTTACACTTGAAACATATTTTTATTTATTTTATTAATCATATCATAAATAAATTTTCACAAACTTTTCTCTCAAACTACACTACTTTTTTCCCTTCATCTTCGTATCCACCCAAATTCATCACCTGAATCCTCCAAATCTAAAAAGAAGAATAAGAAAGAATTACGTAATAAAATTAACATGGTTTATTTGAAGTATTAACAAACTTTAATTTTATTTACGTTTATGAAATGATTCACTAAATTTAAATATTAAACTTCACAAATTTTCTTACAATAAACTCTTACCCAAAAATATTCACCAAATTTAAATATTACAACTTCAAGTGTGTTTATTTTTTAAAATAGTTTAGGAAAATGAAGATGAGAATAAAATTATTCAGATTAAGAGAAAAGTGAAAAAAAAAATAAAGATATTTAAAATGAAAGCATATGAAAGTTAGTTAACAGTGTAGTAGGTTTGATAGATTACAAATTATTATAAATTTTTAATAGATAAAATATAATAATTTTAAGATGGTAATATATAACAGAATATTTTATTTGATAAAATTTATTTTCCTACAAATCTCATCCACAGAGCAAAAAAAAAAAAAATCAAATGCAAATTTTATCTCTATTTATGTATATATATTTTAATTTTCACACTTTATTTATCAACAGTAAATCCATACCTTGTCACTGTGCGAAACAAAGAGGGCCTAAGTGTTAATCTCAACTAATGATATGTCAAAGTCATATTTATAAAACAATACTATTATAAATAACATCCGTGAAATGTTTTCTTTACGGTTTCACTAAATAGTTTACTGAAATTTTGTAAGAAATACAATAAAAAGTATATATCAACATCGGATGATCTATCACGATTAAACAAGTCAAAAACATTTTGACAATAATTTTCCATTTTTGAGTATAAAACTTCCATAGAACATTTGTATTTTGCATACATTGCATCCATAGATTTGTGAAGTGAAAGTTGCAGGCGGAATTAATCTTTGATTTGAATTGATTAAGGAAACAATGATGGCAACTTAAGGTATGTTTGTGAGTGGCTGCAGAAACAAGTAATCCAAATGTAATATAGAATGCTTATCTGACCAAAACTCCAACCACAAAATTCCTTTCATATTCCACCACATAGAATTATAGGTAACTCGTACTAATCCTATTACCTTTGACCCTAAGATACCATCAAACATGCAAACTTCTTATATTCTTTATTAACTTTAAATCACATTCACTGATTTTCGCCAAAGACAGATTACAAGGTATAATCGAATCCTAAAATAAAAGAAAATTATATTTTAATCATAAATTATAACTCTTAATATGATAATAAGTTTTGTACTTGTTTTGCTACGAGAGAAAAATATTAGCTTGCCGTGTACGAAACTTAACAATTATAGAAATATGATGTCCCAACCATGTATATTGTCCGAGCTATCATATCATCACCTACGTGGCTACCCTGTGCCTCTGGCTAGGGGAAGCAATATATTTTTCATAATAACAAAAAGAAGTAGAAATAACTCATTTTAAGTCACGTGATAACAATTATTCAAAAAAGATTTTAACATAAATAAATAAATCTGTATATTATTTTTACTCTTGGAAAAAGTTATAGAAAATCAGATCATAATCAACAAAATAATTGTTTGCTGAAGAAGTCATCAACAAATTGTTTTAGTCCCTTTTAATCAGTAAAAAAAATAATAAATATCACCCCGTAAAATTAGTTACATGATTTGATTTGATGCAAACTTGCCGATCTTATCATATGCATCAAATACGATCCAATGTTGAATGCTTGGACACTACCTTATTGGCTGTTTGCACTTTCATGAACGATGGTCAGACAGATATTGTCACGTTGTTCTAGGTGTTGTTACTTAATCTCATATTCATCATAAAACATGTTTAAGACAACCTTATCTTCTTTGCAAAGCCACAAAAATTAGTTGTACCTATAACCACTCGCACCAACTTAATGTTTTCGTAAGTATTAAACCAGTCTTAACGACAACAGCACTGTTACTGTAATTCATTTAAATTTCAATACAACGTAGTAATCTTAACTTGTTCTATAGAAACGAGTTTTAATTTGAATATGTTTCATGGTTGATACGAGACAATACATAAAGTTAAAAAGTACTGAGAAAGAGGCCTAAAAAGCTGCATAATAAGCAAGTCCTTGGCCAACCTCGTTTCTGATCCTTTGCTACCTTTCAGCCTTTCACCATGTGACCTAACAAACAATCTCTCTCTCTCTCTTGCACACGCTCTTTCTTCCCTCAATAATTAGGGAATAATCGAAATTAGGAAGACACAAAATCCCTGTAACAAAATAACACAGCCCAAACCATTTTTTCTTTGAACACAATACTTTAATCCCACCCTCACTTTTCCCTGATAAAAAATTGACAAACCCCCTTTGTTTATTCTCTAGTCAAAAACGAAGTGCTAACAACACAACCCAACATAACACAACACAGAACAAAACAAAACACCCCTGTTTGGTTTCTCCTCCCGTCACTGTTTCTTCATTTCTACTTCTTCTCACACCCGAACAAGATAGCAGTTCCTCAACCACCTTGATCCTCTCCATACCTTGCTTGTTTTTCTTTTCCCTCTCAATTTAAATGAAATGGCTCTGCACAAAACACCCCCAAATAGCAGGGGGTACTATGTTAAGATGAAGCTCCTTCACAAACATGGAAGACCTCATCACCAGCAAGAAAAAAACTGCTTTTACAAATACTACAAATGGCTTCTGTGGCTCTCTCTTTCCCTTTATTTCTTCACTTCCTACCTCATCAGCAACAACAACCACGCCAAACAACCCTCTCACCACCAAATAACTCATGCCTCCAGAACTCTCACTGAATCAAACAACACAGCTCCTTCGCAATCTCTGCACTCGAGAGGTATCTGGAATCGGTCTCGTTTTATCCTACAGTCAAAGGAAATATCTTTCACGGAAGAAAAATATTGTTTTGAAGTTAAAGTTTAGAAATTTAGTGTTGTTTGATATTTTGTATTGATATTTTGGTTTTCTGGTTATAAGGGTCTTCGTCGCTGAAGAACTTGAAGGTGTTTGTGTACGAACTTCCGCCCAAGTACAACACGGATTGGTTATCGAACGAGAGGTGTAGTAAGCATTTGTTTGCGTCGGAGGTTGCCATTCACAGGGCTCTGTTGACCAGCGAGTTCCGCACTTTTGACCCTTACGAAGCTGACTTTTTCTTCGTACCCGTTTACGTCTCTTGCAACTTCAGCACCGTCAATGGCTTTCCCGCGATTGGTCACGCGCGCTCCCTCATCGCGTCCGCAGTCAACCTCCTCTCCTCGGAGTACCCTTTCTGGAACCGGAGCAGGGGCTCCGACCACGTCTTCGTCGCCTCGCATGACTTCGGCTCGTGTTTCCACACGCTGGTATGTTCATCTTTTGTTTTTCTTTCCGGACGGTTTCGCTCGTTCATTTCGTAGACTGATCTGTTTTGTTTGGTTTTCCGAAGGAGGACGTGGCGGTGGCTGATGGCGTCCCAGAAATCATGAGAAACTCGATCGTGTTGCAGACGTTTGGCGTTGTGTACGACCACCCATGTCAGAAGGTTGAGCACGTGGTGATTCCGCCGTACGTTTCGCCGGAAAGTGTCCAGGACACGATGGAAAACTCTCCGGTGAACGGAAGGAGAGATATTTGGGTTTTCTTCCGAGGGAAAATGGAACTTCATCCCAAGAACGTCAGTGGAAGATTTTACAGCAAGTAAAAACCATCTCCATTTCTTCAACTCAATTTAAATTTGTACAAAATAGTCAAAACATTTTTAATGGAAACTTCAATCTTGCTCTTTAGAGATTTAAAATACTTTTTTTTTTTGTTTTTACATTTTTGGTTGACAAAAATTATCTTTTTAACATTTAAAAATCAATTTTCATTTTTGTTGATAATTTCACTGTTTTCACCTTGAAGGAAAGTGAGGACAATGATATGGCGAAAGTTCAACGGTGACCGGAGGTTTTACCTACAGAGACACAGGTTTGCCGGTTACCAGTCAGAGATTGCACGCTCGGTGTTTTGTCTGTGCCCTTTGGGGTGGGCCCCGTGGAGCCCGAGGTTGGTAGAGTCCGTTGCTCTGGGTTGCGTGCCGGTAGTTATAGCGGACGGTATCCGTCTGCCGTTTCTCTCCGCCGTGAAATGGTCGGAGATATCGATCACGGTGGCGGAGAGGGACGTCGGGAGGCTGGCGGAGATACTGGAGCGCGTGGCAGCGACGAACCTGAGCACGATTCAAAGGAAGCTGTGGGACCCGGCGACCAGAAGGGCGCTACTTTTTAACAGCCAGGTTCGGGAAGGGGATGCCACGTGGCAGGTGCTACGTGCTTTGAGCGAAAAGCTTGACAGGTCCTACAGGGGTTCGAGGGTTTCACGCCAATTGGATTTTGACACGTAAGAGTTTTAAAATCGGCGCCAAGTTGGTTCCTTGTTTGTTTCTTCACCCGTGCTCATGACATTACGCAGACAAAACACGGTGCTGCATGGAAGATAAAAATAAGAAGTGAATAAATAAATAAGTGGTAAATAATAAAAAGAAGATTTAGTGGATGACAGCTGGAATTTATTCAGAGATGGAATTTAATGACTCATGCTGGGGCCCATAGGGGAAGATCAGCTTTACGACTTTCTTCGAGGTTATTATTGGTGACGTGGTTTATGGTGATGACATGGCAAGAATTGATTGGAGGGATTTGCGGTTTGGAGAAGAAGAACTGAAAAGTAAATTTTGTATAATCATTTTTGCTGTAAATAGATTTAAAAGGATATATAATAGGATTTTTTTGAAATGTCTTGGCTGGTTTTATTTATTATTGTGTTTGATTTGATTGAATTGGTAAGTGGAAAGTGATGGAAAAAATTGAAGGGAAAATTATTTTTGTATTTGTCAGTGAAATGATTAATGAGAATGGATATGAATGGAGGGAGACGAGGGTGTGTCAGAAATGTCAGAACTTTTATAGTGGTTGTTTAAAGTTTTAATTTTTATTTTTTGCAAGTTAATGGGGGCTGTCAGAGTGGTCACGGATGTGTTCAAGGGTTGTCAAAATCAATTTCAGCAAACACCAATTCAATAAGCAGATAGTATTAAAACTAAATTAAATAATTATCATGAAATTTTGATAATCCTGCATGAAATTCTATTTATATTTAATTCAATTTTAATTTATATTTTAATACAATACTATTATATTAAAATTTACGAAAAAAATATATAAGATGATAGTTTATTATAATAATTATTTTTAAAATTATATACATTATTTTCTTAGTCAAATATTTACTATATTTTGTCATTTATTAAAAAAAAAAATTTCGTTAATGAATTTTAATTTAATATAAAACTATAACCTGGAAATACAACCAAATTAATTCACGATTTAAACAACCTGAATGTAATTAAACCAACTTAAAACTAATTAACTCCATAAATTAAATAGTCTAATATAAATTTTAAATCTAATAAATTTTATTCTCCATTGCAAGAATTCAAACAAAAAATTATACCAAATTTCATAAAAAAAATAAAATCAAATACTTCTAGAATCCGTCGAGATTTCAGAGACGAATTTTTACACACGAAATTGAATGAAAAAAAAAAATCAAATTGTTTTGTAATTCTCATGTTTGAATTTGAATAACTAAAAGAATATTCTTTTAATAACTAAAATAATATTTGAAATAATGAAAAAACTAGTCCTTTTTATTCATTTATTGTATTGTAACTCTCATGTTTGAATTTGAATGAAATTAGCAAAAACACCTGCGAACTCATAATTTCTATTTTACCCTAAAATAAATTTAAAAATATTTTAACCGGTGATTTATAGTTTAAACTAAGTCATAATATATGATAAGTTCTGATTCTTCAAAAAGTTTTTATATATGATCATTATGTTTGTATAATTTCTATTTAACATATTTGTATCTTTGATTAAAAATCCATAGTCAACAGAGGAATTCATGTACCTATTGAAAATTGTATCTTTGCTTAAAGTGTTATTTTTTGAAAATAAAAAGCAAATAAAACTTCACATTTTTTTATATTAATCCCTTTTCCATAACCATTAATGGCTTCATAAATCTGAAAATAAAGTAATTAACATACACTGAAAAGATTATTATCCTTATGATGATTAAAAAGAAAACTTGATTTTTTTTTGTTTTCATGTAAGCCAGTAATTTCATAATGTCTAATCCTATAATTATGATATATATGATATGAAGTTTCCTTTGCCTTATCCGAACTATTTTGTCATCTTGTTCTATTTTTTTCCCCAATAATTGAATCTCATGCACAGGAAATTTACAATCAAGATGAAATATACTTAATTATTAACAACAAAAAAATTGATATATATATATATATATTATATTATCAATAATGATGTTTTTATTATCTTCATGATGAAGAAAGCGTACGTTCTCGTTACTAATAGTTTTTTAATTTTTTTTCTCTTTTAAATGATTATATTCTTAACACCTATAATTCCTTTTTTACTTTAATCTCACACCGGATTACTGAATTTTGTGTTTGAATCCTAGGAATACAATAATGTTAAAAATATAAAGATAAAATTTTACCTTTCAATATTATTCAACTCATTAAATACGCGATAAATACGAGACAAACATTTTAGCAAGAAATTAATTATTCACATAATATTTACAACAAAATTTATAATTTTGCGATTTTCATCATGACTATATTTATTTTATTAATGATATTTGGGACTTCGAAGGAGTACTAAAATACAATAAAACATTTTTAGTGACGCCAAAAATTAGGAAGAGACAAATTACAACCGAAAATCTAACATAAAAGGGAATTAAAATGATGCGTACTAAATTATCATAAAAGGTGTATAAATATAAATATAAATATAAAAAACAAAACGGATATTTATAATTTAACCGTTTTCTTAAAATCTATATTGAAAAATTAGGGTACCTATTTATAGAAGAGGTAATATTTTGAATAAAAAAGAGAAAAAAATTATTTTATAAGTGCCAAGTTTACATTTTAGTGGTTGAAATGGCAACTTTTTTTCCTTTTAATTATTAATTGACAAAAGGCACGAATTGATTTGGTTGTCGTATCTATCAAACTTTAGTACTGTTTCGGCACTGAATTATTGTGTGGCCCATTTCGTTATCCACATACAGATTCCTGATCAGGGCCTTTACATGGGCCAGCAACAGTACCACTTACGATTTGGGTTTGTTTTTTTCGATAACCCTTTTAAAAAATAAGACAAAAAATGGAATAAGATATAATTGAAAGGTAAAATTGTAGAATAAAATGTTTGTAAAAATTTATTGAGTGTTAAAGTAATAATATCCAAAATGAAAATATAAGAATATGGCTCTTTCAAAGAGTTTGCTTACAAGGGAGCATGTCCTTTATCTCAATGTCACTTTTCACACCGATACACGTATCAGAAAATCATTCTTATAAATTTATTTCGACACTATAGGACCCAAAACATTACTACAACAACACAATGACACAACACAACAAAACAAAACATTCCAATCATCGGAGTGGCTTGGACGTTCAACTACTCTTGCAATTACACTTAGCAATGGGACCATCACAAAACCCACCCCCAACACCGTTTCAAAGTTTCAATTTTTAAGTATAAGTATATAAAGGGTAACAGAGAATTGAGACACACCAACATGAACAAACAACCTTGGCTTAGCATTCTGGGATCAGATTGTGGTCTCTCCTAGGATCATGGCAATAGTTGTACACCATGTAGTTTGTTTGGACCCATTGCATGACCCTGAACTGCTGAGGGCTCAGACTTCCAAAGCCAGAAGGAGATGCAGAAGGTGGGTGGCATGAGGCAGAGCTTTCACTGGTGCAACCTTGAAGTCTGAAGTTTTTGTACCTACCAATGAAGGGTTGGTATCTGTAATCAGCTTTGTATTTTCCACCCTCTGTTGCCCAAGAAGATGCATCCCATATTGACCCATACACATACATTGGCCTTGTAGGATATGTGGCCTCACTTTTCCTTGGATACCTTCTTATTGGGACATCATCCACAAAAAATCTGCATATATTATTTCCATCACACACAACTTAGTTATCAACAATGCAAAATATTGCAACAACTACATTCATTCCACAAGCAAGATTGTGTGTCACAATCTAACAATGAGCTGTGTGAAAAATTCCTAGTCATAATAATCTAACAATGAGCTGTGAATGGAAGTGCTGTAGCTACGATTTGTTTCTATTTTATAATTTCATGAACAGATAAAGGGATATTACTTTAGTGAGGGGAGAATTTAGAATAAGCGTAGTTATGAAAATTGGTGGCAGGAGAATGCATGGAATATTACATTAACTCAGAGGGTTTCCATAGAACTGCATAGTTGTGAAAATCCTGTGTTGGGTCAAACCAGAGATGAAACCTCATTTCTCTTCCTATAATATTCCCATCTCCACTTCCTCTGATGTATACATTTGTCTGCAAGACATATGGCTTGTCTGGCGTGGTACCAAGGAACTCTATGTCAATTTCATCGTGGTTTCCGGGGTGGTCCTGGTTGTTTGAAAGCTGCAATTCCCAAAGAGTTCAGAAAAAGAGATTAAAATTTGCACTGGAAAGAAGAGATTTACTTTTTCAACATTAGCTGAATCTGTAGAGAAATTCTCACGTAGAGAGATGTAATGACTCCTGCAGTGTAACCAGGGTGAAGCTTAATTGCAGCACCAAAGTATCCAGACTTGTAAGAGTGAAGTGACTTGAATCCACTCCCTGTGTCACAAAACAATGTCTTAGAGTATGGTCTAAGCTAGTAGCAGTGAAGAATGGAGTAATTGTGCGTTACCAAAAACCTTATGGTTGTGAATTAATGGAAATTATGAGTCAGATGTGAGAGTGAGACAAATTTACATACCTGTGCTAGTGTCTAGCCATATTGTCAATGAGCCTTGGTCTATTCTCTGATGCTGAGGTCCCCAAAGGTTTTTAAAACCTTGATTGAAGCTAATAGGACTAATTTTGGAACTGGGGTAGTAGCCAGGTGAAGGTGGTCCCTGAGCATAACCAGAATAAATCATACATGAGAGTACAAGAAGGAAGAGAACAGGAACAACCATTGGGAGGAAAGAGGATAGTGATGATGGCATTGTAGGAACAAAATGACTCTGCTAAAATGCAGGGTGGGGCTGAAGGTTTTAGGTAAGTGATAGTTATGAAAGAGTTATGGTTACAGAGTATGGTATATAAAGGGGTTCAAGGCCCTACTATTCCAAAAAGGTGATAAGTTAGTTGATTGGGGAGTTACACATGATGACAAAAACTTATCACATTTGTGGTAACCATAGGGGAATATTTTGAAGTTAAGGTGTGGGCTTTTTCTGTGTAATTTCTTCAAGGGGGGGAACTTCCTTTTCAAGTGAATACCTGTTTGGTATAAACTTGCAAATTATAATATACCACTTGAACGGAATAACATGGAGGAAGAATGCCACTGTTATAGTTTAGACATGTATGGTTCACCACACTGAATCACAAAACATCACCATTGAACATTCGGACAAGGTATATATTGCATTCAAAAACATGGGCAACTAATGTCTCATTATATGTTCTTTTTGGGAATTGTGATGGGAAAGGACAACTTCTCAATGAATGATAACTTTCTTATGGTGTACTTTCTCACTGTTACATACAATTTCTTCTTGAAAGTATTCAATCAAAGTTGTTAACTAGTTATTACACTGATGTTATAACCAATTTAGGCTGATGCAGAAATTGAGATTCAATTTTGAATGTCGGTTGTAGAAATAGTTTGACCATGCTCAATGTGTAGTGCAGTTTAGTGGCACAATTAGCGGTCAGAGATAGTTGTTTAATCACAAGATTACCTCATAACAAAGTAAAACATCTAGACTTCAGAAAGTGATTCTCCTACTTGAATTTGTCATGTTCTGCTATAGAGGATTTATAATCTAAACGGGTCAACATTGAATTTGTCAAATGCCAAAGAGTGCCACAATTAATTATCAATCAGTGGGAGTGATTTAATATTATAACCCATTAAAGATGCTCAATCTGCAAAGTAAAGCATTTGGGTTTTGGAAACTGATTCCTCTTGCATGACCTGAATTCCTCACATGCAACACAGAGGGATTATAATTAACTGGTCAACATTTAGCAACTTGAATGGAACTTGCAACCACCAAAACCAATTTTCCACTTTGCATGTTTTGACTATTTTGAGCTTGAGAATATCAAGCTGAAGCACACTTACGTTCACGATCACACTATAATTCTGCAGATTCATAGCAGTGTCTGCAATATCAGCGACCCCAGAAATTTGTATGTGACCAACCATGATTTTATTAAATTTTACACAATTTTTTTTTATCTGAAAAAGAAACAAGGAAATCTCAACAACTAGATTTAGAAAAAGTTGTGGTTGCGGTCGTTACTTGAGAGAAAACCTACCTCAAAGTGGTTATCAAAATATAAGGGTTGTGTGAATACATTATTGATAATGACCAGTGTAGTGTAGTGTATAACTAAAGTGCGTTGACAAAATAGCACATAATGCCATTTTTTAATCTTAGTCTGTCGGCAAAGTCTCAAGGCTGAAAATTATCCACCAATTCTTAGTTAGCTCATAAATTGAGGAAAATTGTTCTTTCATAGGAAGCACAAACTTAATTTAAGGTACAGTTTCAAGTACATAATTTGAAGGAACAAATAGATTGTTCACAATTTTCAAGAATAGCACAGAATGAGATGACTGCACAATTGGATCTCAAGTCTTTTACCTTTTAGGACACTTTCAAGTATAACATCCAAGTTGTTAGATTTGGTATTAACCTCTTTAAGTCAAATTAACCTATAGCAATGAGTTTATTGACTCACATATATGACATATATTTCTTTTTATTTTGAAGAGCATAAAGGAAAAGAATTCAGCTACGAAAGTTGTTGTCTACATTATCATCTACTAGTAAATGAGTCTGCCATGTTTATCGCTGCAATGTTTCCATGATTTATGGTTAAGGTGCAAAATAATTTTCAATCCTTCCCCTGCATGGAAACGTATTCCAGTTATGAAAAGACTTGTCTCTATAATATGAGCTCAAGTTTAAAAGGGGTATGATAAGTCCAGTCAGAAAAATCAATGAAATTTGTTTGCACACTCTACTATTTAGATAAACCAAAGTGTTGGATCATTTTTGGGAGCCTTTGGCGTGCTGGTTTTGAATTTAGAGACCAATCCTTATGGTCATAAACATGCAAAACTCTGCAAATTTTTTCCTACCACGTTCTTATGTCTGTCATAAGAAAACCAAATACACTACTGCTACAAGGCATGTGGAAGCATTTATATTTATAGAATATGTGACATGTTTTTCAAATCTCAATTAGAAGAGTTTGACAAAGTAATTTTCTTATCAAAAGTAGGGCATATACTTTAGCATAGTTGGCTGAGAATTCTTCCTTAGTAGGCGATGGTAGCACATGTAAAAGAAGTACTCAGATGTTCTTGTCAATGCATCAAGGATAAAGTATGAACCAAATGCATGGAAGATTTTTAAAAAGTAAATTTTAAATCTAATTTATTTCTCTAATTTATATGATCTTCAATACATCTAGATATGAAATTAGACATTAAATGGTGGTTCGATAATAAATTAAGTATGACAAAATAAACATACTTACTTATATAATATAAATATGTCTTATTTTTAATCGATGTGAAATCTTTTATAAAAGATAAAATTTATATCTTAAAAGTATAACAAATCCAGTCAAATACTAAATTTGTCACAAAATTATTGATTAACACTTTGGGTTTTGTGTAGATGTCATGTTAAAATGATGCTAAAATCTAAAATTTAGGTAAAATTTAGGTACAAATTAACTACATTAATTTTAAGTAGAATTTAGCATGTTCTTGCACTTTCTAGATATAGTTTAGCTAATCATCATAAAAGAGAAGTACTTTCTGTTATTTATGTCTTAATCTTCCGTAACAGAAATAAAATAGCAACAAATGTTTGTCTACTACTATCTGCTAAAATTCAAGGACACATGGACCCAAATAATTAAAAAGGTCTACATCCATCATCTTCCTCCCATTCTGAATAAGTGCTCATTCTCAAAGCTTTCTGAACCACAACTCTTTGGTGAAGTCTTGTCTTATAAATACTTTATTTTCAATTCAGTGATTGATATTAAGTAAATATAATCAAGATGTGCTACAATGGGAACTTATAATATTATATATGGAAGAATGGAATTAAGTATTACTACTTCGGATATAGAGTCGAGATTTACTGTTGATTGTGTCACGTAAGTCTGGGAAGTTTAGAGTGCTGGTCTTTGTTACTATTCATCTTAGAATCCCGTTTGATTAAGATGGGATTTAGAAATTACTTTAATACTAAAATTAATAAAAATTCGATAGTTCGAGAAATAAACATCTAATTTTTTGAAACTTGTATTTATAAATTTTAGAATGATCTTTGAATTAATGACAGTCTAATCATGATCCAATTAATATTAATCATATTTTACAATAAATTAACCAATATTAGATTTAATCGTTCTGAACAGAGATAGTTCGATTTATATGTTATAGTTATTCGGTCTAAAAATAGTAATTATAAAGTGTTTAATTATTTAGATTATTCAAATCTAAGAATGACCAGGAGGTTATAAGGTACAAATACTAATCCATTTGAAGAAAAATTTATAAATTAAAGATGTTACTTTGCACTTTCTACATCTAAAATGTAAAAGTTCAACAAAAACAAAACTTGTTTAGTATGTTGAAATTGTAATACTATATTAAGAATTTGGTGTTTGTTTTTCCTAGGGTTTGGTGTTTGCTTCTTTGATCAAAAGATGATATGAAGAGGCGACAAGATAAGGAGTGTTGTATCTGCAAAGATCTTTCTTTTGTCTGTTGTCATATTGTGTAGAAGACAGAAGTAAAGAATGGGAAACATGCTGAAATTACGCTGATGCGATTGCGATTGAGTTACTTCGCAATTTGCTTAAGAAATCGAAGAAGAAAAGAGTTTCTTTTTTGACGTGGAGTTAACTTTTGTTGAGCCATTCTTATATTGACCTTCTTGATTACATTATGTGGTCTTTAATTTGGTAAAAATGTTCTTTTTAAAGGTATTCTTTTTGACTTAATATTTTCTTATTAAAGTCTAAAATAAATATTTGTATATATATATATATACTAAAGTTCCATATAGTTTAGGAGAGTTGATAGATATTAAATATCCATGCATACCTGAAAAAAGAAATTTCAAGGTCGCAATTAACGGTCATAGCAAGTAATTTATTCGGCAGGTATGAGTAGGTTTTTAAATATAATTTTAAAAATACAAGGATTTTGAAATCAAACTCTTAATTATAATATTAGTTGTATCACACACGCAACCTTGATATATCGGTTGGGGCTATGTAAGTATTAAAATTTATACAATTTCTTAAGCGATAATAGAAATTGTTCTTTTAAAAAAGATATTAAAAAATATTTTAAATATTTAAATTAAAAATAACAATCACCAATTTAATTTATTAAAAATAGTCTTCATTAATGTGCTAAAATTGATATTTTTATCAGCCATATCTTTCTATGACGATTCTTCTGATATCTCAAATAATAATACATTTTGTGTTAATTGTTTTTTTTCAAGGCAATAATAGTCAACAACATCTGGAGAATAATTTGTTTCAAGACAATCGAAAAATATAAAAATAAATAGCAAAGATAATAACTTTCAAACAAATTATCGTGATAATTCAATATCTAATTTGTTTTCCTAAATTTGACCTAAAACATTAGTTTGTTGTGCACTTGACGTGGAAAAAATATATATAAATTATAGAAAGTTGAAATATTTGTTAACTATTGAGTTATGAATTAGGTATTCAATGTTTATATCATCACTCTTTATTGTTTTTCTGCATTAAATTATGGTATCACACATTTTTTTTTTAATCGGTGTGAGATGTTGGGTGACGATTTTGTCTAAGCTTTTATATATATATATATATATATATATATATGGGTTTGTTAACGTGCATATGCTGATTTTTCAGTTGGTACATCTTTAACCATGTGTACTGAGTTTTAGTAGACAAAAATACCCTTATATATCATGGATTCTAAGTTTTAAGGTAAAGGGTATTTTAATAATTTTCATTCTCAAAACTAAAAAAAAAAACCCTTTCTCTTTCACTCCAACCTTTTCTCTGTCATCCCTACTATTGCCCTAATTGAAAAAAAAGGTTAAATAGATTCGGTGGTCCCTATTTTTGCTGGTTTTCTTCAAATAGGTCCTTGTATTTTCAAAATGATCAATTTGGTCCCTGATTTTGAAAGTTTAGAACAATTAAATCCATTTTGTTAACTTCTCTAGACGGCGTTAAAAATTTTGCTTGCTGCCAAGATGAGATGTCATTTTCGAAAGACGTGGCACGCAGACGTGGACTTAAATTACATTTCACAACGACGTTCCAGCAACCACCGTGTCCAAACCCTGGTTTTTTCTCTTCCGCCCATGTCCTACGAAGACATCACCCTCGTCCTCGACCAGAGGATCGAGAATGATCTCAGCTCCCCTCTTGTCTTCCAAGACGATCCTTTATGCTTCAATTGCCCCAAGCCGCAGCGTCGGGTCGGAGACCTTCATCGACGAGAAGATGTTCATCGATCGCGACCGCTTCTTCGCCGCCCAGAACCCTGACTTCCGCCGCTAGGCCGAGTGCTCCTCCCGCAAGACCCCCGCAATTGGAGCGTCAACGACACCATCAGGACTCGTCGGTGGTGGAAGCAAAAGGGGAATTATCGCTAATAACAAAATTAGGGCTTGCTAGATTGGGGAAAAAGAACTTGCCCTATCGAGGAGGCAGATTCCCGGGTGCGCAGTAGTGGTAGTGGAATGAATAGGGGGAAAAGGCGTAAGTTTCGAAGTGCTCGAAGAACTCGTGTTGCCACAACATCAAGAGAAATTGGAACTGAGAATGAACTTTGTGGCTTCCAACTCAATAGCTCAGGCTTCAACCCACCAGAAATATCACTTGGAGGGGGCTGATGTGTTTGCAGATGATAATGTTATTAGGGCTCTGAAAAATGGGTGTGGCATTCCATGGAATTGGTCCAGAATTCATCACAGGGGTAAAACATTCCTTGACATGGCTGGAAGAAGTTTGTCTCGTGGTTTATCAGACACTAGGTTGAAGAAAGGGACATTTGCTAACAATGGAAGACATATTTCTAAGATGTTTGTGGCATCTGAGCATTCGAGCTCATATACGAAGTCTGATGTAGAGGCACTGCCCTTGCTAGTTAAGGCATCTGTGTCTTACGCAAGCAGGGATGAATTGAGGCACAAAGGGATGAATTGAGGCGCAAGTTGCTCGTTGATTTCTCTTTGCAGGTTTTGATTGTGAGGATGATGACTCGTGAGAATAGAGAAAGAAGAAGCGAACTTGGCTTCATGAAGGGGGAGGCTCGCAGAGGTTTCAAACTTGCGATTTTTGATTTTGTTTCTAGGTTCTTTGATTTTCTTGCAGGTTTCGAAATCTTTGGAGGAGGGGAATGGACGAATCTGGTTCGCATGATGGCTTTTTGTGTCGCGACGACATTGTACTTCGCTGATGGTGAGATAATGGCCGGCGAGGATGGTTGCGCGAGTGTGGTGGAGAATGACGTTTTCGTAGTGGGTGCTGGGTTTCTGCTAGATGAAGGTGCGAGATGGTGGTTCTGCGACGGTGGCTTGTGGCTTGGGCATTGGTGACGATGACCTGTCAAGGTAGTGATGTGGCAGAGACTTTTTTTAATTTTTTTAAATTAAAAAATAATCTAAGTCCACTTCAGCAACAATTTTAACGCCATCCAGAGAAGTTAACAGAATGGACTTAATTGCTCTAATTTTTCAAAATCAGAGACCAAATTGATCATTTTGAAAATACAGGGACTTACTTGAAGAAAACCAGCAAAAATAGGGACCACTGAATCTATTTAACCAAAAAAAAAATTAGAAACCCTTGCCTAACCTTAATCCACCTTCCTCACTTATCCAATTTGTTTCTCTCTCATCTCCATACTCTCCTTCAACCACACACAACAACCCGCGACACCGTAATTTGTTGCTCTTTCTCTGTTAGTTCATTTGTTTTCTACTTTAATAACAAAATAATTGATGATGTTGATTTGATTTTTTATTGGAGGATGTGTTATATATTTTCTCTTATTATTATTAAATTTCATTTTTAAATTTTAAAATTAGTAGTTTATTTTGAAGAAATTTGATATTTTGAGTATTAAGTTGTTCGAAAATATTGCATATCGCAAAAAGAAAGGGAAACCAGAGTTATACAATAACATTGGTAGTTAAGAATGGGTTTAAAGAAAAAGGGAGATTGAGAGGAGAAGTACTATATGGCAAATAGTTCCCAGTAGAAGGAGACTAGAGTTATACAAAAACAATGGATTTTTTATTTTTATTTTTAATTGATATGATTTACTTTGTTAATTTTTAGACAATATTATTCACTAATTTATTTAATTTTTACTTTATCTTGTCTGCAAAACATTAATAAACCAATATTGATTGATAGGATAGAGCTTGACTTTTGTTGTTTGTATAAAACTTTCATATCAAACTACATTATATAAGTTAGCTTTTCGGAACTATTCATAGAGTTCATTAATTGAATATAAAGGTAGAAATCAACCACAGATAGATGTATTTTGGAAAGTTTTTTTGAATTATATTTTATATTTTGCTAGTACTTCTAGATAAACAATATTATTTTGTATAAAGAAAATATACATTTCGCGTGAATAATAATAATTTAAGAAAAAAATAAGTCTGTTTCGAATCTCTAGATTATGCATCTATAGTTGTGTATGTCATTTTAACGTTTTAGAGAACAACTAATTCAATTATATCAGTGAGTGAACCATAATCATTACAACTTTTCTTTATGAAGAAAAAAATGTATGATTTAGGTATTTCGCGACCTTTGGAATGGGAGGAGCTGCCATGGGTAGTGGTGGTGCTAAAATAAATGTTGAATTTTATGCAATTTGTATACTGTGATAAAAATATAATGAAACATGGTGTAGATGTGTAAATGATGTATGAAAATTCTGTGATTTATGAAGGTTTTATTTACATGATTTAATTTAAAAATGAAATTTAATAATAATAAGAAGGGAAAATATATAACACATCCTCCAATAAAAAATCAAAATCAACATCATCAATTATTTTGTTATTAAAGTAGAAAACAAATGAACGAACAGAGCAAGAGCAACAAATTACGGTGTCGCGGGCTGTTGTGTGTGACTGAGGGAGAGTATGGAGATGAGAGAGAAACAAATTGGATAAGTGAGGAAGGTGGATTAGGGTTAGGCAAGAGTTTCTGATTTTTTTTTTCCAATTGGGGCAACAGTAGGATGAGAGAGAAAAGGTTGGAGTGAAAGAGATGAAAAACAAAAGATTGAGAGGAATAAGAGTGGTGAATAAGGGTTTGAGGGTTTCTTTTTTTCTTTTTTAATTTTGAGAATGAAAATTATTAAAATATCCTTTACCTTAAAACATAGAATCCATGATATATATATATATATATATATATATATATATATATATATATTTCAAGTACAATGGAAACTAGGGTTTACTTTAAGGTTTATTGAATTTTCCTTGCATTTCAATCACCTAATGTGGAAATTAAGCTTAATAACTCACACCTAATGTGGAAATTATTTTAAGGTTTACTTTGGACTATTATTACGTGACCTAAATATACCCCAACTCTAGCAAATTAAACTTTCTTTTGACAACTCATATACTTTATTTTTCTCTTTTTTATGGTGCAATTTCTTTGTAATATATAGAATAAGATTATCTTTTAGAGCTTCCAACCAATTCTTAACATGTTCAACTAGGATGTTCCATAAAATTGCATTGTAATTTGTTTTCTTTAAAAAATTTGCTTTGAAATTTTGAGTTAATAAAGATGTTTTTATTATTCTAAATAATTTTGGATAACGATAGCATATTTTTTTTAAAAAAGTCTTCGTGTAATTAACAATGATTATATTATTAAATCAAAATCACATATCATATAAAAAATATTTTGTAACAATCAAAATAGTTTTTCTTTTTAATTGGATATTTATTAACTAATCAATAATAAATCGGATTAAAATGGATGAAACTGACTTATTTTATCATCTTATATTATACTTAAGGACTTTTCAATCATCGAAGGTAAGTTCAGAGTAAAACATCATTATATAAGAATAAATTAATAGAAATAAAATTAAGATTTAATTAGTAATTTTTTATATCTAGACATTTATTTATTTTTATTCTTATATATTTTTTATTTATATGAGTTTGTATTTTAAAAAAACAATTAACTCTTTTTTTTTTACAAAAACATATATAATGTGATTTTTTCATCAATGTTGTTTGGAAGTGTTACTTGTCAAAATTTGAGTTTGTAATATATTTAAATTTAGGTCATCTTTTACGTAAAAGATGTCACATGTTAAAATCAAAATCAAAGAGGTTTCAAGAAAAAATAATAACATAGATTTTTACATGTGATATATTTAGATTTTAATATGTGACGTTTTCGAATGGTATTCATTTAACAAAATGACTCATATTAAGTTTTTTACGAAAATCAAGACAAAATTGAATAAGAAAATAAATATAAGAAACAAAACCAATGAAAACATCAAATTATTAGTTAAGCTTAAAAATTAACTAATATATATTAAAACACATGCAATTAAGTTTATTAAGAAGCCATGACTTATAAATGAATATATGTTGTTAGTCATAATCATTGGATAAAAAACTTAAGCTATTCAAGGTTTAACTTATAGTTTATTTTAACTCATTATAGTGTATAATTATATCGTAAAAATGGATGACAATGTGAAGATGATTGGAGATCTCTAATCAATTACTCATATGAAATAAGTATAGTGCAAAATCTCACTTTTTCAAATCAATTTAAATTAAACATAAAATCACTTGGTAACATTATATCAAGTGATATAAAAATGTTTATTTCAACCAAATTGTTGAAAACTATCATATCATTGTCATCCATCAAAATACTCGTTGATCAACAGGAAATAAAATAAGTATCATACTCTAAACCATTAAGATTAATGTATTTTTAAACAAATCTATGTAATAGGAAAAAAAAACTACATAAAAACTATATGGCTTTAAGTTCACATGTCGTTTCAGCATTAATAATGAGTCTCATTGCAATCCTTTTAAAGATATATATACTTGTGGTACATAAACATAAACACAAATAATCATTCTTTATATATGTAATTTATATATGTAAAACACTTTCAAGTACTTTTTACACTAGTGAAAAAATACTGTTTAACGTCGGTTATTTTGAGCTTTTAACGTCTTCTTCACAACCGACATCAATACCGGTGACATTAACGGGATGTTGAACATCCACATAACAGACGTCAGTTAGTGCAATGTTCGACGTGACTAAACGTCGGTACAAGCGTGTAAACCGACAGCTAAAGGCAATATATAGACGTCGAAGCAAGCAATAACCGACGTCTAAGAGCACATAAAGACATCGAACATGTCGCTAACAGCCGTCTAATGTCACTATAAACGTCGGTGTATGCATTAACCGACGTCTAATATAGTCGTTGTGTTTTAGTGCAGTTTTGTTCCTGTCTTTGAATAGCCCAGTAGCACACTCTTTCTTTGCTAGTTTCCTCCAAAAAAAAGCTTGCGTCTTTTGAATTTCTCATGATATTTCAACCCAAAAACTAACCTGGGTTTTTTCCTAGTTCCATTTTCAACCGCAAGAAGGAAAAATTACGGTGAAACGATAACTAGGAAACAACCCAGGGTCGTTTTTGGGTCGAAACGCCACGAGAAATCCAAAAGACGCCGCTTTTTCTGGAAGGCAGCTAGTAAAGGAAGAATGTGGTATTACGTTACCCTAAGATAGGAACAAAACTGCGCTAAAACACAACACAAGGAAAACAAATTTTAATCAGTTGAACCAGAAGACTAATATAATCGGTCTAAACAAAGTTTAAACCGTTTAAATAAGAAAACACGCACCTGGAATGCAATGCCGCAAGAGAGAAAAAGGAGATTAGGAAGACAATGATGTTATCAGAAACTAGAATGCAATGGCGCAAGAGAGAAAAATGAGAGGAGGAAGACGATTAAATGAGGCGAGTCTGCAAGACGAAACTGCAATGCCACGAAACTCCTCCGAGTCTACGGTTTTTTTAACATGAAATTAGGCGTCGGTTGCTATAGAAACTAACGTCTATAGTCACGTAGACGTCGGTTATATTACTAATGTGACGTCGAATAAAACTCTTAATCTGCCTATTAGACGTCGGACACAAGGGGCGTCGACGTCTACGGCGCTGATCGGATTGACGTTTCATTTCCTGTCAGGGAAGTAGACGACGGTTGTCGCGAGGCACCGACGTTTATAACATTTTAGACGTCGGTGCCCCTTTACCGGACGTTGAATTGCCTGCGAGTTTGGTGAATAACATTAATTACAGTCACATAGATGTCGCATCCCCAGAAGTCCGACGTCTATGTTGCAGAAATTGACTGTCTTCCCGCCTTCAGGATATCGGTTTTTTACTAGGTGACGTCTAAGCGCCTGGGAATCAGGTGAAGAGCATTAATTGCAGCCAGGTAGACGTCAGCCTCCCGTCACAACCGACGTCAATGGGGTAGGAAAGACTGTCTTCTCGCCTACCTCAGGCCCTTGGACGTCGGTTTCGGGCAGAGCAGACGTCGAATATATCATAGACGTCGTTTGTTATAAAAATCGACGATCAATTTACCAACTTATTTACGGTAATGCCACCGTCCGCTAGTATAGGTCGGGCTACCGCCCAACTGACGTCTTATGGATAATGTCAAACAACGTTTTTCTACTAGTGTTATGATATTTTTGAGACCCGTTCCCGTGCTACGCACAGGTTGTTTTGATTTGGTTTTTTGTTTTTAGTTTTTGTTAAGGAAGAAATTTAATAATTATTTGAGTTTATTTAATATTAATTTTATTTAATAATATTTTATTATATAAATAGTATTATAATTATGTTTAGTGAGCAGACCATATTATAGTAATGTACCATCTTTGTTGAATAACAGAATTTCCATATATTTACTTTTGGTTTAATATGTTAATTAATAAATAACTGTTTTTTGTTTAGTTTTGTTAGATATGTTTTATATTTGGTCAGTTTATGTTAATTTTGTATATATATATATATATATATATATATATATGCTTTGAATAATTATCGTAGACCAACAATAGAATATGGATTATTGATTTTGCTCTAAGTGAAAATCTTTTCCCAGAAGAGTCAGATCTCAGTTGATTTTGTTTTTCCTCTGTGGTTACCAACTGGAAACTTAAAATGGCAAACCACATATACTATTTGCTATACTATTCAATTAAAAAACTTAAAGACATTTTTAAATTTCTCTTCTTTTTAACTTGAGAGACCGAACCTTTTTACACGGGTTTGAAAATTGATATAAATACATGAGATACAAACAATATTAAATTTTTTATACAGTAGAAAATTTATTTTATATCATTGGAGACACTGCATAGCAAACACAATAAAAGTTTAGTCAAATATTTAAAATGTTAGTTATACAAGATACGCATTACTAAATTCATGAGTCAACAATGTTTATGAATATGATTTTCTGCATGTGACTCATTACATAATATCTACTTTCAAAGCTTTCTGGTTGATGCAAATACTACTAGTTAAATTAATAGATTATCATAAACTTTATAATTGTATTTCAATAATCTATAAGATTAATTACTTACCGTTGACGCAATGAATTGCAATTTCTTTTTAGAGGCAATATGTGTTCCCTACAACCTCGAATAAGCCTCAATTATGTAAAAGTTAATTGTATGTTGAAATTTATGCCTAGTTTGTAAAATTAAATTATGTTTACATAAAAAATAAATTATTAAAAAACTTACGCTATTAATATATTTTTAATTGCCAAAATATTATGTTTATTATGTAATTAACACAAGAGAAACTACAAGAAACTATTCAACAAGAATTATTGCCAAGAGAAACTACAAGAAACTATTCAATAAGAATTATTACCAAGTGCTAGTGATCCCTAGAGATTCAAACAATATTAGTGTAAAATAAGTTACATAAATATAATTTAATTTATCAAAAACATACTTAAAGTTGCAAATAAGGTATTAAGTAGACTTTTTTTTTTCTTTATCAAATGTCTTTACTTTTGCACCTCTGCACCTTTATTCCCAACTTTTTAAACGGTAACAAGGTCAATAAATCCATATATGTGATCATTCTTCCTTTCAATTCAATACATGTACGATGTAAATAACTTAAACATTAAAAATGAATAATGTTAGAATTGAATATCTTCAAACTTGATAAAAGTAAAAATATACTTACAACAACCGAAGTTATAATATTGATATACATAACATAGCAATGCTAGAGAGAACTTCAAAAACATTCTTCTAACATAAAAAGGAAGGTGAGATGTCCTGGTTGTGACTTTATGAGGCATTTCTAATTCTATAAGTGTAAGGGAGATCTTCATTGACAATTCATTAAGTTGTTCTAGAATTATCTATTGTGGCGATTGTGACAATGATTCATTCACATCTTTCTCCCTTGTGCTCCAACTTAGTATACATATTTAAAAACTTAAATAAGATTAGTATACACCAATAAAAAAATTGTAATTAAAAAACTAAGGACAATTACCTCTTTTACAATTGCTTTTGCTAATCTAACTGTCCAAAGGATAAGTGAAAAATTATCATAATATACTGGACCTATTATAATAGGTGACAGAAAGTATGTCATAATATACTAAACCTATTATGACGTAACTTTCTACTTCGTCATAAAATGCGCAGACCTATTATGATGCCCAAAACTATGATATCAGGTTACATATCATAATAAGTCATTTTTACCCATCATAAAAAGTGATTTTTCCACTAGTGTCCACTACCTCAACCTCCTAAGTGGGCACCGAGACTCAAGTAGTAGGCTTTTAAATGTCTATAACCACCACCCTTATCATATCAACTCTAATGGTTTCATGGTGTATGATTGATCCCAATGTATACATTTTACCTATGGTAACCAAATAATATTTGTAAAATAGATCAAAGAATATACAATAAACAAGTACATGCCAAACAATATAATTAGACAAATTACCTAAAGCCACCAATCACTTGAGGGCATCTTTACTGAACAACTCATAGCCTACATCAATAGTGGAGAAACCTCTTAAGGAAAACATCACAACTTCCTTTTGTACTTATACCAACGAGAAAAGGTTGTTGAGGGGGATTCCTAGGTTGGCCTGAAGGAGAGGCTAACTCTGCTCACACGTTTACTAACAATTGTGTCCACATATGATAGTACTCCTTCTTCAATTGTGTTTGCATATCAGAATACTTTTTCTTAATCTCACTCATCTCTTGTCTGAATTCTTCTCTGATAGACCAGAGGATTTCCTCAATGACATGGACTTTACTATGATGAGTTGATAGAGGACTAAAGAATTGATGTATGCCAACAAATTTTTCAACATCACGAACACGTTAAAGATGCTTTGGACAAGTTATGGTAACTGTTAACATGTCATAACGTCCTTGTGGAGTGAAAGTACCTTGTGTGTTATACTCCACCAACTCATTCCACAATCCAAAAATTTGAAGTCAAGTTAACCAAATATGTTAATAATAGTTAGAATTGAAGTACTTACAATACATTTAGCTATTCCATTATTTCTTCAGATGTGTACTCTCCTAATGATTTTTGACGAGCTCTCTTTTATATATTATGTCTAGAAAGACGAGTCATCATACTCATATTTAAAACTTCTTTAGAAAATTCATTCACTCATATTATTCACATCATTCTTTTAGTAAATATCTACTTCGCTCAAAGTAAACCAAATAAATGGTGATTTAACATCACTTACCTCACAAATAAGAAACACAGTTAAAAAAACAAAAACTAAAAACATACAGGTGTCGAAATTCCAAACACATATATATTAATTTAGGTAATAGCATACAAAATTCCAAACACGTAAATATATATATATATATATATATATATATATATATATATATTTTATTTTATTTTTTTTCAGGCATACATTGTTTTGGTTCTTAGTTTTTTTTATTAGATTCTTTCTTCTTGCTAGTAAAAAACAAAAGACCTCAGAATAAAAAAATTAGTTTGTAAACTCGCTTATGCTACTAACTTATGTATGCATCAACGTTGAATTTATCAAACAAAATTTACTACTTATTCTTGTTTTGAAACACCTCATATATAAATAATTATATTTTTTCTAGAGAAACCAAATTTTTATCCTTTTCTTTTGTCTTAAATAACTTTTTGGTCTCCACAATGTCAAAAAAATTTCTAGTTCCTATTTTAGGTTTTGTTTGATTTTTATTTTTCTTAATTGATGCTTATTAACTCTTTCCATGAATGTCATCAAAACTGTCAATTCAATATTGACATAGTCAAAATTGTCACTGCATGATATTATTAGGAAATAAAATAAAAAGTTATATATTTATAAATATTAAAATATAAAAAAACATTTTATCTGAAAGTGATAAACTTTTGGGAGTAATCTTACAAATAACATATTCATGGAATAAAAAAACATATTTTATAAAGATAAGAAATAAAATATAATGTGTTTAAAAGGGACTAATGATTGTTAGAGATATCTTTGCCAGCTCTAATACTTCATCTGAAAATTTCTTAAATCAATCGTTTTTAAAATCAACATAATTTACCATTACTTTTACCTAATTTAATCGTGGGAATGTTTATTATTATAAAAAAATCGCAATTGTCAACTAAATATACTTTTTCTCTACTAAAAAAGTGTCTGTAATTATTAGTCTTTGTTAATACTAACTTTTAGTTGCTAAAAATAAAAGTATTGCAATTTCTTTTGTATCAAAATAATAAATATTAAAAATAGAAGGATTTTTCTTTATAAAAAATGTATAAGATCAAGTGTGCAAATGACATTTCTTTATTATCAAAACTCTAGAATTTATTACCATTCATTAAAGACAGATATAACCTCAAATATAACACCTTTTTTTTTTCTTATAATGCTTTGTGAAAAAGAAACAAGTTCTTCATTGTAATAAGATTAACTAATATCAAGCCTTTTATGATAAGTTGATGTAACATTTTTAATGATATCTTTTTAATGATATCATGATAATGTCATCACCATTAAAATTATTAGCAATAACTTAAGATTTAAAAATAAAATAAAACCAAAACGATGATGTTAGACAACTAACCCATCAAGTACAAGCAACATTATAATTTACATTAAAGCATTGTGAAGCATTAATCGTATAATTATCACATAATGTGAACTTATTCATGATAATAACATCAGTGTTACGCTTTCAAATACAGTATAATTATAAATCTGCTGAAGTTGAGATGCTTTTGGGGATGGTGTTATGAGCCAAAAACGAATAACAATTATTGCATAAATGGATTAAATAGTTGTAGGGCCATTGATTTATCATAATATATCATGGTCCCATGCTATTATTCACATTTTAAACCATGGATATAAGCTACAAACTTATTGCAAATAAAATACACCTTGCTTCCTAACTAAAGTAACATCCCACAACTTGAGTTTATGATCATTGTGGAGTTTTGGACTTTTCAGAATATTTAGAGTCTTAAATTATCACACCTAATCTTTTGTTTGTGACTGCAATTTTATATGAATCAATCCATGAAGTCTAATATATATGGAAGAGAATAATGCATTGATTACTTCATATATACTAATAAACGTTGCATTGCAAATATGCTATATGAAAATCTATACATATATATAGATAGCATTCATTACAACCTTAGCCAAAATTTCAACAGAGAGTGATCAAATTCCAAACGTTGTGTGTCATGTAGAAATTCATGTCGTTTGTTATAGACAATTGAAAACACCCCTTTGTCTCATACACATTGCCGACACCTTGATTGTGCCATTGCACCCAATTCAAGACTACCCTTTGGCTTATATGAGTTTTGCTTATTTTTATCTCTCTCTTATCCAAATCTTAGCTTTAAGTTTCAAGAGTTTTCATTAGGTATTCATATAATAAATTAGTGGAGTTATTTTAATATTATTATAGTGCTACTCCAACTTTGTCCACAAAAATGAAAGAAAGTAGTGGCATGCACGAAGAATCTATCAAAGGACAAGAATGTACAAAATGGATTAGTGGAATTAATGCTTAATCAAATGCTCATGGGCATTTTTCAATTATTACTAACCCTAGTGTTTTGGTCACATCTCATTGAATATAGTACTACGGATCGCATAATCAATTTTTAAATGACTCAATGAATTAGATCATAAAAGTTACTATGTAAAGATGATTTTAAGTTTTAAGTTTTGGCAACTTCAAAAACAAAACATGCTTATGTGATCCATGTAAAATATGGTATACTATTTATTTAAAAGGAAAAAAACAAAAACCATGGACAAAACCGGTTCTTCTTATGATGGTGAATTTCAGAATGTAAAATCAAAGGTTTAAAATTCTTAAAAAACTACTATTTGCTTTGAGCTTTTAATATATATATTTTTTAGATTTGGAATAACTCACTTTCAAATTTCTTATCATATTAAAGTTAATTTAACTACGAGTTTGTCGGGTAATGATTGTAACAAAATAATAATTATTATGTTTAATAATAGTTATAATAATAATAACAGGACAATGATAATAAAACTATAATGTATATATAATGAATATATAATTTGAATTAGATAGTTTTTCCGGTAGATGAGTCATATAAGTTCAGAGGAAAAGATGGAAATAATGAAAATGATGTAGTATAGAATTTTATGAATTGTAAAAAGTAGAGATGCAAAAATTATACTTGCTTTTATTCTTATAAAGATAAAATATTATACAAGGATGGGTTGATAACTAACATATATATTAGTGGTGTAGGGAGGTTCAACATACACCGATAAGATATTGTCCGTTTTTTATTAAGTTCTTCTATCAATAAAGATATCTTATGTGTATATAAACTATATTCATATCTTATTTTATCTAATGTTAAATTTTGTTTATACTAATAAGTGAAACTTATAAGAAGAAAAGTAAAAATTAAGAAGATAAAGATTAAAATCAAGTCAAGTGGGGTTGGAAAGTTTAAATGAAATGTTTAAAATGATTCTTTGCAACAACGTCTTACCACTTTAACATGTCTCATAAATCTAAAAGTAAGAATGTAGAGAATAAGAATTGAAGATTATTCTTTTAGATCATTACACGTATGAACTTTTTAAATATAAATGTGAGATGATTTATTAAATTGTTAATTGAACATCTAGTGGCGGTATTATAATATAGTACTCATATAAATGTATATGTGACTTGTTAATGATTTTAGTCTTCTCAACTATTGTGAAGATATAATATAATAGTATCCAACTATATAGTGTTTCTAAAATCTTGGAAAAATGTTAGAATATCCTAAATATCTTGTTATATTTATTTAATTTTTTGTTGCTTATAAAAAAAAACTTTTAAAGCTAAATATTGAAATTACAATTTTTATTTTAAAAGAAATATTAAAGTATTTTTAAAGCTGAATTAGAGTTTATTTCAACTTATAGTTTTGGTCAAATATAAACTGTTCTAAAAATTAAATAAATAAAAAATCTCAACCACTCATGTTTTCTCTCTCTTTTGAATTAAGTAACTTGATAACGCAAGTTGTGATATATAATGCGAATTGAAATTTGAAAAAATTAAGTGTTAGTGTAATTAATTAGGCCGATTTAAACCTGTATTTATTTACATTATTTTTATATCAAACTCACATGTAAGTAGTATAAGAATTTACAGGTGAAAAAAATTTACGTTGACTTTCCTTTTTCTACACGCAACTAACATGATTAAGACTGCTAAGTTTTTTTTTTTTTTTCTTTTTCGGAGGGTTGAGGATAGAAGTATGGCTTCTACTTCCTGCACTTGACATTTTCTTTTGGCACCCTTCCATATTTTCAAAATGATCATTTTACTTTCATAAAGTGATTTTAAAATTATATGTTTTGGAAAATTTCCATATTTTCTTTTTGAATTTTTGAAATAATTTTTTCTAAACAAAATTTCTGAGACAATTTTTGAAATGAAAATTTCAATATAAAATTTGTAGAACTTATAAAATGTATTTTGAAACAAGTTTTTAGGAGTAAAATTTTCGGAATAAACTTTTCGAAATACAAATAATATCTTCTGGTACAAGTTTTCCAGAATATCTCTATAAGAAATGTATTTAGAAAATAATTTTTAATCACAGATAAAATATGATTTAGAAAGAGCTTTCTAAAACAATTTATTATTCAAATTTCTTTCTTCTTTTTCCACTGCATCGTTCTTCTTCTCTTTATCTCTCCTTAAAACAATATGATAGTGACAACAAAGACAAAAGTAGTGTAGTGGTTGAGTCATGTTATTTTGGAGGTGCAGTTAGTAATTGTGGGGTACATTAATTGCCTAGAGGTACTACAAGTCATCCACATCCCAGACCCAGATAAAAGGTGCAAGCATGAAAAGCTTGACAAGACCCAAAAGAAATAACCGAATAAACCTCCAAAATAGTTATATCTATGTTCAAATTATGAGTGATATTGAATATACAATGCTGATATACGTAATATGTACACCATAATAAAATTTTAATAATGATCTATATGTTAATTACTGTATTAAGATAATTTATTTCATTGTTAAATAATTTTAATTAATATATATTATTTTCAATTTTTCATTTTTAAATAATGAGATTTTTAAGTGTATGGGAATAATATTTATCAAAAGCTATATTATAGTTTTTAATTGTAAACATAATATTATTAAAATAAAATATCTTATTATGAATATTCAAAAGGTAGATAATGTGTATAATATATTAGTAGAGTCTTACAAGATAGGATTATAATAATATCACTTATATATATTCTTAAACTATTATATTATGATTCTGTTATAAGACTATATTTAACATGATCTAATATTATTCAAATGCTCAGATAGCAAACTTCTCAATTACAAGAGGTTCCTCTACACTTACGTCTTTATTTGTTCACACAAAAAAAATGATCATTGTAAAAAGAATAACACAACACATAACATAAATAAAAAGAATAAGCTAATATACAAACGAAACATCATATATTAATAAAAACATAATGTATCATAATACAATGTAATCCAACTAATCTTATAGATATAAATTATAAAATCAAAGTCCTAAACTCAATCATCTGGACACATATATCAAATCTTGGGAGGTTATAGTACTTGTGATAAATAACATCCACCCACAAGATTAATCATATACAGGCTACTAGAACTTCAAAAAGTTCTCCAGACCAAGACTTCATGCCACTCTAGATCCCTCAACATTATTATCTATATGAGTTGAGTGATTAGTAAAGTATTAGGATAACCTTCAATCTTGGACTTCTATATTAATGCATACATTACAAATGAAAGGTCCCTATGGAATTTTTTTCTCCATAACAAACCACACTTTACTTCATCCTTCTTAACCAATATCACATATAAGGTTAATTAAAATCATCATACGTTATCATACATACACATTCTTATCAACAAATTCATCATCACATTCAAAACAAGAAAATATGACAGTTTGATTATAGCCTAACGTTAGAAGTCTCGCCTAGTGAAACTCTAATAGAGGTTCCCCTGGAAGAATCTCGCCCAGTGCTAGCTATAAGGCTCCCAGTGTCAGCAAAAGTCCATGGACGCATAGCAAGAGTACTCATGGAATTCCTAAGATTTAATTTGAATTAATGGAGTCCAACGGTCCTAAGCAGCACTCAGTAACATCAAGTCAGTGAGATCTCTAACTTTAGTGTTGCCGAACGACAACCAACTTAAAAAGAGTCATTGTTTGAGTGGTGCCCAACACTATTATTAGTGCTCGACGATATCACAAAACTCCAGTTTCTCCTTTTAAGCTTGATTTGTGTAATTTGAAATTCCTTGAGCCAATTCTTAGTGTTAATCATCTCTATGATCATAAAATTCATGATTCTTAACTTAATAAATGTCATATTATCTAATTCAAGTCTAATAAAGGCAACCTAGAAAACCAGCTAACATCTCAAATCAACCACACCCTAAACATCAAGTACACAATTTTTTCATTCCATACGTGTTCTACCATAACATCACAAATTCAATGCACAAAAACAACAATTTCCCTGTTCGATTCTATCATACGTGACTTATCACAATATCACAGATGTAACAAAAACTAAAAATTAGTAAGACCAACAAAGCATAAACTCTAACTCAAGATTTCACAATTATCAATGTAAATCAGTAATAATCATAAAACAAGCATATAATCAAAGTAAAGATTTAGCTTCCTTCACTTGATACAACGACTCAAATAGCTCTAATACAACCAAAACACCTTTAACTCACGTGGTGCTCTATCTACACATAGAAACATTATACAAACAATGAAGACATACCATTATGATTAATGATCAATAGAGACTCATATAGAAGATTAAAAAGATGCATACAAGTGGAAGAAGACTCACATGCAACAAAAAACATAAATAAACTAAAAAATTTACTAAAACTCAACAAACGTGAAAGGAGAAAGTGATCAGTCCAAATTGAAGAACTTGTCGCGAGTATTACTCTAGTGGTCTCATATCTTTAAACAAATGAACATAGAAGAATAACTCTTAGAGAGAAGTAAAAAACTCTTGAAAAATATTTTTTAAAGAGATTATATCTTATAAAATAATAAAACTCGCTTATAACAAAACTATTTATTCTAAAACTTTTTCATATTAAAATAATCGAGTCTTATTATTTTTAAATATTTATCAATTGTAAAACGTTATTTTCCATGTCTTTTACATTAATTATAAAATTATACAATTTATTTATAGTTATAAATAAAAAATAAAATTATAAACATAACAATAATTTTATAAAAAAATTTACTACATATATCTCTATTTAAGAACTTTAATTATATGATATTTGATATTTTTATATTTAATAATTTCATAGTAAAAGTAATATATACACCAAATCAAAAAATATTTATTTGATTCAAATATTATATTACATTTACATCCAATTATATCAAATTATATTTTATTTCATATTTGATTCATATCACTTTATAATAAAAAATTAATGTATAATTAATATTATTCATATATGATCCATTGGGCATATTAAAGAGCGTAGTCTAATAAAATACTTTAAACTTTTTTATTAAAGAGCAACTAGACTTATGTCTATTTGGAACATATTTGCATATTATAACTAAATCTATTTAGTGTCTTAGTTATTATTTATCATTATGTTACTATTTATTATTGTGTTATTATAGGAACATAAATCTATGATTCAGGTTGATCCTATAAATATAACTAGTATTCTTAGAGGAATACTCACTCTCTCATAAACATTAATACATACGATTTATATAAAGATTCTAATTCTCTTACGTACTAAAAGAGTCTTTTATATACAAAATAAACTATCAACTAACTATTACTAACTAAGAAAATCATTTTTAGACAAAAGAAATCATCAAACCACTATTAAGGTTTTATCTCACAAAATCCTAATAAGATAACTCTTAATTCAATATAACATTTATTATATATTTTTATGCTAAATTTTTGTCCTATTTCTGAGTTTAATGTTATTGGATAACAATAGTCAATATTTAACATCCATCATTTGTTTGATTGAGTTAAGTTATTTAGTTAACTCTTGTTCAATTTTTTTTTATAGAAAATTACTATTTATTTTGTCTCAAAAAATTGGAATTTTGGAATCAAATATTCTAAAATAAAAAAGATCTGATAAAGGCTAAAACGGAAAAGTTGTAAAATGAGAGAAAAATGTTTTTTTTGTTTTTTAATTTTTAATCATAACATTAAATATTAAACATATACATGTCTTAAAAAGAATAAATGATTTATATTAGAGGTGGAGAAAATTAACAAATAAAGAATTATTCAGTCATTTTTTTATTCCTGTCAACAAGATCGTGAGTTTATTAGTTTTTATTTATTGGATAATAATGTTTTCTAATAATTAAATATCATCATATAAAACAATTTGTTATATAAATTAAATTAGTTAATTAAGCATATTATAGAACTTCTAATAATGTTACTGTCGTAGTACGAAGTATCCGTTGGTTGCGTTGATTAATATATATGGGATATAATTGATCTTTATCTAATTAAAAAATAATGAATATTAATTAGTTATATATAGTTAAAACAAGATAAAATATTTGTTTAATTTAATTATATTATGTTGTTATCTACTCATCTATTTTCTTTTTGAATTTACTCGTTATCCAAACAAACTATAACGATAAGTCTTTCCTGCTTCAAAATTAAATGAGAAATTAATCATTAATGTTAAAAGTTAAAACTTTTTATTTTTTTTTCTTTATTCTTTATTTTTTAAAATGGTTAGAACAGCACATTTTGTGTAAAACGCGTGAAAAGAACGATGGTGGGTATTATTCGTGGAATCGAAATTCAGTAGGATCTAATTTTCAGAGGTTTTGCCAAAAGAACAAAATTTGAAGCAATTGTTTTTGTGAGCGAACTTTAATTCCTTACGATCTCTTGAAAATCAATTATCGATTTTGGGATCAGTGGGAATGGAGAAGGTGATGAACATTCTGAAGCCGAAGCCAAATCCGCAACAACTATTGAGGGATTGGCAGCGCAGGCTTCGTCAGGAGTGTCGCAACATTGAGCGCCAAATTCGCGGTATTCCTTTCTCTTTCTTAAACCCTAACCATTTTTATTTTATGAGTTTTTTGGTTTGCTTGATTTTATGTTTATGGGTTTCTATTAGATATACAGAGAGAAGAAAAAAGTGTGCAGAAGGCGATCAGAGAAGCTGCAAAGAGGAATGACATGGGCTCCGCAAAGGTTTGGCCTTTAATGTTCTTTTGTTTTGTGACTTGTAATTTGTCTATTTGATATTGATTCCCTATTGTCACTGCCAGTGAGTTTTTTTGGTAGAGTCATGCAATAATTTGCCTAAGTTTGAGGGATTGAGGAATGTGGGTATATCACCTCTTAAATTTGTTTGTTGATTACGTAAGTTGTGAGCAGAGTTGATTCTGAATGGAAGGATATTGGTTTCCTTGGTTGAATGTGGGGTTGGAAGATATTAATTTATCTTTTACTACATATTTTCATCTTGCTTAATACTATGAGATGTTTCTCTATTTAGCTGTATAAGTCAATACACCAAAAATAAAATATACTTTCTAGTGTAATTTCTAGTGTAGTCGTGGATGTAGGCATTTGTACAACCACATTAAATTCTTATGTGTTTTATTTTTCTCTTTCCTCTTTTATTTGTCTTGTTCCTTACAATACATTGTGTACCTGTGTTGAATCTAATGAATTTTGGGATTGACCAATTGGATTATGCAAGCATTGGAGGAAGAACTAGCAGTTATGTAGCTTAAAATTTGTATGGATTGTGTCCGTTGGTGGGCTGGTTAGGATCAGTCACAATATTCAGTAAACTAATAGTGAAAGGATTTTTGGGATGCATTTGTTTGTGGCCTTCTAGGCATCTATATGTTATCTTTTGAGATTTTAAGGTTCAAAGGATATGGTTAGTATTTTGAGAAGAATTTCTCCTTATTGTGATATTTGTGTAATTTGCAGGCACTTGCCAAGGAACTTGTGAGATCTAAGAAAACTGTTAACCGTCTTTATGAAAATAAAGCACAAATGAATTCTATATCGATGCACCTTGGAGAGAGCGTTGGTAGGTTTCTCCATGTTTTATTAGCCTTAACTTAATTTCGCCTTGTAACAGACAAGGACTGTCTAAGTTAGTTACTTATGTTTGATTCCAGGTTTTTGATAATTGATCCTTAACTATAGTAATTTTCTTTAATCTCTCTTGTAACTGAATGGTGTGGATAAATTTGTCAACATAGTTGATTTTATTGATGATTGGATTTTTGGTTGAGGGAAATGATCACATGACATTTGTTGCTTCTATCTTTAGTTTTTTTGGATAGAGAGGAGAGAGGTACCGGATGTTAATCTAGTGTGCAAAATGCTGATGGTTTTTGGTTTTGCCTTGCGGGTTGTTCTTTGGAGGTACCGGGATGTTAATCCAGTGTGCACAATTTACCCTCCATCAACCTAGGTCTTGCTTGTCCTTAGGACCTGATCTAAGAAGACAAATCAAAATTTGGAAACTGCTGTTGCATTTGGTGAAGTTCACGCCATACTGCATCTTCTATATTTGTTTTGGTCCATTGAATCAAAACTTTTGTGGCTGCTCAAAACTCTTGGGTATCATGTGATTCCCTGCACAACATTATGTGAATTCCGATCATCTACTTCTTTAATCAAATCAATGATACGATTAATAAAAATTTGATCAGTTTCATAATCTGTTGCTCAACCTATTTCTGACTCAATTGCTTCGTTAACAGAGAAGATATCATTGAGCTTACCCCAAACTTTACATTTCAACCTATGGTTTTTATCCCATTGCTCACCACAAAATCCACATAAACCTTTAGCAATTCTGTCACTAACATCTTTGCGAGATATAGAAGATGAATGTAGCTAATATGGATACTAAAAGTTACCTTTAGTATCCATATTAGCTAAAACAAAATTCAAACTGGTGATAGAAGATGTATGATAAGAATTACATGGTGCCAACCCTGTGCTTACACATGTGGTTTGAGTATTGGAACTTATCACCCTACCTTGCAGCATTTTCTTCTCTAAATCCTTTAAAATATCCAATTGAAGTCTGCTCAAATGCACTGCTTCTTGCATAGGTCGAGGCATACGAATGTGGACAATTTCCTCTAAGTCAATCTTTAATCTGGACAAAAAGAAACTCAAGGCCATGGATTCAGACACAATCACCTGAGCCAATAGAGAATCGAAAACCTCCAAATACTTGTCCAATTATCCTTGTTTTAATCTTGATAACTCCACCATTGGTTCATCATACACACTATCATCAAATCGGCATGCCATATCCTGTAAAATTTGTTGCCAAGACTTGTTCTTGAAATCAGGTTGATGTATGTAATGTCGTTGCCAAGAGAGCTTTTCCATCCATGGACAGCAGCAACAATTTTCCTCGTTGAGCCACCAGAGTAGGTTCTAATTCAAAGAATTGTTCACCCTTAGCCCTCCACTCCCTGTAATTGATTCCATCAAAAGATGGAAATTGAAGCTCTGCACGTCCAAGAATTGAAGCAGAAACATATGAAGATTCTTGGATACTTCATGTAGATGGTTCTTGATGACCCAAATTCAACACAGCTAAATAAGAGACTAGACTTTCAATGGACTGCTGTAACATTGTTAATTTTTGCTGAATAATATCTTGAGTTGCTGACATATCTGACAAGGTCTTTTTGATAATATCCACTCTGCTTTCTAACTCCTTGTTAGTAATCACCCTTCCCAGCTTATACCAATTTTCAATAACTTTTCTCCTTCTTCCGCAACCACAGACAGATACTCTGTCCCCTGCTATCAACCTTTTCCACCTCTTCCAGTGCCAAACCTGTTCATGTAACTGCTACCTACTCCACAAATTTCTCCACTTCCACAATTCCTTAAAGCAATGCACTGACGCACACTCACAGCTATACTACCGGAACCCAGGTAACACTGCCCAACTTCTCACACAACTTATCTGAATATTTCTGCTTATCTTTTATCATCAAGGATAGGGTTTTTATAACCCAAAATTACTAGATTTGTTACAACCCACTAACTGAAAACTGAAAGCGATAAAAAACCCTAATCTAGCAAAGGGGTTTTTAGTGTATTTTTCTTCTCTCTATTTCCATCAACCCTATTTCTCACCTATTTCTATCCTTCCCACCTCACACTCTGTGATTGTTAGTTTGTAAGTTTAAGGTGATTGTTGTTATACGATATGAATTTAGTTTCATGTTTTTAAATAGGATCTTACAATCTGTCATATTTTCTGTTTCATTCTCTGTCTTTGCTGATCCTTAGGTAAGATCTCCATTTTTTACTACCTTTGTAACCTGAGGTGGAAACTCCATAATCTACAAGGAGTAAAAAAACTCAAATATAACTTCTACCTAGGAGTGGGCAAACTGCACTGTTTGCACTGAACCATAGATCCATTACAGTTAACTTTAAAAGCAGTTCAAATAAATTGGACTGAACTAAAAAATAGTTCAAAAAAACTGAACTGAACTATTTTTTAGTTCAGTTAACTGAAGTATAGATCACTAACTGTTTTGTGAAAATAGTTCACTATTAAAACCTTTTTTTCACTTATATCCTCTGCAAAACCTTTTAGATCTCTTCAAATACAATCAAGTGCGTTGAATACACACTGTGTCTGACCGTTGCTCCTTTTTCATCCTTCTATAACCCATCCAATAATGCTTTTTGGGCTGAGGCATTTTCTTGAATTTTGTTTCACCTTCTTTCGGAAACACCAAAATATAAAACAAACTGTAAAAAGCTGCAGCAAAGTGGCCCATGAACGGGATTATTAGAGCCTTAATAGCAGTGGCTCTAATTCAATGGCGGTAACCTTCAACAGCAGCGAGTGAGTGGGATGAACGGGATGTGAGGAGAAAGCAAATGAAGCTGTGATTGGAAAAGGAGATATAAACTTAAACGTCAGTTAACTGTACTGAATTTAAAATAGTTCAGTATTTTTAAACTGTATTATTAATTAGTTTAAATAGTTTTTAGCTAACTATATTATCAGTTTTTAAAGTTTAAAAAAGTATGGATTAACTGTAGTTTAAGTATTTTAAGTTAACTATGCCCACCCCTACTTCTACCCACTGGAGTTGTTGGCTACATGGATGGAATGATACCGTAATGTGATGTTGTAAATCTTGTACATAGATAGACCATTTTGATTCAAGGAAACTTAAGAAAATCGTTGGAGTGATATGACAAGCTTTGTTGTATACTGTTTTACAAATAAGAGGCTATTTTATATGCATAACATAGTTTGGGTGGCAATTATCATCGGGGACTTTCCTTCTTGATATAATGGACTCAAATTCTACAACTACCTTAAATTTTATTCATCTAAAATACAAAATAAAAATTGTAAAATTAAATTCATACGAAAATCAAAATAAGATATTAAAAGAATAAACTCCATTGTAACTCCCCCCCTTGTGGTGAATCTTTATGGTTCAGTACGGGGAGGAAATTGTTGTACCCAATTTGTAAGCTGAGAGAGCCCTTTAAAACCAAGACAGAGGGAAGGTTTGTTATGGGCTAGAGGATGATTTGTATATAGTCAGCCTTCTTTGGTGAGTTTTTTTTTTCTATTTGGCTTGATGCGATGACTAATGTGACATATCGTATACTTGTAATACTCTCATGTACGTGTTTATTATAAATATACTTATATATAATATATAAATTAATCAATTACTGTTTTAGCTGTGAACTCTTACGCAACTAGTCATCGTGACGGGTTTGTGTTATTAGAATTTTGTTTTTTGGAAATTCATGATTTTTGGTTGTATATGCAGCAATTGCTCGTACCGTGGGACATCTGTCAAAAAGTGCTGAGGTTATGAAGCTGGTCAATAATCTCATGAAGGCTCCCGAAATGGCTGTGACAATGCAAGAGTTCAGCAAAGAAATGACTAAGGTATACCTACAAAATCCTTTTAGTGGTGTGGAAGAATATCACTTTCAATCCTGTCTTAGCCTCCCTTGTGGTTAGAGAATAGTTGTTGCATATGTATTCATGAGTAGTGTTGTCTCTATCAGGCAGGAGTTATCGAGGAGATAGTAAATGATGCTGTGGACACAGCACTAGATTCCGAGGATATAGAAGATGAGATAGAAGAAGAAGTCGATAAAGTGTTGACCGAAATAGCTGGTGAGACAGCTGCACAACTTCCTGAAGCTGTGAGGAAAGAAAGGGTGAAACAACCTGGTCAAAGTGTTGGAGCCTCAGAGGTATGTTCAGTTATAGCTAGTTTTCTTTATAAACATGGCTCTTTCTTGCCTTACACATAACACCAATCATGGAATTCATTATTATTTGCAGGAAGAGGCTATAGCAGAGGGTGTTGATGATGAGGAAGAAATGGAAGAAATTAGGGCCCGACTTGCTAAAGTTAGATCATAAGCAAGTATTATAATCTCGCACCCTCTACCTTGTACTCTGGTGTGTTATAAGAGAGATTGAGATGTTGACAGGTTTGTATCTTATTGTTGAAACAGACAATTGATAATTATAATGGCTAATATAGTATTGTGAAGGGAGGTTCGTATGTAATTACACGAAGTTCTTGAAAATGTCTCAAGCTGTAGTTTTTTTTCTTTTTTTCTTCCTCTGACAAGATTTAAAGTAACTTCATGCATTATATGGCTCCAAGCAAAACTTAGTTAAATAAAATTAGTAAAATTAATCAGCAGTTTATTGCACTTTTGAATAATTCTTGACATTCTGAAGGTTTTGGGTATCTGCCATTTAAATCAACGGATATTGTCACATATTACAGGTTATTTGCGTTCAATGCAAATGGGATACAAAATAAATATGTTGTCGACAATCTCTAAGAAATAAAGGGGGACTAACTTAAATATGATTCCGTTATTTTATTTTAGTATATTATTTCCTTAAGTAAGAATGCACATATAACATGTGATTATGAGACAATTTATGTGTCAAGTGAAGTTGTTATAAATTGACAATATTGTCATTGAATGTGAAATGGAGAAAGAATGTGGTGAATAATTTAAACAATATTCTTTGTAGGGTTCAGTATGTTATTTGTCTCCATATTTTAACATGAAAGTTGAAATTCATTCTTCTTTGAAAGTTTATATAAACAATATTCTTATATTTTAAAAATTTGTGGAATACATCTTTTATTTTAGATGGTGTTAAGTTTTTTATGATTTCTATAACAAATAACATAATGCGGCCATATTTAAGTTGACACATTGTGGTAATAGTTTAAACCTTGTTGATTATGTATCCTTGTTAATAATTGATTGTTAATAATCAATTACCATTTCAAAGTTTCAAATACTATTTTTAACATATCTTACTTTTAGTAATCGATTATATTATGTTAGTAAAAGATTTTAAATAGATTGTAATCGATTATAATTAAAGACATGTCAACTTAAATATGTCACATCATATTTTTCATTATATATAGATTATCAAAAACTTAATACCGTGCAAGACGAAAGATGTATTTCAGGCATTTTAAAAGTATAAAGATGTTTTTTTAGACACATTAATTCTAATTTCACATAAAATATTGATTATAATTTAATAAATTAACTAAATTTAATATTAACTTGTGTTCTCACAATAACACAAAGGTAGGAATGTATTTATTATTAAACATCATTTTGTGTAAAATAAATCATAAATAATAAAGAAAGGAGACTTCTTTGAAAATGGATTAATAATTACTAATTACTAATGATTATGAAACAAAATAGTGATAAGATAAATTTAATTAACTAGATTTTTTTTTTTAAAATAAATATAAAATAAAAGAGTGATAAATAAATTGAAATAAAATAATACAAATTTAAATAACTAGAATTTATTAAAACAAAGAAAATCCAAATGCTTAAAACAATTTAAAACTGAAAATGAATTAATTTATAATTATTACGAGAAAGTGAAAGAAAATGTTCTAAAATGTTCAATTAAATTGAAACCAAAAACCATAGATGAAAATGTCTAAAATTATTTAACAACACCTAAAAATTGACAAAATAAATATAAACTTATATTAAGTTGAAAATTTATTGAAATCCGATGAGAAAAATTAAATGCATACATAATTAACTTTGAAAATTTAACCAAAAAGGGAATGTCATATATTAAGAGAAGTATCATGGTCAAGTACATGTCATTGGTTTAATAAACTTAAGAGAACTCCATGCAATTTTCAGTGAGATGCATTCTCACCTTTGTTTTCAAGATCCCCTCAAAAAACTGGTCATCATTTCCCTTGATTGGGCCAAATGCTGCAATGGCCCATCATGCTGTCCACAGTGGACACCACATTGGTGGTGATTTTCTGCATTCAAAACTTGATTTTTCATTTCAAACTTCCAAAATCATGTCAAACCAATACGTGTTAACTCAATCACTTATAATTATAACTTTCTATAAAAATCTTAAGGAAATTAATTAATTATTTAATATAGAATTTTCTTTAAATTGGATTTCACGAAGTTAATTGTTTTTTAATATTGAAGTAAAAAGTATAGAAAATTTTATATGGATATTTTGGTTTGAAAAATGTATACTTATTTAGAAATTTAACTGTTCATTCCTTAAGTATTTTTTTTTTGTTTTTTTTTATTTTTCATTTAAATTCTTTTAGTTTTTTTTCAAACTAATTTCTGCATGAAAATATTAAAAAAAATACAAATAAAATAAAAATAATGTTTGTTAATTAAAATTGATTTATCATATATAAAAAATCTCTAACTGGCATAAAAAAAATAAAAATAACTACAATTTTGTACAATAAATAATAACATATAAATAGTAACATATAATTGTTCTATTTACCTGCTTATTCCTTGAATATTTCTTTTCATTTAAATTTATTTAGTTTTTTTTTCAGACTAATTTCTACGTGAAAATATAAAAAAAATACAAATAAAATATAAAATTAATGTTTATTAATTAAAATTGATTTAATCTATAAGTTGATTTATAAAAAATACAAAAGTGGCATAGAGAAAAATAAGTGTAACAACTTCGGTACAATAAATGATAACATATAATAAATGATAACATATAATTGTATAATTGTGCTTAAAAAAAAGATGTCAAAAGAAAATAAAATAGAAATAAATAAATAAATAAGGGACCAAAAATATAACAGTTTCTTAAAAATATTATAACATGGTTAAGCTTCCAATTAAAAAATAATTTAACTAAATGGATAGATAAATATAACATTATTGTTATAATATAGTTAACCCTAATACAAAATAATCTAATTAAAAAAATTGAAAAATGTTCAATAAAATATGTACCTTTTATTTTATTAAATATTTTTAAAATTTTCTTAATTAGATTAGATTACTTTGTAATAAATATTAACTATGTTATAACATTGTAGAAAATGTTATATTTATAGAATTAGGTTATATTTTTTAATTAGTTGTTTAATTATGTTATAATATTTATAGAAACAGTTATATTTCTTCTTATTTATTTATTTGATTCTCTCTCTTTTTTCACATCTTTCTCTTTAAAGACTAGTTTAGCACAATTATATGTTATTATTTATTGTAAGGAAGTTGTTGTATTTATTTTTTTTACGCCAATTTTGTAGTTTTTTTAGATAAATAAATTTTAATTAACAAACATTAATTTTCTTTTATTTGTATTTTTTAATATTTTCATGCAGAAATTAGTCTGAAAAAAAAACTAAATGAATTTAAATAAAATAAATACTCAAGGAATGATCAGCTAAATTTCTAAATAAGTATACATTTTTCAAACCAAACATATCCATGTAAAATTTTCTATACTTTTTACTTTAATATAAAAACCAATTAACCTTGTGGTGAAAATCAATTAAATCAAATTCTATATTAAACAATTAATATATTTCCTTTTATCTGTAAGATTTTTATAGAAAGTTATAATTATAAGTGGTCATGTATTGGTTTGAAATGAAAAATCAAGTTTTAAATGCAAAAAACCACTTTGGTGCCCATGGTGCACACGATGGCATTTGAGTATTCAAATTTTGGAGAAGTTGCATGGCACGATCCTCATGTTTCCGTTGAGAAATAATTGAGGAAACAGTGTAAGAACATTTGGACTTACAAATACAGACGAGATTTGGGCGGAAACTGTCAAGTTCATTCCAAATGACTCTGAGTTTGGTAAAGAATTCGGTGACAGAGAGCTCGCCTTGGGACAAGGTGGTGGCTTCCATTTGTAATGTGGAGATTCTGGCAAGGTCTCCTTAGGCAAAGCAGTTCTTCATGTCATTCTATATGATGGCATTGTCCATCCAAATGATGCTTTCACGGATGGAGGGAGAGACAGAGTGCAAGAGTCGTGAAACCACCATGCTATTGCAGCGGAACCAAGCGGAAAAGGTAGCATCAGTCTTTGCGGGTTGAATTGCGGATCCAAGAATGAACTCCACCTTGATAATCAGTAACATTGGGGTTTTTGTTTCTGGTATGAAAAAGCCATGGCAGTTGCTGGTTTAATTATCTTTATCTATCATTCTATATATCCATATATCCCTCTAATATAATTATCATTGATAATCAGTAACATTGGGGTTTTTTGTTTCTGGTATGAAAAAGCCATGGCAGTTGCTGGTTTAATTATGGAAGCTTTAATTAACCCGCTTTAGTTAACTCGTTTTAGTTAACCCGCTTTAGTTAACCCGCTTTAGTTAACCCGCTTTAGTTAACCCATTTTAGTTAACCCGTTTTAGTTAACCCTTCTTCTTCTTCTTTTTCTTCTTTGAAAGGGCATCGAGGAGAAGTTTGAAGAGAAGAAAGAGCATCGATTTGGAGGAAGCATTCTCGAGCAATTCAGGGAGAGAGAAAGAAAACGCAGCCAAAAAGCTAGGGCTTCGAGCAAAGTGAGAAGAAAGGAGAAGCATCCAATTTGGAGGAAGCATCGAGGAGAAGTTTCAAGAGAAGCAAGGTTCATCTTTTTCTTTAGAACTACTGATTAACAAAGACTCATATAGATGACCAAAAGGGCACACATCCAAGTGAAAAAAGACTCACATGCAACAAAAGAGTAAGAATAAGGATTGAAACTCAACTTACAAGAGGAAATTGATCTATCCAAATTGAAGAGCTCGCCAAAGGGATCAATCCTACGGTCTCGATTATTTATTCAAACGAGTAGAGAGGGAGAACACTTAGGGAGAAGTTAGAGAATTTTAGAAAAGCAGTTTCTAAAGAGACTGTGTCTTTTAAAAATATGAAAACCTTATAGACCATCTGCATGGGATGGTGAAGGGAGGGCCCCAATTGGTAGAAAAAAACTCAAATCCTTAGGGTTTTCCTGAACTTGAAAGAAGAAATAGAAAAAGAAAGAAATATAGTGATAATTTGATTCTTTGTCATCATACTAAATAGTAGAAAAAATAATAAATTGTTTTTTAGTCTTTACAAGAAAATGAATAATAAACTAAGACACGTTCACAAAAAAAATCCTTTTGTAATGAATCATTTATTAAGAAAAATAAATACACTTAACACAAAAGAGAAAAATTGTTAATCACACCATTGTTATCCATAATGGAAAAGAACATTTAACTATTTATATAACAAATGTATGGTAGGTCATAAATTAGAAAAAATTTCACCTATTCTAAACTTCAAAGAACATGTGAAAAATGATAATAGATCTTGTTGCTAACTAATTTTAACATCATTTTTTAAATAGTAATACACTTGAATTTTTAGTAAAATGATGTTAAACTCATTTATTTTAGAATTCATTCATATAATTAAATAATAAATAATAATAATAAAATTCTTTTTTAACGAAAAATTCAATCAATTTAATATTTTTTTTATTTGTAAAAATAGACTCTTATACATAAAAAAGAACTTTTATACATAAGTCTTATCTTTTGATAAATAAAAAGTTCATATCATTTACCATATATATATATATATATATATATATATTTATTTATTAAAATTATTAAAATAATCGAATCTTGTTTTCAAATTATTATCACATATTAAACATGTCTACATATTTACAAATTTCTTCTAATTATCTTTTTAAAATGTACAATTAAATTTTATAAAAATATATCTATGATTAATTGTACAAAATGTACATTTATTAAATGTACAATTAACAATTTTAATAAAAAAATTATATATTAATAATATTAGTTATACGTATAAATTTTTAATACGCAAGTGATTGTATGATTAATATATACATATACATCGTTCTTAAATATTATTAACACAATTAGTATATCATTATATATATTTAATGTACACTAATATATAAATTATATACATTAATTTACAATTAGTCATAAGATATATCAAATTTTTAATTAATTGCTCCTATGTATATAAAATTATACCATTTGTAATTTATCCATATTTTTATAATAATTATACAGTTAATATACATATAATTCCTATATACTTTTTTTAAAACTATTTTTCATATTATATTCATATTAATCAAAAAATATAATAATAAAATAAAAAATAATAATAACATGTAAAATAAATTAAAAAATAATTTATTAATAATTTTATAAATATAATTTAAATATAATTAATTTAATAAAATAATATCAAAAATATATAAAGAAATAAAAAAAAATCCGTTTGTAAACGGGAAGTATACTTATTATCTAATGAACTCCCCTTACATTTTAAGTTCTATAGCACGGATAAAAAAAATATGATAAAATTTCTTAATTCTATTAAATATTTATAAATATTATTATTATTATTATTATTATTATTATTGTTATTATTATTATTATTATTATTATATTATATTATATAAGGATAAGAAAGAGAAGGATGCATTTATTCTAAGAATAAGTAAAATGAATTAATCTTATCTTATATTAAATCTTACTTAGTACTCTTATATAGATAATTATTTATCTTTCTCGTCATCAATGTAAGAGTTGTCAAAATAATAATAATAATAATTAACAAAAATATAATAATAAGAATAAGAATAAAAATAAAGAAAATTATTTTAATTGATATACATGTTTTATTTTTGGATGTGACTGTTTTTATAAGAAAAATAATTAATATGCATTTATGATTTATTAATCTGAATTAATAATTAATATTATTTTATATGAGTATATATATATATATATATATATATATATTTTCAAACTATGAACTCTTAAAAATGTCATGGCCTAATATTTAATGAAATTATACAAATATATTTATATAAAAAAAAAAACTTCCCGTTTCTCGATTTTTTTCAATATTTTTCAGTTAAAGCTTTTATTTAACATTTAATTGATAGAGTTACACAATTTTATTAAAGATTTAATTGTAGTTTAAAACACTAAAAAAATAATTGAATCATAAGTAAAGATTTTATTCATTCAATTAACTTTAATATTATTAATCAAACTCAAATTTCAATTTGGACTTATTCAAATTTGAACTTGATATTTGCAAAATAATCTGAAATTACGTTTTAATGTTTAAATACAATTTTCTTTCATCTATGTAAAAAGAAGGAAAAAATACATTATAAGAATGATGATGACAAATGATCGATGAATTTTGAAAAATTAACATAATTAAAATATGTTAAAGTTAATAAAAATACCTAAAATTATTTTATTTGAATTGTGTTAATAATATCCATTTATGTATATGATAATAAAGTCGATTAAAATCTATATCAATAAAAGAAACAAGAGCTTAAATAATGACAAACATTAATAAAAAAACAAAATAAAAGTGAAAGTTAACTAAAAATTTAATCAATATATAAACTCTACAATTAATATTAAAAGAAAACTTCCATATACTATTTATCATACCTTAATTACTTTAATTAATATAAAAAATATGGTCAAAACGAGTTTCAATATCATATGTTGAAAATTATATAATTTTTCATAAGTTATATATTTTCTAATAAATTATATATATTTTTATATAATATTTGAGACTTGTCAAGTATTATAAATTTACGTCTAATATTATAAGATTTGATGTAAATTTAATTAATATATAACACTATAATTAATATTAAAAGAAAACTTCCATATACTATTTATAACACATTAATTACTTTAATTAATATTTTTTCATATAATATTTAACTTAAATTTATGTCAAGTATTATAAAAATGTCAAAATGAGTTTTAATATAAAATTATATAATTTTTTATAAGTTATATATTCTCTAATAAATTATATGTTTTTTTATATAATATTTGACGTAAATTTATGTCAAGTATTATAAAATTAAACTCAAATTTACGTCGAATATTATAATATTTGATGTAAATTTACGTTGTTGAAATGATTTTTGTTGAAGGTTTTGTCCAATATAAATTTAAGTTATTCACGTGGACGTCAAAGTATCTCTTATGTAGTACTGATATCATTTTAAGTTACATGATAAAATTGTCTAAAAACTATAAATATGGTTAAAGAAATCAACCCTAATAAAAAAGAAATTGATGTTGATATGTTGATATGCAAATAAAGTTGAAATTGGTTTGAATAATAGTTTATTCATGTAATACTAGTAGAAACACATGTAACATATACATGTATGTGTTATTCTTTTTATGATAAAAAAAAGATAAAATTATCATTATAATTAAAATAAATAAATATATATATAGTTTATGAAAATTTATTATAAATAATTTTATTTAATTTACGGATAATCTTTTTATTATAAATAATTGTTTTGATTTTAAAAAATTATTAGTTTAAAAAATCAAATCAAAATAAAAACGTTTAAGTTTAGAAAAAGTTGATTATTTAAAAAGTAAAATTAAAAAAGTGTATATTAAAAAAAGGAAGAATTTTCTTTAAATAATGATATAAATATTCATTTGTGACGGGATTAAAAAAGTTTTATCAACCTCAATCCAAAAATTGATGATAAAATTATGTCCAATATATTTAAAAAATTCACTTTGGTATAAATTTATTAATTAGATAATTTTAGTAAATAATCATATATTTAGTAATGAAATTATTAATTTTATTTATTTAAGTTTAACAGTTTATTAATTGAATAACTATAATTTAATTATTAATATTTATTAATTGAATAATCATAAGTTCATATTCAATAATTTAAATGAAATAACTTATTAAATTTCTTATTTAATCAATATAGTTTTGATAATTATTTGTGGCAAGTTTGGGAATTATGAAAAAAAAACCTACGAAAAGTACAAAAAAGTTGGTCACATGATTTTGTAAAGAAAATTATTCTTTCACACGATCTTTTATTTCTACAATCACATTACACTGCACTTTTTATACTAAAATATTATATTAATATAATAAAATTAAAATATTATAATAAAGGTAATACTATTTTAACACATATTTTTTAACATAAGATTAATTTTTTTATATTTAAAAATATTAGTATAATAACAAATAAATAATGAATTGATAAAAAATATCTCGTCATTCTTTTATTAAATTAAAAATATTAATATAAAAACAAATGAATAATAAATTAATAAAAAAATACACATGTATTGTATTAAAATATTATAAAAAATTTGTTAAAATATTGTTTCCTATAATAAATCATGCTTTTATATGCGGGTGAATTGGATGTAAAAGAAAAAAAATTAACTTAGGTATCATAAAACTATAATTATTGGACACAACTTTTAATAAAATTTAAAAATAATGATAAAATATTATATATATATATATATATATATATATTTACATTTATTCGATATACATTATACAAATAAAATAATTATAAAATAATTAATTTTTGTAACTTAAAAATTAATAATACAAAAAAGATAATATTAAAATATATAAATTAAATTATTGAATTTAATATTATTAAAAAGTTCGTTTAAATGAATATCAAATTATTATTATTTCTAAAAAAAAATGAGTGTGAAAGTATCAGCTTCCTCTATAAAATTCAGAGCCATTGACACGCATTTTCCAGGAGCGTGTAAGGAAGATGGCATCTTCAAAATCCTTCTCCAAACTCTCTCTGTTGCTTTTCTTCGCATCAGTTTCATTTTGCTATGCAACTTCTGGCTTCATTCATCATCCTGCATTCCCACCACAATCATTAAAAGCAGAAAGACTCATAAGAAGCCTTAACCTATTCCCGAAGGAACCCTTCAACATCATTGATAGCGACCACCTTCATAGTTTTGTCCCTGGTCAGATCGTCGAGAAGAACTTCTCGTTCCTTGGTCATTCTGGCCCTTCTGTTGAAGACCTTGGTCACCATGCAGGCTACTATTCACTTCCTCATTCCAAAGCTGCAAGGCAATTAATATATATAAATCTATCTATATGCAACCTTCTCATAATAATATCATGATAATAAATCTTCCTTTTTGAGTGGCACGCAGGATGTTCTACTTTTTCTTTGAATCACGAAAAAACAAGAATGATCCTGTTGTGATATGGTTGACTGGAGGACCAGGATGTGGAAGTGAATTAGCTTTGTTCTACGAAAATGGTCCTTTTCATATTACCAAGAACTTGTCTCTTACATGGAATGATTACGGCTGGGATCAGGTCCCCTTATTCAATTTCCACGTTTCCTTTATGGAAACTGTTATAAACTTACACCAAACTTCTTTTCTTCTTTGTATCAACAACTTTTTCTTTTTCTCATTTTGCAGGCATCAAATATCATATTTGTGGACCAACCAACAGGGACAGGTTTTAGTTACTCTTCTGATAAGAGTGACCTTCGTCACGATGAAACTGGTGTTAGCAATGATTTATATGACTTCTTGCAGGTAACAGTGATGAAGTTCCTTCCTTTCAGTCCATTTCTCTGAATATAAGATAATATCAAGTTGTGTATACTGAATTAATTTTACTATAATGTCAGGCGTTTTTCAAGGCTCATCCTGAATTTGTTAAGAATGAGTTCTATATCACTGGAGAATCATACGCTGGACATTATATACCTGCACTCGCATCACGGATTAACCAAAACAATAAAATGAAACAAGGAATCCATATAAACCTCAAGGTCGAGCAAGGATAATATTACTGATTACTTTGTCTTGGTTTTGCAATTGCTTGTATTGATTTATTTAACAACAGGGTTTTGCTATTGGTAATGGGTTAACAAATTCTCCAATTCAATACGAAATATACCCAGAATTTGCGTTACAGAACGGACTAATTACCAAGAATGAGTCAGATGATATCAGCAAGTTAATCCCAAACTGTGACAAAAAAGCTAAAGCCTGCGGTAGCGAGTTCTTTTCCATTTATCACTCATTTCACATCCTTTTTTACTGATGTATATTGTTTCACTGTGTGCTGTTTGTGTTTTATTAATTTTCAGAATCTCGTGGTGGGAGAATTTGTGAGGATGCATTAGATGCTTGTGAAGCAATTTTCGATAGAATATTATCTATTGTCGGTGATCTTAATGTAAGGTGTCCAGAAATAATAGTAACTGTTTGAGGAAAATGACGTAGGTAGTTGGGTTTGCTTGATGTGTTAATTGTGGTGTACGAAAATTGCAGTACTATGACATTGGAAAGAAATGTGTGGGACCTTTATGCTATGACTTCAGCAATGTGGAGAAGTTGTTAAACGAGGAGAAAGTGAAGAGTGCTTTAGGTGTGAGGAAGGAGTTGAAGTATGTTGCATGCAGTCCAGCAGTGTATGACGCTATGCTGCAAGACACCATGAGAAATCTGGAAGTGTTTCTTCCTGCTCTTCTTGAGGATGGGATAAAGATGCTTGTGTATAATGGGGAAAAAGATCTGATATGCAATTGGCTTGGTGAGCCTACATGATTCATCTGAAGAAGATTGGTTTTGTGTTAAAAAAGCTAATGAGCTGGTGATGATTTGATGTGGTTTTGATTTTGCAGGGAATTTAAGGTGGGTAAATGCCATGAACTGGTCAGGCCAAAAGGCATTTAGGGCATCTCCTACACTGAAATTTGTGGTTGATGGTGCAGAAGCAGGGACTCTAAACACCTACGGACCTCTCTCTTTCCTTAAGGTTTGTGTTCATTTAAGTTATATAATCACTGACACTCACTCTCTTATTTATCATAAACAATACCAGACTTTTGAAAATGTATTATTTGTTTACAATTTTATTTGATGGTACGAACAGGTGCATGATGCTGGACACCTTGTACCAATGGATCAACCAAAAGCTGCACTGCAGATGTTGGAAAGGTGGATGGGAGGGAAACTGACCAAATCAACACTATATAATTAGTGTTCCTCATTATTCATATACTCAAAACCAAAACCCGACATCATTTTACATGGATAGTGATCAAATTATTTGTGTACACTTGACTTTCTCAATAAATTCAAAAGTGAAACTCTGTTCATGTAATAGTCAACTTTTTTTTTTAAGATTTAGATAATTATAATTTATAAAAAAAATATTTATATCCATTTAAAGTAATTTTTCATTATTTTTCACTTTCTGTTTTTCTTTATAAATACAAAAAGTCGCTTTTATAAAGAGCATTTTTTTTCTGAATTGTCAAATAATTATTATTATTGGTGTAAAATAATTTTTTCCACTTATTAAGTCTGCCATTAAAAATATCCATAAAAGATATTATTTTAAAGTTTTAGATAGAAGACTCATATTTTATTATTGTTGAATGTTTTCGATTAATCTCGTAAATCAAGTTTATAAGAATATCCTTTTTAAGCTCATTTGTAAAATATTTTATAAAATTAGATTTATTCTTATCAAAAGATAGAATGATTTTACATAAGTTGTTATATAAGGTTGCTCCTTTATGCCTGAGTTACGAATGAACTCTTGTCTAAGTCATTCACATAATGAAATGAGTTTCTTCAATAGAATTATGTCAGTTAAGTTAGTAAGAATAAATTAAGTTATATAGGAAACTTCGTTTAAGTTAGTAATTAGAGTATACAATTAATATATACATGTTACTTATACATATTTATATAATAATTATATAATATATATATATATATATATATATATATATACTTTTCTTAAAACTATTTTTCATATTATATTCACATTAATTAAAAAATATAATAATAAAATTAAAATGTTTAATCATTTCGGAGGTTCCTATTTCTGTAGATTCGGCTCAAATAAGTTCTCGTATTATTTTTGGTCCCAATTAGGTTCCTATGTAAAATTGAGTTAATTATGACTTTGCCATTAATTGTTGTAGACGATGTTAAATTTGTTGCCTCGTGACATGCTCAGCTAACAATTAATAAGCACGTGGCACAGTGAGGTCTCATTACGTGGACTTATTTTAAGTATGGAAAACAACTTAGACGTTGTCGTCCTGGTGATTGGTTAGAGTTTATTGGCTGACCAGCACTGAAGAAAGTACAACCCAACAACTTACCCATGAAGCTACCGAACAACCTACTCCTTCATCAGAACCAGTCATCCCATCAACACAACCACGCATGCCATTTCCACAATTATCTGAAGTTTGTCATGACTTTATTTAGCAATAACATATGAGTACTGTGAAATATGAGAATTCAATTCAATGAAGATTTATAACTTGTTATAATATAAACATATGACTTGTTTAGTAGTTTATTACTCCTGAAATGCTATGAGAATTGGTATATAAATGTCCTCATTATTTAAGCTTTTGAAGAATCCTTTCTGTACCATACGGTCTCCTGACACTACTAGGTCGATCATCCACCAGGCCAACCACCCATCAGGCCGACTGACCACCAGACCGAGTGGCTGACCACTAGACCGACCACATCTAAATTGTTTTTCATTCCTACTTAAAATAAATCCACGTAATGAGACCTCACTGTGCCACGTACTAATTAATTGCTAGCTCAACATGTCACCAAACAACAAATTTAACGTAGTTCACAACAATTATAGGCAAGGTCATAATTGACTCAATTTATATAAAAAGAGGACAAAAAATTAGGACCTTCGAAATGATTAAACCAAATTAAAATAATAATAACATGTAAAATAAATTATAAAAATAAATTTTTAATAATTTTATAAATATAATTTAAATATATTTAGTTTGATAAAATAATATGAAAAACATATAAAGAAATAAAAAAATATCCGTTGGTAAACAGGGGTCCAAAATTAGTATTTAATGAGAAGTAAACTTCCCATTTAATGAACTCCTCCGTTACATTTTAAGTTCTACCGATAAAAAAATATGATAAAATTTCTTAATTATTATTATTATATTATATTATATAATATAATATAATATAATATAGGGATAGGAAAGAGAGTTTCTAAGAACGTATTTATTCTAAGAATAAGTAAAATGAATTAATTTCAACCTTAGATCTTATCTTAATATTAATCATACTTAGGACTCTTATATAGAAAGAATAATCTCTCTTTCTTCAATGAATTTATCTTAACCATAATTCTAATTCTCTTTCACTCTCTATATATATAGGATATATATTCAAAATCATTAATGATTTTTTTTTTCTTTTCTTATCATCCATATATGATAATTATTTCTCTTTCTCGTCATCGAGTTGTCAAAATAATAATAATAATTTTTAAAAATATAATAATAAGAATAAGAATAAAATAAAGAAAATTATTTTAATTGTTATACATATTTTATTTTTGGATGTGACTGTTTTTATACGAGAAATAATTAATATGCATTTATGATTTATTAATCTGAATTAATAATTAGTATTATTTTATATCAACATAAATATTTTTCTTTTCAAACTATTACTCTTAAAAATGTCATGGCGTAATATTTAATAAAATTATACAAATATATTTATAAAAAAAACTTCCCCTATTCCTTCGTATTTTTCAATTAAAGCTTCTATTTAAGATTTAATTGATAGCGTTGCAAAATTTTATTCAAAATTTAATTGTAGTTTAACAAAACACTAAAAAATTAATTGAATCATAAGTACAGATTTTATTCATTCAATTAATTTTAATATTAATATTAATCAAACTCGAATTTGGATTTAGACTTATTCAAATTTGAGCATGCAATTTATTTGCAAAATAATCTTAAATTACGTTTTAATGTTTAAATACAATTTTCTTTCATCTATGTAAAAGTATAATAGAAAGAAAAAAAATACATTACAAGAATGATGATGACGAATGATAGATGAATTTTGAAAAATCAACATCATTGAAATGTCAAAACTTGGTAATAATACCTAAAATTATCTTATTTGAATTGTGTTAATAATATCCATTTGTACATATATGATAAGAAAAAAGTCGATTAAAATCTATATCAATAAAAGAAACAAAAGTTTAAATAATGACAAACATTAACAAGAAAAGACAAAATAAAAGTGAAAGTCAACTAAAAATTTAATCAATATATAACACTACAATTAATATTAAAAGAAAACTTCCATATACTATTTATCACACCTTAATTACTTTAATTAATATTTTTTATATAATATTTGACTTAAATTTATGTCAAGTATTATAAAATTAAACATAAATTTACGTCTAATATCATAAGATTTGATGTAAATTTACGTTGTTGAAATATTTTTTGTCGAAGGTTTTGTCCAATATAAATTTACGTTATTCAAGCAGACGTCAAAAGTATCTCTTATGTAGTACTGATTTCATTTTAAGTTATATGATAAAATTGTCTAAAAACTATAAATATGGTTAAAGAAACCAACCCTACGAAAAAAAATTGATGTTGATATGTGGATATGCAAATAAAGTTGAAATTGGTTTGAATAATAGTTTATTTATGTAATACTAGTAGAAACACATGTAATATATACATGTATGTGTTATTCTTTTTATGATAGACAAAGATAAAATTATCATTATAATTAAAATAAATAAATATATAGTTTATAAAATTTTATTATAAATAATTTTATTTAATTTACGGACAATCTTTTCATTATAAATAATTGTTTTGATTTTTAAAAATTATTAGTTTCAAAAAATCAAATCAAAATAAAACGTTTAAGTTTAGAAAAAGTTACTTAAAAAAATTGATAAATTAATTATTTTAACCTAAAAATTTGATTATTTAAAAATTAAAATTAAAAAAGTGTATAATAAAAAAAGGAAGAATTTGTTTTTGTTAAATATATTATTTTTTTATTTTTTATTTTTAATTTGTTTGTTATTATTTTTTATTTGTATTTTAGGTTTAAGAAGTATTTTTCTATTATAAATAAAATATATTCATATAAAAAAATTAATCTCATAAATAATTTTTTAATATATTCAATATGATAATAGAATATAAGGTTAATTTAAAAAAAAAAATCACTATTACTTTACACATGGTAATAGAATATAAGGTTATTTTAAAAAAAAAATTACCATTACTTTACACATGTTGCTGCCAACGGTAACACCATTTACCGTCATCGTCTATCTTTATCGACAATACCACCATATTCCACTATTGCTGCTATTAAAATTGGATGACAATTCTTTTTAACAATCTTTCACAATAGAATACTTGTTACTATTTTATTGGTATGTTTAAATTTATGTTTAAAAAATATTTAAAACCGATTATATAATATCACATATGCGTTGTAAAAAATTGTCAAAAAATATTCTTAAAATAAAAATTCCATTAAAATTTTAATTTCAACGATCACATCTGAAAGTTTGAGATAAGTATCATAAAACTATATTTGTAGGGCATCTTTTAATAATAAGATATTAAATTAAGATATAAAGTTTTAAAATAATGATAAAGTTTATATATTTACATTTATTTGAGTTATGTAATAAAAATAAAACAATCATAAAATTATTACTTTTAAAAATAATAAATAAAATAGTATTAAATAAATATAAAAACTTGTTAGTATCAATTTATCATTTCTGAAAATTAAAATATATAATTTAAATTATTGAATTTAATATTATCAAAAAGTTCTTTAATTGAATATCAAATTATCATTTAAAAAAAATTTGAGTGTGAAAGTATGAGTTTCCGCTATAAAATTCAGAGCCATTGGCACGCATTTTCCAGAAAGGTGTAAGCAAGATGGCATCTTCAAAATCCTTCTCCAAACTCTCTCTGTTGCTTTTCTTCGCATCAGTTTCATTTTGCTATGCAACTTCTGGCTTCACTCATCATCCTGCATTCGCAACACAATCATCAAAAGCAGAAAGACTCATAAGAAGCCTTAACCTATTCCCGAAGGAACCCTTCAACATCATTGATAGTGACCACCTTCATAGTTTTGTCCCTGGTCAGATCGTCGAGAAGAACTTCTCGTTCCTTGGTCATTCTGGCCCTTCTGTTGAAGACCTTGGTCACCATGCAGGCTACTATTCACTTCCTCATTCCAAAGCTGCAAGGCAATTAATATATATAAATCTATCTATATGCAACCTTCTCATAATAATATCATGATAATAAATCTTCCTTTTTGAGTGGCACGCAGGATGTTCTACTTTTTCTTTGAATCACGAAAAAACAAGAATGATCCTGTTGTGATATGGTTGACTGGAGGACCAGGATGTGGAAGTGAATTAGCTTTGTTCTACGAAAATGGTCCTTTTCATATTACCAAGAACTTGTCTCTTACATGGAATGATTACGGCTGGGATCAGGTCCCCTTATTCAATTTCCATGTTTTTTTTTATGGAAACTGTTATAAACTTACACCAAACTTCTTTTCTTCTTTGTATCAACAACTTTTTCTTTTTCTCATTTTGCAGGCATCAAATATTATATTTGTGGACCAACCAACTGGGACAGGTTTTAGTTACTCTTCTGATAACAGTGACCTTCGCCACGATGAAACCGGCGTTAGCACTGATTTATATGATTTCTTGCAGGTAACAGTGATAAAGTTTCTTCCTTTCAGTCCATTTAATATAATTAAGATATTATCAAGTTGTGTATACTGAATTAATTTTAATATAATTTCAGGCATTTTTCAAGGCTCATCCTGAGTTTGTTAAGAATGAGTTCTATATCACTGGAGAATCATACGCTGGACACTATATACCTGCACTCGCATCACGGATTAACCAAAACAATAAAATGAAAATAGGAATCCATATAAACCTCAAGGTCGAGCAAGGATAATATTACTGATTACTTTGTCTTGGTTTTGCAATTGCTTGTATTGACTTATTTGATATAACAGGGTTTTGCTATTGGTAATGGGTTAACAAATTCTGCTATTCAATACGAAGCATACCCAGAATTTGCGTTACAGAACGGACTAATTACCAAGAATGAGTCAGATGATATCAGCAAGTTAATCCCAAACTGTGACAAAAAAGCTAAAGCCTGCGGTAGCGAGTTCTTTTCCATGTATCACTCATTTCACATCCTTTTTTATTGATGTATATTGTTTCACCGTGTGTTGTTTGGGTTTTAATTTTCAGAATCTCGTGGTGGGAGGGTTTGTAAGGACGCATTAGATGCTTGTGATGCAATTTTCGATAGAATATTGTCTATTGTCGGTGATCTTAATGTAAGCTGTCCAGAAATAATAGTAACTGTTTGAGAAAAATGACTTAGTTGGGTTTGCTTGATGTATTAATTGTGGTGTATGAAAATTGCAGTACTATGACATTCGAAAGAAATGTGTGGAAGATTCGTGCTATGACTTCAGCAACGTGGAGGAGTTGTTAAACGAGGAGAAAGTGAAGAGTGCTTTAGGTGTGAGGAAGGATTTCAAGTTTGCTGGATGCAGTGGGGCAGTGTATGACGCTATGCAGCAAGACATCATGAGAAATCTGGAAGTGTTGCTTCCTGGTCTTCTTGAGGATGGGATAAAGATGCTTGTGTATGCTGGGGAAAAAGATCTCTTATGCAATTGGCTTGGTGAGCCTACATGATTCATCTGAAGAAGATTGGTTTTGTGTTGAAAAAGCTAATGAGCTGGTGATGATTTGATGTGGTTTTGATTTTGCAGGGAATTTAAGGTGGGTAAATGCCATGAACTGGTCAGGCCAAAAGGCATTTAGGGCATCTCCTACACTGAAATTTGTGGTTGATGGTGCAGAAGCAGGGACTCTAAATACCTACGGACCTCTCTCTTTCCTTAAGGTTTGTGTTCATTTAAGTTATATAATCACTGACACTCGCTCTCTTATTTATCATAAACAATACCATACTTTTGAAAATGTATTATTTGTTTACAATTTTATTTGATGGTACGAACAGGTGCATGATGCTGGACACCTTGTACCAATGGATCAACCAAAAGCTGCACTGCACATGTTGGAAAGGTGGATGGGAGGGAAACTGACGAAACCAAAACCCAACATCATTTTACTTGGATAGTGATCTAATTATTTGTGTATACTTGATTTTCTCAATAAATTCAAAAGTGAAATTCTGTTCATGTAGTAGTCACCTTTTTTTTAGATAGACAATTATAATTTACAAATTTTTTTTATATCCATTTTGAAAATCATTTTTCATTATTTTTCACTTTCTGTTTTTATTTATAAATACAAAAATTTTCTTTTATAAAGACCACTTTATTCTGAATTGTCAAATAATTATTATTATTGATGTAAAATAATTTTTTCCACTAGTATTAAGTCTTAAAAATGTTATTTTAAAGTTTTAGATAGAAGACTCATATTTTATTATTATTGAATGTTTTCGGTGAATCTCGTAAATCAAGTTTATAAGAATATCCCTTTTAAGCACATTTGTAAAATACTTTATAAAATTATGTTTATTCTTATCAAAAGATAGAATGATTTTACATAAGTTGTTATATAAGGTTTATGAACGAACTCTTGTCTAAACTGAACCAAAAAATTGTATATAGAAATATAAATCAATAACTAAAATCAAACTAAAATTTATTGCTCATTTCTTTCATGGATTATAAAATGTAAACAATATCAAAACTTCAAAAGCCAGATGAATTCTCGACACTTTGCATAATGCATTGTTGAAATTGCTTTGGATATTTAAAAAATAAAATTCAAAATTTAAATAAAATCAATCACATGGAAAATGCATTGGAATGATTGGGAATAATTAATTAGAATTAATTGTATTGAATATTATACATAAATAGACCAAATTTTGTTTTAAGAAAAAAAAACAATAATAATGTTATCTAAAAACAGATTAATATTTCTATATCATAACTGAATTGTACACATCAAATAATAATATAAATTATATAATTACATTATATAATTTCATACATATAATACCGATTTTCCTTTGTTTAGATTTTTTCAGGTTTTTCAAAAACAAATTCAAAATAAGTGAAAAATGTTGACTGATTTAATTAATTTGGTTTGAATTATCATGTTAAACGAAATTCACAAACTCCATAATTAGTATAGACCCACAGAACCCAAAATGTAGAGGTCAAATAATAAAATAATCAATATAAAAGGTTTTCCAATATACTTTTATTAACATTGTCTTTATTGTTTATTAATATTTAACGAAAATATAACTTTTTCAAGGATTTTACTTCTCATTTAATGGATTAATGTGTGTTATTGATTAATATTTAATGAAAGTATGCTTCTCATTCTCATTTAATGAGCTCTATTGATTGCTTCCTCCGTTACTTTATAAGTTCTTTATGATTTCAATAAAAGAATACGAACAAATTTCTTAACTCTATTAAATATTTACAAGTTTTTATTTTTATTATTATTTTTTTTTTGTTTCATAGTGGGAGTCAAGGTCAATTATTTAGTACAACCTGATAGCGGTCCAAATGTTTGTTTTCACTGCTGTGAAAACGGGTAACCCAACTCGACCCGTCCCGGTCCACCACGGATTGGTCACTTAGTGAGCCAATCCAATCTGACTTATTTATTAGCGAGCCAAAAAAATCTGAATCCGGCTCGACCCACCACGGGTTGGTGGATAAACGGGTTGGCTCACTAGTCCATTTAATTACAATTTTTTTTAAATAAAAAAATTACAAACTTTCTATATTCAAATTTAAGCAAATTTCACTCCCAAAAAATGATGTTAAACCGAAGACAATTAAAATAATAATAAAAAATATAATTTGGTATACACAGTGAGTGAAGAGAGTATTTTATTTTTTAGGGTTTCATAAATAAAATAATAAATTTTAAAAAAAATAGATAGGTGGGTTGGCGGGCCAACCCGGCCCACCACAGGTTCAACCCGCATGAGCCGGGTTGAAATCTGACCCGTATAAAACAATTCAATTTTTTCAAACCCAACCCGGTCTGAACCCGTGGTGGGCCAGGTTGACTCGCGGATTGTGACCCATTTTGACGGCTTTAGTGTCCACGTTACTATTTGTCGTTGCTTTTTGTCCGTTATTTTTAAAGGTGGCTAAAAATTGAATAGTTCAACCTACTAATACGATTAAATGTTGTTATCCACCTCTTTACTAATATTTGTATTTTTAGATTTTAAAGAGTTTTATATTATCAACGGCCTAATCGGTGATAATCATATTTTGTCTTAAGTGGATCAGTGTTAGAGATCATCATATTCTATAGACTAACGGAGAATTATCACAACATTTGATCTCAAAAGTAATGCGTGATTATATTTGTGGTATGACTAGATTAGACATTTGATCTAAGATTGATGGGACAAACATATATTATTTTATATATATATATATATATATATATATATATATATATATATATATATATATATATATATATATATATATATATATATATATATATATATATATATATATATATATATATATATCGTGCTAAGAAAGAGAGTGTTTGAAAATGTATTTATTTTAAGAACAAGTAAAATGAGTAAAGAAAAATATTTTAATTGATATGAATACTTTATTTTTGGATGTGACTGTTTTTACATGAGAAATAATTAATAAGCATTTATGGTTTATTAATCTGAATTAATAATTAATACTATATATTTTATATGAATATAATTGTTTTTCTTAAATAAGACACATAAAAATGTCATGGCTTAACATTTAATGAAATTATACAAATATATTTATGTAAAAAAAAATTCCTTTTCACGAGTCCTTTATTATTTTTCAATTAATTTTTTTATTTAAGATTTAATTGATAGAGTTAAAAGTAATTTAAGAAAATACTATAAAAATTAATTACATCAGAAGTAAAGATTTTATTCATTCATTTAATTTAAATATTAATCAAACTAAATTTTGGATTTAGACTTATTCAAATTTGAGCAAGTAATTTATTTGAAAAATAATCCTAAATTGCGTTTTTGGCTTAATGTAACATGCTTTCATCCTTGTAAAAGTATATTAAAAAAAATACATCATAAGAATGTGTTAATAATACTCTTTCGTACATATAACAATACAAAATATTAGTTTATAGTAATGAAAAAAATGAGAGCTTAAATAATGACAAAAATTAATAATAAACTCAAAATAAAAATGGAAGTCAACTAAGAATTGAATCAACATATAACACTGCAATTAATACTGGAAGAAAACTTCCATATACTATTTATCACACTTTAATTACTTTAATTAATATAAAAAAAAATATAGTAACCGATAGCAATGGGAAAATGGTTTCCAACGAGTTAACATGACTTATCATATATTTGAAAATGATTTGAAAAAAACTATAATTTTTTTTATAATTTTTTAAATATAGGTTCAACTTTGTTAATCTTGGAGATTAAGTTTACTTGTAATTCACTATCAATAATCCTTTTTATAATGTTTTAATATTTTTTTATTTAAATAAGCTACATATTTATGTATATATTTACTATTTTTAATTATATAGATTGATGATTTTGTTGATGCTTTTGAAAAAGGACGAGCATCATTAACTACCTTTAATTATAACACAAAATATTTTCCAATTTGTTACTGTGGAAATAATATGTTTTATGTCATTTTGATTAAATGGATTTGGAATACTGAATCCATTACTCAAGTTGAACAGAAGTTTAACCAAAGAATTTACAGAACTGTGTCACTTTTGTATTTTCTTTTCATGCATATTTCATTATTTTCATTCTTATTGGAATTAATTAACAATACTGAAAATATCAACTATTGATCTATTTTAGCTTTAAAAAAGGCCAGATTTTCAATTATTGGTTGAGAACTGTAAGAAAATATGAAAGAGTAATGCGTAGAGAGGAGATATAAAGAAAAAGATTTTTTTCACAACATTTTGACTGTGACTAATAGAATAATAAAATAATAATATGTAATTGTTGTGAAAAAATTGTTATAAAAAAGTTGATAACATACAAAGTCCTTAAAAACAAATTCTTTATCACTAACATTTTTATTGTCAATTTTAAGATATAATTTAATGACAAGGTCGCGTTGTTTAAATTTTTAAAATTAAAAATTTAATTGAAATAAAAAAATTTAAAAAAACTTATTTGGAACTTCCAACAAAAATAGAGATATTTGAAATGACTAAACATGATTTAAAACTTAATTAAATTGATAGAACAAATTTTGATTATAAAAACTTAGTTAAAAACGCTTGAATTAAGCTGTTTTTGTATTTGTGCATAAAATAAATGTAAACAATTATAATGCAAAACAATGTAATGTTTTTTTAATAGAAATCCACTTTAAAAAAATACTAAAATTTAAAAATGATTTAAAGCTTAATTAATTATAAAATAATCATAAACACGTATAGGAGTCTGCCATTAAATATACAGTTTTGTCGCCATGTAAAGTAGTGAAACTGCTAAGAAATTTTGCATTCGGAAATACTAAACGCGGAAAAGCGCTTTAATTACTTTGCACAACCTCTGCTATAAATTCATAACCATATCGTCACGGTCTTTGAATAATCGCGAAGAACATGGCTATGCCGATGGCATCAACACAAGAACTTTCCATAGTCTGTCTCTCTGTTCTGTTGTTTTTCCTCTCGCTTCTTCTTCTTATGCAATCTCTCACGGCCTCAACCATGACCCTGCCACCTCACCACACTTATACTCACATGCACAAAAACTCATACGAAGCCTTAACATATTCCCAGAAGAATCAATTAACATGTTCTACTGCCTCGAGTTTTCTGGACAACCGAGGTAGTCTCGTTTAAGATCTTGTAGTGCTCTACTTTCAACCGGGTTTTCTGGATAACCGAGATGCTGTAGTGCTCTACTTTCTGAGGGTGGTGACCCTCCTCCTTCTCCTTCACCACCATCTCGGCACGAGAAGTGGAAGTTAGCCCGTTTAAGATTATCGGGTTCCTACACTTCCGACAGTGCAAGAGATATATGAAAGAATTGTAAGATGTTATTTCTCATATTTAAAAAACATTTTTGTTATATATTTTACAAAGATCTTTCAAATAATTATGAAGTTTTGTTATGTTACAGGACTCCTTGGTTGAGCAGAGCTCCTAAGGTGAATTCACACAAGAAGGTCATCAGGATATTTTTACCACAACTATTGGACGACCTGAGCACCCAGGACAGGTGCACGGTGTTGGGATTGGCATAGGCATACGACAGTTCTTTGGGTCTTCCTCGCGTTCATCTTCATCCGAAATAAGTAAAAAGTATGAACAAAAACTGAAGGCGGACATCAGAAAAGAGCTTTGGGTAGAGTTTTACAAAGAAGTTGCTGAAATGGTTGCGCACTAGTTCCAGCAACGTTATGAGGATTTTGGCAATCGTCCTCCGCCATCTCCTGTAGCGGAACATGTTGTGCCCCCTACAGGTAAACTTAATAATCATTTTTGTTTATTAATTTACTTTTTGTATAACCTAACATTTAATTTGACTGGTAGAAGCGACAAAGGAAGTTGCTCAGCTGCCGGTGCCACAGGGGACGACATGGAAGACACTCGTCCATGTCACTTATATATTCTCTCTGATATCGGGACCATGCTAGTGGCTCGTGGCACAGTCTATGAGACAACCATTGTAGTGCATGGTGTACAACTAGCAGAAGATGAGGTCAAGGTCACGGTGGATGATGTTGTCGTAGCAAATGCCATTCTTCTTGTGCCTACATATGAGTTTGTGACTGTGGAAGAGGCATTTAAGTCCTTCGTCACCTTGCCTAAACCTTTGGTTGGTGATGTATCTGACCCCCCCGGTAAACATTCCTACTATATACTTCTCAATTTTAATATTTACTTCTTATTGACGTCATAACATAACCATTTTTTCATGTAACAGTAGACAGGTCAAGAGGGAGGTCCTCCACCGAAGAAGCCTCATTTATCTGAGGACGACCCTCTTGATGCGTTAGATGAGCTTGCTAACATCATTTCAGATGCGCCGATGATTGTACAATAGGATTCTACTACATTTGGAAGAGAAGCTAAGATCCCATTGTACTTGCATCACAAGATGTTAGGGAGCTTGTGTCGGGGAGAGAAGAAATTAATATTACAGTCATTCAGTTGTGGATGATGTAAGTTTATTAGAACTTTTTTATATAATTCTTATTTATCAAGTTACTTATATCATAGTATTTCTTCATTTCCGGTTTATGTTTGGTGTCAGTAACAAGAAAGGCTTCAATGATGTATATGGGTTCATTGACCCCTCTATGACTCATGAAAGAAATAAATTTGATGATATCCAATCATACATCACCACCTGCTTTGCAGGGGAAGGAGATATATTTTCTCCCTTATATACATGGGTAAGTGAAGTTTGTTAACTTTAAAGTTTCATTTATTAATTTTGGTATATGACAATTAAGTTATTATCAATTTCAAACGTCATTGGCAACTACTTGTGATCTTCATACCGGAGAACACTGCTATATGATTTTGTTCATTGCACAAGTCTCCTCCTAGCCCTCTTAGACATGTAGTAGATTGGTAAGAACTTCAATGTTTCAACTTTCTTTGTTATATAAATGTATGCTAAAGCAATTTTTTTAATAGTTCCCTTGCAACACATGATATTATCTGGGAGATCTACTGCTACAGCTAAAAAGATCTCATGGGTTCCCCTTAAGGTTTGGTATTTTAGTCCATACTTTGTTACATTTTGTACCATTACAATGATGTTACTTAAAATTTTATAATTATGATGTTATATTGTAGTGTAATAGACAAACGGGGTCATATGAATGTGGTTATTACGTCATGTTTTGGATGATGACCACTATTCCTGCACATTACACTAATGGATGGGAAACAATAATATTTAGGTTTGAAGTTTATTTTCTCTATAGTTTAGATTTCATATGCACTAAATGAAATCATTGTGTTTTATGCAGAAATTCAATATGACTGCTCCAATTCCAGAGAAGACAGTTAAACTCGTGAGGAAAACACTGGCTAAATATGTAATTCAATTATATAATAGTATGTAGTACATATTAGGATATAGTACGTTCTAAGTTTATGCTTTTAAGTTGTTTTATGCTTTTGTACATCATTAGTAGTTTAATTTTGTACATTAGATTGATTTATAATTACATTGGATTGATTTATGCTTCCAAGAAGTTGATTTTTGATTACATTAAATGTATGTGTGTTTTAATATAATTTTTATTCAAAATATACGCTTTTGGATTATTTTGGACTGTTCTGAACCTCCAAATCTCTCTCAAATATTCAGAACCTCCAAATCTCTCTCAAATACTCACCTAGATGTGACATCCTTCAATATATATGTACTATACTATTATTATTGTACATTTTAATATGTGCTACATTTATTTCTATACAATAAATAATAGAAACAATTTTTCTTTTAAAAAATATAACTATTTTTTAACATTTCATTTTTCTTTTGAGAGAATAAAATATATTTTTTGGGATTGATAGATTACGTTTTAATTTTTAAATTTTAAGAATTAGAATATAAGATTTGGGATTTTTAGTTCTTCAATTTTTTATTATTAAATTAAAATATATATTTTTAATTTTGAAGAAAAAAAAATAGATTCCTGAAATTTAGAAAATCAAAATCACAATTACTATGAATCTTAAGGCCTAAAGTATAATTAGTGAATTAATAAGGGAGCATTTTTATATGAAAAGAAAAGAAGGTATGAAGTAAAAAAAATAGGGTTTTTTTACGAAATTAGGCAGATTTGCCAAAATGGACAAATTTTTAGTTAAAAAGAAGTCGTGGACAGCGAGACGACTTCTAATTATGTTAAATTAAATTTTTTATAAAAAGTATTTCAATTAAATAATTTCTAACCATAATTATAATATTTGTTTAAGTAAATTTATTACATTAAACAAAATTATATAATGAAATATAATTTTTTTTGAATTTTTAATTGTATAATTACAATAATTATAGTTATAAATTATTTAATTTAAATAATTTAATAAAAAATTTAATTTAATTACAAAAATAATTAAAACCATAAATTTTATTTATTTAATAATATTATTAATTATATATAATTTAAAATATTTTATATACATTTAAATACATTATTTAAATATTATAAATCAATTCAAATAATAAAAAAATTAAAAAGTGAAAGTGTGTGGGATGCCCGACTTTGAAGTCTGTCAACCCCTATACGATTTTAATTATTTTGTTTTTTATTAATTTAAATAGTTTATATTTCATATTTTTATTAATTAAATAGTTTATAATGAAAAAAATGTTATTAATTAATTATAATATCCAAAAAAATATTTAAAAATTCAAAAAAATAAATTTTAATGAAATATATATTTTTTTTCAATTTTAATTACATAATTACAATAGTTATAAATTATTTAATTAAAATTATTTTTAAAAAAATTAATTTAATTACTAAAATAATTAGAATATAAAATTTATTTATTTAATAATATTAAAAAAATTAATTATTAAATAGATATAATTTTAATTATTTTAAATATATTTAAAAACAATATTTATAAATTATAAATGATTTTAATTAATAAAAAAATTAAAAAATAAAAATAAAGAAAAAACGTGAGGGGTGCACGACTTTAATAAAAAAAGTGGTTAACCTCATACGACTTCATTTTTTATTTTTTTTGTCAAAAATGACTTGGTAATCAATTATCATGCCTTAAAATCGTTTTTAGATTCATGAACAGTGTGAAATCGTGCAGAGGATAAGACTTTTTTATTAGAAGTCTTCTGGATCTCTTACGACTTACTTATTCTCGTAATTAAAATTTTTTTTGTCTATATTCTCATAATATTTTCCTCATTTTTGCCTATGATACAAAAACCCAGAATAAACAATTACACATAAATATTAAGTGAATAATGTTGTCTTTTATGATATTGTAAAGTACGAGTAAAACATTACTAAAACTAGATGAAACCAATTAAGTGATTGAATCGATCTGGAGTATTGATGAGTAGTAAGTGAAGTCATATGTGTAACACGTAACATATCATTTTATAGTCTTTTTTTTCTACTTCAGGTGATTCTGGTATAAGATTACAACAACATATGGGTCCCTCTCTATCTAATACTAATGCTTTAGCTTTTTGAAGGTTCATTAGCAAATGATTTATTTGACAAATAATCGAACTAAATATAAACTTATTTTTGCACATCAACAAGTTGCTTTTTATCAATAACAAAAAAATATATAAGTAGAACGAATAAAGTATTTCAATCTAAAATATTTATGTACGGTAACTAAAAATATTGATAAATATAAAAATATAAATTCTACCTTTCCAATTTATAAATAAATTCATTGTAAAACACTCAGTTTAGTAGAACAGTCTCTCCCATCTGGCAGTAAAAACCAATAAAAAAAACAAAGAGATCACACCTGAGATATAGTGTCTTTGGTTATTTTAATAGACTTATGGTAATTCTGTAGCTCTATGAATCAGAAAATTCTACCTATTCACAAATTCAGTGTTGAGAAAAAAAATCTTTCCATTACATAATAATATTATTATTAGTATTATTATTAAACTTTGTTTTCATCCAATACACATACTAAAAGGAACGACCTAATAAAATTTATTAATCTTTCTTAATATAGAAGAGTTCAAACCTATATATATTTAAGTAATACGCAATCTTATTATTAACTATAATATAAGAGGTAAATATTATTCTAATGATAACATAAGCTTACGACTTATGTTTATATTATAAATACAATTAGTATTTTTTAAGAAATACTCACTTTTCATTTTATACAAATGTATGTTGATTAACTATTTTAAGTATGATTTTCTTTTATTTAAATTATTAATTTCGTGCGTAGGTTTCGTACTTTTTAGAATATAAACGCGTTATCCTTTCTTTCACTAGCGGCAACACTTTGTTTCAGATAATCTACCTTTAAGAAGGTTAGTTTTTGTTTTTGTTTTTAAGAAGGTTGAACTTGTTGGTATTGTAATATTATTAAACTTTGTTTATTGTTTATACATAGTATACATCCAAACTTAAAATAAAACTAAAAATGTATTCAAAACAACTTCAAATAATCTGAAAATTTATTGAAAATATTATAAGAAGTCTTAAAAAAAAGTTAGATCAAAATTCAGAATTTAAGTATGTAAAATATTTTTGTTAAGTTTAAAAATAATGACTCAGCGAAAGGAAAAGAATGTTAAGTTATGATAGCGAAGTGAGAGAGCTCCCCTTCTCTTATTCTGTTGCAAACCCTGACCATGGAGAAAGGAAAAAGTGATGAGATGGAATAACACAGAGAGAATTGTATCGTTGAACCAAAACAAAGAGAAAGTATTTGGAATGTGGGTGCAAGTGGGTTCTGTTTTGACGTTTAGTGAAAATAGAATCAAGTTTTACATAATTTTATATACATATATATTTTGTTTTTTCTTTATTCAAGATCATATACATTAGTATAAAAAAGTATTTGATGTTTGTTATTTTCTACTTTTAACGTCTAGAAAAACACCAACGTCATATCAACAAGAAATGTTGATTCACGTATAATAACCCTTCCCATCATCTCTTTCAAACTATTCAAACCTATTTATTAGTTTTCCAAAACAGAGTCAATGTAGTCACTTTTATTACATTCACCTTAACACTGTTTGAAAGTAACACGTGTCCCATAAAATATTTAATTAAGTTAGTCTTATATTTAAACTTATAAGTTAATGTGATATTTATATTTTTTTTATTTAATTAAGCTTTTATATTTTTGTAATAAAAATAATATGATATTTATATTTTTTTATTCATAATTAGTTAAAAGGTGTAGGAGTCCAAATCCTTTTTTACCTTTCTAATTTTCTTTTCCAATAATATAATTTCACCTATATCAAGATGACAAAAAAATGCGCGGACACGAGTATCCGCAGGTAAAATCCACAGCAGATAGTCACTATATTTATTATCCAAGCATAACTGATAGCGAGTATTTTAATATTCGTTTCTAAACGGGTCGGGTACGGATAGTATACTACCCGACCCATAGGTATTCGTTACCCGCAAAAAATAATTTATATATATTTTAATTAAATTTAATAAAAAATAAAATAAAATTATATTTTGTTAGGTTAAATTTAGTTAAAATTAAATTTCAATTTATATTTAATTTAATTTATAGTATACTATATTATATATATATATATATATATATATATTTGTAATTTTATTTAAACTTTATTTTAAAAATGTATAAAATATTTATTTTTTTATTTTTTGTGGATATCAATAGATACCCCGAATATATGTGAATTTTAAAATATTCGCGAGTATTTTCTAATAAAATACCCGTATAAATAGTGAGTCAAATAACAAGTATAATTTTATTACGCGGGTATGGACTCGACACGATGTCATCGCTACCTATATCACTCCTCTAAATTCAAGATTGTTTTTTTCATAATTTTAATTTTTTTTATTACATATGTATGGACATATAAACTCAGGACTTTTGGAGTTATTTCTATATTCACAACGATGAGAACATAACTATATTATGTTTATATAAAAAATATAATACTAACACATGCTAAGTTCCAAATAACATCAATGTCTATTTAATTCAATCTATATAATAAAATAGAAATTTATTGAGTCAAAAAATAATATTGAAACCAAAGTCTATAAAATACTTAAATATAAAGTGGCGCAAACATCGGTAAAATACCTTTTTTTTTTTTCAATTTTAGTAGGAAATATTCGAAATGATTTTTATTTTATTTTTCTGTTTAATATAATTTTAAAAAATATAATTTGTGTTCAATTTAATTTTTTTTACTAACTTTATTTAAATTGTTAACAGTGAGATTTTCATATGTGCAAATGTCATTTATTGGCTGACTAATTACATATCTGAAAAAAGAATTAAATTCAAACAAATTATTAAGATTACATTCAATAAAAAAAATAAAATGAGACAATTTCTAATATTCTCAACCAAAACTGAAAAAAAAAAAGGTATTTTACCAACCTTGATTCGAAGTTGAAGTTCTACTCCTCCTGGGTGTCTCTGTCTGTTAGTAGTTTCTATTCAAAGACGCTGACTTCAGCTTTCACGTTCTATCTCGTTTCAATCTAATTTTTGGTTGGTTACTTTTTCCTTACTTTCCTTTCATAATTTCTTTTTAAACATGATAAAACCTACTCAAAATAATGGAACTCAACTTTTTGAATGATTTGAACAAGTTAGGGTTTTGGTTAGGGAAAAAATCCTCTCATGTAGAAATCTGTTTGGAATTAAATACTGTCTGAGTGTTGTTATTGTTGACTCCCTTTCTAGGGTGTTCGTTTCTCTGCGTAGTTGATGAACCTTTTCCCCTCTTTATTTTGCCAGTGATTTAGCGCAGGACTTTAAGTGGGAGACAGGTCTTCTTGATTCTTTTTCGTTTAAGGATTTTTCTTTGAAGGCTGTGATCTCATGGAGGCTGACAGGTAATACATTCCTTCTTAATCAGTTATCTATCTATTGAAAACAAAATTCAAATTATATATTCCCTCGCGAATTATAATATAATATATATCTGAACCCTGGCAATAACATTAGCATACGAAATGTGTGCGTCGGCTGTTTTTGTTGTTGTTGGTATTGCCAATTCTATTTTTGTCTGCAGTTATGGATCATTAGTTATGATATCTTGACCTGCTTGCTTTTCTTCAACTTGTCGTTTTAAACTAAATTCCAATGATCATGATCACGGAACCATGGATGTCTTTTCTAATTTGATGCTTTGAGGGATTTGTGGTACTGATTACTGATGGAAAGATTAATTTGGTTGGCCTTTTTTGAATACTTGGTTGTTTCTATTCTGCTTCTTTCATTAGAGTGAGATTGTGAACCTTTGACTTCCTCTGGTTATACTGGCTTGCAAATTTGCAAGTAATTGGTGGAATTTGTATCGAGTGACCTCATTAGATTAGCTTCTATGCCCTTATTCTCGCATTGGACACATCATACAAATTGTCAGCACAATTAAGACCTCATTGTTTTCTGTTTAGGAAAAAAAAATATACTATGATATATACCTCTACATTGTTGTACAGTCACTACGGCTGTACATACAGAACCTATAATGGTTGTTGGTAAAGACAATTGGATGATTCTTCTTTATGATTTGTTACATATTACAGTTACGTGTTTCATAATATTCAATATGGTTTCACCAGGTTAAATTCCCCAACCACATTTGAGATGCCATTGGAGGTTTTGGGCCACGAGTTGCAGTTTTCTCAGGTATTATACTGTTTTTAAAGCACGTGTTTGGAGGGTGCTTCAAGGAGGGTGTTCTTTTCTGCAAAGTGCCCATTGAACTTTAGTTTTGTTACCTCACTGTGCATCCAAAACTTTTCTCCTTTAGAAAACTCTAGGCTCTGTTAGTGTTAAGCAGTGAAAGATATTGATCACGATGAGCAATTAATTTGGGTAAGATGAAGTTAGTGCCTCAAGGCCACTCAATGTGGACTAGAGACTTCTACACTCTGTTTTGTTTGTAAGTATTCCCAAAATATTTGGGAAGCAAAAGCCACCAGTTAGAATTAGGGCATATGCAGTAGAAACGAAACCTCCATTGTGAATTTTTGAAATGATGACTGACTAAAGTGCCATGTACCTACAAATTATTATATTTTGTTGACTGGGATCCTCTCTTGTTGTTCAGCTTGTAGAGTTTAGACATCAACTTGACTATGATTTTGTTGAAATTGATCATATATTTGAAATGTTTGCTGTTTTTTTTTACGTATGTTTCTACTCTGACAATTCAATCTTTTCTTTTATAGGATCCCAATTCCAAGCACTTGGGGACTACTGTATGGGATGCATCACTTGTGTTTGCTAAGTTTCTTGTAAGTTATGTGTGCGTCTCACATGTTCTGGAATGTCCTTTTAACCTTTTCATAATTCATAAATGAAAAAATTATTAGATCCTTACTGTATTTTTGAAATTAGCTCATTCATGCGATATTCTTTAGATTCTCAATCATTAAAGAATAGATGATTGTACCTTGTAATTTGCTATGTACATGAAAAACTAGAGGTGCAGACCGGACAGATAAGCCGTGGACTTGAACTTATTCTTGAAACTGTGCATGAATAAAATTTTACGTGAATGCATTTAAATCACCTTTTTTGCTATAACTCTTTGTTTTAAAAATGTAAGGGGAAGTTTGGAAGAGGAAAGTTAAATGACATGATTGGAAACAAGTGACATTTTCTCTTTGTTTGGGACATCATCTTAAGTTTACATTAGATCCTTTGACAGCGAACTCGGTCATGAAGCTCTTTAAACATTGATTTTAGTTTCCATTACCTAGTAATAGAGTAATATCACTAAATTACCTTTATATTGTTTCAGGAACGGAATTGCAGAAGGGGGAGATTTTCCCCTGCTAAACTTAAAGGAAAACGTGTAATTGAACTAGGAGCTGGCTGTGGTGTTTCTGGTTTTGGTGAGTTTTAAAATTGTTGTTAAAAATCTGTTCATTGGATCAATGTACTTTGCTATATTCACTCCTTTATAAAACTGGTCTATCTTTACCCTATTTTCAGTACTTAGGTTGGGTGGTGATGACTAGTCTGATATGCAGTTCCATTGCAGGCATGGCTTTGCTGGGGTGTGATGTTATAGTGACAGACCAAAAAGAGGTTTTGCCATTGTTGGAGAGAAACGTTGAGCGTAATATTTCAAGGGTCATGCAAAAGAATCCTGGTTTGATTTGATACTTTTGAACCATCCTCATTGTCATTTTCTTTATGTATTTATTTATTTTAAATTCTTTATATTTATCTTTGAATTTTCTTCTTGTACTTGTCTCTGGTTATTCTGTCTGCGGATTCAAAGATAGTAGTATTTGACTTGGACATCAATTGTTTTTAGAGTCATTTGGTTCAGTCAAGGTTGCTGAACTTTAGTGGGGAGACGAGAGTCACATTAAGGCTGTGGGTCCTCCATTTGACTACATTATTGGCACTGATGTTGTAAGTGTATAACAGGCCTTTCTGCAAGCAATGTGGAATTGAATATCCCTTGAAATATCAATCTGTAATCTGTAATCAATTTGTAATTATCATTAACAATATCCCAAATTAATTCCTAAAATTACAATCTGTAATCAATTTACTCCTGAAAATTATAAAAATGTGATTTTAATCCCTGATATTTGTTAACATTGATCAACTTAACCGTTACTCAATTTAATCCTAGAAGTTTTACAAATATCATTTTAAGTAATAAATTGATCTTAGTTGTAATTTCAAAGATTAAATTGACTAGTGCCACTGTGAACTAATTTGGTATATTGCTCACAAATTCATGGTCATTCTGTTTCTGTTTGATTTGGTGTATTTCTTTGAAGGTTTATGTAGAGCATCTATTGGAACCTCTATTACAGACTATACTTGCTTTATCTGGACCTAGGACTACAATTATGGTATGTTATTCAACACCTCTATTAAATTTTGCACATATTTCTTATGGTAAACTTAGATAATTCACTTGTTTATTATTTTGTTTTGAATTTGTTCGTGAAGTTGGGCTATGAAATCCGCTCTACAAGTGTCCATGAGAAGATGCTTCAGATGTGGAAAAGAAACTTCGATGTGAAGACTGTCTCGAAGTCCAAGGTAAGCTATATGTTCCAATGAGTTACGTTTATCGCTATATATATGTCTTGAATTAGCTATACTATTTTCAGTCAAAGTTAACGAATAGGTGAGTTTGGTTAACTAGTTCCGAAGCTTCAATTTGTGCAGATGGATGAGACATTTCAACATCCAAGTATTCAACTCTTCATCATGGGATTCAAACATTCAGCAGACTGCACAGAAAACTCTGGTGAGGCCACTGTTGAAAAAGTTGATGTGGAAACTGTTGTGGAGGATAAAAGCAGTGAGGGAAATGTTGTAGTAGAAGGATCTGGTCTCGTTGAAGAAAATGTTGATGACCAAAATAAGCCAATCTCGCAAAATGCAAAGCTTAGTGAGTGGGAAGCCAGAAGGTATGGAGCTATGGCTGCAAGGATTTTGCGAGATGTAAAAATATCCTGATTTTGAGAGTTGCTCTGGGAAATTTAGTCATAGTAAAAATATTATGATAGTCATAGCATATGCTTGAACTTTATGTTTGGTTCATATTTTTTTAAAATTTGATCGTGTATTTTAATTGTTAATTTTGGTTCCTTTGTTTACTTGATGTTCAATGTTTAATACTGACATCACACTGTAACAGTATTCATATGAAGTACTTTAAAGTCATAATTTATTTTGTCATATACCCATACAAGCCCAATTTGTGAGAGAATCTGTGATTAGATCCATACAAACTATGCTTTTGACATGGAAACCCCAAATACAAATTTGCTTCAGCTATGATCTAATCAACGTGAAAGTTCTTTTAAATTACTTTCTGAATGACACAGCAGAGCAGACACTGTATGGTGGAGACGTAGTCCCCACTAAATAGCTTTATGATGCAACATAAAGAGAGAAAAAGTACAAACAATTATAATCGAATATAAATAATTAGGATATGTTAAGTCTTTAAAAAGTTGACAATTTATCAGAGCTGTGATTTAATTTATCTTTGGATCAAAATACGGTAATCAGAAAATATTTTCCTGGTACATTTTGCTTTTGCTTTTGCAAAACTTCTAGCTGATAGGTTTCTTTGGAAGGAGCTAGTTTCCTTGCTTTTCTCCACAGCATCCAAAAGATAAAACATGCATTAGGTCACGTCGCGTAAAATTGAATAATGAGTCTGAAAGTAGAAGTACTTAAAAGTTTATCTGATGGTAAACTTTTGTAGTGTGAAGAAAAAGAAAGGAAGCAGGACAAAATAGTGAGTATCAACCAATTATAAATTTATCAGTGTTAAGAAATTATTATCTGAAAAAGGATGTTTTGACAACCATAAATCTATTTATGCTTTCAAGAATGTTGTGTTCATCAGCAAAGGTAAAATTTTGTATTTGTGATTTATGACATCATTATCCGGAGATGAAATTTTGGCAACACCATGAATGTTTTTAACAATATTGTCTTCATTAAAAAAGGTATTTGAATTGTAAAGAAAAATAGACTAAGAATGTGTGCAAAGAAATATGACAAAATAGAAGACGTGAGATGATTGTATAAATTTATCAGTTTTATTAGAGTCTGAAGATATCATTACCCCATTTATTTATCTTTTTAATATATGCTAATCGAATTAATTGTTGTATAAATTCTGGCTTTGCTGAAGTGAGTGAAGTTTTGAAAAGAGCTGGTTTGAATAAAGTGTGGAAAAATAAGGAGTGAGAGAAGGACAATTAGAATGAAGGAGACTGAGAAAACAAGTCATATAAAGACAGATAGGTGATCATGAATTGCAGTGGTGAAAGGAGGGTCATGTCATGAGATTAACGTGATAGACCACACAACAGATATATAACTGCTAACTTATCAATCAAGGCAAAGGCAGAAGAAGAAGAAGAAGAAGAAGAAGGACCATGAAATTGCATGCTGTCAAGAGAGTATTAACACCACCAAATCATTATCCCTTCCTTTGACTCCTTCTGTTTCACAGCTATGGCTAGTCATTTTTCTGCAACTCCATTGGCCACCAGGTTCCAAAATTTCAAAGTAGGGAACCAATATTCACCAACCTCATCAAACAAATGGAAATTTATGATCCATTGGTAAATGTAAATACAAACATAGTTTCATTGTTTAATCTGACACAAATTATGCAGCTAGCCACTAAGAGAGAAAACAAAAGAAAGGTCAACTTATATTTTTCCTTATAATAATGGACTTGGAAACTAAAATCTACCAGTTTTCAATTTGTTATCTGCATGAAGTGATTGATTCGGGCTTGGTTACTGTTAAAGGAGCGTGCATGCACGTGCGGCTGAGTCTCTGCCACCTTGTCACGGGACTCAGAACACAAAAGTTCTAATCCTAGTGAAAATGAGAGCATATTAATTATAAGGGGAGATTAGATTATAATTAATTCATGTAATATTAACATTAAAAAATGAAATGATTGACACTAATAATACAGAAATTAGTTAAGATGTTGCATAATATTGTCCTCTCTCTATTGACCAGGATATCCTTGTCCATCGTATCTCAGTGTTGTTAGGACCTCTTTGACTTTTTCCCTCCTTTCTTTTCCTTCTATTTCAACTTTCGCTAACCCTCATTTTCATTTTCTTTTTCAGTGCGTTTCACCCTATAAAACTAAACAATTACTCAGCTTTGAAGTTTTCATGTTGCGTTGTTTGAATGTAATGTGAAGAGGGTTCGAGACACTACAAGAAGATATTAATAAAAATAATATTCCCTTGTCAAATCAGACATCATAATCAGTTACCAACCAAACTTGGTGAACTAAAACCTAGCCTACCTCGTGACTCCTATTACTTCTTTGCTTCATTATTCTTCCAAGTATTCAACCAAAACCACAATTTCAGAGGCAACATACATCGTACGTCTTTGTACTGAACCATTCTTGCTGATAAGAATGTGCATGTATTTATGATAGTTGTAGAATGTGTGTTTAACACATGTTAGATCATATAATTGAGTGGTATGCAAATCACAATATATATATATATATATATTAATAGAGAAAGTTTTAGTTTATATAGTATACTATCTATCAGCACCAGCGTAGGAGTAATTTTAGAATTATAATCAAGGGCAAAGGAAAAGGTACAACATTAATAAATGGATATTGTTGTTACACTTACGACGATTATAACCTATACAACGTTGAAAAAGGGGTAGCATCATTTGCTGTTTTGGAGTCAATTCGTCATGCAGAGGACTATGACACTTGTTCTTTCAACTTGCATGATTATGAATATACTACGATTTAAATTTTGATTTATTTGTATAACATATATAATTTAACATAGCATTCATCTTTGAAATTCATTGACTAATGTATGGATAAACTTTTCTCATATAATTGAGACCACAGTAACAAAATGATTGATATTGTTTTAAATCGTACTGTCTGAAAAACACAACATTCAACCTTATACAAATATAAGAACTTATAATATTAAGACATTTTTTTATCATTTCAAAAGAACTAAGAAACTTATTTAGTAGTAATAAATTTATCAAAAAATTTCCTATTACTATGTCAATGGGAAGATTTTTTTTTTCTTAACATAGAGTGGCTGGTTGAAACAATGTGTTATTGAATCTAAAGTCTTCTTAACTATATAAAAACCATTGTCAACATAGGTTGATCAACCTCCAAAATGTGAAAATGGATGGGTTTGACTAACTCGTTTTCTGAAAGTCATTAATCTGGAAGAAACGAAAGATAAAATAAAATATTTCTTAACAAACTTCTCATAAAAATAACCACGGTAATATATATATATATATTTATACATACAAGTTACAGCAAATAATTGAAGCAAATTAATAACACGAGACCTTTCACGTGATGAATGATTAATTACTATTTGTATAAACAATTCACATGTTTGTCCATAGTTTGTCGTGAGATGATGACCCATTAATATTATTCAAAAATTTACTTGGAAAGATACAGACAAAGGAAGCCTCGTCATTTTCTTTAGACTTCAAATTAAAGTCCTTATAATAATTAATTATTTGTTAATGCGGAAAGAGAAAACAATGATCTATGGTCTATTGTAGCTAGCATGTTCACGTAACCACATCAATATTAATGAGTGTATATACTACAACATACTTTTGAGAAAAAAGAAAAGTGGTTAAAGATGTGAAAAAATTTCATGAACTTGATGTCTTTGTGATGTGATGAACAAATCTCTTATGTTTTGAAGTTGAAAAGGTAGAAGAAATTGAGTGTATTTGTATATATGTGTTTGGTATGAAATAAAAGGAAATGGATGGATTGACTTTATGATATAGGGATGAACATATTGAGAAGGTGAAAAGTTTGATTTGTTGATATGAAGACAATGATTGTGGCATAATTGATAGATAGAAGTCAACTATAATTGGTAGAAGCACTATAAAAAGTAGTATGTAAGTGTGACTAGAAATGAGAACAAAATGCAGGCATTATATGCAGATAATAAGGTAATTACCAAAATAGATAGGAACTTTAGAGGCAGCATATGTATCTTCCTAAATAATCCCTGTCTGCCAAAGGAGGTTATCATATTCCTTTATTAATTCATTTAATAATTCCACTTTATCGCACCCACTAGCTAGGACACTTTTCCTCTTGTCTACATTCAATGATTCCAGTAAAATCCATTCACTAGAATCACTCATCCAACCTACCACCAACATTTTTCACACACAAAAAAAAGTGTATATATATATATATATATATATATATATATATATGAAATTTTCAATATATATAAGTTGTTTATATATAAGAATTGATACGTTTTAGGAACTAGAATTCCTAATAATCTCTCTTTTAAGTATGAGTTAGGTCATGAGTGCGAGTTGAATTTCTCCATGAGTTTTTAACACAATAGAACATGTTATTAGCAACATAAATCATTGGCTCTATTATTAAAAAATTTCACTAGGATAAGCCAGGGAATTTCATCACCATGAGATATGTGTTACCCACATAAGATATCTTACAATACTTTTAACATAAAATATCAAAGTTAGGGGTGCGCAAAATGAAGTGTACAGTTAAAAATTATAGTGAACTAAAAAGTAGTTTGTTTGAATTAAATTCAATTAAAAATTATTTTAGATGAATTGAATTAAACTATTTTTTTGTTCTATCAAATTGCATCGCACTAAACTGCATTGAAGTTTGTTTTCTACATTAACACATAACACAACTTTAAGATGGGCCGAACTACGCCAAAATTCGAGACGGGTTAAGTCGGAGCGAAGGTCGAGACAGTCCAACCTAAATCAAGTTTCAGATGGGTCAGGCCAAAGGTTAACATGGGTCAGGTTGTGTCCAAGGTCAAAACATAGACAAGACTAAAGGTCAAGACGAATCAACCTATGCCAAAGTTCAAGAATGTCGAGTCGAGTCAAAGGTTGAGACTAGTCGGACCGAAGGTTGAGATGGACCAGGTCTTGAAAAATGGTGAGATAGCCTAAGTCGAAATTAAGCCGAATTTGGTTAAAATGTCTATGGTTGAAACCTAATTGATTCAGTTTCGACCAAAATTTGTCTGAGTCAATCTTAACCAAAATTCAGATGAATTTGGCCTAGTTGATCCCAAGCAAAATTTGGCCGAATTCGAATGGGATGTCAACAGTTGAAACACAGTTTTGTCGATCTCAGCCAAAATTCAACCGAATTTGGTTGAGTTGGTTTGGCCAAATTCAGCTGAGTCGATCCCAACTAAAGTTTGGTCGAGTTGGCCACAATCAAACTGAACTGCAACTTTAAAAACTCTCAAACAAATAAAAAATATAAAATGAAATAATTTTAAATTAATGAATGCTTAATCAAATTACAACTTTAAAAGTTCGATCTTTTAAAACTAAACTATAAAATGTTAGAATTTAGTTTTTAATCTAAACATTTCACAACTTTTAATATAACATAGTGCTGTTAATTGGTAATTTATTAAGCTTCAATTAATTTTGGTCAACCTTAATTAAGATTTAATATCTATAAGTTTAATTTCTCTTATATGTCACTATATTTTTTTATTTATATTTAATATGAGAATTTAGATGATAGAATTTTAATTATATATATATATATATATATATATATATATATATAGGGATGACAAAAGAAATCTGCGGATACATGTGTCTGTGGATAAAATCCGTGGCGGGTAGTTACTACCTGTAGATATTTATTACTCGCGGGTAACGGGTATTTTTAATACTCGTTTCTAAACGGGACGGATGCGGGTATTTAACTATCTACCCCACAGGTACTCACTATCCGCAAAAAATAATAAAAAAATATTAATTTTTATTTTTTAAAATTTAATTTATTAAAAATAAATTTAATTTATATTTTATTAGGTTAAATTTAATTAAAATTTAAATTTAAATTTATATTTAATTTACTCTATATTATATTATATATATTTTGTAATTTTATTTAAATTTTATATAAAAAATGTATAAAGTATATTTTTTTAATTTTTTACGGGTATCCGCATGTATCCACAGGTTTTAAAATATTTACAAGTATTTTTTAAGCAGGTACCTATACGGATAGTAGGTGGGTTGCGGATCGGGTTTTTTTTTGTGAATCAGGTTACGGGTAGACACTATCCGTGTCCGACCCGACTTGTTGTTATTTCTAGATATGACTCTGTGAGCGTATGTGTAGAAATATAAGATCTCTCTTAATTCAAATAATTTTTTTCACATGTTAATTTTAAAAATATTAGTGTGAATTTATTTTATTTAATAAATTAAATTACTTATAGTTAATAATAGAATAGTATGATTTCAATTTACTTTAGTTTTTAATTTCGAAATACAATATGTGTGTGTGTTTGTGTTTAATCATAACTATACCAAAATGACACAGGAGACTACCCGTAGAATGCATTGCTTTGATTCTAAGTTGTATAGAATATGGTGTACAGCAACGTACGCACATCATTTATGAGCATATTTAATTAATTGATGTTATAATAACTAAGTGAATATATATAAAATTGATTATTTGTTTGGTGGTACAATTAGGAAGTGATATTATTTTAATAAGTTTGTCAGGTTAAATTTAATATTATATTAATAAATATATCTACAAGTAACTCAATATTAGAAAAGTATCTTAAAATGAAAGTTATATATTTGATTTATATATTATAATTTAAGTTTATTTATTTGGTTGGAGAAGTCGGAGGGTGATGAATAATATGAAGCATTGTGAGGGTGTAGGGTACGTACGTAGGGTGTATTATGTGTCGCCAAGTAACGTGAGGTTCCCCAGTGGGAATGATACAATGTGACAGAAAATATCTCAGACAATGGTTTTGCCTAATTTTCAGAATAATATTATATATTGCTCCTCAAAACCATGCCTAGCTATCATCTTTCGTCACTCAAATAAATGGTGTACAAGCTACTACCTATAACTCCCTTCATTAGTCAATCCAAAACACCTCGTAAATGAATCTAATGCCAAACTCTCAAATACTATAAATTCATGTGTATCTTTTTACTCTAACTCCAACTCATTTAGCTTTCAATACACAAAAGTTCAAAAATATCTCACTAGTTAGTAATCCTTATAGTATCTTTATTTAGCAAACTAAATTTTTTTATTTCATTTCATAATTTAGAATTTAGAATGTAAATTGCCGTTAGATTAGGGCTTGAAATTTAATTAATTGTTATTTATAATTTTATTATTTTTTGAATAACCTTTCCTAAAGCTAGAGTATAAAAACTTGTAATTAATTATAGGAATACCTAAAGAAAGGTTATGTCGAATTTATGTCTACCTTTGAGTTTATGGTGTACAAAGGATAAATACATTCTATTGGATTTTATTGAGAATCCAAGTCAAAGTCTCATATTCGATAACAATGAGAAAATAGAACATTATATGATTAGACTCATATATTATTGATGTTTGTATAACTCATAAGTAATCTCTTCGATAGACTCAACAGTAATGTCAGAATCTTAGAAAAAGTTACTCGTGAGGTACTAACCTCTTCTCGATAAACCCAACACACTCAATAATTTCTTTTATATAAGAATTGTAGGAATTTTAAAAGTTAAACTGGTATGATATGTTTTTATTTAGATTTTTTCACTGTATCTTTCCATGGGTTTGAGTCATCAGCAGCATCCTTTTTCTTCATTGGTCTCTATTTATTATTTATTTTATTTCTTTGAATTTCAATTCCACCCTTTTTCTAATTTTTTTTTCTCTTTCTCTTTAATTTATTGGCTGCTGCAGCAGTGTGGAAGCCAGAGAGAATCCAGTCTGATCCATCCATGCACAAAAGTCTGCCTAATTTTCCAAATAAAGTTAATAATAAGTGAGAAATCTGAGATTTTTCATTTTTTCTTTCAAACATAATAATCTTAAAATGAAATTCAAAAGGAACGTGTTTTCAAGGGTCCAAATTCCTTTTATTCAATCATCTCATGTTTATTTAATTCAAACCCAATAATTTCATGAATATTCAGGTGTGTCTTTGTCCAAATAATGTGGATTTAAAAAAATATTTTGATTTAATTAATCGATTCCAAATTCTTTGCATCCCATTAATTAGCTAAATGCTTTTACCTTTTTGAAAAGTGTCAATGCAAAATAGTATGAAATAAATAAAATAAATAAGATTAATTAATGAAATAATAAAAACATAAGAAAAGCAAGACAATCTTAACATTGGTCCAAGTGTTTGGAAAGTGTCACAATTCTGGTAGCTGTACCCATCAACTCACTAGTCCTGTTCTGTGTTGTCTTTCTTTCTGTATCGCAAACATTGGATGCTTTCTCTTTAGAGAAGACGAACGACAGAATGTGTGAGCCTTTCTATGCCTCTCAGGTCTTCAACGTTGAACATTTGAAACCTCTCTCTCTCACTCTCACTACCCTTCTTCCATATTAATTAATTATTAACACTGCGTGGAAATTTAAACTAAACTGTATTTTAATTTTAATCTTCTCTCCATGCTTTCATTTGACTTCTGTACCTGCATCTTTCTCTCTTTCTCTTTCTCTCTCTCTCACTCACACGATGTTTCAGATGATAAAATAATATATTTTTTGAACTGTACAAAACCAGGGTCTCTTATTTATAAGGCAGAAGCACTACACACCAAATCTTCATTCAGATGGGAAAGTGAGAGTTTGGATCCCTCAGAGAGACAGATAGAGGTTTTTAAGGGAATACTCAAAAGAGAGAGAGAGATATGGGAAGAGCTCCATGTTGTGACAAGGCAAGTGTTAAGAAAGGGCCATGGTCACCAGAAGAAGACACAAAGCTGAAGGAGTACATAGACAAGAATGGAACTGGAGGGAATTGGATTGCTCTTCCTCAGAAAGCTGGTAAGTGAACAAATGTTATGATTTTATGGAAACAATGCTTAAATGTGTATGTGTTTGTATATTTGTACACCCTCTTTCTCATCAGCTTTTGTTTCATTCCAAAATAGGTCTTAAGAGATGTGGGAAGAGTTGCAGATTGAGATGGCTCAATTATCTCAGACCCAATATTAAGCATGGAGATTTCTCAGATGAAGAAGACAGAATAATTTGCAGCCTCTATGTTAACATTGGAAGCAGGTATAGTGGTTGCTAACATTTTCATGTAACCACTATCAATAATGCTGAAAACAGTTATTTTTACCATTTTCTGACCAATCTAATCTGCAATCAATGAGCTACTTGTTCAGAATATTTGTATATGTGACATCTTTTTAAGAAATGGGAGAAAAAGGGCAACATAAACTGGTCCATTTCTTTATGTTTTTTTTTCAGAAAACCATGGTTGTTGTTCATAATCTGCCTATGGTAATACTTGGATAGCACTTCCACATGCATGCCAAGTTTTGATCCACCACTGTCATCCACTATGTCTAATTAAGATATTAATTGAGTAAATAATTTTCCTCGGTGGAAACTTTATAACATAATCCACTAGAGTTGGTCTACTGTGAGAGATTTGATTTTAGTCATTTGTACCAAAGTTTAACTTATTTAGCTTCCATGTATTTATCAACAGGTGGTCAATTATAGCTGCTCAGTTACCAGGAAGAACTGACAATGATATCAAGAACTACTGGAACACCAAGTTGAAGAAAAAGCTCATTGGGTTACTTCCTCTTTCTCATCACACAAAACAACCTTCATTTCCATCATCTTCCCTTCAAAACCCTCCTTCGTCTCACCAACTGTACGGAGAATACGGCAACTACATCCCAGTATCTTTCACCGGCACGGAACATCTTTCTCTTCCTTCAGCTAACTATGAAAGCACAACAGCCTCAGTTTCTCAAACTTTCTACCAAAACCAAGACTCCATGGTCAGCGTTAGTCCCATGCAATGCTATTACCCTGTCAGTGACAGCATGCTCATGTTTGGAAGCGAAGGAAGTTGCAGTTCCTCCGACGGAAGCTGCACTCAGGGAAGAGAAATGAAGCAAGAAGAAATCGGGTACCAGAGCTACAACCATAACTTGATGCTCAGTTACAACACCAACGATGGAGATAAGTCATGTGCTGGAGGGTGCTTCGACCAAACGCTAACACCGTTGGATTATGATCTTGAGGATATTAAGCAACTGATTAGCAGCAGTAGCAGCAGCTTGAATAATAATGTTGATGAAAACAAGAGAGAAGAGAAGGCGATGTACTGCTGCTATTACTAGTGACTGCAGCTGGTGATGACTGACTACTGGTAAAAGATATGATGATGGAGGAAGAAGGGTATGTTGGTATGGCAAAGATTCAGAATATTGATGACATTTCTGGGGCTCTGCGTTCTTTGATTAAATGAAACATTTCTTGTTTTGACAGTACATGGTAAAAGTTTCTTTATATTTTGTGCATATCTTCTCGGAAGTGGTGATGATGATTACGAAGACGATGATGTTAGATTTTTGTTGAGTACATATTTATATATATATATATATATATATATATATATATATATATATATATATATTATATATGCAAAAACTATGGAAGTGATTCATTATCTTTCTCTTGTTAATTATTTGGTATAAAAATTGATCTTTATCTTGTCGATGATAATGCATATGAGAATATGTGACTTGTTATGTCAGAAACTGCATTATTGAGCTGAGCACTCCGTTGAAGAATCTTTTGCAAAGTCTGAGTGAAGATGGCTACGTTAACAACGAAAACCTCAAATTTCTTGGCATTAATAATAAAATGAAAGCGATGAAATATGGGCAACAGAAGAAAAGAAAGACTATGAGGTTAGGGAAATTTTGTTGTCTTGTGTGGAAGTGTGGGTGCTGGAGCTGTAACACTAACTTCAAATTATCGAATAAATTATTAGCCGTTTTGAATAAGTTGCTTTTATTCAGTGTCACGACAACAAAGGCAGCAAAAAACATGAAACTTGTTTCCTATGTCGTTCCTCCCAAACAGAACCCATTGTTGACAAATTCACACTCATTTTTAACTCTACGTTTACAAACATGCTCATTCTTCTTCATTTTTCATCTTTCTTTAAATTTTATAAAGACTTTTTATACTGTTAATTAGCTAGTTCATTATAAATTTTTATATACCACAAGTTTCTTTGACTTTTCAAATCATTCATATGATAGTTATATCCAGTGTTTTTTTCTTATTGACAGTTATATAAATAATCTTAGGTATGCTAATTTTGAATACTTTAACCTATACTTTTAAATTTATCAAAACTGTGTGGAATTTTGTGATATACATACAGTTTTCTCTTAATTAAAAAAAAAGTTTCCTTTCATTATTGAATTATTACACTTTTATTATATATCCCTGGAATCAGTTTTAATTTAGTTCATACAAAAGGATTATTAATTAGTTTTTATATATAGTTATTATCTATAGTTATTATCTATCATTTTCTGCATAAGTTTTAAAACATTAGAGCGTGAACAATATGTATAATACATAAAGATTAGAAACAATATATTTTTCGTCCATGATAGTTATTTGTTCACGTTTTACGTTAACTTTATGTCAATTTTGTGATACTATAATAGCAATAGATGACAGATACCAAATTCAAAATGATATAAAGAATCTCATTGAAAATACTTTTGTAAAGACTTTGCCATATTTTAGCATAAAATATTCATTAACTTTATTAATAATTTTTTCCTTTATAATACGTTGCACTCAAACCAACCTTAATAACTTTCGGTAAAAGATTAAAAAAAAAGTAAATGGCAAATTACATAAGCATCTATTTTTTCTTGTTATTTTGCCAATGAGATATATCTGAGTGATTGATTTTACTATTTTATAATATAATTAGAATTATCTCAAGAATCAACGGTCAAACTAACGAAAATTTGAGATCATATATAGTGGAACAAAAAATAACATATTAAATAGAAATGGACCCCCATACACATGAACCCTCCCCTAGCTGTTGCTGTTCCTTTTGTTTTTAATTAAGAAAAATAAAAGGAAATCAAATAATAAAATCACTCTCCACAAAAGTACTTTTATTTATATCATATTATCATCTTTATAGGTTATCTATCGCTCTCAAAGTATAGTATAATATAGCATGAATGAATGATATTAGTAAAAGCACTTCCAAAAATCATGTTTTCCAAACACAGCCTGTGTTTAGAAACAATACAGAGATTAAGGGTCAGTTAGATTTTTTTTTTTAATTAAAAGTATTATTAACATATTTTTCTATTCACAAATACATACTAGTGTGTAGTCATGCTTAATGAATAGAGTTTTTTTTTTTAATTTGGAAGTTGACTTATAGTTGTAATTATCATAATATTTTTTATTATTATTTCAACTTCTTATATTTTGAAAAGGTTTATACAGATAAGAGATCAAAAAGGGTTATCTTAAATGATTATTTGAAAAAAAGAAAAAGAATACCTTAAACAAACTAGCTATGAGTTAATTATAATGATTTTAATTAATTTCTATTTGTGTATAACATTTAAAAATAAATTAAAGATATTTATTTATTTTGTTAATGACTAATCTCTATCAAATAATGTCATTTTTAGTATTTTTGTTTTTCATTTTTGTAATTTATGATATTTAAATTCTAAATCATAATTAAAGAATAAGGAGAAGTTTAATTATCTTAACAAGAGGTTGTATGTTTTACTTTTATCTCATAAAAGCAAATTTGTAAGATAATTTTTTTTACTTATTTATATATTAATATACTTTAAACTTATATATATATATATATATATATATATATATATATATAAAGATCATAACATAATATAATTGTGATTTCACTTTAGTCTGTTTTAAGGATCTACTAAGCACGTCATGATTCAAGAAACTTAAGTTAGGTTGAAGTTTCGTCAATTTTAAACTAAGAGTCAAATATAACATAAAAGAAAACTAATTCACATTAGTGTAAAAAAAGGATTTTGATGTCGTAAAAAAAATATCAACGTCATGTTGAAAGACGATAATTTCACTTCAAAAGCAAAAAATTACAAGATGTTGGAAATTATCATTTTTCTGACGTTAATTAATTTCAGAAATATCATTTTTTTCATTCAATCAACTCCTTTATTTTTCTTTATTTTTTTAATTAATAGTAATCTATTTTTACAACTCTACAAACTTTAAAAGCAAAAAACTAACTATTTTTATTTTATTTTATACAACATCTTCTATGAATTATAAACAAAAAATATCACAAGTGAATGGTGCAACCATAAATAGTAGTGTATATTGACTATTAACTTGTGTGAAATTTATTTTGATACCTATGAGTATTTATTTTTTGTTGAAATTTTTTTACCATTCCTTAGAATCCCTATTTCAGGGAAAAAATTCCAAGAGTCTCTACTTTAAGTCTATCTGAAGTATAAAAATTATTTGAAAAATCAATTATGATAAATCTTTAAACGAACATAACATTTGCTCCAAGTTGTCAATTTGCTATTCTTATATATGGGGTAGAAAAAAAATTCAATCACGTGGCAGCCCCCACATAGCCGATTGTTCCTTCTCTATTTTCAAAGAACAAAAGGTCGTTTTTTGTTTTTCATCATTTTTGTTTTTTTGGTTTTTCCAAACTTTGGAAAAATATTTCATATACTTAGACTTTGAATTTTGATCTAATTTTTTTTATGGGGGATTCTCATGATATTTTAGTGTTTTGAACAAATTTTCAGGTCATTTGGATTTGTTTTGAATATACTCAATTTTATCGTATGGTGTATGAACAACAAGAAACAAGTTCAACAATACTCATATCAACAATACTAACAGGTTGAGCTAGTTTATAGCCCATATAAAACGAAAACGGAAACGAAAATGAAACTAACCTTCTTGAAGGTGGGTTCGCCGGAATAACTCGTTACCGCCAGTGAAAGGAGAACACTTATGCTCCAAAGAGTACTTGTGCACGAAACCAATTGGTCAAAACTAAAGAAAATCATACCTAAAGTTATTATTCAACGTGCATTTATATAAAATGAAAGAAAAACTACTTGTGTTGGTCGTCGAAACCTTCGTCCGAAAATGGTTTGAGCAAAGAAGAGAGTTTCGCTCAAAGAAAAAGTGAATAGATTTTCAACCTCCTATCCAAATTTTGAATGAATTCACTAACATATAACATCTAAAAAGTCCCAATTCCATCTAGGTAAGTAAATAAAAATAAAAACTAAAAAAATAATGATTAATGGTGAGTAAAAAAAAGAAGAAAAAAATAAAATAAATTTCTTGAAAAAGATATATATATATATATATATATATATATATAATTTTCAAACTTTAATTTAGTTCAAGAGCTCAAAAGTTTTATGCATATTTTCATCCTTCTTTACTTTTGATACTCCTTACAAATATTTGTTGAAATATTGGTTTCAAGATAAAGGTATATTTTTTTATATAGTTATAATTTGAATCAATATTATGCTAATAATTATAAGCAATATTTTTTATAATAATTAGAAATAATATCTTTGTATTATAATATAATTTGATGCGTCAATTTCTTTTTAATAGAGAAAAATATTATTTTAAAAATTGACAAAGTTTTTGACAATAATTATAATCAATGTTTTAGATATTATTTGATTTGATTTTTTGCATCCAGAACCATTTTTTCCCTATTTTGTTCATCAATTAAAGCAAGGTCATCGTAATATTATAATATGTGTATATAATACGCATCCTATATCATCGATAAATCAACGAAAAAAATTACAGAGAGACACACAAATATAACAGGGACATAGAAACATAGAAAGAATGGAGGAATGTATAGATGAGAATAAGTTCTCATGTAGAAACAACTACATTTACTAAGAAAGAACTAGTTGGAGTACCAAAAAGTTGAGAAAGTATGTCACCTCCACTTTTTTTCTTTAGATTTGGTTATTATATTATATTGTAAGTGTGCGTTTTTCTTTTACACGTAACTTGACATTTTTTACTAGGGGCATTATTTTCACTACTCATAAATATCTTGTTTTAAATCATAAAAAGTATGTCGCCCCCACTCTTTTTCTTTAGATTTGGTTATTATACTATATTGTACGCATTTTTCTTTTACACATAACTTTGACATTTTTTACTAAGCGCATTATTTTCATTACTCATAAATGTCTTGTTTTAAATCATAAAAAGAAGGTATTCCATCACTTTTTTGGTATTGGATAGATCCCTCACATCAAGTTATATCTATTTTCAAATTTCCTTTAAAAAGATTAAATAAACAATTCCAAAAAAATAATGAATATTTTCTTATTACCTATTTTCACATTTAAAAAAAAGAAATAAAATAAAAGATAAAGATGTTTTCATATTCATAAAGGTATGAGTACTCTTATGATCATCCTATTGTCCTAGTGCTTAATAATTTTTTTCTAAAAAATTAAATATTGTTTTAAAAAAAAGGTATAAGTACTTGTGTGATTGTCCGTGTCGACCTAGTACTTGTTTCTTTCTTTTTTTTCCTACCATTTCTGAAGTATCTTGTCTTAATTTATGGTTTTCCATAATTTTTCAGAATGAATTATGGTAACGACTCTCAAAACTTTCTTTATTAAACTTGTTTATTTTTGGTTCGTCGTTCCGTTCCAGCAAAGATTGACTTTGTTTCTACATAATTCTCATTAAGAATGAGAAATCAGGTTTACATAGTTATTTTAAAAAAAATTTGTTTAGTAATGTTGATATTTTGATTTTGAAGATTTTGTAATTTTTTGGTATTTTAGAAATGGTGGGAAAAGGAAATAAACAAGTATTAGGCCCACGTGGACGATCACACGAGTACTTATACATTTTTAAAACAATATTTAATTATTAAAAAAAAACACTAGGACGATACAAGTGTTCATACCTTTATAAATGTGAATTTTTTTATCTTTTATTGTATGATTTATTATTTTTAGAAATAAGAAAATATTCTTTATTTTTTTGAATTGTTTATTTAATCTTTTTAAAAGAAAATTTCAAAATAAATATCACGTTATACGAGAGATCAAAGCAATACCAAAAACAATTAGAGAAGACCTTCTTTTTAGGATTTAAAACAATATATTTGTGAGTAGTGAAAATAATATCCAATAAAATGTCAAAGTTATGTGTAAAAGAAGAACGAGTACAGTATAATATAATATTCAAATTTAAAGAAAGGAAAGATGTGACATACCTTTCCAACTCTTTTAGTATTCCAAATAATGTTTTCTTAGTAATTGTCATTGACAAAGATCCTTTTACGTGAGAACTTATTCTATATATTTTTTCTCATTTTATATGTTTCTATGTCTTGTGCGTTAGACTCAATTTAGTTAAAATTTCAAAAAAGAAATTAAATCAAAATTTCAAATAAATAAACTAATTGAATAAAAAATACTATCCTGTGATAATAAAATTGATAAGTACTACTATCATTATCATGCAATACAATGTTAATATGACATATACCATTTTTAAAAGAACAACATTAATAAATTAAAAAGTTAAAAATATTACAAACTTATACAACATATATATACAAATACAACATTAAAATTAGTTTAATAGAAAATTTAAATTAGATATTTTTTGAAAATTTAAACTACGCAAAGAAATACGAGAACTAAAATAACAATTAAATGTATAAGATAAAAGGAATTAAGTTGATGAATAAGATAAAAGGAAATGAGTTGACGAAGGTTAATGAATTTGTTATCTTTAGGTATCTGTAGTTTACTATAAAATGTTTATACTCGTTTTATTCTTATTTGTAGAGAAATGACAATAAGAGGAATATGTTGGGTTGTTGGAAAGGCATCACAGAAACATCATAAGATGGTGTAAGCGACAAAAGAACATAACACATTTTTTCTTTACATTAACAAAAACAGGTTTTGTGGTGTGGTGGAATCCTCATTGGGAACCCAATCGAAAAGGTTCCAAAAAAACAAGATCCCCAAGATTTCTGTCAGACTTTGCACTTCCTCTACTTTCAAATCAGAAACACAGTACTCACACTAATTCACTTTTCAATCCAAAAAAAAATATCTTAAAAATCAAACATTGATTCATTCTAGCCTTATAGAAATATCATAAAGGCCATCGTCTTATTTTAAAAAATATTATTTAGCATACATATTTTTTTTTATATATTATTATTTATTTTTTACTATTTCTTTTAAAATATATCATAATATCATTACTCATTTATTTTCTTTATTACCATTATAAATAGAAATAAAAAAAAATAACAAACACGAATATATGTAAATAAAATCTACAATGAATAATTATTATCCACATATATTTATTATCTACAAATAATAAATAATGAATATTTTAATATCCGGTTCTAATATAACTTAACTATATTATTACATTCCTACAAGTTATCTTCATTATCTTCGTAACTCTGGTTATGCAATACAATATTTTTATTAGATAATACATCAGTTTATTTTAAAATCAACCTTCACATTAAGACCTCATTCGTATACAATAATTTTACAAGAATCTAAAATTATTTAATGATGTGCCGACATACATTAAAATCAATGTGATATATATAGGTTTAAACCCTCCATTGGTCCTCATATTTGTGTGCAAATCTTAGTTTGGTCCTCAAGTTTTGAACTGTCTCAATTGAGTCATAATTTTTGTAAAAATGCACACATTTTACCCTAACCGTTAAGTTGTCTCAAACGACGTTAATTGATGCTGAGATGAAATTTTTATTGTAGGCTTAATCTCTCCCTTGGTCCTTATGTTTGTGTGAAAATCTCAGTTCGGTCCTCAAGTTTTGAACTGTCTCAATTGGGTCATAATTTTTGAACTGTCGACAACGGCGACATTTTTTAGTTTGAGAGGGAGAAAAGGTGTGAGTCGGGGGGTTTGAGGGTTTGAGGGTGGAGGAATGAGTGAATTGTGATCAGTGACTGGAAGGTAAAAGAAAGACCATAGCCACGTGGATTTAATGATTTTTAAACATAAAAAAAAAATTCAGCTCAGTTCAAAGTTAACGCCGTCTCAATACACTTAATGGTTGGGGTAAAATGTTGTAAAATGTTTGCATTTCATAAGGACTTGAGAAAAAACTTGAGGACCGAACTGAGATTTTCACACAAACATAAGGACCAAGAGAGGGATTAAGCCTAAAATAAAAAATCATCCCAGCATCAATTAACACCGTTTGAGACAACTTAACGGTTAGGGTAAAATGTGTGCATTTTTACAAAAATTATGACTCAATTGAGACAGTTGAAAACTTGAGAACCAAACTGAGATTTGCACACAAATATGAGTACCAATGGAGGGAGGGTTTAAGCCATATATATATATATATATATATATATATATATATTATTTCTTATACTTACAAATTTTGAAATTACATACAACATGATATAAACTTTGAAGATAATACATAATTAATAATTATAAATTAATAGTACGAATAGTTGAAAAGTTCACATTTAGCATAATTTATTAACGATATATGGCATTATGTTTTTTTTTTTCTGTATATATCTAATCAGAGGAAATATTTTCTATAAAATTTATTAATATTTTTTCTCAAAATATAAAGTCAAAATGTACGACCAAGCAATAATGTGACACATAGTATCTAATTATGTAGGGTACCCTCTAAGGAGAGTGGGTGACCACAAAATCTGAAGGATGACCATACGCACACGCCACTACCTCCACAGATGGGACCATTAAATACAAAATAAGGTTAGAGATGTTATATGTATTGTTTCTATAATTAAATTAAAATAAAAAAATATAAAAAATAATCATTGATCTTATATATTCATTGTATAATATTGAGTAAGAGTAGAATATATAATGAAAGAAAAGTATAATTTATATATTGTTATCTAGGTACACGACACTTTGTAATTTTGGAACTTTGGAGAACTAATAGTTATAATTTGTTTTGTAAATATTTTAATTTAAACTTTATTTTAAAATGCAACAACAAAAAACGAGGCAAATTGAAAGGAAAATACTTACAAACAAAAGATGGCATGTACCAAAAAAATGAGTAAACACGCAACCTCTTCCAATGTAATGATGATACGAAGGTTTGAATAAACAGAGAAATTTCGAGATGAAAGTATTTTGGTAGAAGAGAACAATAATTCTAATTAACATTAAATTAAATTAAATTAAGATAATTACAACACAATGTTACGATTAGGCAAAAATATTATTTCAAATTAATTATGAAATAACAATTTTTATTATCACCAAGGAGATGAACAGAAATAGTTAATTAATTGTTCATAAGAGTCGTATCAAGTAATGTCCAAGTTTGATACTCAGTGAAAATATCATTCACCAAACTTTATTTATTTATGATTGAGAGAATAATGTAGCAATGTTGAGCATCAAATCACAGCATAAGTCTTGACAGACATTATTTAATGGGTAATGATACTTTGACATCTAGAATGTGACAAATTTTTGACATCACCACGTGTTACATTCTAGGTGGTCCACGTGTTTTAAAAAATAAAATGACAGAATGACATGTATTCACTGTGGAGTTCAAAACAAATGCCAGATTCAAAAATGTCTTCTTGGTGCTAAAAGTTAGCCTAAACTACCCAGTTATTTGTACATTGCTACCATTTTCCTTTCTGCACCATCATTTAAAAAAAAATGTAATATGCCCCCCTCGTGCTACCTAAACTACCCACTTATTTGTACATTGATCTCAAATTTGTTACTACACATTGAATTCACTTCATTCTGTCATTTTATTTTTTAAAACACATTACCATCCAGAATGTAACACGTGGCAGTGTAAAAAATTTGTGACATTTTAGATGTCAAATTATCATTACCCTTATTTAATATAGGCTGCTACTGACGACACTCAGAACACAAGATAGTAGCAATTCAATTTTCTAATTTTTTATTTATTTGTAAGAAAAAAAAATAAAAAAGTTACAATAGTATTAAATAACTGCTGTAAATAATTTAATTAAAGAGGTTTAATTAATATTATTTTGACCTACAGTGACCTTCTATTTTTGTGGGAAGATGAGAGTGAAAAGACCGAAACTGAAATTCAAGCATAGATTCAATGATGACATAATAAAGTGATTAAGATGTTTCATTTAATTTATTGAATTGATTAAAGAATTATTAAGAAGTTATTAGTTGTGAAGGAAAGGAAAAGGAATTGGTGTTTTAGGTCTTAACCTTCCAGCTGGTGGACTCTTATTGACTATTGTCTGCGACTATATATAGATATTCAATTATTTTAATTTTGTTTTCTTGTTGGTTTCCACAAATAAGACATTGAATAAGGACCTAAGTGGAAAATGTGTATTGAAATGGAATTTACGTATATTCATAGGCATTGGTTAAAAAGCTAACCAAACACATTTTGACTAACTACTCCTTTCATATTTCTCTGATCATGACTTCCAACAAACAACTCAGCAATATTAATGCGTCCATTCTTATTCAATATTACACTATGTTACCTCACTCTTTAACTTATTTTATATCCTATAAATCTTTCTTGAATTTGCATAAAAATATAAAAAAATATATATATTTTCTCTGTTGTTGTCAAAACGGATCATTCGGTTTAGCTTACCACAGATTGTTCATTTAGTGAATCAATCTAACCCGACTCATTTATTAGCGAGTCAGCAAAATTTGAATCTGGTTCGATTCATCATGGATTTGTAGGTTAAACGAGTGGTTCCCTAGTTCACTTAATTACCATTATTTTTAAATAAAAAAATTACAAACTTTTTATAATTCAAATTTAAATAAATTTCACTCCCAAAATAATATTAAAATTCAAAATAATAAAAAAAAGTGCAATAGAATCCACACATAATGAACCAAATGGTATTTTTTTAGGGTTTCATAAGATAATAAATTAATAAAATAAAATTAGATACTCAGCTTACTACAGATTCAATCCGGATGAACCGGGTTTAAATAAGCCGGGTTAAAAATTGACCCATATAAAAAAAATATTTTTTTCAAACCTAATTCGACTCAAACCCGTTGTGAATCGAATTGACCCAGAGTTTGTAACCCATTTTGATAGCTCTAATTTTATAACTGTTTAACTTTTTATATGTTAGAAATTCAATGAATTTATTCCAAAAACATTACATCATCAAACTGTACTTGTAAATCAAATCTCATTACCATTATATTTACATAGCTCATGAAAGTGTTATGAAATTTACAATTTATTGTGATAGTTTATGCGTCATTTTCTTTTATTTTTCTTTTTGACTGCAAGTAAATGAAGTATTGCTTGTTATAAACAACAAACACTTAGACAATGCGCTAAAATTATCTTACCTAATATAAAATTACAATTTTATTGCTTTTCACATGATTTAAAGTTATTTTAAAAGTGATGCACCTATATTCTTTGACAACAAACTTACAAAATATTTCATGAAGACATTCCAAACAAAAAGTAATATATAAATAAATAAATAAATATATATATATATATATATATATATATATTTATTTATATATATATATATATATATAAGAAGTAATTCATATTTTTTGAATTTAAGGTTTAGATTAGGGTTTGCGAAATATATTATGTATTTGTCATCATTTATTTTATAAAATAAAAATACTTTCTGATATTTACCTGTTCTAACGGTTTGTTAATGTTCACAATAGATCTTTCCGTGCAAATAATTTGATCTTTATTTTCTAACATGACCTAGAAATTAAAGATATTACTAAAGAATATATGATTTACAATAAGAAAAACAAATAAATATTTCTTTCAATTGTAAAATATATTTAAATATTTGCAATTCAAATCAATATCAAACAAACTGATATTTTCAAGTGTTATGAACTCTCTCAAAACATAACAGGTTCAAATGTATGAATTTTAAGTTTTATAAAAATTATCACAATAGTAAAAATGTCAAATTTATGCATTTCATAAATTGACATGAGAACACTTTGGAGTCATGTTTTTTTATGTCATGATATCACTTTTTCTCTCAATTGTTTTCACTTATTCAATATTCACATATTAACTTAGACTTCTAAACTTTTTTTTTATAACTTTGATAATACTTTTTGTGCTATTGCATTCAAATGTAGTGTATTTCTGAAAACAAAAACATATATTTTATTAAATCAAATACATCTAAAACACATAAATTTCTACAATATTTTCTTTTTTATCACAATTTTGATTATACGATTTATTTTTAAGAAGTTTTTTTCCTTACTATATTTTTAATTACACATTCTTTTTGTTTGTTCAATTTCATTTATAGAGTATCTTTTTTCATTTCACGAAACACGCAACTCTTTTTTTCTCTCTCAATTATTTCTAGTTCAATACTCACAAAATTTACTTATATTTCTAAATTACTTTTTCTGTTTTTCATAAGCTTAACAACCATAGTCAATATGAATGAATATAACAATTTTTTTATTAGATGAACACAAATAGTTAATTTACTGAACATAAAAGTAGGATCAAATAATGTCCAAGTTTGATACTGAATGAAAATATCACTCACCAAAATTTATTTATTTATGTTATATATATATATATATATAATATAAATTTTCATAAATTGAAATTACATTGTGTGAAATAAAATTGAGAGAATAATGTAGCAATGTTGAGCATCAAATCACAGCATAATTCTTTACTAGTATAAATTCAACGAGGATATAATAAAGGGATTAAGATGTTCCCTTTAATTTATTGAATTAAGTAATGAATTATTAAAAAGTTATTAGTTGTGAAGTAAAGGGAAAGGATTTGCCTAACATTAGAAAGACTGTTTCTTCCTCTACCTCGTCAAATTTCTTTTTGTACCCCTGTTACGAGAATAAAAGCTGTCGAAATTTTTTTATCGAGAATGGATGGTGGAAATTTGATATCTGGATTCGTGTTTCCCGAGACATAATATATATTTCTGGAAAAGAAAATAAATTATATTATTGATTACTATCTTCTGAAAAGATATTTTTGAAATTGGTCTAGTGTATTTCGAAAAATAAAATCCGAAAATTCACATATTTGATTGGTCCAGGAAGAAACAGTCATGAGAAATTTCTCAAATCGTAGCCCAATCCACGTAAAATGCTCAATTCCAGAATTTCTGATAAGAACATAGTCTAAATCTGGTTAGTTTTGAAATTTCTGACTCACTTGTTAACTATTTTATCCAAACATAGTCTAAATCAAATTTTCATTCATTAATTTAAACTGGACAATAAATTCAATGATATTTTATTAATAAAACTACAACCACAGGATATCAAGCAATGGTGTAAGATATCTACTATTTAAGCAAGTAGTATGTTGTATAAATATTTGTTCATAATATTCATATGATTAACTATAAAATTATTTTTTTACCTAAATAAAATTATTATACAAAATATTACTATCTATTTGTTTATTATATAATTAGGTTAGAATGAATTTTATTTCATTTGAAATCATATAAAGTAGTTACCCAAATCAATACCATTGGAAAAGTATTGCAGTAGCACTTTCACATTAGTGGGAATTGTAATGTCAACAGTGGCAGCTTCTTTCCTATGGTAAAGTTTGAACTTTACTACACCTCTAAGAGTTTTGGACTACTTCTCATTCAATTCTAGAATGCGTTTTTCAGTCTTAATCCAACCCTAGCAAAGGAGCCAATTGCAGAATATATGCAAAACCAATGTAAGAGGATATCATGCATAATCACAGGAAAGCAAACCGTTCTCACATATTATTACTTTTCTAGAAAGCATACTTGTATCACACATCCATTGCAAAGGTAGAAGTCACCACAATCCTTATTTATTCTGGTCTTATAACATTATTCATCCTTGAAGGGAAGCTTAAAAACACTACAGACTCTTCAGGAGCAAACACCCAGTTAAAATCGGTGGGGATATGAAAATTTATCACACAAGACCCCGGCCTGCAACAACAATCAGAAGATTTCATAACAAAAAACATGAGGAAACCCTTAGCCCTAAACAAAGAGAGACAAAACAAATCGTATTCGGTGAACAGGTGCATTCAAGGGCTTGCCCGGAAAATGAAGGCAACGGAATAGAAAACCAGAGTATGTACCTGAAGGGGGTATCTTAAGCCTAAGATGCACTTTCAGTTACACTTCCTATTCCTTTTAGATCAAAGATTTCAATCCAGTATCCATCAGGGTCCTTGATAAATGCTATACCTCTCATTTTCCCTGCAGAAAATAATTCAAAAATAAAGAAAACTAGGCAGTGATATTTGAAGCAGTAGTAATGCTGGAAAAGTCTGACGCAATCAGCAAAATTCGGACATCTACCATCAACAATCAACATTTGTGCATCCCTAGGCTACTAAAAAATTGCAGCCAACAATTGTCAGCCCTACTTCCAGATAGCTCTGCAAGTAAAGTTTGATCCATTTTCTTTAATCATTGCACTGCCACAAAAATCAGATCACAGTAGCACCGGCATCCATACAGAAGTCAACTGAGTGTTTCCATTGATCAATAAGAATAAAATCTAATTGTTGTCCACAGGTTCAGCATTCCTAAATAGATACAATCACCCTAATTTCCCTAACTGCTTTTTATTAATAGGCGTAATAATAACAGCCAGCCTACTATCTTTTCTCCTAATAATATATACCTTCAACTGCATTTCTCGTAGAGAGAGAAGAAAGTTTTTTTTAGGACGGAACATTGTTCTGTTTAGGTTTTTTCATCTAGTTATAATTAAGTTAAAGTGCAAGAGATGGGGTACGGTCGTAGGCATTTAGAAATTCTGGTAGGTTGTCTAATTAATCTATATATAACATAATTGCAATACTTATAACATTTGAAACCACAACCATACACCAAAACTTGTGAGTATATGGTCTCTTTGTGCAGCCACACAATAATACTTATTCTCTGTAGTTTTTCTTTTCGCGATACTGTACAATTGCTCTCTGTGCTCCACCAATAAAGGGTCCCATAATGCATCCGGCAACTCCAAGGTGGCTTCAAAACACGGGTAGTGTTGGGGTGATGACAATGATGACTCTGAGACAGAGCAGAACAGTGTGTTGGTGCTAGAACAACAGCACTAGAAGAGGACAGACGATCATGGATACAAAGCTGGTGGAAAGATTCAAGGCATCATTTGAAGATGCTGATCAAATAGAGTAGATGCAAAGGCAGAAAATTTTAGTATTTCTAAGAAGCAGCGAAGCAACCAGCTGAACAGCTCCACCTCGCTTTCATCAGCATGACGATGTCACAGTGCATTCATTTCACTTGTGGTGCCAAAAGACTGATGACTTTTTTCCAGGTTAGCCCTCTCCCTGCGGGGCCTACTACTTTACACACAAGAGTTTTACAACCAAGGCAAGGAAGGTTTTTCAACAAATTAGACGCATTTTTTAGATATTTACTTTCAATTCCAAGTAATCCCGATATGAATGACAGATTGAGAACTACGGAGTCATATACTATGCCTAGCCTATTCAACTCAAACCCAAGCTTTTAATATTTCACACTCAGGTTATCCATTCACATCACTAGAATTAAATATAGATGTCATCAAGCACTCGAATCATACAGACCACAAAAAAACATAATAATATATTATTCTGTATGGAACAAAAGGAATTCATGTTGTCCTGTATTGTACAACAGACATAAAACACAAACAATCCATAGATGTTAAAAATGACAATATATTCGAAAATGTACATGAGAGAACCACTAGAAAGCTAGAATAAATTGAAAACTAAAGAAATTTGTTACCTTCATCTGGTTTCTTAACAAACTCAACTCCCAGATTCTGAAATCTTTCACATGCCTTTACTGTGTCATCAACAGTTATGCCAATGTGTCCTGTAATCAGAAAGACAATTTACTACCAGAATTCAATCCCCTATTTATCCAAAAAAACAGAGTACTAACCCTGTTTTATGCTAATCATAATCCTAATTAAAAAGGAAAACAAAATCATGAGATATGGAAATATGGTAGCCAATCCTAATAGATAGCGAGGAAATTCAGACACTAACAACATAAGATATTCATAGGCATGCTAAAATAAAGATAATATTGGATATTTTCACAGGATCTAACATCGTTTAGTTACTATAAACATTTCAAAAAATGAAGACCAACGAAATTCATCATTCGATGAAATTAATGTCTCTGTAAACATTTTTAAAAGAACCAACAACTGTGCTAAGGTGTACACGAGAATTTTTTAACAAAAGATTTTCACAACTCTGTATTTCATGAAACATGTTATCTCAAAGCATTATATAAGGACCTAAATTTTGCAACTACGAGGGGCAATGATAGCCAGTAATTCAGCTTTTTTTTCTGAGATAACAATCTGTAATCACCAAATCAAGAAAATAAAAAGGCTTTATAGTACAAACTGCACCGTGGCAATTGCCAAATTAAATTAAATGAAATATCACACCTACCAAAGCCGCGAGGTTCAGAATTTCCATTGTGGTATCCTTTGAACTCTGGATCACTTTCAGTACCCCAATTACTGTACATTATTGTGACTGTTAGATAGGAGACTGCTGGGATAAAGAAATAAACAAGTTTATATTCCTTACTGTGTCAGTTCAATTGTAGCCTTTTGGGAAAAGGTCCAAACCGTTTTATCAACTGGATTACTTGGAGCTTTTGTCGTATCCTAAAAGACAAAAAGTGGAAGAAAAATATCAAGAGCATATCTACAAAAATTAGAAAAACTGTGTATATGAGCTTAGAGAAAGTTGTCAGTAAGAATTATTTACAGAAGATTTAATATTGCCATCACAGTATATACATAATCCACATTCAGTGTTCCTATTAGCACGACTAAATTTTCACCCACAAATAGGTTCAAAAATATGTCATACCTCATAGCCCAAAAAATACAGGCTGAACTTCATGAAGGGAAAATCCAGCCTCTTAAGCAACCTAAACCAACCAACAAACTGTCATCAGCATTCATAGCATTGACAACCGAGAAAAAAATTCTAAATAAAGAGGAATCTGGACATAGACACAATATTTGCGAATATAAAAACAGACCAAGGAATTCATTACACAAGACAATATATTAGTTCAAATTTAATTTTAATAAAGTGTCAGGATAAAGATCTTTTTGGTGCCAATTAATCAAAAATAACTTTTAGATATGACTTTTAGAGTAGTTATTGTAGAAGGTAAAAACTCAACAATATTTTGTAACTCGTATACTAACACACACAGAGGACAATATGACATGTGTAATATCCAAAATGTAGAACATGGAAACACAGATCTATACATTACATCTTATGAATCATTTCAATTGAAATATTCCAAATCAGGTATAAACAAAGTTAGTCAAATATAACAATCTAAACATATTGTCACCTAATACAAAAGTAATCTAATCCATATCTAAAATCCAAAAAGTGAAAAGAAGATATAATTCATTTAAGACATTTCATTCCCTTGATCATCGTCGTCATTGAAAAAGACACTTTAGCCGAGATTCATTTGAGACAAATTAACAACGTTAAACAAATTCACATTATCTATGATAGGAGAATAAATAAAAACATTCCCACTAATACATACATAATCTAAATATTCATGATTATATGGGATTGGTTACTTATTTATATAAGCATAATACAAATTTAGAAGTTTAAGAGTTTTAAAAAAATGAGTGTAATTTGTCCTTGTTAACTTTGTGTTTGAGTCATGTCATAATTATGTCAAAAACCCAAAATAAATGTTTTTAAATTAAACACTTCACCCATACATGGCATATGCATGTTATGTGTCCGATAAGTGTTGAACGTAGGACACACCATTTAAGTGGTGTGTATGAGGCTCATAGCTTCAAATTAACTCTTATTTTCTATCATTTCTATTTATATTCTCTATCTATTTTTATTTCCTCTGTCATTCAATGGGAATGCTAATGTGACCCCGATACTTGACGATAGTGTCTCATTCTAATAAAATCAAATTAGATTTGCGAGTAAATATCCAAATTGGTCCATGAGAGTGATTTGATTAATAGGTTTCTCATTAAAATTTTCATATAAATAAATTCCTGAAAATTTTATCTCTTTGCACATAAGTCCCTCCATAATATAAAGAAAAATCGGTAGTTGGACATCAAATACCCTCAAAAAAGACTTCTATGCAACAAAATGAATTTTTCAAAGACCCATTTACATATAAATTTTAATCAGAGACGTATCAAATTTTAAGGACCAATTTGGGTATTTACTCTCAGTTCGGGAGAAGGTTATGTTCACTTTCAAGCAGCAACAAAGAAAAAAAAAATAACAAACATAATAAGAGGTTGCATCCAAAAGAGGAAACTCACGACATGCCCAAGACGCGAGAATAGAAATCAAGGCTCACTTCGGGGTCCTTGATTCGAAACATCTACAATTAAAACCACAGTTAAGAAGTCAAAAGGTAACCCCTGAAACAAAACAATGATAAGCATAACGATAAAAGGTCTCACAGTTTGCTGCATAAAGTAACCCTTGGTAGCTTCGTCCGGAGTTGCATGCAGACCGGGGTTGTTGGCGGGCGATTCCTTGGGTTCCGAAGCCATTGAGAAGAATCGCAATCGATTCGATTTCTGAAGAAAAAGAAAAAGAAAAAGAAAACGAGAGCATTAAGCATATAAGCATAGAATAGAACAGGAGTGAGGCATTGATTGAAAAGAGGGATTTGGAACCTTGGTTTTGGGGGTGAGAGAGAAATAGGATGGAATTGAAAAAGGTGATAGAAGGGGTTGGGAATTGGCTACCAATCGAAGACGAGAAAGACGATGTAAGGAAGCTGTGGCTGCCATTTGTGGATTTGGTATTTATATGAATAATTCAGAGTGAGAAAGAGAGAGGAAGAGAAAGTAACTGTACCTTGAGAGGTTGAAGTAGATGAGGATGAGACTGATCCAGAGACCCTGGATATTATGAACATCATTTGGTTATTTAACTAAGGCATTCATTTAATATTATCTGTGTTTATTTTTTACTCTTATTTTTCTTAAAAAAATATAAAATTTTTAAAATTATTTTATTTTTATATTATGTATCAAATAAATATTATAGTATATCTGTCATAAATTATTTTTACCACCAGTTTCTTTTCTCATATTTTATTTTACATAACTTTTCTCAAATAATATTTATAATATGATAATAATATTTAAATGATATTTTTTTACAATATTTAAACATTATCATAATATTATAATAGTATTTATAATTATTATTATTAATTGTAAAATAATTTTAAACAAATCACAAAATAACATAATATTTAAATATTATAAAAAAATATTGATTAAATATCATTATCTTATAATATTGATGTGAGGGTGATGTATTGTTATGGATAACACACATTGTCTTGAAGCCATGTGACTACAGATAAAGTATAAAATTAAGAAAATAAAATTTATGAAAACTATAAATGTCACTTGTATAGTATATATCCTTCTCGTCATAAGTTATGATTGACTCACGAATCGATTAGGCTTCGACTCGATTAATTCTTAAGTTGATATTTTTTTATTCAATTCGTTTTGATTATTTTTGGATGAATTATCTTGGTTATATACAAACAAAATAAACATTAAATTAATAATAATTACACATAAATTAATTAATATTAATTATGATGTGATTAAATTGTTATTAGGTTAATAAAAAGAAAAATATATATAATAATTACTATAAATAAATATCTAAAATATGTTAGAGATAGATTTAAGTAAGAGAAAATGGATAGATTTGAGATGATTTTATAGTAAATTTAGTAAATTGAGTATTGTTTTTTTTTACGATTTAGATGTAAAATAAGAATAGTTTTAAAATAAAATTTATAAAAATTAATATAAAATTTTATCGATAAATAAAAAAATATTAAAATAAATAAAAAATAAAAATTATCAAATTACTTTTAATGGTAATAGTTATATAAAATAATTTATGAGTAAAATATTTTTTGGTAAAAATTATTCTGAAATATTAAAATTAAAAAAAAATCATTAAATAATTAAAACAATATATTTTTTAGAATTGATAATAATAATAATAATAATAATAAAAATAATAATAATAATAATAATAATAATAATAATAATAATAATACAAATGCTCCTATTTATCAGTTCCACATTAAAAATGGTTGAGGATAATATAGTAAAATGATATTTTTCTCCTGCAAATCTTCTCTCATCAGAGAGATGTGATATTAAGCTCATCCCACAAATCACTGTTTTCCTTTCATTTGAAATCCTTGCAAGTGATCACAATAAAATCCATTTTTTCCCCTCTCTTTAAATAGTAAATTGTTTAAAACAACACAACCTTACTGATTTACTGATTTACTGATTTAAGTATAAAAGTATATTTTATAGATATCATTAGAGTGATTTTAGTACCACTATAAACTTTAAAGACAAAGAAAAAGGAACCATAATGAATAAACAATTCAGAGTACTTCAGGGAATAAACAACCATAATTCTTAAATTGATTGAACATGTGTGAGTGGGAGGTGTTTACTTTTTATAAAGAGAAAAGAGTAGCTTACAGAACAAATTTGGAAGAACAGACATAATGCTTTTCTAACTTTGAAACAGATTTTAATTTATGATGATGTAACACATACATTTATAAATTTTATAAAGTAAACATATTGAAAATATACTGATTAGGATTGATAAGATTGAAATGTATGGTTTTACCCAGTTCATATTTTCCAATGCACATGAAAGCAACCCATTAGTATTTGTTAAGTGAGAGAATTGCCTATTGCATTTGAAGAGAAGAAAAATAGAAATTCTAATACCTTAAAATTGCAAGCAATCTATCTGAATAACCAAAGTTACATTGCACAACCTTTGACTGCTTCTGGTTTTAAAAAAAAAAAAAAAAAGTCATCTTACTAATGCATCAGTACATCACAATCATCTTCATCTTGTGAAACTACTAAAACGACAATTAATGTCTTATTATCATCTCCCACCCAATCCACAACTTCCGTGGAAGGAACGGCTTCCTGTTCTTATTCTCTTGTTCATCTGAGTGTATAAATTTACAAAAAATAGCACCAAGTTTCGTTCATCCATCGTATTATAATGGTTAACTCTGAAATGAATAGATCCGGGTACGGTGGTGACCGAATATACCGGTCTCTAAGGCCTTCTTTGGTTCTTCCACGGAACACCAATCTTTCACTCGTTTCGTTTCTCTTCCAGACCGTTTCTTCTTTTCCGTCCAAAACCGCTCTCGTAGATGCTCACTCTTCTCAAACTCTCTCCTTTGCACAGCTCAAAGCCCAAGTAGCAAGGTTCGCCCATGGTTTCCTCAAATTGGGAATAAAGAAAAACGACCTAGTCCTTCTTCTTGCTCCCAACTCTATCTACTTCCCCGTCTGCTTCCTCGCGGCCACAGCCATCGGAGCCATTGTCTCCACAGCCAACCCCATTTACACAGTCCACGAACTCTCTAACCAAGTCAAAGATTCCAATCCCAAACTGTTGATCACAGTTCCTGAACTATGGGACAAAGCAAAGAAACTCAACCTCCCTGCCGTCATTCTCAACACCACCAACAACCATCAGGACCCAACTAAAGGTAACACTCCCAAGGCTTCATTTTAAGGTTCATCCTGAACAATATTAGTTTTGTGTTTTTCTTTTTCAGAATAATTAAATTCATATATAAATTTAGTAGTAATATTAAAGTATGCCATTTGTTTCTGAATTCACACACTATTGGATCACCTTGCAGACGTATCACCGAAAATCTGGACTCTCCATGCGCTAATGGAGATGGCAGGGCTGGTGACGGAGCTGCCGGAGAGTGAGATTAAGCAGGAGGACACGGCGGCGCTGCTGTACTCCTCCGGGACCACGGGGCTGAGCAAAGGCGTGGTCCTGACACATGGGAACTTCATTGCGGCCGCTGTGATGATCAGCATGGACGACGACCTGGCTGGGGAGGTAGACGATGTTTTCCTCTGTGTTTTACCGATGTTCCACGTGTTTGGGCTGACGGTGGTGACGTACACAGCGCTGCGACGAGGGAGTGCAGTGGTGACTATGGAGAAGTTTGAGTTGGAGGCGTTTTTAAATGCCATTGAGAAGCACAGAGTGACCAAGTTGTGGTTAGTGCCTCCTATTCTGCTTGCTATGGCGAAACAACAGAATGTGGTTCGGAACTACAATCTCTCTTCTTTGAAGCGTATAGGTTCTGGTGCTGCTCCTCTTGGAAAAGAGTTGATGGAAGAATGTGGCAAGCATTTCCCTCATGTAGTTGTTTGTCAGGTAACATATATAATGTTATCTGAAAAACTGTTATCTTGATTCATCCGCTTTCTTATCTATTTTGCTTTCATCACTTTTGTCTTGTGTTTTTACATATATTTCTTAGTACTATTTGTTTTTATGGTGTTTTCAGGGCTACGGCATGACAGAAACTTGTGGCATTGTTTCTGTGGAGAATCCAAGAGCAGGGATTCGTCATACTGGGTCAACGGGAATGCTGGCTTCGGGAGTGGAAGCTCAAATAGTGAGTGTGGAAAAAGAAAAGCCTCTCCCTCCTAAACAGTTGGGGGAAATATGGGTGCGAGGTCCGAACATGATGAAAGGTAGAGGCATACCAGAATGCTTTATTCTGATACAAGTTTGCAACTTTTTAATCTGACCTTCTAATTGAAGACTGTAATTCAGATTTCTCTTTCTCTTTGATGTTTTCTTCTGGGATGGATGTGGAGGATTACCATATTTATACTTTATATGGAGTTTGACATTAATGTGTTTAGTTTTTTCCTATACAAAAACTCAGTAAAAGGATCATTCAAATTTTCAGGTTATCACAACAATCCACAAGCCACGAGATTGACCATAGATGAAAAGGGGTGGGTGCACACAGGAGATCTTGGATATTTTGATGAAGATGGACACCTTTATGTGGTTGACCGTATAAAAGAACTGATCAAGTACAAAGGTTTTCAGGTATGTAGTGCAAACACTGTCAATAATGAAAGTGATTTTATCTGAAATCTTAACCAAATCCTTGTGGGTCTAATGGGGTGTTGAAGAACATTAAACATATGTTCTATGCCCAAAGTGGTTAATGTGTTAATCGTAAAAATTTCAGTCCATAATAACTTATGTGCTACTCTGTTTGGACAATATCATAATCCTTCTGTTTATTTCAGACAATATCGTACTGAATTAAGCTATTTGCCTCCTTGTAACTAGGTTGCACCAGCTGAACTTGAAGGCCTTCTGATTTCTCATCCTGAAATATTAGATGCTGTTGTTGTCCCGTGAGTGTATCATATAAATGTTCTATAGTGTGATTTTTGTCATTATCAATTATTAGGAATTCACACTTGAATAACTTCCTTTGAATAGATATCCTGATGATGAGGCTGGTGAGGTTCCAATTGCCTATGTTGTTCGCTCACCCAATAGTTCACTGACTGAAGAAGAAATTAAGAAGTTCATTGCTGATCAGGTACGAGAAAGATAAAAAAAATTAGTTTGATTTTTTACTGTCACTCATAAAACAAATAGATTCTCTTGCCAAGATACAACTAGAGTTCACTTAAGTGAGAATATAGTGAATTTTTGTCATGAAAAAGAAAAAAGAAGTTCTTGCTTTCAACAAAATTGCTTCTTTCATCCTTTTGTTCTGTGTTTGAACTTTCTGTTATAGAAGTAATCATTCTGTGGACAAGTACAAGCTCCAAAATTACAGAGTTGTTGAATCCTATAAGTAGGGAAAATATGGTGAAAATATTGTTTGTGTGTTAAAGATTTTGCATAACACACTTTTTATTATTTTCACTGTTTGTTCAACTAATCTCATTTAAATGTTTGCTCTTTCTGCACATTTCCTAGTTACTCATTTTGATACGAATTTACAGGTTGCTCCTTTCAAAAAATTGAGAAGGGTATCATTCATCAGTAGTGTTCCAAAGACATCTTCAGGAAAAATTCTTAGAAGAGAGATTGCTGCAAAAGCTCGAGCCAAAATTTAGTGTATTACAAGGGTCAATTCAATTTGAGATAGAGCGAAAATTCTGAGCCATCTTGAAGGATTTATTAGAGTGACAAATCAAGTTTAAGATTAAAACCACACAATAATTCCTACAGAGTAGCATTTATTGACACATAAATTGTTGTGAATTTTACAGTAAACATATAGCCCATTTAACCAAAGAAAAGCAAGAAAGTGAATTTGGTGTAGTCTACTAAATTTATCTCTTTTTAAGAGTTAGAAAATTTTATGAGTTTATTAGTTTAAATTTTCATGTGGGTATTCTAAGAGTCTATAAATTTAATACTTTTATTTGTAATTTTATATCACAATTTATAAACTCTTTATATACTATGTCTTCATGAATTATTTTTCTCAAAAAATATTCATATCTAGTTTGAACTTAAGTTGTTTATAAGCTTAATGCACTAGTTTTTTTTTTCAAAATAATAAATAGTCAATATTTTAAAAATTCATGAGTATAATTGTTGTTTTAAATTTTACTAGTCAAGTTTTAGTATGACGAAGTAGACTCATTTGATCACGAGTTAATATTCTAATCTAATAATTACAACAAACATAACAAAATATATAAACAAAAATATATATTTTTATATAATGATTGATTTTTTAATTGAAAACAACTAATTGTTATTAAAAAGATATTATAAATATTATTATTATTTTAATTTTTATATTTAAATTTATTTGACTTCAAATTTTGAATTTAAATTTAAAATAATAATAGGGATTTTGATAATTACTATACAATTTATATATTTAATTTAGAAACTATTACATTAAGCAAATTACCACAAAATTATTTTATTATAATAATTTAAAAACTTATCTAAATGTTTGGATTGAGAAATTGTATGTTTGAAATATAACGCACGCACTTGATTGCACTTAATTGGAAACTCTTTTTCTAAATTAAATCATCATAGTTTAAATAAAATAAATTATACTTTGGAGCTATTCTAAACTAATAATATACATTTAAATATTAAAATTATACTTCCTTAATTTTTTAAACATGCTTACCTTTTTCAATGTTGTTAAAATTTTATTTACTATACTCATCCAATTATTTAGTTCTTAAAAAACTGAATTAATATTTAAAGATCTTAATCAAATATTAGCATAGTTTCTATGTTTTATTTAAACTTGGTTACTATATTAATTTAAATAATAGGACAGTAACATTGAAATTATTAAAAGCTTATAAAATAATTTATTAAATTCAAACGTACATATAAATTCTATATATTTTTTAATAAATAAAATCATGTAGTATTATATTAAAAGAATATTTACATTTAAATACTAATTTGAAATCATTATATTAATAAAAAATCATGATTAATAAAAATTTACAATAAATTATAAAAACACGACATATTATTGTATATTAAAATGTTGACGCTTAAATACAAATAATTTTTATGTTCAATATTTCTCTTCTAACAAAAATTAATTATAATTACCAATTCAACTTAAATATAAAAAATATTAATCGGTAGTTTTAAATTTGTTACTTAAATATATATCAAATTGTATTACTTTCTTATTTTTAATTAGTTAATCATAAAAATATAAAGTTGCATGATGCTGATTTCAAGTTCAAGTTCCACTTGATAATCATGGCTATCAGCTGGAAAACAACAAGCCCGCAATAAATTGAAGCCACACACCCTGTTAAAATTCCAATTTCTAGAATCTCAGAAAGGAAAATTTCACTGCCAAGGCCAAACGCGATAGCACTCCATAAACCCTACTTTCAAATTGATCACCTATAATACACCTAATAAATAGACAATAAAATAACATCAATCCAACCACAAACACAAATAACAAATTAACCCAAGAATGATGTAAAAAAATAGGAGGGAAAGAAAAATAATGGAAAATGTAAAAAAATTAAAAATAAAAATAACAATTTTATTTTTAAATTGCCAAAATAAGTTACATAACACTTTTTAATTGTTGGACTCTTAGAGAATGTAATAGATGAAAATAGAAGATAAATATTATTCATTATTTATTCACTGGATAATAACTGAGGCTATTAAATATCATTACAAAAAAACTGGGCTTAAATCAATATTATGTTCTGTTCTCTAATAATACTAAGGACTTATTCAAAATCTAAATGTTCTTAACCATGTGGGACTATTATATCATTTATACTAGATTGTGTACACACTCTAGTGATTTGCATAATTTCAAGAAGGTATCCAGCTTCAATGGTCATAATATCATCTATTTGTTCTTGTGTCCTACAGTGCATCATCTTGACAGTTTCAGTCTTGGTAAGATTTCGAAGGAAGTGAAATCGGACATCAATATGTTTACAACGACCATGCATTACTGGATTTTTTGAAAGCTCAATACAAGATCTATTGTCACAATAAATTACAGTAATAGCTTGGTTGTGCATACCACACAAATTTTCCAACACCTTTTTCAACCATACGGCTTGACAAGCATATGATGTTGCACTTATAAATTTTGCCTTTGTAGTTGATAAACTCACAATTGGTTGTTTCTTTGATGACCAAGAAACAGCAGTTGAACACAATAAGGAAACATAACCAAAAGTACTTTTTCTATCATCTAATCACCTACATAATCACTATCAGTGTAAGCTAGAAGTTCATTGTCTCCTCCTTTTGTGTAGAAAATGTCAAACTCAATTGTTCCCTTTAAATATCTAAGCACTCATTTGGCTGCCATTAAATACAATTCAATAGGATTCTCGATGTACCTGCAAATTAAGTTCACCACAAACATCATATCGGATCGAGTAGATGTTAGATACATAAGACTTCTCACAATTTATTTATAATAACTTGTATCAACCTTTACACCATAAATGTCCTTTGTGAGTTTAACACCAGGAACAATTGGGTTTTGTACTGAATTGCTTTTATCCATTCCAAACCGTCGCAACATTTCTAATGCATATTTCTTTTGACATAAAAAAATGTCATTTGTTCGCTGCATTACTTCAAGACCCAAGAAGTACCTTATTTTACCAAGGTTTGTCATGGCAAATTCATGTTTCGTGGAGCTTTTGAATTTTTCAAACATCAACTCATCATTGCTAGTAAAAATAAGGTCATCAACATACAAACTAACAATTAATATGGTACCTTCCTTTTCTTTCTTTATAAAGAGAGTATGCTCATAGTCACACTTCTCAAATTCTTCCTTCAAAAAATATGCTTCTATGCGTCTATACCAAACGTGTGGTGCTTGTTTAAGCCCGTAAAGGGCTTTCTTCAGCTTATATACTTTATGCTCAGCCCCTTTTTGCTCATAACCACAAGGTTGGTCTGCATACACAGTCTCATCCCATTCTCCATGCAAGAAGGTTGATTTTACATCTAGCTTATAAAGTATCCATCCCTTTTAGGTTGCAAGTGTTACCTCAACCTCGGTAGACCAATACACCTCGACCACTCAACGCAGCATCCACAACACGTCACCACCGTGATGCCCTCGTCACGCTATCCATGAAGCACTACACCTGATGCCATAGCCACAACCCAATCACGAACCTGAACCCTAGCCACATAACCCCGAAACCTGCGTCAACGAACCCTAGCTACAAAACCCCCAAATTGATGTCTTCAATCCCAGCCAAAGATTCCCTAAATCGGCGTCAACCAACCAACCCTCACTTGTCCCAGAATCACTCTTCAAATCAATATTGGAGGGCACCAACAGAATAGGGAAGGGAAAGGGGAAGCTTGAGACGAGAACAAAGGGGAGGGAAATTGGGAAATTTGGGGAAAGGTATGAACGAATACCCAATTCTCGTTATTTAAACAATTGTGGAAATTACCGAAGGCCTTGAGGTCGTCGGTAATTTATGTCACCCACGCATTACCGAAGGCATTGAGGCCGTCTGTTACAAGTCGTCGGTAATCAACATGTTTTCTGTAGTGAACAAACACTCTAACATAACTTTAAACTTGGGGACCGCATTGGAATAACGAAACACATTTCAACATTGTAGGAAAATCCCAATATTCTACTTTCCAAAAAAGAAACACATATGACAACAAAAGTCACTGAACAATAAATTATAACCCGCAATACAACACCTACTCACCTTCGACGCGATTCAACTCATTATTCCAACCAAGAACATCCCAAAAATGACGACAAACACCTCTAATGAAATCCTAATTTCTGTGGACGAGAACTAATTTCAGTCAATGAATTCCCATTTTGTATGAAAAATCCCTAATTTTTGTTAGTGAACCCTAATTTCGCTCTTTGTAACTTTAATTAAAACAATGCTTAATTCACAAAACAATTGTTTTTAATTAAATTTTCTTATTTTTTTTATGTTAAAATAGGAAAATTCACGTCAATGACCCAAGTCAACGTGTTATACAACTACATTTCACTACATCGTTTAAAAAAATCACATTAACATGTGTCACGTTAATGTATTTTTAATGCAGTTAACCAATTTAACGACGAAAATTCAATTGATTCAATTTTTCATAAGTATGGATTTAATTGAAAAAAAAAGTGAATGACCAATTCAATATTCAAACCAAAAAATAAAAACCTCGAGAATAATTAAACTAATTAATATTATTTAAAGACCATTATAGTGACCATCTTTTTATCTTTGGTCACTAAATTGGTTTGTATATAACATGGTTATTAAATTGATTTTTATATAATATGGTCACTAAAATGGTTTTAATATATACAATAATTATTAAATTGATTTTTATATATTTGATTGCTAAATTGGTTTTAGTATAATTAGTCACGAAATTAGTTTTTAAATTAGAAATTGAATTGGTAATTAACACTAGTTACCTATGTTTTAGTCATTGAATTTTAAATTGATCACTAATTAATTGCAGACTAATTTTATCATTTTAGTGGTTAATAATTTAGTTTTTAAGACCAAATTTTCTTACAGTAATATATTAAACGTTTTCTAGTCAGTTGCATTAGTTTGGCAAATTGACCTATGATCGCTCAATTCAAAATCTTGTGTGGTTTTATAATTAGAAACTATTAAGTATGAACACGCAAGCTATTAGTAGTTAGTGTTGTCTTTTTATCATTTCGTGTGTTTTCATCAATTTTAATTGCTTATTTTCTTGTAGTGAGAGTAATATAAGAAAATTACTTAAGTTAATAAATAAGCATAATTTAGCAAACAATAGGTCAAAATAACATTTAATAATTATTTTTTTCTTTCATTTTTTTCATGCGAAAATGAGAAACAATATTTCAAATTTTGGAAAAAAAAATGGAAAACTGCTTTGTATATTTTAAAATAACTATTTCTGCTTTGAGTTAAAGGTGGAAATATTCAATTTCTTTCTTCTTTTTTTAACTTTGATAAAAATGGCATTTGGTCCCAATTCTTAATTTTTTTTTATAATTTATTTGTAACAATTAAGTGGCTCGCACATTTATTTTGGCTAATAATTCAATCATAATTTTGTTAACTTTCAAACCTTGATCAAGTCATTGAACCATTTAGCAATCAAACATCATGCAATCATATAATTTTATGTTTGAACTTCAGTTCTACACAAGCTCATTTTATACCAATCAAAAACCTAAAAAATGATAAATAATCACACATACATTTTATATAAATAGTATGGCAATTACTAAATCTCAATACAACTATCGAAGTTTCTTTTTTCTAAATCATAGTTGGCATTAAGCAGACAATTAGTAATTGTGACTAGCTTTTAACCTATATTACTTTCAAAATCAGAACATAAACATTTAAGTCATGATTTAGTTACCCTAATTCAACGAATTACAGAATTTCATTAAATTCTCAGAAATCATCAAAACAATAAAAAAAAATGTATGTAATATGTCCAAAATCAACCTAAAATAATTAGTACCTTTTTTCTTAGTAATACCATCGTGTTCATTGACTTCCGTGGTTCAAGCTCCATGTTTGAAAACACTTACTGTGTTTAAAACGAAGCATCTCACTCAGTCACTGTATTTAGGTTTGAAATTTGTTCATTTATGCTTACTTTTTTCTTCACGACAAATTACAGATAGAAAGGAGATGGGAGAATATGTATATATATAATAAAAAGATTTTTCTTTTAAATTTTTCAATGTTCTTATTTCTTTTACATCTTAAGTTTTCACACCTAACATACATTTATTTCTTATTATATTATTTATCATTTTGTTCTCCTTTTTCCATCTCGACATGTGCACTTTAACAGTGAATATTTTATTGTTTTTCCCATATGCCGAAAAGTGACTGCGAAAAACGCTTTGTGTTTTGTGTATGATCCATTCTGCAGATTAACAAATGAAGCAAATACCATCAGTATATTAATTTGGATCACTAGGGCACAGTTATCATGCTCACTAGTTCATAAATTATTCCTTGATGCCAATATATATCATATATAAGAGACAGAAGAACTATTTTGTTCATGCTCAGAAACCAGAGGTTCATTGCAAAAACTCTTGGCTAAGAAACAATTTGGTTTCACCATCGTTTTTGGTGTCATTTTCATGTACGAGTCTCCTGTCATGGATCCAAAGAAACACCAAAACAAAAGCAAAGAAAAGTATCTCACGCATATCTCTTTCTCATGATGAATTAACTCTCTATGTTGACGTTTTAGTATCGACATTTTCTTCATGAAAATTCTAAAAAACTGTGTGGATGGCTATATACCCTCAGACAAAAGTAACCTTATTTTGAAGGCATATACCATTTCTGGTGAAATTTGCAAAATAAACTCTTCAAAACTGTTCACTGTTCCAGAAGGGTTGCTATAATTTATAAGTTGAATTCAACCATTTTTAACAAAATTTTAGCATATAGAAATCCAAAGGACTCCACTCCCATATTCAGATCTGGATCTGCATAAGTAACTAAATATACATCATGCTACGGAATGCAGAGGGGAAAGGGAATATAGCTTCAGAAATCTTACTTTCTTTTACCCTTCTTTTCAAATTCTTCATGTGAACCTGTATGGAATTTTTCTGATAGAGAATCAGGGAGTAATTGTCTTAAAACTGTAAGATCTGTTTAATAAACTGTAGTATCTATCTGTTCTAACAAATAATCTCCTTTATGTAGTACTACACAAACTGAAAATACTAACTCTAACTCGCATGTTTAAGAAAGGTGGTTTTTTTGTCAACCACTTCGTACCATGTTCATCTTTCTTACCCTTCTTTTCCTGGCACAAGTACAATTGACTCAAAAAAGGTTGCTGCTGAAGTTGATATTATCCAAGATGTCATTCGCCTGCAGATGCACCTGCACCTCGTGCTTGGTTTCTCATTCATTCCCACACACATACACAACGTAATCTTGGGTTTTTTTTCCATGAACATGTGTGTTTTGTGGGGACTAATTCAGGTAGATAGTTGAAGAGAGAAAAGCAAGTAAAGTGCAGGTGCAAATGCAGGCAAAGGCAGCATATTGGAAGGAGAAAAAAACCAGCTTGTATTGAAGAAGCAACATGGGGCAAATGATTTGATGATAAGGATTTAATTTAAAGGAGGAGGAGGGAGAGAGAAAGGGTTAATTAGAGAGTGAAAATGTGGAAATTGAGGAGACGTAATGCAAGATGATTATGGTAATGAAGGGTTTAGGAGAAGGAAGAGGGAATGGTAAGAGTGATTAATGGTGAGATTATGAAAGGATAAGGATTTGATGATGATCTCCATTATAAGGTTTTGTTGTGATGTCGAAAGTGAGAAAGAGCCGTGCACCCGCATGTCTGCCACAGAACAACCTGGTCTTGCATCACGTGAAACAAACCATCAGACCCACGTGGGATTTCATTCCTCACCATTCGCATTCTGCCACGTAACAATTTACCCTCACTTTACTTATTATTACATTAGACTCCATTTTTTAAATAGTTTTATTACATGAGTAAAATAATTTAATCAGTAATTCTTTTTGTACTTATTATTACATGAGTAAAAAAATATAAAAACTAAAATAAATCATAGTTTTAAATATAAGAACATATAACTGATTAAATTTTTCTTAAAATATATTAAAGACAAAAAATATTTAAATTCTATAATTTTATTAGATAAAAAGTAATTGTAAAGAATTATTCTATTTGTTTTCGTTCTTCTTCTCTTTCTTCTTTAAACCCGTCTTTAAAATATGCTATGCTTATTCCAATTTGTATATTATTTTAGAAAAGGTCATTATCTGAAAAACTGATAGATACTACTTAAGATTTATATTTGCTCACCATTATCATCTTGCCCTTCTTTTTGCCATGAGTATTGGTAATGAAATGCAAGAAGAAATTAATGATTATGAGGAGTTTTCAAGATTAAAAAAAAACAAATATAATAAATTAATTGAAAATTAACTTTTTAATATTTACAAATATGATCAGGTGCATAATGAGATTATAAAAAGTACCATGATCATAATATTGACTCTTTCGAGTAAATATGCTCACTGTAAAGCAATGGACAAATGTGATCTTACTTGAAAGGAACACAAAAAGAATCTTTTAAAATATTTTTGTTGATTTTGACATCTACGTACCAAAAGTCCCGCCTAAGTTTCACTTCTAAAGCCTTCTTAATGTAATTTTAGTTCTTATAATATATTTAATTTTATTTATTTTAAGATTAAGAAATTTTAGTGTATATTAATGATGAGCTTGTCTAAAAATAAAACAATTTTAGAAAGAAAAAAAATATTTACTAAGAAATATATAAGATTTTCTTACTAAGAAAACATAACAGAATATTACTTATTTTTAAAACGAGCAAATAAAAAAAATAGAAATCTGTTTATTTTATTAGAAAAATCAATTTTATAAAACGGAAAGTTTAAATCAAGCCTAATATAAAACAAGCCCGATATATTATCTGATTGTTAACAAATATTTTACTTTTTATTTTAAAACATTGCTATTGGTATAGTATTGAATAAGTAATTAAAGTTTTTATTATTGACAAACAAGTTACTTTTTATATGAGGGCAAATATTCTACATAAACCAGTGAATTTAAACTAAAAATTATATGAGAACACATCCATTATTTAAATGAATTTCAATTTCTTAACATTTTTTTTTTGTATTTTATTAAAATTAATTTATTCAAAAAATAAATAAATTATTTGGATACTTAAATTCTGTAAACAAGTTAAAGGAATTGGCTTTTAGCAATCGAATATGGAATGTCTTCGTACGAAAAAAAAAAGTGAAAAATAAAAATAGTTTATCAATGTAATTTTTTTTACGACATCGATTGTTATATTTAGGATGTATTTTTTGGACATGTGATGTAAAAATATAAATCATTAATTATAAAATTATTTTTTAAATGTTTATTAAATTTATAGTGTGGTTTATATAAAGAAATGAAAAAATAGCACATGATAATGTGCGAGAAAAAAAATACAATATTATTATGGGATATCTTAGTAGACAATTTGTTTTGTTATTCATCTTGACAATGAGTCTTTCTCATCTTGTTTTCGTCTGCTCATTGACCACTCTCTAAATTTTAAACTATTTCATGACTTAAATAACAATAGAATTAATAAATAATAATATTTCTTTTTTTAATTTTTTTGTTAACGTGTGTAACCTAAATGTTGTATTATCATGTCATATTATTTTTATTTGTTTTCACACATATTAAAAAATATAAGATTTTGTCAATAATATAAAAAATTAAATAAAACAACAAATAACTTATATTATTCAAATTAAAAAGGTTTTAGATAATGTCTCACTAATAACTTTCATGTCAAAATAATTTATTTGTTACCGGTATTGATGAGATGGTTTTATTATTCAATCATTTTTAATAAAAATAGTAAAGATTATTTTTTTATTTTATATTAATTTCAATGTTATTTTATATTAATCATAAAATTTCATAATTTTTATTACATAAAAATAAATAAAGAAATTGATGTGAGAACTACTCGATTAATTTTAAAAATTAAGAAATTGAGATTCAAATGAAAAATATAAAAATTTTAAATATTAAATATATAAAAACATGGTTAAAAAAATTCATAAAGACTCGATTAAAAATATACAAATACTTATAAAAAGGTTAAAATTTGATTAAATATATAAAAAAAATCTTAAATTTATTAGTTTAAGATTTGAATTTAAAATCACCATGCTTTATATTTCATATGGAGTTCCCTCTTAACATCATCGTATTAAATGGAGAAATGTAGGGTGAAAATGTGGTATTTTCTTCCCCTAAATGGCATAAAGTGAAAGATGTACCTTAGCTACTATGTACGTTCCGTGCAAATAAAAAGTACTCCAACACTCAAACATTATAAACCTAACAAAACAAACTTTGATGAGAAACTCACTTTTAGGTTTGAAAAAATACAATATATATTCGTTACTTTTTTTTGTAATATACATAATAATAATTACAATTTTTTGAAAAAAATTATATATATATATATATATATATATATATATTTGTTACTTTTTTTTGTAATATACATCATAAAGTGACATGTGGTGTGTGCAAAATAACACATTAGTGTCAATCTAACATAAATATATTAAGAATTTGAGTGTTTGAATGATTACACAATATTATAATAAATGCTTTACAATCATGACAAAGTTGTTTGGAATGAATTTGACTGTTGAATATATTCTCATATGATGATGTAGTTAGGATTTTAATTTATGAAAGATGTTTTATTTAAGATATAAAAGTGTTTGGGATTTGATTGTATGATACATTTTTACATTTTGCACAATTTTAATTCTATATAATTTTTTCGATGGATGAGGATTTATCTATCAAATTTCATTTAGAGAGCAAAATATTGGTTTTAAATTTTTTTTCACTTAGTATATGATTAAAATTCAGTCAATGTGTGAGTTTATTCTATGAATTTCAATCTAAGAACACTATATATATGATATTTTAAGTGATCGCAATTGTTTACCAGGTTAAAAATTTTCTTAACAAAAATTACTCATAAGAATATAGTTTAAATGATATAAAATATAATTTCTCAATATGCTTTTTATCTATCTTCCTTAACATTCTTTCACTAAACACATTAGTGAATTAAGTTTTGAATCTATATTATATTGTATTACTTGTTTTATAACAAAAGATAGAATGAATGTTTTGTAATATCGATAAGTGATAACTAAAGTGGCATTAGAGACTAAAATGGTATTAAGTTAGAGAATTTGATGATAAATTTTTGTTTAATGGTATGAGTTTTGTGAGTCAAAATTAGACAAAATCAAACATCTTATCATTTATGATTCTTTTACAAATTTACAATATTAATTTTTTTTATGCAAATTATAACATTCAATACCATTTTTTATCATTAAGAACTTAGGGATGTTTGTTATATTATATTAGGAGTGAACAAATCATGGTGTCATAAGAAGTTGCTAAAGAAAATCTATACAAGAGAGATTAAATTATTAGGTAAATTAGGTATTATGACAAATTTAGTATATAAGTCTTAATTTGATATTATTCGTATGAAAATAATTAATTATATATTTTATATGTGTGATTTTTGGTATACTTTGATCATGTAATTATGATCTTTCCATGATGATATTGTTTTCCATTGATAATATATATATATATATATTATTTTATTTTCAAAGGGTGTAATTTATATATTTTGTATGTTTTAATAAAATCAAATAATAAAATTGGTGTTACAATTTGAAACTTAAGCACGGCTAGATAGGGAAACTATTTTAAATTATAAGTGAAGTTAATTATGCTTATAGAATATGATTGATATTGGATTGATTATAATTGTATTTTGAATATGTTTGGAATGATTTGACTAATAGTTTTTAAATTTGAATATTGAATTTGAAATGGTTAAGCTTGATTGTACTATTTATAGTAATATAAACTATAAATGATATACAAAATTGTATTTAGATATATTTTTCCTATTGCTTGGAATCCAAGCAAATCACATGTTAAGAAAGTTACCTTTAGTTATGAATAAGTTATTTTTGTGATCATGAATTATATTTTTACTATATATATTGTACTTATATTGGTTGAAATTATACTTACATATGTTTGGATTAAGTTGGTGAATATTCAGTTACATTGGTTTTAAACTTGAATAATGAGTTTGAAATGTTTAAATTGGATTCCACTGGTCGTAGTAAACAAGTTGTATATGCAGGTAGTGAGTAAATGCTGAGGAAATTATATAGAATATACAAAATTGAATTTAGTTGAACAGTTATATTTTATTAGAGTAAATATATATATATATATATATATATATATATATATATATATAGAAGATTGATTGAAGAATACCATTAATGTTCACGTTTAAAACTAAATAAGGAAGTTAAAATTTATGGTTTTAGATTTCAGAATAATTTTTTGACATCTATTAAATTGTTATTTCTACATGTTTTGTTCAAGCGAAAATCATGACTAGACAATTGTCTTATTTCATAGTTGATTTTTTCTTAAACAAAAATCATGTTGAAGAAAATATATAATTTTCACTTAAATGAAAGGTTTATCTCAAATGAGAGATTATAGATAAAGTAAGTGATGTTTATTCAAGCGAAAATTATTTTTTCTATTTAAAGTAGAGTTGTCAAAATGGATCACAACCCACGAGTCAACCCGGCCCGTCATGAGTTCGGGTCGGATTGAGTTTGAAAAAATTGTATTTTTTTTATGTGGGTTAGATTTCAACTCGGCTCATTTAAACCTGACTCATGCGGGTTGAACCCGTGGTTGACCGGGTTGGCCCACCAATCTGCTTACCGAATTTTATTTTATTAAAATTTAATTTTAATTTTATAAAAAAATATTTATTATTATTTTTTGTTTTAAAAAATTATTTAAGTTTCATATTTTCAAAATTAATTAAACATCACTGGGAGTGAAATTTGTTTAGATTTGAATTATAGAAAGTTTGTAATTTTTTTTTATTTAAAAAAAATTGTAATTAAGTGGGCCAGTGAGCCAACCCGTTTACCCACCAACCCGTGGTGGATCGAGCCGGGTTCGAATTTTTCTGACTCGCTAATAAATGAGTCGAGTTGGCTCACTAAGTAACCAACCCGTGGTGGGCCGGACCGGCTCAAGCCGAGTTATCCGTTTTGATAGCTTTAATTTAAAGACAATAAGTCGTTCGTGTGATAATTACTTCTTCAATTAGCACTTGAGGGAATGTAGTGCATATTTACATTTAAATTGGTCGTTGAAACATTATTTACATTAATAAATATTCAAAGAAAATATTTAATGTAATTTTTGCATTTTAATAATTTTATAAAAATGCATAAATTGATGTATGTTACGTAAGATTGAATGATTTCATGTATGTCACGTACCTGGATGCTATGTTAGCAGAATATGTTTGTTTTAGGTTAGAGAAATGAATAAAATAAATTTAACATCGTAAACTATTCTTGTGTCATACTACATTTTTAGGGATTAAGGGATTAAAAAGAATTTGAGATACAAAATATTGATTTTAAAGAGAAAACCCTTATATAAGACAAAATAATATGCATTCTTATTTTAAGACAAGTCACCCGTCTGTATCTAACACTTAATTTCATTCGAATAAATAAATTTATTTTAATAAATATATATATATATATATATATATAATAATGAAAAGTAAAAAGATAAATAATAAAATAAATTCTCTTTAAATTTTCAAACTATAAAAAAATAACAAATAATAAAATAGCTCAATTTATTTTTAAGAGGACTTATATATTAATACGTCCAAGTGACAATAACATTCAAATGACATGGTATTTTTCAATTTTTTCTTTCAAAATTATTCTTTTACATTTAATAAATATTTAAAAAAAGTAAAATCCACTGTGTCACTTGAATGTAAAAGGAAATATATCATGTCAAAGTATCATTTTTGTATTTTTAACTCATTCTGTGAGTCTAATGATTTTATACATATTTTTACCTCTCTTTTTTTTTTTAGCATTTTTCACATCACATTTTAGTCTTTTAAAAAGAAAAGTAATTTTAATTAAAATCAATATATGATATTATGCTATGATTTGCTGTAAAACAAAAAAATATATGATTCTAATGATTTGCAAAATTAAGATCAATATGTAACATATTATTTGATTTTATTAATTTTTGAAATACATTATTATCATGACCAATTCTTTCCTATATTACTCATTATTAATTAATTCACAATTAAGAAAACATTACAAAGATATTGGAATGTGTGTATAAATATCCATCCATAGTAAAAATGAAGGACAGAAAAAAAAAAATAAAAAAAAAAAATATACATATGGGACTCGTAACAAGAGAAGAAATTATTGAAGCACTAAAAGTTTTAAAGGTACACTCCACTTTCTTTTGTTTTGATTTAGACATTATATTAAATCTTAACATTATACATGCTTTAGTTTTACATTTAACTTTGACATTTTTGTAGAGAAACATTACTTTTACTATTCACAAATATTTCGTCTTAAAAAATCATAAAAAAGGAATGTTTTTCCTTATGTTTTTTTTGGTTTGATCTCTCACTTTACACTCATTTTCAATTATTTTTTGTAAAAAAGATAAAAAATTAAATAACAAATTTCAAAATGTATAATTTTTTTTTCTAACCATAGTTTAATACTTATTATTTTCAATTTTTTATTCTCAACAAAAATACAAAAAAATCAAAACTCTTCAAAAAAACTAAAAACACCAATATTTTCAAAAAGACAATCTTTTTTAAAGAACTAGATAACTCTGATTTTTAATTTTTATCAGATCCATAAAATAAAAATAATGTTTATGTTTTTTTATAGTATTATTTTTGAAAAAAATTAAATATTTTAAAAATCACATAAATTTTGTACCTTATTTAAAGGTGTTATCTTTAAATAAACATAACAGTGTGCTAATATCTTCCTTAGACATAACTAACTCAGAATCTAAAATCAAGTTTTTGTAAACCATATCCTATTTTATAGTTTTTCTTTACTTTTTTTTCAAAATAAGCTCTCGTAGCGACTTTCAAACCTTTTTTTTCCAAATCTGTTTTTTACAGTTTGTCGTCCTGTTACCATAGTAAGAAACTTATGAATATCAATGTTTCTTCTTTAAATAATACAAAACAAACTAAAATCTTTCGTAAAAATTATTGTATTTGTTATTTATTTTCTTACTTTATGTATGTCCTATTTATTTCAAATATTTTTCTTTAAATCTTCTTAACCATTTCAAGTAATATCCACATTTTTGTAGTCAAAATTGAATTTTAACTCGTAAAATTATATGATTTTACACATATTGTGGTAGAACAAAATTGTAAACCTATGTGGATTATTTTTTTTTCCCTAGATTATCCACCGTTCAAATTCTTTATAAATGAATTCAATTCAAGTAAATTCTAAATTCAATAAAAATTAATATAGTTAAATAATCATTATTAAGTATGTTGTTAGCCACAACATTACTTAATTAAAAATTAATGCATAAAAAGACTATTAGGAAGGAAAAATTAGATTTATTTTTTTATTATGTACTCACATTTACAAATATTTATGGTACGATAAAAACACTTAAAAGTTACACAATTTCTTAGTTTAAAAAATACATACTTTTTTAAGAAAGGATAAGGATCACAAAAATAAAAGAAAAAACTGCATATCAGACATCTCTTTATTAACGTCTAGAGCTATAGTTATTTATAAATGCCAACCACAATAATAGAAGATTTAATTGATACGAGTAACCGATAAAAAAAGTTAGGTGTTGTTTGGATTTGAGGGAAAATAATTAATAGATTTTAGAGAATTTGAAAATAATTTTTGTTGTTGTTTATTTGAGTGAATTTGAAGATAAATGAGAGGGAATTAATTATATATTTTTATCATTATCTATTAAATTACTAATCAAAACATAACCAATCATTAATCTCTAAATTATTGAATTTAACCAGGAAGCCAATTTTCAACCAAACATATCCTAAGAAAAATAAAATAACTTATGTCCACTATTTATTTTTATCGTGAATTTTCAGAAGAAGAAAAAAACAATTAAAATTGGTTTAGGAACATTATTATTATTAAGTGGATCTAGATCAAACCCAACGAGTAGAGGGCCCATGGCCCGAATCACATTTATGAAATACTGAACAGTAGACTCTGCTGCACAGTGTAAATTGTAATTAGGCTATCAACTTTACACCAACCAATATCAATGGAAATGAAAATAAAAAAATAAAATAGTATTTTTGTATTTTTACTAAAATAAATTTATTTTGGTGACGTATTATTATTTGTAATATTTAAAAGGTATATAACGTGTACATGGGATGAAAGTTGTTTGATGTTATTAATACGCCGCACACGCTTACAAGTAAAACCTCGGTAGCTAGAGAAATTGTTCAGCGAGAGTAGTATATTTAATGAGAAAATGACACGTATTGGTTTATTAAAAGCTTTTATATTAGGAGAAAAAGAAATGCCAGCAAAAATAGAAAAAGAAGTTGGGGAAATTAAGAGGGGAGGTATAATTGCAGAGGGTCCATTGGGATAGGCCCAGCCCAATTGAAAGAAGGAAGCAGACGATTGCTTGGCAAGAGGGAAGAAGTTTCTTGGTCTGGTCAACATAATTAAACCAAGCTCCTTGTGAAAGAAGGAAACACTTCAACAATGGGTCCCACTCACCCACATCATAAACACGCACCATGTGCATAGTTATTGCTTCCTCTATAAATACCCACGCAAACCCATATTAAAGACTCACACTTACCACTACCAAGCCAACATTCACTCGCTACTCTCTCTCTCTCTCTCACACACACACACACGATCATGGGCGCGGTAACTTACTCTCGCTCGCTGCTTTCCTTCACTCTGTTACGTTGTTGCCAATGGTAACTAACCTGTGTTGTTGGTGTTGCAGAAGAAGAAGTCAGGTGGTGGAAACGGCAACAAGGAGAAGGAGGACGGCACCACAACCGTCGTTTTGAAGATCGACTTCCACTGCGTCGGTTGCGCTTCCAAAATCACTCGCCACCTCCGTTCTCTCCAAGGTTTTTTCCCCTTCCTCCGAGGTTACTTTCTCCGTCCTGTTTGGTTAATTGATGTGTTTTTAAGTTTTTTTTGCTTGCTGTTGAAGGTGTGGAGACGGTGCAGGCGGAGAGCGACGCCGGTAAGGTAACGGTGACCGGGAAAGTTGACCCCGTGAAGGTGAGGGACAACCTGGCTGAGAAGATGAAGAAGAAGGTGGAAATCGTCTCTCCGCAGCCGAAGAAGGAGAAGGAGGAGAGTAAAGACGCCAAAGCAAACAACAAAACCGAGGACAAGAAAAACAAGGACAAAGAGGTTCGTTCTTTCATTCGTTCGTTCATTTCTGGTCCCAACCTTTTCAAATTTTATTTTATTTTATTTTATTTTACTTTCTCTGCTACTGCCAGCCTGGGATATTTTATTTTAATTTCCTAATTTGTTCCGGCACTGTTTGGTGATCTCTGTTGATTATTATTACTATTTGTTTAATTTATGAATTTATCTGTCGTTTGTCGTTAATTTTGCTTAATTTAATTATCAGGTGACTACCGCGGTTCTGAAGATGGCACTGCATTGCCAGGGTTGCTTGGACAGGATTGGCAAGACTGTGCTGAAAACCAAAGGTTGGTTAGTTGATTTTCTTTATCATTATTTTTTGGTTATTGTTTTGATTTGTCTCTTGGTTTGGCTAATTGGTTGTGGACATGATGTAGGAGTGAAAGAGATGGCTATAGACAAGGAAAAGGAAACGGTGACTGTGAAAGGGACAATGGATGTTAAGGCTCTGGCGGAGAATCTAATGGAGAAGCTGAGGAGGGAGGTTTTGGTGGTCCCTCCGAAGAAAGAGAAGGAGGGTGACAAGGAAGGAGAAAAGGACAAGGAAGGATCGGGGAAGAAGAACAAGGGTGGTGGTGGTGGTGGTGGTGGAGGAGACAGTAACGAAGGGGTAATAGAGAAAATTGATTACAGCAGAATGGAGTATATGCCACAACCTGCTTTTGGCTTTGGTTATGGTTATGGACACGGAAATAGTGGTGGCTATAGCTATGTGCCAGTGTACCCGGAGCAGATGCACTTTCACTTGCATGCACCACCACCACAAATTTTCAGTGACGAGAACCCGAATGCTTGTTCTGTCATGTGAGCGAGGTGTCAGAGGTTGATTTCATTCAACTGGGTGGTGATGGGAGATGATAATGACGATGGTGGTGGATTGTCTTGGCCAGTTGGCCAGCCAGGGTTATAGACTAGAGGGCTATAGTGTAGACTGTTTCCATTCTTTTTTTCAATTTTGGTTTTTAGAATTCCACGAGAACTTTGAGATGTTTTGTTTGTGATTTTGATGTGATTAGTTAACCAATACGGATGATATATTTTCAAATGGCAATGCCACTTTCAGAATTTGTTACTGTCACTTTATGCATAATGTAAATAATAAGATGCAAATTGGAATCTATTTCAAATTTGATTTTGTTCTATGCCGTGTATTTGAACGAAGTTGGTGCCAAATTTCCTGATAATTTAATGATGGTAGGTTTTTTTAAGTTTTTACACAAAAATTATCTAGATACGTAATAATAAACTAATTTTTGCCTAAAAACTTAAAAAAAAAAAAAACAATGATTGTAAATAGATTTTGGAGGGTGGTCAGAAAAGGGACTGGCACGTACATGTCCTTATTAGGTGTCCTTCGTCGCTGAGATGAGGTGTTTGGTGCCCTCATTAGTTATGACGCTTATTCCTACAAGTTTTTTGAGCGTTCTTTATTTTATTTTTTTCAACCTTTATAATTTGTCCACTACTACAGCATTGGCCATGCATTGCCTCGAAGCAGGGTCGTTAGTTGCTTTAAACTCTGTCCTTTTCCCACTTTTATCATTTGTCCCATGTGTTAACTGCTCTTTTCCTTCCCCGCTTTTCAATTTGGCTCTTTCGTTGCTTTCCAATGCTGCTCTCCTCGCCTTCTTCGCCCTCCATAACTTCTCTTCACAGAATTGTAATTCGATTGAATCATCTCATTATTCTCCACTACCATTTCAGTAACATGTGACTCAGATTTATAATGATGTTGGTGACCATCTGCTACTGTTAATTAACATAAAACAGTGGTTTATAATGATTGTTAAGATTGACAAGTGCATTTTTAATGCATTTGCATTTATCCGTGCACAAAAGTTGTTGTATCCCCTTGGCGTTGGGTTGCATGTGCTACATGAGGCTAAGTGAAAACGTGGAGGATCATGATGACAATGCATTGGTTTTATGCATGGCATATTTCTTTGGCGATGATGATGCTATCCAAGACCACTCACCACACTACCCTGCACTCAAAACCCCCTTGATTTTTGTCTGCCTTTGCCAAAAGAAAGAAACAAGAGCTTTTGTAAAAGAATGGAAAAGCCAAAAAACACTGCTACACCAACATTTTCAAACAATGCTTTTCAATTCCTCTTCTATTACACCTAAACATATTTATACTGAAAATGTGTCCAAATTACGTTATTATTGTGGTAAACATGAAATATCATATCATATATTATACAAGGTAAAAAAATAAAAAGGACAAACTAAACAGTAACATGCTTTATATGGAGTATACAAGAAAGAATATATAAAACCATAGGACATAATTTATGACTAACATAAGTCATTGTAAAAGAAAAAAACTCCTCATCATGTCTTTATTATGGCGCTTTTAAACTGATTTATGGCTGTTACTTTTGTGGACAGAACAAACTGAACTTTCCATTTAATAAGAAATTTAATCTATACTTTTTAATTTACATTTTCTATTGTAATTTTTTAAAGAATAAACTTACAACAACAACAACAACAAAAAGTGTCCCTGCAACTGCACTCCTTTACCCTTTTCCTTTTTTATTTTGAGTTTAGTTCTGTTTTTTTTTTTTTTTTTTTTTTAATAATAGAAGAATATTCTGGGCACTAACAGAGAGAGAGAGGTCAACCTAAAACTTTTCGGCTTTTCCCCTTTACCGAGTGTTTTAATAAAGTGCATTCACGAGAAGGTGTGCTTTCATGTATATTCACAGAAACCAAATATCATGCATTTTAAAGATTCCGTATCCATGTGGTTAAAGCCCTTTTATTTTCATAGGTTTTTTCCTTTAGTTTCAACTTTAACTATTTTTCTCTCTGTATATTATTATACTATTTGGAAGCCTTGAATTCAATTATTATTTGCTATTCTTGGTGACTTTGTATTTGGTTGAACAATAATTCACACATCGCTCACACAACAGGCTAGTTGGTGCCAAAATCGTACGCATCAACGTACACTTGTGAAAGAAAAATAAATAAAGTGAGCTTTATTCAGAGTTCAATTTCTCCCAAATGGGGCCACACACGTAAAGGGTCAGGCACTGCACTAAAGGACCTTAAATATTCTTTTTCAGATATAAGTTTGAGAAGGAAAGGTTCGACTTCGCAAGCTAAGCTTTATGGAGAAGAAAAAAAAATCACAATTCTCATTCCAATAACTTACAAACACTATCGGACTAATCCTAATAGATATTATCTTTCATTTATAAAGATAATATTACATCTATCCAAAAGGAGGTTCATTAAGAGATATGAGTTTAATTATATAAGAAAGTGATACTATTCTTTTTTCAAAACCTTAAAGATAATAAGTTAATGGATATTTCACTCTTGATTAAAAAAAATGTACATGTAAAAGACACTATTGAATATTTGAATTCTGGTCGAACGTAAGTAGAATGTATTTGACTTTTGGTCCTGATCTTATATTTATAGGTCACCTCATGGAGATTCAATAAAATAAAAACAAACTTACATTTTTTTGGGTTAGTTACTTATAAACACGAGACTATTAGTCCAATAACTTAAATGTTGATGTATGACCCAACATCAATAAAATCATTTGACCTGATTGATTATTGTTGCTGTAGCAAGTGGACCGAATGACCCTGAATGGACGGACCAAACAATCTAGAGTGTTAACCATTCGATCTATATTATATATCATACATATAATATTCTACTTTCTCGTTGAAATCCCACTTATGTTTTCAACAAATACTTCATTCACCCACTTGTCTCAAAAAAAAAAATTCTTTTTAACAAAATTAATAAGATATGACATCAAAATAAAACATAAAGATTAGCAAAGCAAAAGGTGAATAAAAGATGAGTTATAATATTGATGAGAACTGATACATAAAAAAGTTAACATCACTTTTAGTCTAAAATTTTAAGAAAAGAAATGAATGGATGTTTATTTTATATAATATTTAAGTTTTTCACAGGTATCATTTAATGCTTATCCTTCAACGCTTCAACTGTTCCTTTTGATAACGGAAGAAACATAATTGATTGTGGAATATGACAACTGCAGGGAAAAGTCATTGGTCAAAAGTCTTGTCGTCTATGTTCTACAAACATGAGATTTTAGAGGGTCGGGCTAATACTTATTAGGATTAGTTTATAAATAATTGCAGAAATAATTGAAGTTTGGATGGATATGCGATTAAGCAACTTGTAGTAGGATAGGTGGAAAAGCTATGCTATATGTTGAATGTAATTAAGAGAAAACCTGCATTTTCTTATCCTTAATATCATCATGGTAATCACCCAAAACCTTCTTTCATCTTCTGCATAAATTATTAAGAACAGTAAAAGTTATGCCTTTTATTAAAATAAGTTTAACCTCTTAATAAATATATGATCCACTCCTATAAGTAGTATATTAAATTTTTTAATACGTTTTCAGTGATGTTGAACTACTCTTTCCATTCGTAATCCTTTATTATTTATTCAAAGCGTAATTAAAACTTAATTGTATCTCAACTTAACTTAATCTCAAGGGACACACATACTTCACCCAATAATTCCACAAAAATACCCGTGGCCAAATTTTTTAATGTGGAGGAAATATAATATCATATTTTAATGTTTTAATTTTTTTTATGCTATTAAGACTTACGTATAAGGAGACACCTACATCCATTGGCGAGTTTGTAAACACGGTGAAAAATAAAAATGTTTTTTTAATAATTTTTTTTTTATAATTCTTTTATAATAATTTATGTGATAATTTATGATTAATCCATTTTAAATATACAGATTAATAAAATAGTATTACATAATTTATTATCAAAAGATTGTTAAAAATCAATCAGAAATTTATTATAAGTATTTTTTTTCAAATACAAAAGTTTTTAACTTTGAATGATTGAGATTATAGAGTCAAAAAGTTCTCAAAAGTATAACATTCCATATTTGAAGAAAGCAATTAGAAAATAAATAAAGATTACTTATACAACTGAAATGTCCAATAGTACAAGATGTTTTTCATTTTTTTCTTATCACCAAACATCAAACGTTATATATATTCGGTATAAAAAGATATCAACTCATAAAGTAGGTAAGAAATCATTATTATTGAGAGATAATTATATCATATTTATATAAAAGCTACATAAATAATAATTAACCTATAGGTTTCTCAACCAAAGAAAGGCGATAGAAAACATAACAACTTTACATTTCACCATAAGCAAGAAAACCAAAACTCATAAAACTTTACTGTTATATGTAATTTTTTTATTCTTACCCTATATTATACTCTTCATTAGTTAAAGATTCTACTACATTGGTTAAATATTCTAGTACACTAGAGGACAAGATCCCAAAAAGTTATCCTACATGACAAACATTGAATAATTCAACTTATTAAATTCCATGCTTAAAAGAAAAACTAGACATACGTACAATTTTACATACTATTTTCGATTCAAATATATATTATTGTGCTACAACAAAATCTTTAGATCTTCGAACAAAGTATAGATCAACAATTTTTTAAATTACTTGTTGCAATGTCTTTTTAGCTTCTTATGTCAATGAATTCAATTCAAATAAAACTTAAACATAATTAAAAGTTAATGCAATTAAAAATTCTCCTTGTTATGCATATTGTCAGCCACACCACCTCATTAAAAATTAAGCATGTTTTTTTTTTCATCCTTTACCTTCCTTGTTGAAGGTTTTCAATTATAAAATAAGTCTCAATAAATATATATATATATATATATATATATATATATACACTTTTTTATTATAATTTATACCTTCACCATCTTAATTATAATCTTAATTCTAACTATGTTCATCTCAACTCTCATGTGTTGTTGGAAGTTTCACAACAGTTAGAGATAAAACCAATTTATAATATATAAGTGAGGTACAAACCTCATCTTACAAGTCGATTTTGTGAGATTGAGTTGAGTTTAAAACCTACTTTTTAATATGTGTCACTTGTCAAAACTCCATATTATTAACATGTTTTGAATGTCAGATATTAAGTATAAATATAGTATACTCTTTCTAACGTTTTTTACCTAATTATGAAAGTATGTCACTTGAGAAAACTTCTTTAAAAAACGAAAAAAAAAGAAAAAAACATTACCAATACTCTCAAATATGTATTTATGAAAATGTTTTCGTTATTATTGAAAGGTGATTGTATAAGAGACATTCACTCTCTTCTATAAGGATCATGCCACAATATTAAAGAGGAGAAGACATCTCTCAAGTATTTAAAACACATTGAAAATCCAAAAACAAACATGATTTAAGTTAAGGTTAACTCAACTAATCATGTTTTAACATTTAGTTAACTCTTAACTAATCCTATGATTCTTTAAAATTAGGGAAATATGCATGCTAAAAATATGAAACTTTTCTCATTAAGCACATGTCTCTCATGGAGAGGTTAAAAAATATGTTAAATAGTTACAATCACCATTATACTGTAAAAGTGTCATGTGTTAGTTATAAATGTTTGATGTGACTTCTTCACTTGTAAATTTTGCATATATGTCTCTTGGTGACTCTTGAAGCATAAAATATTACAAAAGAATAAAAAAGTAATGAATTTACTAATGTTGAAAACTTCTTTATATTTTTTACTTTCTTCAATTTGTGAATCTTCCTCATAATCTTGTGAAATCTTCTTATTTATTTTTTTTCTTTGTCAATTTTCTTTTATTAATTATTGAAGTTCCTTTTGTCTTTTTTTTTCATTATATTCCTCTTCATTCATATTTACATCATCTTATTAAACCACTCAATCCACCTATAATTGAAAATAAGAAATCAATTAAGGACCTTCTTTTAATAAGCACTTTCTTTATTTTAAGGTAAAAGCTTCTCAAACTCTCTCCCACCTCTATTTTCTTTTTGTATGTTTATTATATTTATTTGAAAATATTAAAAATAAGAAAATAAATAACCATTTTTCTCTCTAATCTCAATAAGATTTTTTTTTCTATCTGTCTCATCACTAATATGTTATTTATAATATATTTAGAATAATTTATGGATACATGTACTCATTGCAAATGGAGGTAATAATGAAATTGATATCTTTCTACATAAAAAAGTTAGTTTATGTAGAAGAGTTTCTAAAATAAACTATTTGTTTTACTTTTCATTTTCTTTTTTCCATATAATTATGAAAGAAAAAGTATTTTCTCAAAAATATATTTAGTGTCACGTTTTGTTATCCATAGTACAATGGGGGGCCAAAAAATCCTTTCATATATATCCTTTAACTTTTGAGACTTCCAAGTCAATGAATTTGAGAGAGTTTCGAACACGGAAAAGAATAGAGACGTACGTGACTTTTTGTTCTTTCAAGTTAGATGGCTCAAAGGAAACAAAATAAACAAAAAGTCTTCGTAATTATGATTTACTAAACAAGCAAAGACTACATTTTGCAAGAAAACACACAAAATTACTATTTTTGCACTAAGTTTGTAACACTCACAATTAAGCTTATTAGTTTCTTAGCAATAGAAGGATTATTATAATTGATTTAAAATTATTTTTTTATACAAAATTGATTTGTAGAATAAAATTTATAAAATAAACTTTAAATTTAACTTAATTCTATAAAATTGTCTCAAAAAATATATGTACTGTATGGTCGGGCAGTCGCTCCATTAAAGAGGGACGGTCGGTTACATAGGTTTGAACTTTTGAATTTGGATAAGACAAGACAAGGGTCATCCGACCAGACATGGTTGGTGAACGGTCAGACTCAGCAGTCAGGTACTTAAGAAACATTGTAAATAAATGTTAAGAATAAGTATCAATTAGTGTATAATGAACTGAGATTGGGTGAGGTTCCATTAATCTTGGGTACATCTAAAAGACTATAAATAGAAGTTAAAAGTAAGAAATAGGTAATGACATTTATTGTAAATTTAAGATTTTACTCTGATTCTGTTCCCGATCGGTTTGGAATATTGACGAAAGAAAACTTGGATCAAAGACGAATACAATTACCTGTACAACTAAGGAGAAAAAAAATGTAAAAGTGTATTTTGTGAAGTTACTCAACCCTACATCCAAAACAATATATATTATGAATTATTTCTAATCATTGTTGAATTACCAACATGAATCATTCATGAAAAACAATCAAACATTAAATAGAAAATTTAAACTAATTAAATACACACTTTTTATGTAATTAATTTTGTTTTTTGCGTGCAAGTAGCTAGTATATAGAAAACAAAGAAAATGGTAATAAAGCAAAAGTTTAATAATTGTCTTTAGCTAAAAGCATAAAAAAAGTGCATTGCATTCAAAAGTTAAAGTAGACGAGATAATGAAAACAATGTTTAGACTGTTAAAAAGAATGGCCAGATAAAATAATAAAGGTATAGAAGATTTCCAAAGGAATAAAAGTTTAATTAAATGATGACAAAATAATACTGCCAGTGCACAAGAGACTCCAAAGAATCTTACTGACCTGAAAATCATCACACGTTTTTATTTTTATACATAGTTTTTATATATTTTTTTATCGTTTTAGTTCCTGCATAATCCATAACTTCTGAAGAAGGTGAAGATCATTTCATTAAAAAAATGGAAAACTTTTAACATAAAAGATTAAACAAACAAAAAATAAAAGTAGTAATATGGTAGAAAAAGGTGAGTACAATTCGTTAATATGTTTAGATCTGACTCATCTAGTTTGCCAAATTGGTAAGCTAATCTGTCCAGTCCAGCTAATTTTTTTCTAATTTAAAATCAAAATAAAAATTATTTAAATAATTAACTTTTTTTATATTATAATATTTTTAAAGACGTAAATATAATATAATATAATATAAATTATTAAAACTTATAAATTAAGGACTGATTCTGTATTGTATCACTTCTATTGCTGATATTATCAGAATAATTAAACTTGTTTTTTTCAAGCAGTCAAAATGGTTAAATTTTTTACATATAATAGTTTAGTTAGATTATGGTGTTAAAAAGTTGACATAATTAATATATACATTATTTTTTGGTTTTATTTTACTTTATTTATTATTTTCTTGATCTTAATTTACATAGAACAGCAATATAAATATACTATTTGGGTTTGATAGTTTGATGATGCTTTCTTGCTATATCCGGTGTTACTTCTCCACTTCCACGCTTTTCTTTCTCCACCTCTCCATTCCACTTTTATCCCTCCTTTTATATCTTTATTCTTATTTTATTCTTAATTCTATTTTATCTTTAAGTAAAGTTTTCCTTCAGGTTAATATTTTTTTAACTCAATCTCTTGTGCATCACACAACCTCTTTTTCTATTTTTTTCTTTTGTCTTCTCTTTTTTTATTATGGGGCGAGATTGTATTGAGTGAACAGTTACTAGTGGGATATCAACCTGAATTAACAAAATCTTGAACGGATATCAGTGTCTGTCTACGGACATCAACATCCGCTTAAGGTTAAACAGATGTGGACATTCGTTTCACCTGAATGTGTATTGGCAAGTTCAACAATTTAACCTCTAAGAGTATTGTTTATTTCTTCTCACAGAACTGCCAACTTTTGCATTCTTGTTGCCAACAAGCCCGCCCCTTTCTCTCCTTCCTGTGTACTTCCAAGTCATTGACAACCATGGACGCAAGCGATGGGTGCAATCAGGAGACATCTCATTCTTCACCATTAGATTGTGAGTATCAATACTAAGCATTATAACAGAATCAAACAAAACTTTCCCTGTCCTCTCACAATAGTGTTCAAGAACCCTTTTCTATTCCAATGTGACCACCACAATGCCTTGTCCAAGGGGCGCCACCGCCTTCCCCGTCGCGTGCCTCCACTCTCTGCCCATCGCTGAAACCCTAGCAGGGGGTGAAAGAGTGCGAAGATGGGGGATGAAGAAATCGAAAAGCTCTGGCGTGAGCCAACACCTTTATTCCTCCGCCATCTTCATCGAGCATCTCATCCACCAAACGCAGCAGCTAGTACAGTCGCGCCGTCCGGTCCGGCCTCCGCGTCATTCGCAACACTCGCAGCGTTCGCCACGCCGTTCGGACTAGCCTCCGCGTCATCCACCGTGTCATCCGTATCGTGTGACATTCGTTCAGGCCTGGACGTCTTCCTCCTCATACGCACACACAGAAAACCTAACACAGAAAAAGTAGAAGAAACGAAGCAGCAACAACACAACCTTAAAAAGTATATTACATACATTTACAAAACAAGCTTCGTGGAAGAAGAAACGAAAAAAATGAAGAAGAAGAAACGAAGAAACTAACCTCTCTCGTGGACCAAGAGGCAGAAACGCACCAACCACCGAACACATCGCCGCACCGCCGCACATACCCGCCGCACCGCCGCACGGTTGCACACACCAAAAGCTACAAAGCACCACCACGAAATGGACTGGGAGACTTGGGAGTAAGAGTTTAAAAAAAATGAAACGAATCTGGGTGAGGGAGAAGGGAAACAAATCTGGGGTGAGAAGGGGCTGCTGTTACCGTGAGACGTAGAAAATTTGGAATGTAAAATCTAGGATTACTTAATTAAACAGGGTTAAAAAAGTTAAAAAAAAAAAGTTAAAAAAAGTTATTTTGGTAATATAAAAAAAGTTACAGAAAAGTGGGGAGATGGAGGAAGAAAATGGGGAGGTGGAGGGAGCAACACCCGAAACCAGTTTATCCAAAAGTATGTCCAATCTCAATAAAACTTAATTGATTTTTTTTTTGCCAAATATATATTTGGCCCACTTCTTTTCTTCTTTAAAAAAAACATATTTTTTTAAGGTATGTTTGGAGAAATATCTGGGCTAGCCCATTTACAAGATTAAAATAAAAGAACTGACCCATCTGGTACTGGCGGTTGTGGCTGTCGTGGCGGAGGTGCCGGTGCAGTCGTTGCTGATGGTTGTGATGGTGGCGGTGCCGGTAATGATGAATCTGGAATTTCTGACGAGGTATGTTGGTCACCAATAGTTTAAATTAAAATTTTATGTAATCTGCTGGGAACTGGTAAAAAGTAGGGTTGTATTTCAGGCTATAAAACATAGGAATTTTGTTTGTATCTTTCGTCTAAGTTAATACTAATAATAGTTTTATACAAAAAATATATCTAGGTTACTTCTTTTCGTAGGGTTTTTTCAAATTCGTCTTCCCTTTTTTAAAAAGTTAACTAAAGTTCTACTTTTTGCAAAAACTGTGGAAGTTAGTCATTTTTGCTTACGGCGTTAATTTTGCTAACGGTAGAGCTGCCCAGTTGGCAAATATTTGATGAGTAGTAACATTTTAGTTGTGCTGGCACTGTTATGTTTTAAAAATAATAATTAATTGTGATGTGGAATTTAATAAAATTAGGATTAAAATAAACCGCGAACTCGCAGTTACTCGCACATCATCTTCTTCCTCCTCTCCTTTTATGTCTCTCGCAGTTACGCGCACAATCTTGTTTCCCCTCTCCTTTTCTCTCTCTCGCGGTATTGCATTGCAGGTGCGTTTTTTTTATTTCGACCGTTTAAACTTTGTTTTGATCCGATTAAAATGGTGTCTTGATCGGTTATCATCTAATAACCGATTAAAATGTGTTTTCGTTGTGTTTTAGTGCAATTTTGATCCTCTCTTTGGGTATCGTAGTACCACATTCTCCCATTGCTAGCTTCCTCACAAGAAAAGCAGCGTCTTTTGGATGTTTTATGGCGTTTCGACCCAAAATGGAACTTGGGTCCTTGTCTAGTTTGTGTCACCGTAATTTTTTCCTTTTGCGGTTGAATAGGAACTAGGCATAGACCCAGGTTCTGTTTTGGGTTAAAATGTCATAAGAGATGCAAAAGACGCAAACTTTTTTGGTGGGGAAGCTAGCAAAGGGAAAGTGTGCTACTAGGCTATCGAAAGACAGGATCAAAACTGCACTAAAACAAAACGGCTATCTTAGACGTCGGTTATTTCTATGTCGGACGTCTATAGTGACCATAAACGTCGGTTAGTGACATGTTCGACCTCTAGATATCCCCGTAGACGTTATTTAAGGCATAGGCCGACATCTATATAGTGCCATTATACGTTAGTTGAGGTACAATCTGACGTCTATATAGTGGCCTTAGACGTCGGGGATGGCATGAACTGACGTCTAAATAAACGTCGGTTATTTGGAATTTCGACGTCCCATTAACATTACCCGTATAGACGTTGGTTGTGGAAGTGACGTTAAAAGCCCAAAATAACAGACGTCTAAAGTCCTTTTTGCACTAGTGTTGTTTTCTTTTATTAGGAATGTACAAAATAGAATTTCAAAAGAGAAGCTCACCGCATGCTCCTATATTGTTATGGTTGGGTGGAGATAACAAGCTATAAATGCAACACAAAATGATCAAATAATATTTGTTGAATTGAATTATTCAAATATCTATCCAAAATTGGCAAAGGTTGTGAAAAACTATATGATTCATAGTCTCTCTGAAGCTTTCAAATTAAATTCACCATACATGAAATAGGGTAGAAGTTCTAAATTTTATCCAAAAAATTTACATCTTCCACTACTATTGATGAAGACAGATATCCTTCCTATGGACAACGTGATGATGGTAAATTTTTGGAAAAGAATGGGATTAGATTTGACAATACTAGTTTTGTTACTTATAGTCTAAAACTTCTAAGAAATATCAAACTCGTGTCAATACCAAGTATTGCAACAAGTTAAATTCAATCAAGTATTTATTCAAGTAAATTAACAAAGATTCAGATAAAGCTACAATGAAAATAAGTAATTGTTCAACAAAATGTAATGACACACCCATTGTTAATGAAATAAAGACTTATTATTATTAAAGAACGTTATGAAAAATGTTGATGATGCAAACAAGGATAAACCTTTTCGAGGTAAAGTTGTTTTTTTGAGAGGATATTTTAGCAAATTTTGTTTGTGGTAAAAAAGAGAGCTAAATATGATGTCATCAAATCATCAATAAACTATTATGAGTTATGGAAATATTGCAAATTGTTCAAACTTTCCAAGAACATGAGATTAAATGCTACCACAAATAGAATTGCAACAAATATAAAAGAATTTACATATTGGATATTGAAAATTGGAGATGTAAACATTGAATTAAATGAAAATGGTGAAGGAATTATTGAAATATCGACAAATCTTTTAATTCAAGATAATGAATTGCCTTTATTGTTATTAGTCTAATTTGTGTATCTTGAATTTGTGATGAATATGATGTCTCCTGGACTTTTTTTTATGATGGAACAATTCTATGTCCAACCATTGAATATGTAGGGCAAGTTATTGACTTCATGTTGTCTTTGATAAATGGTGAGAAAATTACTTATTTAAATTTAGATACAACTTTTCAACCATATGAAAACCAAGAAATTTAAGTTGAGTGGTTTACATATGAATTCTTGAATGAAATAAATTGTCCAAGCATATACCAAATCATCGGTTGAGGTTGAGAGTAGGTGTGTTGATTATGTTTGTAAGAAACATTGATCAAGCAAAAAGTCTTTGTAATGACACATGGTTGCAAATTAACGAGTTAGGAAAAAAATTGTGAAATTGCTACTATGATCACATGAAAAAGTATTGGGTAAAAGATATTTATACCAAGAATGAATTTAATGCCTTATGATTATGGATTGCATTTTAAATTTCATAAACAATCTCAATATCACTCTCTTTTGCAATGAAAATGAATAAAAGTCAAGAGTAATCTCTTATAAGAGTTGAACTTTACCTACCACGTCTAGTATTCACACATGGACAACTATATGTTGTTGTTTCTAGAGTCAAAACAAAGAAAGGATTGAAAATTATCAACAAATTTTAGTGATCAACATAACTTGTGAGCAAAAAAGTGTTGTGTGGATCTCTAGGGTTTCCATATACATTACATTGTTTTTCAACAAACATCCTCATGTTATTGTTAAACGTCATGAAGAGCTAATGATCCAGCTTCACCATGATAACCTCATCTATGAGAAGATATCGTGTGTCAACCTTATAACTTGTTCTTGTGTAGAGCTCTCAACCTGATATGTAAAATCATCTTATGATCTTGTCATTTATATAACAAAAAGGACTAAACTTATTAAAAGAAAACAATAATAACAAAATTAGATTTCAAAATTTGAAATATAACTTCAACAAGATTTCAAAATCTGGTACATAACATTAAGTGTATTTGTTATATTCGCTAACTAAATTTCTAAAACTAAAATGAATTTCGAAAGTGTATATATACCGAAATTTGTCACATTTTCTCAACCGAATTTGAAAATCTATATATTATTTTAATGAGATTTCGAAATCTTGTAAATTTTATCAATTAGATTTCAAAATTTGAGTAATTTCCTCATCTCCATCTTTAATGGATTTCAAAATTCGCTTCATCTACCCAAATGAACCAAGTTTCGCAAACCACTTTGCTATCTAACATAATAGAAATAGGAATGTGTCACCTAGCTTCTCATTTCCCTAATTATTCCCAAATAACCAATAAAAAAAATTAAAACTTACTTGGAGTGCACTATGCATACAAATAAGAAGGTGAGTGGAAAAAGAGATGCACTGAAAGGAAGGAAATGACGAGGTTAAAGGTGGTGGAAGGAATGGAAAAAGACAAATTTGGTGAAGGGAAAAAGGGAAGGAAAGGACGAGGTTAAAGGTGGTAGAATGAATGGAGGAAGAATAATTTTGGAGTGTGCGACGCGACACTAGGATAAAAGTGTGAGGGGTAAGTGCTGGGAGGGATTAAATAAGGTGAGGGTAATTAGTTTTTTACCCTTGTCACAGTCAAAGGACGTTTAAAAACATTTGAGGGTGCATGAAGAACAATGTGGGGTGCAGGAAGAAAGCCCCTACGTTTTTTGTCCGAGTAGGGGCTGGCCCATTTAAGAGATCAAAATAAAAGAAGAAGCTAGGAAGCCCATTATAATAAGGAACTTAAGTTACATAAAAGCACCACTGGTTAGCACAAATTTATAATTTGACATTAGCTTCTTCAGTCACAGTCCAACTCGAACACGCAACCAAAGCGGAAGCCCACAGCTCCCTCCCTCGCTCTCTCTCTCTCTCTATATATATCCCAAGCCTCGTCTCACTCTGTCCACAACTACCTCCTTCAAAAACGCAAACCTCGAACCCTAAGCTTTCTCTCGGGTTCTGTTTTTATTTCTCTTTGTTCCGCGAAACCCTAGGTCGTATTTTAGATCTATTTTCGTCTCTCCTTTCCGATCCTCTTAATTCGTCTTCGATTAGCGATTAAGGATGGTGTCGGACGCTAGCAAGAAGAAGGCTGCTCAGAAGAAGGCCGCCGCCGCAGCTAAAAGAGGTGGAAAGGCCGCCGCCGCCGCCGTCGCCGCCGTCGCCGCCGCTGCATCTTCCAAAGCTGCCGATAAGGCCGCCAACGGAATAGCCGATATGCATATATCTGATCGGACCTGTACCGGTGTCCTCTGTTCACATCCTCTTTCCAGAGATATTCGAGTGAGTAACACTAACCGTGACTATTTTGATTACATAGTTATACATGAATCTCTTTGTTGTAGGGAGTTCTCTCATATTATAGAATCATTTTTGTAAAATTGATGAACAAACTACGACAAAAATATATTTTAGTTATATCATCTATCAGAGAGACTTTTATGTTATGCTAGGTTTTTTTTCTTCTGAACTCTACTCTTAATTTTTGATGATACTCTAGCAGCCTGCAAAATGTTTAGTAATTTAGCGCTTAGATTTTTTCGTTTGCACTTTTAATGAGAAATTATGCCTTAGTTTGTGAAAAACCCAAAATTCTGTGAAGAACTTTCATTAAATATATATTCGATTTAGTGTATACGTTTTTTAGATCAAAGTTTACAGAAGCCCTAGCATTATTGACGCACTTGTTGCCTGCATCCTTATAGCGGACATATCTATCTTGATAATGTGTAAGTTTTCTAGAATGTGGTAGACATTCCCGGTTTAGTGAGTCTTACTTGTAGCTTATTGTTGCTAGCGTGCGTGCACGTATTTGAGCGCCTAGCTGGGCAGTTGGGTCTGTAGCTTGGCTATTCTACCATGTTGCCATGGTTCTCCTTTGTGAATGTAACCAAATACTCACCCATTACAAACCCTTCTGAGGTAGGTAATGTTGTGCAGCAAATGGACATTTCTGCCAAATTAATTATAACTTTGTTAATGCTGAAAATGATTATTGTTTTGTGTTGATGCGATTGGTTATGTTTTCTTAAATTGCAGATAGAGTCTCTCTCTGTTACATTCCATGGACATGATCTCATTGTTGATTCTGAACTGGAGCTTAACTATGGAAGGTTTGTTGTCCTTACCCTTTTTGTTACATATGTAATGCATATATTCATTACTTCAATTTTTGCCAATGATTGTTATTGCTTTGAATTTCTTTCAGGCGTTATGGTTTACTTGGATTAAATGGTTGTGGAAAATCTACACTGCTTACAGCCATTGGTCAGCGGGAACTTCCAATTCCTGAACATATGGATATCTATCACCTCACCCGGGAGATTGAAGCCTCTGACATGTCTGCATTGGAAGCTGTCATAAGCTGTGATGAAGAAAGGTTGAAATTGGAGAAAGAAGCTGAAATTTTGGCGGCACAGGTTTGTTTAAGTGATTATTTTTCTAGATTTTACCCCTTTTTGTTTTTAATTTTGTAGGCTTGCTAACTTTGTTTGAGAAATCATTCTTCTAGGATGATGGAGGTGGTGAGTCCCTGGAACGTGTTTATGAGCGATTGGATGCCTTAGATGCAGCAACTGCAGAAAAACGTGCTGCGGAAATCTTATATGGTCTTGGCTTTGACAAGCAAATGCAGGCAAAAAAGACACGTGATTTTTCTGGTGGTTGGAGAATGAGAATTGCATTAGCACGAGCTCTATTTATGAACCCAACCATTCTTCTACTTGATGAACCAACCAATCACCTTGGTATACTCTCTACCTTGGCAATCGTCCATCTTCGGCCTTTTAGGCATATTCAGTTTTTTGATTTAGTTATATTGAATTTGGTGTATGCATTTTGTTCCACTACTATTGTTATGATTGTTGCCATTTTTGGAAATTTCTACCTGCTTGTTCTTAATTTTTTAAAATATGTTTGCAGATTTGGAAGCTTGTGTGTGGCTGGAGGAGAGTTTGAAGAAGTTTGAACGTATTTTGGTTGTGATTTCACACTCTCAGGACTTTCTTAATGGTGTCTGCACAAATATTATCCACATGCAAAGCAAAAAACTGAAGCTCTATACTGGTAACTATGATCAATATGTTCAAACTCGGTCTGAGCTAGAAGAGAACCAGATGAAACAGTATAAGTGGGAGCAGGAGCAGATTGCCTCAATGAAGGAATATATTGCTCGATTTGGTCATGGTTCTGCAAAACTTGCTCGCCAGGCACAGAGTAAGGAGAAAACATTGGCAAAAATGGAACGTGGTGGACTTGCAGAAAAAGTGGTCAGGGACAAGGTTTTAGTTTTCCGTTTTACTGATGTTGGAAAACTTCCCCCTCCTGTTCTCCAGTTTGTTGAGGTGTCGTTTGGTTACACTCCTGATAACCTCATATACAAGAACATTGACTTTGGGGTTGATTTAGATTCTAGGGTCGCACTGGTTGGACCCAATGGGGCTGGGAAGAGTACACTACTGAAGCTAATGACAGGTGATTTGATGCCTTCTGATGGCATGGTGAGGCGTCATAATCATCTTCGGATTGCTCAATATCACCAGCATTTGGCTGAAAAGCTAGACTTGGATATGTCTGCTCTACAGTTTATGATTAAAGAATATCCTGGAAACGAGGAAGAGAAGATGAGGGCAGCGATAGGGAAGTTTGGTCTATCAGGTAAAGCCCAGGTGATGCCAATGAAGAACTTGTCTGATGGGCAGAGGAGTCGGGTAATATTTGCTTGGTTAGCTTGGAGGCAGCCACAAATGCTTCTTTTGGATGAACCAACCAATCATTTAGATATTGAGACAATTGATTCTTTGGCTGAGGCATTGAATGAATGGGACGGGGGTTTGGTGCTTGTTAGCCACGATTTCAGGCTCATAAATCAGGTGGCCCATGAGATATGGGTATGTGCTAATCAAAGTGTGACTAGATGGGAGGGTGGCATTATGGAATTCAAGGCTCATCTAAAGGCCAAGGCGGGTTTATCTGACTAAAGAAGGTAGGGTAGTGGGGGTTTCTCATTGCCCAAGGATTTCTCACTCGTTGTTCATGAGTGGGCGATACCGTTTGAGTTGGATTTCCCTCAACTTGGACGATTTCCATTGGCATAATCGGTATATGGTATAGAAAATGGTTATGATTTTTGTCCTAACCGAGATGCCGGGCTTTGGACTGGTAATATTTTTTTTTTTTTCGTTCTACTATTACTATTTGTTGTGCTTATCATTTATTTGCTTGGTTGTTAACCAGCAATGGATAAATGGGATATCACCTTGAGGTAGACAGTCCCTATCTGAATATCTACGATTGAGAGGCTTATTCTAGAAAATGAACTATTGTACCCAGAGTGTTATATTTTTGGTATTATAATTACTGTTAGTTCACTATTTCACTTTCTTCCCTGGTAGCTTTTCATGAAACCCTCAAGATTCCATCTTTTCCACCTTTTAACTTAATTTTGGGATGTAAATCTAGGGGGAATTTCGCAGTACTTGTCAAAAGTTTAAACCTTCTACTTACTGAGAGACTTTAATTAACGAGGAAAAAGAGAATGACTTCTCTTATTTGCTTCTCTCGGATGAGAAAATTTAAGAATTAAACTGCTATGTTTCTATAATTTTGAATTTTAAAACAGGTAGATGTATTTTATTGAGAAACTTGAAGTATTGTAAATATACGTTCAATGCTACACTAGAGTATTTTTTAATATGATTTTTAAGTTATAAACTACACATAATGTGTATTTAAATGAATATATAAAATTAAAATTCATATGAATATTAAATATTTTTCTATAAAATGGACACGTTGTTATTGCTTGTGTTATTCAATAAAACGGAAAGATATGCAAGACATGTTCTCGCCTATACAAGACATGTATCCGAAACACGAGAAACACTCTGTACTGCACCCGAAAAATGTGTTTTTTTAAAATGTTTTTTACAACTTTTTTATAAAATAGTTTATAATTGGTCATGTCAATAAAAAATAAAAATAGAAACATAATTTATTATTAAAATGTTATTAAAAAAAATTGTTAAAATGTATAGTCCTAAATAAAATATAAGAGAATATGTTCTTTCCTTTTTTTACCTTTCTAAAATTATTATTAAATAATTTTATAAATCTTTCTTTTTGAAGAGAAGATTTTATAATAGTTAGCGAGTAGTAAGTATTGTGTGTAGTCATAAGACTTTATTTACACTGTACGAGAGTGGTTTAACACATTAAAAAGAATTTAACGTATTAAGATAATAAAGACGAGAATATTAGAATATTTATCTAATGCACCGATTTAGTTAGTCAAATATTATTGGGTTAAATATGTTTTTAGTCCTTATATTTTTTGACAATTTTAGTTTTAGTCCATTTTATTTTTAAACTAAGTACAATTTAGTCTTTCAACTTTAGAAAACTTTGATTTTAGTCATTTTTACCAAATGTTTTTAATTTTATTTGCTGTTTCAAGCACGTTTCATTATAGCATTTTGTTAACTGAAGCATTTGGATTGTATAAACTGTTTGACACATTTTTGCTTCAATGTTAATTGAGAAACGTGCTTGAAACAACAAATAAAGTTAAAATTTTTTGGTAAAAATGACTAAAACCAGAGTTTTCTAAAGTTGAAGGACTAAAGTGTACCTTAGTTTGAAAATGGACTAAAATCAAAATTGCCCAAAAATATAGGGACTAAAAACATATTTAACCCAATATAGTTTTAATTGACTTGTTGAAAATTATATTTTAAATTGTAACTCAATATAATATTTGTAAGTTGAAATTTACATAATTTATTTACTATAAAACAAATTAAAAAACATATTAATCTTGATTTAATCTATTAAATTATGTAAAAAGTATTGTTTCGAAACTCACAAAGAATAATTAACAAATTAAATAGGATAGTGCCTATATACGACCATAAGAGATTTTTTAGAAAAAAGAAAAAAAAAACACATTTTTAAGTTGATCTAAAATATCTTTGAACAGGATTATAAAAAAAATCTTTGGCAATAAAATCAAAGTCTTCAACATCTCTTTTACAAAATTCTCATTTAATTTTTTTTGGCAAAAGCTGACCTGATGCCTAAAACTTTTCATTTACTTTAAAGAATCTTAATAAGGGTTGTGTTAAAAGGTATACTTATGGTAAGTTTCATACAAGAATATCTGAAAGTGTTTATGTAAGCTAAAAAAGAAAATAAAATCTTTTGATTAATTTTTTATACATGAGTAATAATAAACTTATGAAAGTTCATTAGAATGTTAATTTCTATATTGAGTCTGGATACAGCTCTTTATTACGATGGAAAGTAAATCATATATAAAAGTCTTGATATATTATTATTTCTTTTGAACTCAAATTTTTTTATATATGCTTTTTTCAAAAATCTGAGAAATATCTTTTATAATGTATTTTTCAATATTGAAAAGTTCTAAATCAATTTCATAATCTTGCAAAAGAAAAGATGATACTTGATCAGCAAAATTAATTAATTCATAGAAAATAACTTTAGATTCTTTTTAAAAATTAAAAAAATATCAATTCTCCCTGTCTTCAACCTGTTTTTTTCTTCTAATATATCTATGAACTAAACCCGTTTTTGTAGATATTTTAAATTAAAAAGACCTTGCTTGAATACAGTAGAGTCATACGTTTAATATTTAAAATATGTAACTCAACTTTACATTTTAATATCTGAATTTAATTAAGACTACAGATTGCATTGAAAAAATCTCACATTAATTGATATATATATATATATATATATTGACACCAATCTCAGTCGGTCATATATGCAGAAAACATTATAAATGTTTGAATTTATACTGTCATGTAATTAGTAAACATCATAATAATAGGAGAATACTAACATTTTCAGCTATCTGCTATGTGCTATGAATCTATGATCATTTTTTCCTTTCTCTGACAACTATGTAGAAACTCTAGTAGTAGTAGTATATGCTCAATATATCAATACATAGCTTTTGTAGCTTTTAGCCATGGTTTTTCTGCAGGAGTTTTCTCTAGCAGCATCAGAATCGTCTTCTTTCTTTCCATTGTTGAGCCAATAGCATCTCAAGTTCACTAGGCCTGCAAGGTATGGTTAGTGCACCATGTTGATCAAACCCATATTCTTCTGCTGCTTCCTCCAACAGTCTCAAGAATGTTGCGTTCTTTAAACAGCTCAATGGAACCACCAATCTCTTTGTCTCCTCTGCAATATTATCCTTTGCAATCACAGCAAAATGCCCTTCTTTCACATCTTCAGCAACACACCCTCTGTCATCTCCTAATTCTTCATAATCTCCTCCACAGGAACTTGATTTATGTCTCTGCAACAAGACGCTCTTTTGAAGCTTTTCCAACACACCCTTCAACTTTAAAATACATCCCACAACCCTCATTTTCCTGCTGCTGGTGGTTCTTACGCTGAGCCCCCCCATGGTTTATGTATACTGCTAGATTATTGCTTCTTAGGTAACTGACTGAACATATATATTTATATATGTGTAGTGGTGAGAAAAGAAGAGACTAATTGGAGGGTAGATACATCAGCATGTTGAACAACACTGAGACCAAACACGAAAAAGAGATATGGTACAAGTTAGTGGTTGAAAATTGTACATGCATGAGACTAGTAGTGCATGCATGTGCAGGTCCTAATTTGTCGAACTTTAATTTACCAAGAAACGTCTTTTGTTGTGCATGTCGTGTCATGTCATGTATCTGCCTGCACTTCCTAATTATTGATTAACGAATTCTTAATTAACTCTTTGAAGGAATTTCTTTTTCCATAAATGTCATTCCTTATTGAAGAGGTTGGAGTAGGAACTAATATCCGTGATGCAGCAGGTACCTATCAGGAAGATCTTTTATAGCTACTTCTTTTATAGCTACTGTTTTCTTCTGTATAATTGTTTTTAGCAACATATTATTATATCCTATCTTACCACTTCCTATTACATGTCTTGTTAAACTTCAAATTTATTAATTAAAAATAAAAGTCACACTTAAATTTCCAATAAACAACTGCGACAAAATATATTTTCAGGAATTATTTCCAGAAGTGTTATTATAAGGAGTAATATTGTAGAAAATGTTTAAATATGTTTTTATTATGTTTTAACATTTAAAGAAATATGTTTAATCAAAACAATAAGCAATTGTTGACACGAAAATTATAGATACATTAGAATAATAATAAGTATTTTTTTTATTATTAGTATAAAAAAATAGGGTTTATTATTTATAAAATTAGATATGATTTTATTAGTGTCTAGAACTTAAATATAATTTTTTTTGTTTAATGTTGTTATAGTTGGGTTTTTGATAATGTTATGAAGTGTTATAAATATTTGTTTTGTTGGTGTTGTTTTAAAGGTCGACCCTGCTTCAAAGGCAATTTGAAGCATTTGAAGAAATGACGTTTTCACTATGTTGTTTCCTATTTTACCTTCTTTTTTTTCACTTTGTGTTCTTGCTTACACCTTGTTCGATGCTTCAAATTAAAACCAGCATCGATAAAATATAGTCAAGTACATTTCAAAACACCTTCTTTGCTCATTTATTTATTCCATTTTCTTTTGGCATTAGTCATTTTCTTCAATATGTCATTTCCTATTCCACATTTTCTTCATTATGTTGTTTCCTATTACAAAATAGATTAACTTTTACTTCAATTCATTTTTGTAGATTTTTTTATGACACAATTCTTGGACTCAAATGCCTTAGTTTATGCTAAAAAAAGTACACTAAATATTTTGTTGATAGATGAAACAGTTTAGAGTAATAGACAATTAATTTGTATAATTTGTATACATTTATGAAGCTTTGTTAGAACTATGTTTATTAATCTTTCTTTATAATTATATATATTTATTAAGCTCTGTTTATATTAAACTTGTTGGGAGGGGTTCAACACTCACACATACACCACATATATAAGTCTCCATATTGATAAGATATTGTCCGCTTTGGGCTGTGGGACTTTGTTTGTACCCAACATCCTCCTCTCAAAAAAAGGACAACCTCCCCTACAGTCTTCTTTCTTATCCTCGATTGCTTTTGGTACCACTCCAGCCTCTTATCAATGGAGGTATCTTATGTGTATATAAACTCATGTTCATCTCTTATTTTTTCTGATGTGGAACTTTGTTTGTATCCAAGAAAACTATTGTTTTTAATGATTGACTAATGAATATGTATCTCAAAATTTATATTTATGGAGTTGTGGCTAAATAGTCATTAAAATAAAAAAATCATTTTTAAAGATGGTTTTATAGTGAACCATTATAAGTTTTGCTATTTTTTTTTTCATATTTAACAATGGACAAAACCAAACCATAGTGGTTTTTAATCTTTTAACAACAACAGTCAATTGAACAATCCTTGCTCTTCTTAACAAATATGACAAGACTACGTTCTCAAATATTTATATTTCAAAAAATATTTTCTTAATCCATAATTAAAACAAACACATGTGAAAATGAAAAAATGAATCATTTTAGTAATGAACATCCTTCAAAATAACAATACCTTTTGCCTATGAACTTGTATTGAGGTTCCAGGTGATGAATCTCTACCTAACATACTTTCCTCTTTAAAATGCTTCATTTATGTTTTCTTTAAGATATTTCTTCTACGTATTTTTATAAAAAAAAATCATTTTTATATCTTGTTATTTTTTTTTAATAAGTAGCATGTCACCTAAAATTTAAGGAAAATTAAATAAAAAAATAATTATTATATATGAACAATATAAAAAGGCTATGTATATCGTCATTCGGTCATCTATCACTATATATAAAAAAGATTCCTTTATTTTTTATATACAATTCATATTTCTATTTTACCCTTTATAATATAATTGTTCTTAGCAATCACTATTTTTGATTTTTTTAATAAAGCTCAAATACAATTAATAACGAAAAAAAATAGAAAACTAAAATATAATTTTTGAATTATTTTTATAATGTTAAATATGAATAGCTTTTATTTTTAATAATTAAGTATATTTCACTTATAAAAATTAAAGTAATTAATATAATTTATATTGTTTTATGAAGTCATAATGCATACTTCATGCAAACAAAAATAAAAAATACAAAAACTAAAATAACTTATAATAATTTATTATATTAGATCAAACATATTTTTATATTATCACACCACTTAAAATATAATATAGGCACAACAATTATTATTAATTTCATCGCCAAAGTCTTTTTGTTTCTTTTCTGTTTTTTCTTTTTCTTTTCCTATATAATTGTTCCCCTCTTGTAGGAAGGAAATACATTTGTATTCTTCATCCTTTAAATTTATTAAAATATATGTCTGCTTTTGTGATTTGTGTTTGATCCATATTCTTAACCTTCTTCTCCTTCATGTCCTCTTTTATCTTTATGACATGCTTCCCCTAATGGTTTAGTAAATACTTTCTATATACTAAATCACACATAAGAAGAAGTTTCATAGTATGTTTTAATAACTATTAATGAATGACAAAATTTTAATTATATAGTGATAAAATTACTGATAATGCTAGAAAAAAATTATACTATTAAATTTTTGTACAACTAAATATTTGTAACATTAAATTTTATATTTCAATTTTAATTACTGACATTTTAGATAGAAAAAAAAATACAGAAGAGATTAGAAAATTTAAACGTTAATGTGTGAATCAATTTCAACAACTCAATATGCAAAATCTAAAATAATTATATATATAACATGTAAGAACATATAGAAAATAGAGTATTAAAATAGATAGGTGTATTAAATAATGAGACTGAGTATTATATTTTGAAATAACTCGATAATTAAATAGACTTATTATTTAAAATACAATTCATTTCTCTAAAACTCATTCTCTCAGTTATTTCTACTTTTTTTCTAACTTTTCTAACTTTTCGATCATTTATTTGACGATCAAGATATATTTAGGAGATCACGACAAAGTAATCTTCATATCCAACCGACCAGTTTCTACAATAAAGCAAGTACGTTTTGGCTTCTTTTTGCTCTTTGTCCTTTACTCGAGTTCATGCATGGAGTTTTCCATCGCAAGTATGTTGCAATCTATTTTCTTAGATCCTTTTCAATTAGAGGTCCTAAGGAATCTCTTTGATTATCTTTTCGGTGTCTCATAGGTGTATTTATAGTTCCTTGAGTCGAAAGCAACGAGAGTGTGATTCTAGAGCTTGATAGGCAATTTTGTAAGGTAAGGTAAGCTAAAGTTATTTTATAATTTAGTTATTGTGTATGAAATAATATTTTGTAATTTATGAATTGGATGCATGTTGATAATTTAGTTAAAATGATTTTAATGAGTTTAGAGTATTTTGGAATGGTGATTATTGGTTGAATGAGGTTGTTATGTCCTGCTGATTCTGTTTAGAAATGATCTTTATTATGAATGTTGTTGTGAATTGTTAGTAGTGTCATTTGAATTGTCATGTTGAGATGAGATAGTGTGGTTTGGGTTGCAAGTCTTTATTTTAACAAAATAGAGGTTTTGATGGGTGTTTTTCTCTAAAACAGGTTGGATGAAGAGAACAAAGGGTTGAGGGCATTTTTTAAGTCACTTGAGACTTGTTGAAGTTGTAAAACCAGTAAAATCTGGTGTGGAGTTCAATAGGTTACTAGTGAGTGGGTAATTGTTGGGTCTATCAAGGAGGAGGTTCACCGGGGAGATACAAACACCAATGAGATATAAGCCCAACCATATAAAGGATTGACACCACTCTCTACCCAAAACCTTAAGGCAATGAGTTAACGGGTCTTTCATCTTTATATAGTGCTCCATTTTCTCATTTTTATCCAATGTGGGACTTGGACTCGCACTTGCATTCCCAACAATCTCCCCCTCAAGGGTGAGTCCCTTCCACATTGGTACACTCCCCCTCCAGCGGAAGCATTCCCATCTAACCACAACCACCCTTCATACCGCCGTTCATCTTAACGGAACACGCTTACCTGGAACCCTTTGCCAGGAAGACTTTCGATATAGGGATCATTATACTCGTCTGAGCCGGTCACCAAGACTAACCATCGGCTCTGATACCACTGTTGGGTCTATCAAGGGGGAGGTTCACCGGGGAGATACAAACACCAATGAGATATAAGCCCAACCATATAAAGGATTGACACCACTCTCTACCCAAAACCTTAAGGCAATGAGTTAACGGGTCTTTCATCTTTATATAGTGCTCCATTTTCTCATTTTTATCCAATGTGGGACTTGGACTCGCACTTGCATTCCCAACAGTAATTGCAAGTTTTTGGTCAAAAATGAGGTTTTGTATGATGAGATTTTGAAGCAATTAGGAGTAAACTGAGATGTTAGAGTGAGTTGTTTAGCGTATTATGACTTGTTCTTGATTTTAGTTTGCAGAGTTTTGAGTGTTGCAAGAGATAAAATTGAGTTTAGGAACTTTTGAGTTGTTGAATTGGTTTGGTACATCTAATTCCTATCCAAATGAGAAATGAAATACTCCACTTTCATTTATAAACATGTTTTCATATAAATATTAGTATTACAGATTCTAAATTGATCATTTGGATATGTCTAAGATGCAGCAAAACTAGAAAATTCAGGTTGTTGTAAAAAACTGATAAGAATAATCAATTATCTCACTTGATAATCAATTATTCCAGTTAGTCATATTTTCTTCAAAGCTCTCGGCAATAATCGATTATCACATATGATAATCGATTATTGTTGTCCAAAAATCATTAATGCACCAATTTTACGAGTTTTCAGGGTTCTGAATGTCCGTTTTGGACGTTTTTAGGCTGTTTTGGACCCTTTCGGAGCTATTGGTGAGGGTTTCCAAGCGATTTTCCTTACCTAATGTGAGTATTAAGAGGCTATAAAGAAAAAAATGTGTTATTATGTGACTTCTGATGACTTGTAAGGGTGTTTCTGGTTGTTTAATGTACAATGAGAGATTTCATATGATAATATGCAATGTTTGGTGAAGTATATGTATATGAATATGATTATGTATGAGATGTAACGATGATGTTCAAGTAATATGTGAGGCATGAATTTTAAGTATCATGTGAGAAAGGTATTCCAAGGAGGAATATCCTAGTTGATTAAGTTGTGTTATGTATTGAAGTAGGGGCTCCTGGATTCGGGAATGATCCTGACTAGGAATGGCAAAAAAATTCGCGGGCACGGGTATCTGCGGGTATAACCCGCGGCGGGTAGTTACTACCCGTGAATATTTACTACTCACAGGTAACAGGTAGAGGGTATTTTAATACCCGCTTCTAAATAGGTCGGGTACGGGTAGTATACTACCCGACCCGCGAGTACCCATTACCCTCAAAAAATAATAAAAAAATTAATTTATATATATTTTAATTAAATTTAATTAAAAATAAAATAAAATTATATTTTATAAGATTAAATTTAATTAAAATTAAATTTTAATTTTAATTTATATTATATATATATATATTGTAATTTTATTTTAAAATGTATAAAATATATTTTTTTGTGGGTATCCGCGGATACTCGCGGGTTTTAAAATACCCATGGGTATTTTCTAAACGGGTATCTGGCGGGTAGCGGGTCGGGTGGCAGGTACATTTTTATCCGGCGGGTCGGGTTGTGGGTAGGCACTATCCGTACCCGACCCGACCTGTTGCCATCCCTAATCCTGACACTCTTAATAACCCCATCTCATGTAGAGATGGGTGATTATGTCGTGGAGAGTAGCAAAAGGTCCTAACTTATGGTCACTGGTTAGGGCCATAGATGTTTGACGGATTAACCTTGGTGTATGACATTATTGGTGGTGATTGACGATGTGATTATTATTATTTTTTAGCAATGAGTCTGACATCAATGCATCTATCCAGATAGTAAAGGTTTAAAAGTGGAAGGGATTAGTTTCTGTGTTGCTTGATTCATAATATGCATGTATATTGTTATTGTTCTTCTTAAATATATTTATAATCTTTTGATACTTTAGCCTACCTTTTGTGTTGCGTATCTTTGGGTATGTTTCTCTTTTGCAATTATCATCTTAATGGTGTGAGTGTCTCCGGAGAGTAGGTGCTATTTGGTAACGGAGCTGAAAGTTTGAGTAGGACGTTCTGACTTTTCCTTTTATTTTAAAAGTTTTGTTTTGTTTCAGTGTAGTATGTATTCTTATAGTATGTATGAGTGTACCAACTGTATGTATTCAATGTAGTATGTATTCTCATAGTATGTATGTATGTATTCAGTGTAATATATATTTTTATAGTATAGTATGTATGTATTTTTATAGTATGTATGGGTTTGATATATTGTATCATAATCTTCATGGGAATACTAAGTCAGATGTTGATAACCCTTTAAAATCCAATTGAATATGTGCCTCATTAAGATAGTTTTATCTTGAATGTTGCAACTTGTTTGCGATGAGCTTCTTTTGAATATCGTTTAAAGGTTGTATGGAGTAGATGTTTATAATGTATATGGTATAATGGTTGCGACGAACATAAGTAGACTTTTGAGATAATGAAGGATTTGGATTTCACTGAATCATCCATGTATAATTATAATTCATTTTTTTTATTTGATATGTTGGAAATTGCTTTGTTAGCCCAATAGTCCATTATTGAATCCATTACTAAATTTTTGAAATGTTTTTGTATGCTTTATTTTTCTTTACATGTTAATCCGTTAAATTATAAACGCTGACTAATTAATTATTTGAACCATATTTTACTTATTTGTTTTTTCTATTAATCTAACTTTTAGTCAATTTCTCTCTTTTTCTTTTTTTTTTCTATTAATCTAACTTGTTGTGGTAAAAGACTTAAATTCTTTTAAGAAGTTTTACTTAAATGGTTTTATCATTAAATTTTGTATACATAGACTAGGGACTTTTTACTTTGGTCTAAAATATTTTTTAACGGACTAACCTTATGCGGTAGCTTCAGGTGGACCAACTATTCCATAACTACAAGTGCACAATCCGTCATAATTCGAAAATATTACATGTATCCATATGCTTGAGTCTAGATGTTATAATATGTTTAGATGTTGTGCTTTTGAAAGTGAAATATAATATATGATAGTTTGTGAATTCCATGTTTTATTCTTTTGATATTACCTTACCCTTTTGTTTTTGTCTGTCTGTGTATACTTGTTTTTTTTTTACAATGATCACTTTGGTAAGAGCTTAAGGGGATGTTCTTCTAATTGATCTAATGTAGATTGATGGTGAAGGAGCAATATAGTTAGGTTTTCGTTAAATAAGTGTAGATCTTCTCTTTAAGAAATCTCCAAATTTTCTTATTAATTTTTGTGACATTTTATTTAATAGCTTTACAATGATAAGATGAAATGTTACACTTTTCATTAGTATATTATTAATTATAATACTAACAAAAATATAAATAATATAAATGTTGTTGTCACTACATTTTTTTTAAATATTTATAATATTATATATATATATATATATATATATATATTATAGAATATGTTATATAAAAATGTGTGTTGACTTATGATATAATTTAACAGGATTTAGAATTAATGTACATGTTTCAATCACCATTAATAATAATGTTCATCTTTCATCTCGATGTTTCAAACTTATATGGGTAATGTTTATTAATATATATGATGAAGACAATATTTATTTCATAATATTTAAAACATACAAATGAGTAGTAGCATTCATAACCATAATCATTAAAATAAAAGTAAAATAATTTTTAAAAATTAGATACAAGCACAGTAATTTAGGGATATATATATTCACAACAAAAATACTAAATTTTACTAAGGGATACTTTTTACATTATTGATGGTTTTGAATTCTAATAAATAAATTTATTGTGATTACTAAAAAAATAATAATATCAGTAAATAATTACTTATAACTTTTATTTTAGAATTAAATTTAAATCTAATTCAATTTACTTCTTAACATATTAAATCATTATTATTTGTGAGAATTTCTAAAATTATTATTATTATTTGAAAGTTTCCAAAATTGTTATTATTTAATGAAGTTTCCAAAACTACAGCTATTTACTAAAGTTTTCAAAACCGTTACTTGTTAATGAGATTTTTAAAACCACTACTAATTATTAGAATTTATCAAACCTTCACTTGGAATTTCCAAAAGTGTTGAGATTGGAAATCATTTTCTTTTACATTATTAAAATTGTTTTATTACCATAAAAATACTTTAATAATAAAATAGACAATTAAATCATTTGAAACAAATTTTTTTAATAATAATTAATTGACGAGCATAAAAGTAACATTGAAAACACTACACGGTATACTTATACCCGTATGACAGTTGGTGACTAGACATTTTTCTTTTTGCAGTTTTGTGTAAATAATTTTTTCTACTATGAGTAACTATTTAAATTTGAAAAAGTGTTTGATAAAAAAAATATATTTTATAATAAGTAATTATTTAAGTTTAAAAAAGTAGTTATTAAAATTATAAAACTGAAAAATAATTTTTTATTATGAATTATTATTTAAATTTAAAATATTAAGAAGGTAAAATTAGGAAATAAAAAAGATGTTTTCTTTATATTTTCTTTATATATAGTCATAGATGGTAAACTATTTGACATTTTATTCAAAATTAACCATTGTTTTAAATACATAATTTATTAAATTTATAAAAGATATATTTTTAAAAAATAACAAAAAAGGTGGATACAAAATTTTAAGAATAAAATAACTTGTATTAGTAAAAGTAAAATCGGTACTAAAATTATAGATACTAGTTAAAGATACTAGTAGATATAACTGTTTTTTTTAAAATTGATTATTTGACATTTTTTAAATTTAACCATTATTATAAATTAAAAAATATATTTTAATAAAAATATATTTACAAAAAAAATAAAAGCTTTCTATAATAAAATTATAAAATTATTCATATTATAGTTATAATAATAATAAATTTATTATTTTTTTATTATAAAAGAAATAAACATACATGCCCTTATATTTATATCTTTTGAATTAATTCAAAGATGTAATCGAATGGAGATATTATATCAGATTTATATGCACATTATCTACTTTGTTAGATTTAAAAAATATGTAAAGAATTAAAATAATTTATTTTTAATCTACTATCAATGATTTGAATTGACTTTCTGTTATTTATATCTGTTCAGTTTGATTTAAACACTATACTAATTATATTATGGCAAATTCCAACTAAATTTACAGTTACATCTCATATTATATATTATATTTTATACACATATAGGAATAATAATTGATAAGAAAAAGATAAATGATTGATTTCTAATTCCTTATATGAAATTATAAAAGGAGACAAACCTCTCAAAGTCACTCATCCACTGCTCTCTTCTTCTATTCATTTTGCTGTCTCAGGCTCTGTTTTCATCTTCTGTTACACCAATGTCTCACCATGCTGAATCGTCCGACTCGTGAGTCAACTAGTCCTCGCTAATTTTCTTGTTTTTTTTTTCAAATGTTGAATTAGCATGCAATGAAATTGGAGTTTTTGTTTTTTTTAATCGAATTTCAGGAAATCTGAGAAGAAAGACTTCTCGACAGCGATTCTGGAGCGGAAAAAATCTCCTAACCGATTGGTGATCGACGAAGCGGTTACCGATGATAACTCAGTGGTTTCCATGCATCCTGAAACCATGGAGAAAAATCAACTTTTTCACGGAGATGCTATCCTCATCAAGGTTCGCTCAATTTTCCAAAGTTTATTTATTTTCTGAAATTTTCTTTTTAATTATTGTTATTGGATATGTGATACAGGGAAAGAAACGTAGGGACACGATTTGCATTGTTCTGGCAGATGAGAAATGTGAGGAAGCGAAGTTAAGGATGAATAAAGTTGTGAGGTGGAATTTGAGGGTTCGTCTTGGAGATGTTGTGTCTGTCTATTGCTCTGAAGTTCCGTATGGGAAGCGTGTCCACGTTCTTCCCATTGATGATACCATTGAAGGTGTCACTGGCAATTTCTTTGATTCATATTTGAAACGTGAGTCAAACCTTCTTCTTTTGCTTGTCTGTTTTATTGGGCTATGGCTTCATCATTAGTTTTCTTGAATAGATAGTTTATATATTAAATCACACCTCGAAGTATTGCTGCATGGTTCATTTTCTTAATACTCAAATCAAATTAAAAAGTAGGAAAACATCTTACAAAATAAACAAAAATTATTTTAATTTTATAATATGATAATAATAATAATTTTATTATTTTTATTATCATAAAAGAATATGAATACATATGTGTATGTATTTTCCCTTATAATTTATGATACTAAAGAAAATATTAACGAGTGTATATTTATAATTTTTAAATATATAATATAATATATTTTAGAATATGTCATATATTTACTTGTATTTGACCAAAGTATTATATTTTTCGTTTACCACTACTTATTCTCAAATTCACTTTTTTCAGTTCATTTATTTTTTATATTCAAATTTGCTCCTAGCATTTGTAAAGCACGCACATTATTAACTTTAAAAGTTAAATTAATTATTCTTATACGAGGATTGTTGTGTCTGTACATCCGTGCTCTGATGTGCTTGAGTTTGGGTCGAGAGTGTCAATTGGGCCGTACTATCGGCTTTATCATAGTTTGGCCCTTAGAGGATCAAAATTTTGGGCGTTTCATGCAACACTTTCAAGTTTTCTACCTGCACCTCCAAGTTATTGAAAACATTCTCAAATTTAATGCTCTCCTTCCTTTAATATACTTTGCATCTTCAAAATGTTGTGGGTTGTGAGTTTGAGAGGTGTGAGTGTTGTTTGCTCATGGAGAGGTTTTTTTAGAAAAGAGATAGTGATGGTGGTGATTCTTGTGAAGTTGACCGCGAGATCATATGCATTAAAACATTACTTTAAAATTCGATGAAAATCCAATCAGATTTCGATATCTGATAAAAACTCAATTAAATTTTGAAATTTAATGAAAATCCAATCGAATGCATTGATATTTTTAGCACGACATAATAACCGTTTTTAACAAAAAAATAAAATAAAAATAAAGATGCATTATGAAATGTTTTGAAGTAGAAGGTGAAACATCCAAATAAAATTTCATTACAAAAATCCACATGATTAACTCAAAAGTTTTATAGGTTTGTCTAGTCTTCTTTTGAAAAGAAATATTTATTTTAAATATAAAAAAAAATTACATTTAATTCTTAATTTGTTATAAATTTAATTACTTTCAATTTATTAAACAACTATATACAAACTATTATCTTATACAAATCTAAATATGAAAAATAATATTTTGATACACATAAATTTTTCATATTTATTTAATATTATCTTTTTTATTTTTTTTCTTTTTAAAAATATACCAGTTTTCTCTTTTATAATTACTTTACTGTATCTCAAATGAATATAATTATATATTATTTTACCTCTCCAAATATAACAAAACAAAAACATTAATTAAATATATATCACAAATTCACACATTTTTTTTCACAACATAAAAAGTTAATTAAAATAAATATTCACGTTAATCAAAATAAATATGAAAAATAAATAATTTAATTAACTTTAATAAATACTAGAAATATTTCATTTGATGACGTTTCCATTACATATTTCTGCAGTTGTATAAAAGGTTTTGACTACATTTTTGTTTATAATTTGCAGCATATTTTTTGGAGGCTTATCGTCCTCTGAGAAAGGGAGATCTATTTCTGGTTCGAGGAGGGATGAGAAGTGTAGAGTTTAAGGTCATTGAAACTGATCCTGGGGAGTGTTGTCTGGTTGCTCCAGACACTGAAATATTCTGTGAGGGGGAACCTGTGAAAAGAGAGGATGAAGAAAGGCTGGATGATGTTGGGTATGATGATGTGGGTGGCGTCAGGAAGCAAATGGCACAGATTCGTGAGTTGGTAGAGCTTCCTCTTAGGCATCCACAACTTTTTAAATCAATTGGTGTGAAACCACCCAAAGGAATTCTGCTGTATGGACCCCCAGGATCTGGTAAAACCTTGATAGCAAGAGCTATTGCTAATGAGACAGGAGCCTTCTTCTTTTGTATTAATGGACCAGAGATTATGTCCAGACTGGCTGGAGAGAGTGAAAGCAACCTTAGGAAAGCATTCGAAGAAGCTGAAAAGAATGCCCCCTCCATCATATTTATTGATGAGATTGATTCTATTGCACCCAAGCGAGAGAAAACACATGGTGAAGTTGAAAGGAGGATTGTTTCTCAACTTTTGACTCTTATGGATGGATTGAAATCTCGTGCACATGTTATTGTTATTGGAGCTACGAATCGGCCAAATAGCATTGACCCTGCATTGAGAAGGTTTGGTAGATTTGATAGGGAAATTGATATTGGTGTTCCTGATGAAGTTGGCAGACTTGAAGTCCTTCGCATACATACCAAAAACTTGAAGCTTTCAGATGATGTAAGCTCAGAATTACTTAACTCTCATTTATGCGACGTGAAGCTTTAGCACATTTTTATTTTTATTTTATTGAACTGTACCGGTTCCCTCACTGTAGGTTGATTTAGAGAGAATTTCAAAAGATACTCATGGATATGTTGGTGCCGACCTTGCTGCCCTTTGCACTGAAGCTGCTCTGCAATGCATCCGGGAGAAGATGGATGTCATTGATTTGGAAGATGAGAGCATTGATGCTGAAATACTGAATTCTATGGCAGTTTCAAATGAACATTTCCTTACTTCTTTAGGAACTAGCAATCCATCTGCTTTACGTGAAACTGTTAGTAATTTTTTTCCTTTTTGTTTCTTTAAATTTAAAACACAATTAGCTGGTGAGAGTTTCTGTCTTTAATGTTCTTTCCCCTAACTGGTTACCTTTTTTTTTTGAAAGGTTGTCGAGGTGCCTAATGTCAGTTGGGCAGATATTGGAGGTCTTGAGAATGTCAAGCGTGAGCTGCAAGAGGTCATAAATCACATCTATCTTGGTTAAAGATTTTTACCTAGTTTAATTTCAATATAGTCTGAAAGAATCTTACCTTTTTGGTGCAGACTGTTCAATATCCTGTGGAGCACCCTGAAAAATTTGAGAAATTTGGTATGTCACCATCAAAAGGAGTTCTGTTCTATGGTCCTCCTGGATGTGGGAAAACTTTGTTGGCCAAAGCAATTGCTAATGAATGTCAAGCTAACTTCATCAGCGTGAAAGGCCCAGAATTGCTCACTATGTGGTTTGGTGAAAGTGAGGCCAATGTTCGAGAAATTTTTGACAAGGCCAGACAATCAGCTCCATGTGTCCTTTTCTTTGACGAGCTTGATTCTATTGCTATCCAGGTCTCTATTTTTGTCATGTATTACTAGTTTGTCATATTAGTGTGCCCTTTGATTTATATTAAACCGAGTTTTAGTTGTCTGTTTTTATTATTGCTAATAATTAACATGTTTTGAAATACTCCAGTGATCTTACTCACCGAAGTTACAATTTGGATGTTATTTAATACCTTTGCAATTGTTTGTGTACTCATGTTTTTCACCTTGTCATTGTTGTAGAGAGGAAGTAGTGTTGGGCATGCTGGTGGAGCTGCTGATAGAGTTCTGAATCAACTTCTCACTGAAATGGATGGCATGTCTGCTAAAAAGACTGTGTTCATAATTGGGGCAACCAACAGACCTGACATCATTGACCCAGCTCTTCTACGGCCTGGCCGTCTAGATCAACTGATCTATATTCCTCTCCCTGATGAAGAATCCCGTTATCAAATCTTCAAGGCATGCATGAGGAAGTCACCTGTCTCAAAAGAGGTTGATTTGGGAGCACTAGCTAAGTATACTCAAGGTTTTAGTGGTGCTGACATAACAGAGATATGCCAGCGGGCATGCAAATATGCTATTAGAGAAGACATAGAAAAGGTATTATTTTGCATAGTTGGTGGGTAAAATGTGAATAAATGGATTTGGAATGGTGTGAGTCACACCACTCACTTGTCCTTTGGTTAAAGATTCTGATTCTTTTGCTATACCTGCTCAGTTAGTTTCTGATAATTATGTTTAATCTGGGTATATATCTGTTGGGTTTCTTTCAGGACATAGAGCAGGAAAAGAAGAGAAGAGAAAACCCTGAGACCATGGATGAAGACAATGAAGAAGATGTTGCAGAGATCAAGGCTGCTCATTTTGAAGAGTCAATGAAGTTTGCTCGTAGGAGTGTTAGTGATGCTGATATACGTAAATACCAGGCATTTGCTCAGACCTTACACCAATCCCGTGGCTTTGGAAGTGATTTTAGGTTTCCAGAGTCTGGTGGATCTGACCCCCTTGCAACTTCTGCTGCTGGGGCTGAAGAAGATGATCTGTATAATTAGGTTTTTCTCTATTTGAATAGTTTGCTCGAAAGACGTGTTTTAAGGTTTTTTTCAGATTTTAATTTTGATATACCAACACTAGTATCAGCTTTTGCAAAACTCGGATATCAGATAATTATATGATGGACGAATTATTTATTGTGTTGGAAAATAATTGAGTATATCTTTCGTAGCTTGATTGCCTAGTTTCATTTCAGCTTGTTTATCATTATAACTTTATCAACCTAATTTTGGAGATTACCGTCTTACCTCCCAAGTTTTTGGATGTGATCAAATTATTATATCATTATACTTGGAGGATTCACATGAATATTGTGAGAATCAATTGCCAAAATATCTTTGACAACTATATATATATATATATATATATATATATATATATATATATATTTTTTTTTTTTTAAACAATCACTTTAATAATAAAATATCACACAATAAAATATTACACTCAAGTCTAAAGAAAATATATAATCAAAATGAAAATTTATTATTGTATGTGAGATGTGAAGTCAAGTATCATAATCAAAATACTCTTTTATATTTTTTCTGTACAGATAGGTATGTGTCAAATACACTTAGTTATATAATTCAATAAAATTTTAAATTCATAATAAATACAATCATTATCTCTTTATTTTATTTTTGTATTTATAAATTTTAAAGTGACTTAAAATTAGTCTAACGACGATCCAAAAACTGGTAAATGTATTTTATTACTATGTTCAATTTATAATGCATATTTGAATAAACGATGAATCGACTGTTCAATATGTAAAAAGTGTTGACTTTTACTCATTTAATATTAATTTGATAAAAGACCGGTCGATTATATGATACATATCAAATAAAATGAATGTCAAAATATCGAAATTAAAAATAGTTTGATAAATAACTACCATATCGTTTGCAATTGGTACTAATATGTCTTTTATGTTATAATTGTTTATGCTTACTATTAGAGGCTTAAAGAAAAGATTCTTTATCTTCACATCAAATGTACATAAAAGCTAATAATGACATTAGTTTGCCCTACCCTATACTTAATTAGTGTGCTCAATATATTACTTAGAAAGAAAAAATATTTCATTTATTAATTTATTTTTAAAACAGGTAAATGTAGTTTTAATTTTTAATATTATTTAGTCATTTTTAGTCTTTTAATTTCAAAATGTTTTATTTTTAAATCTCAAAGTGATTTAAATAATGTTTTAAAAAGGAAAAAAAGTGGTTTATATAATATGCTAAGAGGAACAAAAGTAGACCATTTCAATATTAAAAAGATAAACAAAAACACAACTTTTTTTTTATTGGAAATTAAAACTCAATATACACATCTATGAATAAAAATCGTATTTTGGGACGATTTTACTCCTTACACAAACTGAAAATTTATAAGCCAATGCACCAATCACACTCAATATATTGTACTTCACGATAACATGCAAAACATTAAAACATTACATAGTATAATATCACATCACCCTATTGGGGTGGTACATGGTATATAATGTTCCTTTGGCGTTATTACATGCATGGCAAATATGCTGATGGCTTGGTAAAAACAAAAACATCTTCTCTGTTTCTCATGTTCTGTCAATGTTTTAAACATTGACCTATACACAACAAGAAAAGAATACTAACATTTTCACCTTACCTATGCACATCCCTCAAAAATTTTCAACAAATATCAATCACAAAATGCAAAGCAAAACGACACAATCTTCTCGTCTTCCGACCATTTACAAACACTTGAAACGAAAGTCTTCTCCATTCACCACGACATCATCATCATCATCCTCGTGGCTTCTCCAAACGCATTCCAGAACAGCCACTAGAACCAAGAGTGTCATAGTTGACGAATCTGCTTGGAGCCGAGTTATGCCTATACCCTTTTGGCAAGCAATTCTTCACCTGTCCCTCACGGAAGACACTGTGTTTGTGACCAAGACGTGGCTTCAGATAAGTTTCAGCTTCGGATAAAAAGAGAGGCCTTGTAACTGTGCTGGGAGCACTTCGAGGAATGACCCTTGCAGCCATGGTGACGTGAAGGGAATCCAGAGAAAGGATGAGGAGAAGGGCCAGAAGAGAGATATGTGTAGTGGGAGACATCTAGATTTTTTTCCAACTTGTGTTTTTGGTCTGAGTCTGTGAAAGAAAGAAGGGGTTTTATGGTAGATTGTTGTGCAGTGGTTAAACCGAGTGTCTTAAATAGGCTCGTGAATAGCTACAGAATGCAGGTATGCACAGCTCATTGGTGGTACACCATAACTTTGGAGGTGTGGTGGAGGTGAGTTGGCGAGGTTGGTGTTCTTTTTTTTTTGTGTTTCGAGTGAGGATGCTCGTGAGTTCATGTTTATTGCACTCACTCAAATTTGTGCTGTTTTTTGCCCCTAAATCCAAGTAATATCTTCTTTTTGTTCACAATTAGTTAGCATATGTCTCACAATAAAATTTTAACACTGTTTTCTCTTTATTAAAGTGAAGAAAAAAAGTGTTGCAGGAAGTCACCTGGTGAAAAATAATTGAGATTTTGCCAACCAATTGGGGAACCATTTAAAGAAGATTGTAGGTAACATAATAGCACAATTATGAGTGTGTTGATGAGTCAGTGTAAGAATTGAAGTGGATTAATTAACAACTTCTATCACTTCTATCATCTCTATCACTACACTCTTTACTTCCCATTATATTGGTTGGCCACCTAATCATCCTCATCAATCTTGATTTTCCCCCATTCACACATCCCCAAAAAACCCTCTTAATAAATAACACATTTAACTCTTCACCTCATGGTTAGACAAATCATGGTGAAATAAAAATCTTAACTTTGCATGAATTGAAAATAAAAATTAAAACTTTTAGTGTTTTTAGATGAATATCCATTGCCCTATTAATTGAAATGATTCAACAAGTACAAGTACAAGGGGACATGTAAATCTTGTGATGTTTAAAGAGAAGCAAAAGAACACGAACCCCACCCCCAAAATCTTTTGTTTCCCCTCATCTTTTTTCAAAGTTTATGCAATCTGGGAACAATTGGTTAAGTTGGGTCTGAAATTTAATAGACATGAGCTTCCTAGTGTAGTTTAACTACTGACACTGCCCATAGCTACTCACACCCAACACGTAGCTTCATATCTCAGAATCGGGTCCACCATATTTCCTTCACACATGAATCTTACTTTCTCACAGACTCTCCCCAGATATGTAAACTGGTTCTCCGATCAACCATTTTTCACTGACACTAATAATTACACGCAAGAAAATCTATAACAAGTGTTTAAAACATAAACAATTTTTATAATTTCAATTAAGTAAAAATACATAGCACGTTGTATTTTATGATTCTCACTATAGTGACATATATAGAAAAGAATTTACCTGCATGATAGAGTTCTGTCAATCAATTGTTTTTCCTTTTCTTATTTCTGAGATGTTTTTTCATGATATAAAAATTATTAAAAATGTCTTCTTTTATCAAAATTACTGTTTTTCTTTTTTTTTTCTCAGAAACTTAAAATATTAACAAAAATAAATTTCTATTTTATGATATTTTATCAATTTTAATAAAATATCAAAATATCTTTTATGAAATAAAAAAAAAATTTAATTTTTGAAAACTCTAAAATAATTTCAATAACTTGAATATATTTATATACTAATAATCATCGAATTAAAATTTTTATATCAAAATTATTCTTGAAATAACATAAACTAATTATTAAATTAATATAATTTAATATGAAAACCTCACGCACGCTCAGCAGAACCACCTACAGTAAAAGTTCATGTGCAAACTGCACCATTTATGATTCACATTCATCAACAAAACATTGAAAAAGAGACCGACATCAATTTTACATCCTCTTAACACATGGTTGTTTATTTTTAATCTAATCAACAAAATATACAGTCAAGTTTTATTTATCTTTCAATGAATTAAAAAAAGTTATGATATTTTAATAATTTTTAACAATAAATTATATGTTATTATTTTATTAATTTATATATTTAAGGCTCATCAATCATAAATTGTCAAGTAAACGATTATAAAAAAATTATCAAAAAAAATTATTAAAAATATATTTTTCATTAAAAAAACTCGGTTAGTTCATGTAAACATGAACTACCGCATAATGCTTAGAAACTATACATTAATTTTTCCGAAGACACCGCCATAATTAGTTTGCTCACGGGAAGCACGTCACAAGTTGAAGCTACATTAGGCACGGGTATGACACAAATTAAATATTCCTGAATATTTAAAAATTTTATGACAGAATATAGTGTAAGAAAAAAAATAAATTCATGTGAGTTAGAACTGTATAAATCTCAAATGAGAATATCAAGAATTAAAATGTGGAAAAAAATTATAATTTTTCTTATTATTATCATATACTTATTTGCGTTACAATAAATTGAAAAGAAAAATTAAATCTGTACAATACAGTTATTATTTATGAGTATTCGAAATGTTCATGAGTTGCAGCGTTGAACGCGTTCTCTGACACACATGTGACAAACACGACTGTTATTTAAAAGTGCTTTTTGTTTATCTTAGTAATAAAAACTAAATTATTAGATGTAAGTATTCAGACACACTGGCTAATGTATTAGTTGAAATAAAATATATGTTCAGATAACTGTGTATATGTTATTTAACTTTAAGAAAAGTAATAATAGAAAAATGAGTTATTGAGTATATTTTGTTTTAAAGCAATATTAAGTATAAAAACTTCATTTTACTTATTTTCAACAAAATAAAAAAAAACGGTGGAACAGCGGTTTTGCAAACAGTGTCTGAGTAGTTTCAAAGAGTGGACCTCTGTCGAAATATGGTCCGGTGATTGATAAACGGCAGCGTCTTCCATTAAACGGTGTGTGAAGACACAAGAGTTCTATGGATTACTTCACGTGAGTTCCAATCGGCGACACAACGATGGAATGTCTTCCGATAACCTTAAACGGCGCATTTTTGGGATGACTGACGGTAAAAATAGCAGTTCTCAATGGTGAGAGTGCGGAGCTTCTTTCTAGGATTTTCGAACCAAAAACACAATGCGAATTTGAAATCTGAAGATAAAAGACACTCTTCATATCCTTCCCAATTCATAATCTACGTTGTTCGACTTTTTTATTTTATTAAACACGTGAATCACTCAAAATTTGACATATAACGTGTTAAAAATTTGTGAAATTGTGAGTGTCAAAATATCATTATCCAAAATATAAATATTGTTTACATTCTTTTATTACAATGTAAGACCAACATCTTAATGTTTATTTAAACTTAGTCTCTTATTAAATAATAATGGTATTTATTAATGGAATACTCGAAAGGATTGATAAAGTAATTTATCCTAAAATGAAAGAAAAGAGATGGAGAAGTTGTGGTTTAACTTTTTTATTAAAATGCAATGTGAGTTTGATGAGTTTAGAACAACAAAAGAAGAGAATTTATAGGTTTTTTTTTTTCATTAACAAAATACTAATTGACAATTACTATTTGTGGATACAAATAATAATTAATATATATATATATATATATATATATATATATAATTTGATTTTTGTTTAGTTTCAGAAAATTGGAAGATTATGAAGAAAGAATATTTCAATTAAATTAAGTCTACTAGAATATAAATAAAAAATAACACATTTTTTTTTTCTTAAATGACCAGCTCGATTGCATCTAAATTTTTTCAAAAATTTCGAAACATTTTATGTTTGTTTCTGGTTTATATTTTACCAATTCAGAGAAGAAACAAGTTTAGGTATCTTTTTTCTTACCAAAATCTTAATCTATGTAAGTTTTTATTTTTCATTGAATTGAATCAGTTAAGTTTTTTTTTTCATGTGAGAGATTTAGCCTATATTTAATTATAAGGAAAATATAATTTATATTCTTTCAATTTTTAAAAAATTATTTTAACATGTATATATAAATTATAATTAAATTTTAATTATTAATATGGTTTTAAATTAGAAATAAATTATTTTAAAAAATAGAGATTAAATTAAATTAAAATTTTAAATATAAAAACTAAATTAAAAATAATAACATGTGACCTGACACAGCCATACACATGATAATAACCTGATATATAATAATTAATGTTGCTTTTTTAAAAATTTAAAAATTTTAAAAAATTTAAAAATTTTACAAATTTATACATTACGTATATAAACACAGGTTAATATCAATTTAATACAAATAATCAAATTGAACCATTTTAAAAAAATAAAAAAAATAAATTAAAAAAAAATAAAAAAACAAGATTAAACCAATAGAATAAATACAAAAATAAAAAAATATAATTAAACCAAAGATTAAAAAAATAAAAAATTACAAAGACTATTTCTAAAGAAGCCAAGATATATAAAAAAAAATGTTAAAATCTAACCTATCTATATCTTGGTATACAATAATGTTAAAAGAAATATATTTTTGGAAATTGTGGGAGAGAAGATGATAAGGGAGCAGCAGAGAAAGTAAGGGTGGGTGGACAGAACAGAACCCAACAAAACATAACTGAATGGCTACCTCTGTATCACTTCCTTGCTTCTCTCACACTCACTCTCATAGTAAGATGCTTTCTTCTTACTTTCCTAAGCAAAACCATCTTCTCTCTATATTTATTGTTCTTCATCAATCCTTCTTGTACTTTCTCATTTCTTTATTTATGTTCTATCTGAAACATAATAAAACAAGTAGTTAAATTTGGTGTGGATTGAAGATGGTGTTTGAGTGAATATACACCTATTGGATGAGGAACTAGTTCTGGTAGGAATAGCCGTGTAGTTCACGTTCACAGTTTCTCAGATCAACAACGATACTGCTTTCAACTGTTAAGACAATCAATGCTGCTTGAGGGTTCTTTAATCTTTTTGTTTGAATTCAATTTAATACGCACAATTTGACAGTATTTGTTATGATAGATGAACAAGAATACACAGAACTAAATACATGTTAGGAATACACCTTAAATATACCATTGAAGATAGAACAAAAATTCTGACTTCCAATAGAGAACTCAACTACTATATTTTTACTTAAAAAGGCTTGCTGGTGATATCTTTAAGATACTTATTTATAAATCTTACTGTTAATAGTTAATGTTACAACTTTGTTTAAGGATTTCCCCCTTTTTTTTATGAATAATAGTATTTAACAAATGTCTAACATTCGAAACGTAAATGATTAGTTTTCTCATTAGTATTTTCCCTTTTAATTCAATTCTCCCTGTTCATTACTGAAAGATAAAATGTAATTACTTATTTACTTAATGCATAGAATATGGATGGCTCTTCCATCTCATCTGTCACTAAACAAGAGATCCACTGATGAACACTGTTGATGATGCAAAGTACGAAGGGAAAGCTGTATTTGCTATTCTCATTTTATTCATTTAACAGATGTTAAGTTACAACTGCAAAGAAGGAGAATATCCACCGTTTCCTCTGCACTGGCTGAGACTGCAGCTTCAATGGCAGTAGCTGTAACTTTCGTTGGTGCAGCAGCTACTCTTATCGTAAAGAGATCCAAAACTTCTGAGCCAGCACAGGTCAGAACCCCTCGTTATTGATAGTATCACAAAAATGATTAATTGTACTTACAAACTCTGCAATATGCCATGCTACTGAAAAACAACCTTGCTTGTCCAAACAATTAAGTAACGCTCCTCTATACTTCAACTTTTCAATGGTTGTTGCAGTTGTAGTTTTAGTGTAATATATAGATTGAACTAGCAGAATTCACATTGCTTAAGTGACATCACTAATTCTGTTTCAATAAAGAAATTTCATGGAAAAATTAATTGTGATGATTAGCTCGAAATTATGTGTAGCAGACTATCTGCTGAAGAACTCTATCAAATGGTTAAACTGTCTAATGGAGGGGAGTAATAGACAGTCTAGTAGTAGTGCGACAGACAGTTTAGGACAAACATTTATTTTAATTTAGCTGTCTTGACGGTTTTCTGTTCTATATATGGATACCTTTATGAACTTAAATGTTATACCTGAAATTGTGTTAGACTGTTTGTGTATAGAACCTTCCAAGATCAATGAGAGTGTTTTCTTTCAAATTTATTCTTGTGTTTTGTTACATTGTTATTGTTGAGAACCCAACATTAATAGGGTTAATCTTTAATATCTCTTGACAACTTGGTAATTGCTTTCCCCTCATTGATTTATGGATCCACTTAACTTTATAAGGAAAAGGATTCTTTGACACTAGTAGTTACTATTTGACAATCATTATAGGAGTAAAGTGATCCTAACAAAAGTGAACTTTTGTATTTGTAAAGAAAAATAGAGTAAAGGGTAGTGTCAAGTGGGAATAAAAAAAAATTGGAGTGTCAGTATCGATACAACAGATAATTCGTTGATGGTATTTCCAGAATTGGGCTAAAATTGAGAAAGAAGGGAAAAACGATGATTAAATTGTGTGCTGAATTCCACACTGTTTATCTAAATTAAGTTTTTGATTTGAAATTAAAGATTCAATCGAAAGCATGTGAAGATTGTGGAGGTTCTGGTATATGTTCTGAATGCAATGGTGAAGGATTCGTTCTTAGGAAACGTTCTGGTGAAAGTTCTGATCAGGCAAGAGTGCAAGCCAAGAATATGGCGACTCGATTCACAGATCGGTACTATTTTCTTACATCTCTTTTCCTCAAATAATTATTTTTTCAGTTTAGCCATTCAAGTCGATTACTTATACCAGGCTTCCAAAGAAGTGGAGCTATTGTACAAAATGCTCTTCTGGTCGATCCTGTTCAACCTGTGGTGGCACTGGAAAACTAAGTTACTAGTTTAGAACTAAATGCTGTCAACCTAGCTCATCAGTACTACCGTTTACACACATGCTCATGTTGAAGTCACAGGTTCAGAATGAGACAACATATTATTAGTGATTGACATCCACTTTGATTTCCTTGATCCATTCTGCATGAAGCAAAATTCTATGTATATGCATTTCAATGGAAGTGTATAGTGAGTTTTTTTCTTGATTTGGAGAGGTCTTGATAGAATAGGATTTGAGTTGAACTAACATGCATATTTATATACTCCTCTTGCAAATTGATGGATGGCCATTAAAATTATTTGTAGCATGATAAAAAATCTATGCTTTATCTCAGGGGAGAGTATTCACATATGTATGGTTAAGAAAACATGGGTTTAGTACACACAGAACCTTGAAAAAAAAGTTGTGAATCTACTGAGAGACATAAAGATGGAGAATACGAGTATTTAAAGATGAGAAGTCATATATGAAAACGTATTTCTTTTAAACACCTAATGGATTTTCTTTAATTATTTCTCTTTTCTTATTACATTACAATACCTCTGTTTTTCTTCCTTTACGCATCTTTAAAATATTTAATTTCGTATGATAAAAAGAGAGATAAATATGCCAATTTGGTGTTTAAACTGCTTAAGCAGCCATCTGCAAATAAACAATTGCTTTAATCTTGTTGGCTTCTTGAGTGTCTGTACCATTACTGGAATGAAAAATACTAATAATTTATGTGTGCCCAAAAACTGACAATAGCTCACAGACATATATCACACTACTTGTACTTTGTCTGGCATTTGATATTGTCGAACACAAAGGTTAGCATTTGCCGTCCGAAGAAGTTGGAATTGAATGAAACAGGAAGTAGCATATACGTAGCATACGACAGATAGTGGTTAGCAGACGTAAGCACGTTACCCATGTAATTAACACATAAAATTTGCAAAAGGGTTCGATGCAACACTTCGGAGTTCACACTGAACCCAAGCCAAGTTAATGTTTATAATTATTGAAATCACATTGTGTTGGTCAGATATTAGGCAACTTACCTTAAACAAATCTACAATAATGGAGTTTAGGAATTGATATATTATTTCTATCCCTGATTCCATTCCACTAATTAATAAAACGTCATCAAAGAATTCCCACCATCTAGATTCGTGCTGACTTTTTGATAGAGTGAATTAGTGACATCATGCATTCACCATCTCACAACTGTCTACTGTGAATCTCTATCTTCTCTATTTCTTTTACAAGGCAGAATATTCAACGCCATCTCATAATACGAGTATATATCATTTGCACAACAAAATTCAAACACAATATGCTTTATTAATTATTTTTTACATGACTTTTTTTCGGTATAACGATTCATTCTTGCGTATAACCCGTATATACGCAAATCCTTACACAGAAAGACCAGACACTCCTATCTAGGAATGTGTGAAAGTCTACACCAAAAATCTAAAGCGTAAGAATCATTTTACTGTTTCAGCATTTTTTTTTTAAAAGAAAACTACTTATTCAACATGAGATTTCCTTAAGGTTGTTCCTGACATTTTCTACTACAGTAGTTATACCTTGCAGCCTTAAAACATAGGATCCAGATTCCCTGCATTCACTTTTCAACACATTCACGCATTAAACAATAACCGTTTGACTTGGATCAGATGACTCGTATTTTATCTAAACCAAGTTTTGTTGGTTTGATCTTCGTCCAAGGGTTATAAATGCGACAAAGGTGTGAATGTGTGGAAAGTGGAGAAGCTAGATATGGGTTGGAGTTTTGTTTGGTGGTGTGGAGGCTGAGGCCACACGCTTACCTCTTTCTGAACGGCTATTCTCAGCAAATTTCAGACTATTCTGGTGCAAACCCTTTTGCTTCTCTTCCTCATTCCATTCAGAAGTGTAATAATATTCTTCAGTTGACTTATTGATGTCTTTTGAAGGAGGGAGGAACATGCTACCCCATTGGGGGAAGTGAACAAGAGTCACAGGAAGAGTGCAACACACAATCATGACACCCATCAAGGAGAGACCAGTGGATGTAGAAAACTTTGAGGTTGAAAAGAAGATCAACTGGGTCAAACCGGATCCAAAGTTGCCACCTGCACCAGTTAGACCGGATATGATCCCCAGAGAACGCCTTGAGATGAAAGGAATGATGCCAAAAGTGGCGCCACATGCAGCTTGAGCGCCAATAGAGAAGAGGATCATAGCCAAGACTGCAATGGGAAGCGAGTTGGCACGACCAAGCCATATGCAGAAAACACCTCCTAAGGTTTGGAGGATCCACAGGGTCCAAAGCCTGCCCCTCATGCCGAACAACCTGGCTGCAACATCAGAAGTGTATCCACCAAAGGGACGAGCCAGGAGATTTGCCATTCCAAATGAAGCAGCGATTATTCCAGCAGTGTGTAGCTTCAGATTAAACCTGTTTTAAATCAAATTAACCAATTACTTAAACAGATAGTTATTATAGAAACTATATTAAATAAAAATATAAATTTTGTTTAATATTCATTCTTTGATCTCATCATAGAGAGAATCAATTACTGGGGGATATTACGTGTGTGTAGATAAATCAATTAAACTTGAGGCTTTTGGGTTGAGTTCGATGATGAATGAACTAACCTGTCATAGAAATACTCAGCAATGACATTGTCAGTGGTTAATTCAACTCCCATAGAGTACCCATAGAGGAGGGCAAAAATCCACGTCCTGTAATTTGTTATGGCATACCATAACACCTGAACACAAAATAAAATCAAGTTAGATAATGAGTTAAAGCTTGAAAAAGTCTTTCTTCTTCCCAAAAATTTGACCAATTTTGTCTGATTAATGTTTTTATGGTCATTAGCCGTAGGCAAAGAAGGAGAAATCCATTTTCGTTTTCTATTTCCACAGTGAAATCAGATTATATAAGTTCTTGAAAATAGAAAATAAAAATAATGTGAGAATTTTACCGTTACTGAGAGATGAAAACATATAAAGAACAAGGAAGCTAACCTTGGAAAATTTGTCTCTGGCAACATCACCCTTCTTCTGCAGGGTACCAAGGTTGCCATCAGGCAAATCTTGGCCTAGGGTTAGGACCAAGATCCCCATGATGACATGCAACCAACCTGGAATGAAGAAGGCAATTCTCCAGGCAGTGAAGGGAGTAGCTCCAGCTCTTCTGATCAATTCATAGACCAAGGGCATTATGAGCTGAGTGGCTCCACCGCCCATGTTTCCCCACCCTGCAGCAGTCCCATTCACAAGCCCAATAATCTTACTGTTAAACATGGTACTCATCCAGTACTGACATGACACAAAAGTGGCCAAGGAGAACCCAATCATGAACCTCACTGCTATATATCCTGCAGGGTCATCCACAAACGACATGCAGAAGACAGTTGGGGCAGAAAGCATGATGAGGAAGGCACAGCCATAACGAGGGCCCAAGAGGTCACAAACTGCACCCATTGTGAGCCTGGAGAAGATGCTGCCGGAGACAGAAGCAACCCCGGCATTCCCAATGTCACTCTTGGTGAGGTTGAGGTTGTCTCGAATGATTGGGACAAGAGGGGCTGCTGCAAAGGTTGAGACAAAGCATGTGAAGAAGGATATCCAAGAGAGGTGGAAGGTTCTCATATGGGGATTGGCCAGGGAAAACAGTTTAAAAACCTTGGCTTTGTGCTCAGAATCAACTGGCAAAGCAAAATTTGCCGTTGTGTCAGTTGGGACCATAGGGGAAGCCACTGAGGCAATGAAGGTTTGTTCTCTCCCTGTCACTCCATGCATGGAGCTTCCAGGAGATCCCTCAATATCACACATTTGATCTTAACACTGTCTTGAATGAGAAAAAACTCAGTCGGTTTGAGATTTGATGGTGATGCTGTGAAGGAGAGACAAATGTGTTGTATTTATAGTAGTGAAGTCGTTGACTATCCGCTAAGAGCCAATGAGATTCCCAACGGCTGCAAAGCTTTAAACATTAAAGAAAACTGTATTTGAGGTAATCCATTTTGCCGCGTATGCGTAAAAGAGCCCATGCTATGTCTCAAAGGTTCATGTGACGTATAATCAACTCTGGTACATGTGCTGTTAAATTATAACACTATCACTTATATAGTTTTATTATTTGACGAATTTTGCCTCTAACTTAACCATTCTGATTGATTTTTGGGTTAACCTCCAGAGGCAACTTGGCACATTGGTTAACCGGTAAAATCTGCATAATTAAAACAGTTTGAATAACTATAAATTGTATATCTTGATTTTTTTTTTTTTTAAAGTAAACTCCTTTAAAAAATTCAGATTCTTTTTAGAATTCGAAGTAAATTAATATAAAAAGATTATTTTTTTTTCCAGCGAGAATGCAGTGAATTTATTTATTTATTTACACTTCCAAGTGTGAGAACATATGACTAAATTTGTTAATTGATATTCAAAAACCAAACTTAAATATGTTTCAATGAGGTAATGTTAGAGAGTTGACAAGTAGAAGGGAAGAAGTGGCTTCTCTGCTAACAACTTTGGGCCCACAGCAAATCAAGTTGAAAGTCAAACAATAACTATATAGCTATATCATCCATTCATATTCTCTTAAATATATACCAATTTCAACTTCACTTAAACACAATTTCTCTTAGACTTATGTTTCTATTATAAATATGTGAAAAATCCACTTGAACTTGTTCACCATCAGGAAAGTTTATAATAATAAATTCAGTACACCAAAATACTTACAAATCATCTAATGACTTTATCAGACAATAGTTAATAACATATGATAATATTATATATAAATTTAAGTCTAATTCATATTAACAAAAGCTAATTCTTAAAGTAAGAAGTCATTTGTTATTATTTATATATTATGATTTGATTTTATATATAGTAAGTGAAGGATTTTTAATACCTTTATTCATGGAAAATCATATACTAACTTTTTCAAGTGTATGACTAAATTTTTGTAAATCATTTATTATAATAAATTTTAATATCATATTAAAAGATAAATTTAAATTATCATATTTTTTTTATAAAACCAAGTAACATAATTTAACTTTATCTCAATAAAAAAAATGGAAAATAATGGATAGGAAACCAGTTATTTCAAACAGCTAATTGAAAATAAATTATAAAATAAATTTAATTAACACAAACAACACAGTCCGTACATAACGCGTCCCACCCTTTCAGGACTACCTAGAGTTCTTTCAATATTATTCAACATCCACCACTAACCATAATAATAATAATAATAATAATAATAATAATAATAATAATAATAATAATGATAATATTTATTACTATTAATTAATTTCTTTTTTACATCAATTGTAATATACCTTTTCCGAACTACATTTTAAACACCTGTGTTTATGTTAATTATATTCAAAAAAGTATTTATATATTCGTATATGCTGGCCAAATACGGGAAAGTGAAATTTTGAAAACACAAATTATTAAAAAAGTTAATTTATGATTTTTTTAACTTTTTTATTTTTATTTGATGTAAAATAAATTTATACTTACATTTTTTAGGTTATAAAAAATTAAAAATAATAAATATAAATTATTATATTATATCTAAATAGTCTTATAAAATAAATATAAACAAGCATAACTTTTAAAATGATTATGTAATAATATTTTGGTCACTTTTTTACTTTTGTTGATCAAGGCATAATTGTTATCTCAAAAAACCATCCAATGAACAGTATTAATATAACTATTCAAGAACCAAATTTTAAAACAAAGTTACACTAAAATAAATTTATCATAAGTAAGAAAACCAAATTAAAATCAAGGATCATTTATGAATATTAAAAATATATTTATAAGAACATGCTCTTTCAGTTTTATGAGTATCTGGTTTTGTCAACCTTAATAGAAGATAGAGAAGAATGTTTGTCAAGATACTTTGGGTACTTTAGTAGCTTTTCAAAAGCCTCAAATAAGTATAGGAAAAAAAATGGTCAGAAAAAATTAAATAAGATTTTATTTGGATGAAAGGGAGGTTGAAAAAAATAAAAAGACAAGAGAAGAAAGAAAATAGGACAGGAAGCAAGATTCTACGGATTAAGAGTAAGAGTTTGGAAAGTGAGATAAAATAAAGGTTTAAACCCATTTTTGGTCCTCTTATTTGTGTGTCAATTTCAATTTGGTCATTGTATTTTTTTTTGTCTCAATTTGATCTTATTACTTGTAAAAATAAGGCAATTAAGTCATCTCCGTTAAGGTGTTAAAAGATGCTAAACTATATTTTTTTTTTAAATGACGTGGCATTATGTATTAAATTGAATGGATTATGTGATAATTACAAGTGGAAAAGTAAATTCTTACCATCAGAAATTTTCATTAAAAAAAAATCTCACTCATTAACTTCGTCTTCTCCACAAAACCCTAGCTGTCGCGTCCTCTCCATACGTTCTCGCGCGAGATACAAGACGATCTCGCCTCTCTCCGTCACTCTCGCCCTCGACTGGCCACCGCGCCGCCGTCACCAGCCATCGCCACCACAACGTCGGCCACCACAAAAACGCCCCCGAGCACTAAAACGCGTCGTCTATCGCAAACGTCACTCAGACCGCCACTCTCAAATCGCGTCACCTCCACCAGTCAGTGCCGCCGTTGTCGTCCTACCTATTGCCTTCTTTTCTTGACTTGGGCGAGAGCCTTGTTGATTGTGTTGTGAGCGTTGGGTTTGTGTTTTGGTATTGTGCGTATGTCTGTTTTGTGTTGTGCGTGTATCAAAGGGGCTTGGGTTGTGCGTTTTTTGTTGTTTTGGGCAAGTTCTGTTAGAGAAGAATTAGAGGGGAAGTTGATACTTATATGATTTATGGGGTTTCTGTGTGTGGGCTGAGGATGACGGTATTGGTGCGTGAGTTGGGATGGAGGGGTTCGAATATGGTGGTGGAAGACGGCGTGGTGATGCCCGCTGGTTTGGGCGTTAGGCGTTTGGGGTGGAGGAGAATAGAATAGTGATTGGGGCTCTGTTTTTTTCATATTTCTGCGTTTCAGGGGATGGTTCAAATTTTGGCTTTGCTTTGGTTGCAGGTCATACAACGATGGTGGAATGGCTGTTGGTCTCATCGGGAATGGAGGGGGAAGAGTGATAGTTACGTGGTGGCCAAAAGAAATGCTATGAAAACAATGGTGGTGGCGTCATGAATGACTCAAAGAGGCTGAGTTAGTTTTTTTTGGTTGTTAACTCCATTGGACATGGATGAAGAGGGAACAGGGCATGGGTCAGTGAGGATAGTGATAGAGAACGGGAAGGATCCAAAGTATCATACACGATTATACCATGTCATAATTCTTTAATTTAAATAAAAATTCCATGTAATTAAACAATGACATCAGCATAAACACATCATTACATGTTAACGCCGTAAGAGAAAACTTAACGGAGAAGGCTTAATTGCCTCATTTTTACAAATAATAGGACCCGATTGAGACAAAAAAAAATATGATGACCAAATTGAGATTGACACACAAATACGAGGACCAAACGAGGGTTTAAACCTAAAATAAATTTGATTGTTTGTTCATATATGTAGAAAAGAATTTATAAAATAAAAAATTAAAAGTAATTTGATGTGAAAATAACTTTTTTTATAATGTAAAATAAAGTTAAAATTAAAATATAAAATTATTATTAAATTTTAATAAATAAATAAATAAATGTTTTTCATAATCAAATTATATTAAAATAAATTATCACAACTTATATAAATAATTTTATTTTATTTATTATTTTATTTATTTAATCATCTATAATTTTAGTATAAATATAGGTTAACAAAATATTAAATTTATTTTATTAATCATTTTAATATTTTTATTTTAATTATTCATTTATTATGGTAGTAAATGTATTTATAGATATTTAATTATTATATCTTACATATCAATTTTAAAAATAGATAATAAAATTAATTTAAAATTTAACTATTTTAATTTAATATTTTTTACAAAATTAACTATTAGGCATTAAAATAAGTTATTATATAGAATATTAAAATTAAAATTTTTATATTTATTATTATAATATTATTAATTTTAATTATTTATTGTATTATAATTTTAAATTATTACTCTTCAATCATGTACCAACTTAGTTCTACTTTTATATTTGAACATTGATACATGTTGACAATTTATGTTTAGCCGTACTAAATACAATGAAAGTTAATACACAATTAATAGACAATTTTTTAAAAACTAATAAGCTGGGTTAAAATACAAATGAAATGAAAGAGTATATATATCAACACATGTAATAATAATTTAATGGAAGGGGTGTTTTAGAAATAGTTGATATTGAATACTCATGCCAGTTTCTAACATCTGTCTCTAAGATATATATATATATATATATATATATATACAGATCCCCATCAAACCACCCAAAACTCATTATTTATAATTGTGCCATAAGGTTAAAACGAATTTACAAACAAATATACAGTTAAATTACCAAGAAATAATCTACTTTAAGTTCATTAAAATATCATTTCCAGTAATTGGAATATTGAGTCTACAATAAATCATTACAAACAGTCGTCGGTGATTAAGTTTCGAATATGAACATTAAATGCCTGTATTTCCCCTTCTTTGGACTGGTTTGTAAAGGACGACTGTAACATATTTAGAACGGAAACGATGAGTGAATCCCAAAGCCACCACAGATCTTGGGGACTCTCTATTCTCGATGTAAAGATGATTTAGAATCACGTTCTGAGGCAATGGAACTGTTCCTGCAGTGTCTCTTGTAGCGGGATAATTGAGCAAAGTGTGTTGCAAATGTGAAGGCACCATAGGCGGATCCCTTGCCTCATCTTCATTTCCAGGGTAGACGTTGTTGTAACTGGATTCAGGTGATTTTGGAACTTCAAATCCCACCACAGTTGCTTCATCCTGCATATAGATAATTCTTTCTTTCAGACCAACTAGGCTACTACAGACAACTAACTAATTGATGAAATTACAAAGAATAAATCACTTGCATGATTTTCAGAGTGAGAATTGCTCATCTTAGAATTGGAATCCAACTGCTAACGGTGTGAATGCATCAATTAGAACCCAGGTGAGATTCCAATATACCTGAAGAAAGAGCAGCTTTTAATGCATATACTTGATGCCGGTTTATTAGTTAATCTGAGTCAACATTTGCAAACAAGCACTGTAATCACAAACACACATCAAATCTAAAGCCAAATTTAAACTGACTCAGACAACAACATGAATCATTTGCCCTCGAATATATGTCAAAAGGCATGCGTGCAGGGGCCGATGCTAGTGAATTTGCACAAAGACAAGATGGACAAACAGTGTTTTATGGACAATAGATCAATTGAGTTGTTCAGTAATTGCGTAAAATGAGCAATTGTTTTCTTCAGTCTGACTCTAAGAAATAAGAGAATGCAGTTTATATCCGTAACCCATAATGATATTCTCAGCATAAATCTTCTAGACCAACTAAATCACCACCCTTCCCAGCATGAATTGCAGGTTCAACTACGTAACAGGGACCTAACCCGCAAACTTCTCTCATGTATTCATTTCGCTCCGCGTCAAATAAAATAAAGAAAACAAGACACAAGGAAGGTCACTCAAGCCAAACTTGATCAAAAGAAATCTACAACTTTAGGAATGAGAACTCCCCGAGTGGTAAAGTGTATTACTATAAATCTGAGTCTATATCATGTACTATTTGCAACCGTTCACTCTAAAATAAGTTCCGTATGCAGCATCTTTGTAAATTTTTTCGAACTCACCTTTAGGATAAATGTAAAATGTAAAATGCCTGGTCACTGGCCAACCCCGCCGGAGATAACTACCCCTCCCAAAGGTGAAAAGAAATTTATGAGATTCATGTATGGATGAGAAAAATAATTTCACAAAATAAAGTATTAATGGCACTACTTTAGTAGCTTAGTCAATGAACGATTGAGCTCCACCGTTTTTAATCATCCAAAAGTCTTAATAAATATTACAGCTATATAACTTCTTTGAACATTCCTTTATGACAGGCCATGGGCCAAAGAAATAGAAATGCTGATCAACTCATGACTAACTCATAACACATTAAAACAAAGAAAGACAAAAGCTTACAGTGTTCAATTGCAGTCAATTATTGTAATCTAAAGAAATACATTTCATTCCAATCCAGCCATCAAAGTTGGGAAAAGCTAAACTGTCTAATATAGGCATATACTTGGCTTAATCACAATGGTGCACGCTAAAACTTAGCATTTGGCTGAAGGAAACTAGGATTAAAATTTTCATCAAGAGAAAAACTGGATATACGCAAATAATAGTCTAAAAAAAGCTCGCTCTACAAATACCAAGGAGGAAAGACATAAGCAATAAGCCATAAGTACCGGTGTTTAAACAAGCAATTATAATACAAAGACACAGGTTGAAACCATACATGGCACCAATGCCACCGCCACTCCAGACGGAGATTTTTAGATTGAATTCAAGGGAGGCACAATCCACTCAAAATGAACACAACTAAATACACTTATTAAAAACACAAGCCAAATGTACTCGGTTCTAACCAACAATCAAGCTATAAGCATACATGAAAAATTACAAGCCCTCCTTATAAAGCAACACAAATCCCTAAATAAGATTATAACTGCATTTCTTTCTCCACGAAAAATTGCCCCAAAATCTTTACTTCATAAACAACAACATAGAATCATAAACCAAGATAGAATCATAAACCAAGATGCACTTCCCATGTTTCCTCCTATTTCTTACAGAATCAAAAAGAAAACCAAACATTCCACCCAAACAACCAAAAACCGAAAACAGAGCACCCATTCATTATTTCTATTTTCGAAACAAAATACCCCAAATCGAGCATTCCAGTTCTACTAAATTCGAGTTGCAAACCCAAACTCGACACAACGGTACCACAAAAGAGGAAAACTTCCCTAATTCACAAAAAAAAAAGAAAAAAAATCACCGCTAAAACGACATGGCAGGTGCAGAGCACATTGAAGGAAGAAACTTGGGGAGAGAAAAGCAAATGTACCGCGTCGAACGATGGTGAAATTAAACGAATTGGAGAAAGAAAGCGAAAATAAAAGGCATGGATTGAAGGAAAATGAGCTATGCAGGTGAGAGGGAAGAAAGGGAAAGTGAAACTTTGAAACCCTAAAATGGCGATGGGAAAAGAAAGCAATGTTTGTGTTATGTTGTGATGTGTGGTGTGTCCGGTCACGAGAAATTTGGTGTGGACAAGTTAAATAGAATTAAATAATAGGTTCAGTTATCGAGCAATAACTATAAACTAATTCAATAACATAACACCCCGTTTCACATGTCGCTTTCTTTATTTGTTTTTTTTTTCATGCATTTATAATAGAAAATATAATAAGAATTTGTGAATTATTATCGTTTAATTACATATGTATGAAAATATTAAAAAATATATTTTAAATTGAGTTAAATCATGTTTTTTTTCCACAATTTAAGTTATGAAGAAGCTAAATTGTAAAATATTTTTCCTATAACTTGTGAAAATTATGACTTTTTATGTTTTCTTCCAAAAATATTTATAAATAAATTTTTAGAAATTAAGTTTCTATAAAATTAATCAAATTTCATTTTGGTCTCTAATTTTCTTTCATCCTTATAGACATTTGGAGATTGTTCTTATGGTATGCAAAACTTACTATACACGATTTTAAAAGAAAAATTATTATCCTTCCAAAATTTTAAGTAAATATCACATATTAATATTATATTATACACATTAGTAAATGCCAATTGAAATTTTCACGCAATCTCTCTTTCAAAAAATAGTTAATTAATTTTGTAGAATAAGAGGGATCAAAATCATTATTTTGTATCTGTGATGGATGAAAAAGAAAGAACTAAAACTAGCTCATTTTGTAGAAATTTAAAAACATGTTAAACGTGATAAAAAATATAAAATAATTTAATTAAAATATAAAATTATTAACTATTAATTTTAATAAATAGAACAATGAATAATGTACGAGAATAAAAGTAATTGTAAATATGGATTAGTTTTTTATTATTAAATAATCAAATATATAATTTAATATTTATTTCATAAGAAAAAAATATTATTAAAATATTTCGAAATGTTTTTGTTATTAATTTAGTATATTAACTCAATACAAATATTATTTTTAACACATTAAATGTGTTAAAATTTGTCTTTAATATTGTCTAAAGTAGTATAAATTGGTATGTTTAGAACAGAAAGTGGAAATAATTTAAAAAAAATGTGAGATCTATATTCATTATAGTATGCATCACATATTTTTATTTATTTTGTAAAATTTTTGAATTAAATAATCTTAACTTTTGTTCCAATTTCTTTTATATATATATATATATATATATATATATATATATATTATTTTTTCCACTTTTTTTTCTATATATGCTTCGGTATTTCTCCTTGCACTTCACCAGTTTCACCCTACACCACTTATTTTTTTATTATTCCAACTTTGCTAATGTCAGAACCACATAAAATATTTTGACTGCTTTTTAATTTACCCATTCAACACTTAAAAGCAACTATTGCACCTATTTGACAAATAGTTCATTAAGTTGTATCCTACAGTAAACCAATTAGCTATTGTTAATGGAAGTCAATGGACAATGAATTGAGAGCCATTAACTTCACTTCAAAATCAACCACACAAAAAGCCTAGGAGAAAGTGGAATCCCAAGTGGAAAAAATATTGATTTCTGCAAAAGTCTATACAAAAATCAAAAGTCAAAACCCATAAACGGTCAAAGTAAAAGTAAAAGATGTGTTGGGTTCTAATGAAAAGAAGGTGTTGATATATAGAAAGATTAAAATGTAAATTTTATTTATTTCGAAATGTTTAACATTATGGAAGTTGATGACAATTTTGATTATTTATTCTAAACCCAACATTGAATGACTACGTGTTTTCTTGTTTTAATCCAATGTGTTCAAATTTTCGTTTGCATTCTTGTGTCCACACCTTCTTATGTCTCTGTTAAATTGCATTATAAATGATTAATGGCTACCTCTTACTTTCCACCAAAGATTTTGAGAACCTCTGGGAACACTGTGCTTTTGTTTATGATGGTGGTTTGATTCCATCAAGTCGTGCAGGTTCTACAGTTGTGGACCTCACTACACCACAAAGATACATAATACTTCGACCTGGAAGGTAGCTGCTCTAAACTTTACTATACTACACTGTTTAAAACATGTACTGTGTTGTAAGATGCAAATGTCAAAACTATCTCTGTTATATCATTTTTCCCCTCCAATATACGATGGAAATGCTTGGATTTTTCTGTTCTAATATTTCACCATTTAAAATGATGACACCAAAATCATCCAGTTGGGAGAACTTTCATTAGCTCTCCTCCAGTTAATAATGCGTGGACCTCTGCAAAATGCATATCAAACACGGCCATCATTCCTATCTGACGTTTTACTAGCAGAATGACTCAATATCTGAGTTAACATGTTTTGAAAAAACCTGTTCATAATATTTAGTTGACATGTATATTTGATATTTTGTAAGTATAAGTTTTATGTTGCCTTAAATCAAGTGTTCTTGTTCACCTATCATTTGCAGTGCAAAGGAAGAGACGGTTGCCATCTTGGAGAAGCATTCTTTCGTTGAGACAGTGACCTCTTAAATAAGTTGTGATTCAGTGTGACATTGTAGACCTAATGTCCCACGTGCAAAATCAAAAAATTCTTTCGCTTGGACAAGTGAGAAGCTATCACCCAGGCTAATTATTTCCATTGTCTGCTTTATGTTTTATAGTATCCAGGATGCATGAAAAACTACGTTAAAAAATCTATGATGTTGTGCTTCAACTTGGTTATATTATTATTGTGTTAAAGGCTATACCTAAATACCAAGTAATCATTAGTGCAGAACATATTTGACATGACTGGTAAGGGAGCAAACTTGTACTTTTAGCTACATTTCTCACGTGATTTATGAGCTTATTGTATCATTCAATAACGATGTCAAGTTATAAGAAACTAAAGTGTTGAAAGGTACCATGGACTGTTAACATGACTAATTAAATTGGTAGAAGTGGAAACTGAACAACCCCAGCCCCTTCCCAATCCCAGCCCAACCACAGTCTCAACACAGCCATAGACCCAGCCCAGCCCAAGCCCAGTCACAGACCCAGCCCCAGGCCCAGCCCAGTCTGTTCACTCTGTGGTCTTCATTTGATTGATTTTTTTGGCTCACACTAGTTATGAATAAAACGCCCTGGTTTGTACTTTCTGATTGTTAGGTTGTGAGTAGTTCTATCCTTTAGTTTGTTATACTTCCTCAGAAGAAAAAGATTTTGGTTATCGAATTAGATAGTAAACCAGTCAATAATTTTGGAAAACTTGAAGTACTTAAACTCTGTCATTCTAAGAAGCTATACTTGATTTATGACATTGGACATGATTTGCATCTTAAATAAGACAAAACTAATTCTCGTGAAACAATGTACAACCCCAGCCCCTTCCCAGCCCCAGACCAGCCACAGCTACACCCACAAGCCCAGCCTCAGCCCACCCAGCCCAGCCACAGCCACAGTCCCAGCCCAGCCCAGCCACAGCCACAGTCCCAGCCCAGCCACAGCCCCAGCCCAGCCACAACCACAGCCCAGCCCCAGCCCAGTCACAGCCACAGCCCAACCCCAGCCCAGCCCCAGCCTCAGCCCAGCCCCAGCCCAGCCCTAGCCCAGCTACAGCCCCAGCCGCAGCCCCAGGCCCAGTGCAGTCTGTTCACTCTGCGGACTTCATTTGATTGATTTTTTGGTTCACACTAGTTATGAATAAAACGCCCTGGTTTTTTCTTTCTGATTGCTAGGTTGTGAGTAGTTCTATATCCTTCAGTTTGTTATTCTTACAGTGAATTAGATAGTACATAAATTCTGTCATTCGAAAAAGCTATACTTGATTTATGACATTGTACTTGATTTGCATCTTAAATGAGCCAAAACTAATTCTCGTGAAACTAATTTGAACACTACTTTTAAACTAGGGATATTGTTTCATTATATCAACTGTATTTTGTTTACACATTTTAGGCTTCTCGTGCTGTTGGTACCACAAATTCTGATATCGGATTGTTACTTTTAGGGGCATTTTCTTTATACCTCTTCAACTTGCTCTTTTATTCCTAAAATGTCATCTTAGCTTTGTTCGCCAATTTATTTATTTTACTTGTTTGCAATCGATTCCATAGCTTCACGATTGCTAATGCTGAGTACATTTTTTTCATTTGCCTTGTTGGTAGAGTACTTTATGTAAAACTAAAATACTGTATAGGTAACTAATTGTCTTATTTAAAAGTTTTATTGAATTGTGTAAGCACGGTGTTTATACATGTTTCATAGCCGCTATGTTTTAAAAGATTCAGGCAACCCAAATTTGAGGGCGAAACCTGTATTTGGGAGCTACGAAACTATTACAAGAGTTGTCGACTTTTATAAGAAAAATATGGTTAAATATGTTTTTCGTCCCTTAAGTATCATACGATTTTGGTTTTAGTCTCTACACGAAACTTCGATTGTTTTTAGTCCTCATAGTTTTAAAACTAGTACTATTAGTCCTTAAAATTGGACGACGCTAACTTTTGTTTGATATGGCAAACGACGAGACCACGTCTTATGCTAGTTGCCGTGCCACGTTGGTTATTTCATTTTTCAAGTTGAACCTAACTTCGTCATCTACGGTGACCTAGAAGCCTATGTCTCTACTCCTTCGCCCTCCACGCCCTCCAGCAACACCATGGTCAGGAAGGTGCCACATCGTCGCCGTCCACAACAACCTCTTGGTAGGCATCAACAGAATAAAATTGCATTCAGTTTAATTACTCAAGCCATTCCCAAATTTAATCGCTTGATCTTGTTTGAAGTGAAACATCCACATTCAGTCCAATGTGGTTGAAGTTCCATTCCATCCAAACGACATTGCCTCTTCATGGTCCTTGACTTACCAATCACATGACCACACATTATACCATTATATATCAGGTCGCTAAAAATCATCACTCACCACTCTCCTCTAAATCTAAATAACTAAAACCATAAAACTGGACGCCAAATCTAAACTAATCCCTGAGAAAAAAGTTTCCATCTTTCCCACCGTTCCAAACACAATAATTCAAGCCCCCCAAAACAAAACCCTAACAGCAGCACAATCATTCTCTTCAAACAACATCACCTCTAACTCCCAAATCAAGCTCGAACCAACAACTACACATAAAAAAACAAATTAAACCTAAACCTAACAATTTTCGAAACAAAACAAACCGAGGTACATTACAACTTTCCATCAATTACGAGTACAAAGAGAGAAATAGAAAATGAAGTCAAGAAGAAGAGTGGAAGCTGAAAAACAACGAATGCGACAAACTGCTCGAGCTTGAGGGTAAGTTGATGCCGAAGCTTCTTTTGGTATAGATCCGCGAGCGAATTATACCATTCAACGAGCTCAGGGTGTGCATTACACAACGATTACAAGTATTGCAGAGCAGCCATTACGATTAACGCAAGAGAGAAACCCAAAATACGAAATATAGAAACTTTATACTGGCCATGGTGACGATGTCGGCGCCTTCCTGGCCACATTGTTAGAGGGCGTGGAGGGCGAGGGAGTAGAGACGGGAGGCTTCTGGGTCGCCGCAGATGACAAAGTTTGGTTCAACTTGAAAAATGAAATAATCAACGTGGCACGATAGCTGGCATAAGACGTGGCCTCGTCGTTTGCCATTTCAAACAAAAGTTAACGTCGTCCAATTTTAAGGACTAATAGTACTAGTTTCAAAACTACGAGGACTAAAAGCAATCAAAGTTTCGAGTATGGACTAAAACCAAAATCGTGTGATACTTAAGGGACGAAAAACATATTTAACCCAAAAAGATATACGGTAAAAACCTGTATTTTGCTAATTCACTCATGTTATTATTGTTATTACGGTTGATACATTAGTTAGTTGTAAATTGTGGGATTCCTTTAGTTGGTACATTTTAGCAATGTGTACTGGGTTTTAGTAGACAAAAACACCCTCATATATTATGGATTCTAAGTTTTAAGGTCAATGATATTTGAATAATGTTCATTCTCAAAGCTAAAAAAAACAAGAAACCCCCAAACCCTTACTCACCTCCCTCATTCCTCTCAACCCTTTCTCTTTCATCTCTCTCACTCGAAGATTTTCCCTGTCATCCCTATGGTAGCCGCAACCGGAAAAAAATCAGAAACTCTCGCTGTTAAACAATTTCTTACAAAAAATTATTTTATAATGAGTTTTTATTTTATAATTTTTGTCTAATCTAATTTTATCTAATTTTTACAAGTATAATGTCATATGCAGGAATTGGTAATTGGTCTAGAAAAGATCAGAAATACTCGTTTGTTAAACAATTTCTTACAAAAAATGACTTTATAATGAGTTTTCATTTTATATTTTTTGTTATCTAATTTTATGTAATTTTCACAAGCATAATGGCATCAAAGGAATTGGTAATTGGCTTGGAAAAAAAAATTAGAAACACTCGCTATTAAATAATTTCTTACAAAAAATGAATTTTAATGAGTTTTCATTTTATAATTTTTGTCTTATCTAATTTTCACATGCATAATGACATTCGAAGTAATTGGTGATTAACCTGAAGGGTTTTTTTAGAGATGATGATTCAACATCTACATATAATTAAATTAGAGAGGTTAGTGAAGATGATGAAATTGAAGAGATCTTGAATGAACGTTTGCCTGAAGACGAATATGTCATTGACTCAACTCTTTATAAAGGCAAATTGTTTAACGACGAGTGTTTCTGATTTTTTCACTTGGGGCTACAGTAGGGATGACAGAGAAAATGTTAGAATGAGAGAGATGAAAGAGAAAGGGTTGAGAGAAATGAGGGAGGTGAGCAAGGGTTTGGGGGATTTCTTGTTTTTTTCTTTTTAGTTTTGAAAATAAAATTATTCAAATACCCTTAACCTTAAAACCTAGAATCCATAATATATAAGGTATTTTTGTCTACTAAAACCCGATACACATTGTTAACCAACTAAAAAACAAGTGTACGCAGACAATCCCAAATCGCCATCTTCCACCATCACCATTCATCTTCTGGGAAGTAACCATCATCCACAAACCAATCATCGTCACTCACCACCATCAACAACCATCACCGTTGTCGTTGGCCGATGGGTCCTTTTCGGTCACGACTCGCCATAGCTTTCGGCCTTGAGCTTTCCAACCTGGTCATCCAATGAACCATCCTTTGCTTGGTTTGGGTACTTCTTATAGATTATGGAAAACTTCTTTAAAAATTGCATCAATTGTGTATTCTAAAGGCCTTTTTTCATTACCTAGCTTTGCTTTCTACTCTAAATACCGCAACATATAGTTTGAAATTGAAACACATGCATACACAATGCTGGTGTTTGTTTTTATGTTTTTTTAGGTAATAAATATATATATTATATTATAAGAGATTTAAAGGTTGTGAAAAGAAAAATAAATGTTAGACTATGCATAGCAATGTAATAGTAAATAATCTCAAAATACAAAAATAAAAAAATAAAAAAAAACGAAATATAAAGAGTAAAAGATCTAAAAATAGAAACGTTAGTCAATGTAAAAAAATGTAAATGTCCCTAAAAATAGAAAGGTTATACAATGTAGAAAAATATAAAAAATATACAATCTAAAAATACATAAGATAGACTATGTAGAAAAGTGTAAAGCAGTGATTAGACAAACTGGAGTAATGTCTATTACTAGACTCATATAATATATATTGTTAGATTCTTCTAATTAGTATATGATGTAACTCATCTAATATATATTAGTTGATTTGTCTAATTAGTATATGGAGAAATTCATCCAATGTGTGTTGGTAGACTAATTTATCAATGTGTTGCTAGACTCATTTAATCAATGTATGAATACACTTGTCTAATACATGTTCCTATCAGTATATGGAATAAATCATGTAATACACACACACACACATCAACATTTGTCTACTCAATGTATGAATAAACTCATCTAATGTGTGTTGGAACACTCGTTTCATCAATGTATGAACATACTTGTCTAATGTGTTTTCCTATATTCATCTAATTCTTGTATGAAATGACCCGTGTAATGCATTTTGTTATATTGTCTAATGATAAAGTAGTTTAATATATATTCAAGGCTCATTTAATTAATGAATTGTCATACTCTTCTAATATGTATTAATAGACTCATCTAATGTGTATCAATAGACTCGTCTAATTTGTATATGGACAAATTTATCTAATATGTATTGTGAGGCTTGTCTCATCAATGAATGAACATACTCATTCAGTGTGTATTAATAGATGCATCTAATTTATGTATAAATAAAATTGTCTAAAAAATATTGTTAGACTTGTTTAAACAGTACATGTATATCTTCTTCTAATCAATAAATGATTAGACTCAACTAATGCATATTAATAAATTGATTTTATTGTGTACGGATAAAATCATCTAATATATATGGTTATATTTGTCTAATCACTAAATGGAAATACTTATTTATGTGTAATAATAAACTTGTCTAATTGTGTATGGATAGACACATTTAATCTATGTATGGACATACTCAACTAATTTGTATACAAACAAACTCGTCTAATATGTATATAGACAAACTTATCTAACTTATATTATAGACAAACTTATCTAACTTGTTTACTATATTTGCCTAGTATATATTGCTAGACATGTTTAAATAATACATAGATATATTTGTCTAAGTAATAACTCATTAAACTGAGGACTACATCAATGTTCTCTTATAACCAATTATACAAAGTTATAAAATATCATGTACTTTCATTTAAGACTTGAAACTTAAAATAAATATTCATTTAATACATTTATTAATGAAAGCACTATTTAAATGTGCATTTAATAAATGAGTTTTTTTAACATCAAATAATTTTGTTTATATAATTAATAATCTTTAATTTTAAAAACCTATATTTATGGAATTTATATTAAAATATGTTTTATCTTGGGAAGAAATTTGTATTAGACAGTTACTAGTAAAATAAAATTGTTTAGAAAAATTGATTTGCTTGTGTAATGAAAATAAAACTGACTAATCTATATTAAAAAACAATAAGAAAATATGATGAACCTGTTCTTTTAGTATTGTACATGCAATTATACACACATATCAATGCGGTTGTTAATCTTGAAAGGTTTTAATTAGGAAAGGTGAAAGGATTGAATTACTCATTTATCTGACTTGTAATAAAAAAATATCATCCGATTTTGTTAATTATTGGATATTAAAAAATATATGCAGTATTTAAAAACCTACAAGATAATCGGAGATACCATGGATATTTAGAAAAATATATTTTATAAATTTTTAAAATAAAACTTAAATAAAATTAAAAAACTTACATAAAATATAATATAATATAAATTAAATATAAATGAAAATTTAATTTTAATTAAATTCAACCTTATAAAATATAAATTAAATTAAATTTAATAAAATATAAATTGATTTTTTATTTTAATTTTTACATATATGGATATTCGTAAGTAGAAGTCACTGTATTATTTATAAGTGAATATAATAACATCTGCTGATAATAAATATTTCAAGTACCAATAATCTGTTATAGATTTTATTGATAAATAGTAATAAATATATATTTTTTGTCCTTCCTAATTTTAAGAAAAAGTTTAAAGAAGTCAAAGTGAAACTGACAAAACAAGTAAAAATAAAATAAACCTGACATAAATTGTATTTTTTTTCTTTCAGTTTTATATCTTCAGTTTATACACAGATCAACTTAACATGACCATTAATCTTAAAAGACTTTGACCATGAAGTGTTGAAGTTTCTTTACAGTTATGTGCCTATAAATTGATACTGATTTTCCTTTAAGATGTCACAACAAGAACATCTGTACAAAATCTTGAGCTAGATTGTAGAGACTTAAAGAAAAAGTTATGGGGAAAAATATGATGAAAACTCACAGAGTTGAGATTTTGATGATGATTATGTTGGGTTTTGTACAAATTCTACAAACAGAGGCAAACATCCCATGTCCTGCAAAATGTGCTATACAATGTTTAAATTCACCTCTAACCTATCCTTATTGTTATGTTACATGTCTTGCATTATGTGTAAGTGCCCCTAGTTGTGCTAGAAACTGTGCCAAAAACAAGACAATTACCATTCATATTGGTATTTATTTTCTAAACACATTCATATTTTTTTAACTTTTTGTTGTTTATACTTAAATTAACCATCTTCTTACATCTTTCTTACAATGATTTTATGTATCAGATGCTGCTGGTAATCTCACAAATGTGGTTGATTCTTGCTTGCAAGTTTGTCTCAAGTCACACTAATGTAAGAGCAAGATTAGATATGTTTCTCATGTTTATTGTAATGAAAACATGAAAAATAAATAAATTTTAGATTATTATCCGCTCTAATTTTTGTAATAATTTTAAGTTAATATGTCAAATGTTTATTATGCATAGCCAAATTTGGGACAAACTATTTTTGTTATTTGATGAGTTTATCCGGAGATTGATTCTCTAATCTGATACTACATTTTCTAATCTACTCTATCTCTTTTTTAAATATCGGATTAAATAAACCAAACCATTTTTACTGTTCTGGTTGAATAATTTTTTTTAGCTCAATTAATTTAATTAATATAAACGAGATTCATGTTAAAATATTAATAATATATCGTTGATCCGAATGCAGCTAAGTTTAATTTCCGTAAATAATATATTCAAACTAAGAACTTAGTAATCAACTATATAAAAAACGCATTTGAAAAAAAGAAACGATTATCAAATCAATTGACAATCAATATTTCTCCTAAGAACTTAGTTATCAACTAGTTAATTAAGAAATATTTTACACAAATAACACAATAATAAAATAAAATAAAAATCCCTAGAACAAATTTTATGCAAAATAAACATTTAATATATATATATATATATATATATATATATATATATGGGTTTGTTAATTTACGTAGGAGATTTTTTAGTTAGTACATTTTAACAAAGTATATTAAGTTTTAATTGATAAAAAAATCTCCACTCAAAGAAAAAAATACAATAAACCCAAGGTATTTTAATAAGTTTAAAGTTTAATTTAAAATAAAAAATAAAAGATAGTTATTTACTATCCATGACTTAATAACTACCTTTTATTTAAAATAAAAACTAATAACTACCAATACACGTTGGCAATCATGGATGATGTGGCAGCAAGAAATTATTACTTTTTATTATATATTTTTTAAAAAGTAGTTATTTTTTAAAATAAAAAATAAAATAAAAGATAGTTGTTTTTTAAAATAAAAAATAAAATAAAAGATAATAACTACGTGAACTAATAAGAATGATAAATAACTATCTTTTATTTTTTTATTTTAAATTAAATTTTAAAATTATTAAAATATTCTTGAATTTAAAATTGGTTTTTATTTTAATAGAAACTTTTTTGTAACCTAAAACTTGGTACACTTGTTAAGATGTACCAACTAAAAAACCTCTTACGTAAATTAGCAAACTATATATATATATATATATATATATATATATATATATATATATATATATATATATATCCACACTACACACACTCTTCATTTGGAATTTACAATTTTTTTTAATTTTACTCTTTAAATATTTCTTTTAACTTAAAATAATAATTTTATCAATTTTATTTTTTAAGTATTTGTTTCTTTAAATTTAATTTTTTATTTAACATTTTTAAAATTTATTAATTTTTAATTATAGAGCTACTTAAAAAAATTAAAATAATTTATATTTAAATTTATAATTATAATAACAATAAATAATTTTATTGTTTTCTATTATCGTGCATTTATTTGCACTAATATATAATAAATAAAATTTCTTAATATATATATATATATATATATGTGGCTTCTTAACCTAACTCTTTTATTTTAACAAAATGTATCAAATTTGATAGACAAAAAATATTCATATTCATAAAAAAACATATTTTAAACATAGAGATATTTTAATAATTTTTATTTTTAATTTAAAATAAAAAATAAAAAAATTAAAGATACTCGGCTAATTCTAACTCACTTTCCTTGCTTATTGAATTTATTTTTCTATGATCTTCTTCCTCTCTCTCACCCACAGAACAACATGTGGTAATTAGATAAAAATGATGAAATGCTCGTTAGATTTTACTAGAAAAACGTAATCTTTTTATGTCTCCAATAATAATATTAAATAGAACATTTGACCATCTTGCCGCTGACTGGATTTTTTTTGCCATAACTTCCATCAACTGTTCATGGTTTTCTACTGTGATTATTAATTTTTTGGTAAGCAAAGTAGACTAATTTGTTGCAATGGTAGAAAAACACTTCTCGCTTATTTTAGCCCATGATTTAATCATATTTTGATGTAGAAAACTGTCACATACAATTTTAAGTTAAAAATATTTTTGGTGCTGAATGTCACATTTTTTTTTAATTTGAAACTTCTAAATAAAAAGGGTTTTAATATCTATATTTAAAATTTTTCTTTTTTGTTCCTATTGTTCGTTGATGTCAAATACTGTGAGATTAACATAAACTTATTATCAAGTGTAAAAATCGTTTTAGAATTTATGATTAAACATGGTTTTGGCTTGAGAAATTTGGGGATGATCCCTCACAAAGTAGTGAGTACAATTTGTTTCAACATGAAGGCATTTCCAAATTGTTATTCATTCTTAATGTTCCAGAATTGCAAAGCTTTTTTTTTCAACTTCTGAAAGACCTGCACTTCATGTTTGATGGATGAAGTGCCCTGTATAGGAGATTAATTTTAAGGTTTACATGTTTTCATTTGATGTTTTCATTTGAGTAATGATTTGTCACCTTACAAATTAACATAATTTTACCCTAGTGCTTCTAAAATTTAAAAACAAAATTTAATAACGATCAAAAAGAAAAATATATAACAAGTCCTCCAAAAAATTAAAGTAGCAAACAAATAAACGAACAAAACAAGAGTAACAAATCGCGGTGTTGTGAGTTATTTTGTGTGGGTGAGAGAAATGATGGAGATAAGAAAAAAACAAATTAGATGTGATGTTAGGATTAAGTGAGTGTTTTTGATTTTTTTTATTTTAAATTAAAAATAAAAATTATTAAAATATTCCTATATTTTAAAATATGTCTTGTTAGGAATGAAATTTTTTTTATTTACTACACTTTACTAATTTGTACCAGTTAAGTTTACCATCCTATAATATATATATATATATATATATATATATAATTGAATTAGATCAGGTATATATATTAATATATTAAATATTTATTACATTGGAATATTTATCATATTAAATGAATATGATAATGAATTTCGCATGACAAAGTATACACGAGGACAAGAATAATAATATATTAATATAGCAGGAATTAGACCGATACAAATTATGATATATAAATAAAGATTAAATATATTAATTCTAACGTAGATTAGATCAAGGTTAAGTGGTAAATAAAAATTTAATATAAATCGTAACGTAGATCTGACTAATATTAAATGTACAACTAAAAAAAATTAGATATACTAATTATAAAGTAGATCAAACCAACACTAAATGATAAATAAAAATTAAATGTATATATACCTATATATTATAAAGAGATACACCTCTTTAATGTACATATTTATTTTTCTTATTTTATCCTTAATAATATAATTGTTAATTTAAGGGAAATATTTATTATTTTTATAAAATTGCTCTAGTTAAAATTTTTACTTTATTTTTTCCATTCATTCAAACGACTTTTATTTTTTTATCTAATTTCTTGGTTTTAAATTTAAAGTACTTCTTGCTTCTTCCATTACATTGGTTTTTTTTTTTTTTACTTTTTTTTTTCTTAAATTTCATTGTTCACAGAAGTCAAAAACATGAAAAGAATATTCATAAATGGAGAGGAACATATTGTCAAAATTGCAATTGAAATACAATATAATATAAAGACAATTTGAAAACCATACATTTTCACATTAAGTATATATTGGTATAATACACCAAATGCCCACTTTCCTCCTCTGACTCACGCACCAAACACTAACTTAATCACGAAATAAGAACCATTATGCAACGTTCAATTCATTAAAAGAGAGGGAGAAAATTGGAAACCTAGAAGCGACATTAAGGTTCAAGAACATGTATGATATTACTAGCTTCCATAAGTCAACAATGTTTGTAAACATAATTCTATCAATGTGTTTTATCACATAATATTCCCACATGTTCGAGCTCTTCATCTTTGTCTTCAGCCATAAACCTTCATCATCTTCAAGCAAACATTCCTTTAACCTATGCACCATGAATATAAAACCATGCTTTATTTTGTTGGAAGACCCTCATCGACTAGAGATAAGGCTAATTTATAATATATAAGTGAAGTGCAAACCTCATCTTATAAGCCGGTTTTGTGGGGCTGAGTTAGGTTTTAAAAACCCACTTTCTAATATGGTATCAAAGCCATGGACCTCGGTGCGAAGAGGGTGTGTTGGAAGTCCCACATCGACTAGAGATAAGGTCAATTTATAATATATAAGTCACCTTACAAGCCAGTTTTTTTCAAAACTAGTCCAAACAAACATAATTTTTTTAATTTTTAACCTAAGTTTTTAAAAACCTAGAAGAAATAAGCGAAATGAATAAACTTTCCTACGAGGACGACATAGAACATTCGATAAAGGTATCTTCTTTTATCAGACCTAACGTACCCTTCAAAGATATCTTCCATTCACAACTCTTTCCTAATATTCGGTTTACATCTTCTTAGTCTTCTGTTTTTGTCACCGAAAATGCATGTAAAAAATTCTCCAATACTCAGTCACATTTGATTAGAGAGTTTTGGTCAAATTTAAATTAAATGTCAAAAACTAAATTGATATTCATCTTTCTTAAAAATTTCACAACAAGATCATCCATAGAGGGTAGAGACGGAGAAAAGTTTTGAAAAAAAAAAAGAAACAATGAAAACTAACAAGGTAGATTAACATTAATTTACAATTAGCATTAAAGGAAACATTTCAATCTTTGTTTTTCTTTCTAAACTAATTCTTTGCAGTTTTGTCAAAAAATAATTATCTACTATTATTGATTTTTAACTTAATAAATACATGTAATAAATACTTCAATTTTATTTTTATTAAAAATAAAATATATCACTGCTTAAGTGACTATTGTCTTAAAATAAATGTACATTTTTATTAAATACAATATCGTTAATTTTGTCAATATGGTAAGACATGCCAAAAATAATTTTAGTATAAAACCTTTAATTTTATTTGAACTTCGTTAGTTGCATAAGTAATTATGCACATATTTGGTTAGTCGTAAGTAACTGTCCCATATATTTATTACAAGGTTTATTAAAATTAATTTACAATTAACTTTAAAGGAAACATTTTAATCTTTGTTTTTTCTTTCTAAACTTAATTCTTTGCAGTTTTCGCAAAAAATAATTATCTACTAATATTGATTTTTAACTTAATAAATATATTTAATTATTATTAAAATAAAATACAAGATCAGTTATCTTGCTTGTTAATGAATTTAAACAAAACTAATAAAATTATTAGTTTTGCATTGTTAATGAATTTAATAAATACATGTAATTATTATTAAAATCAAATTCAAGACCATTGTTATTACATGCCTATAAATTGATATTCATCTTCCTTAAAATTTCACAACAAGAGAATCTCTAGAGCATAGATACTAAGAAAAGTTTTGAAAACAGAAAAGAAATAATGAAAAGTAACAGAGTTGCAGTTTTGATGATGATTATGTTGAGTTTTGTACAAGTTCTACAAATTGAGGCGAAACTCTCATGTGCTGGGAAATGTGCTATACAATGTTTACCTTTCTTTGAAGTCTATCCTGCATGTTATGCTGCCTGTATTATATTATGTAAAACTGACACCCCCCCTTGTGCTAGAAGCTGTACCAAAAACAAGACAATCACCATTGATATTGGTATTCATATTTCTTTTACTTTTTATTCTTTATACTTAAATTAACAATGTTCTTACTTCTTTCTTACAATATTTTTATGTATCAGATGCTGCTGGTAACATCACAAAGGTGGTTGATTCTTGCTTGAATGCTTGTCTCCAATTACATTAATTTTAGAACAACATTTAACATGTTTATGGATCACACATGATTGTAACAAAAATACCCAAAGAATAAATATATTTTAGATGCTGTTTCATTTCATTTCCATTGAGTTTAAGTTAACATGAATAATTTTTTATCAAGCATAGATAAATTTTGGACCGGCTACTTTTGCTATTTTATGAACTTGTCATGAAATTAATTTCCCGATCAATTTTATTAGACTTTCTGTTTATTATGGGTTTTTTCTTTGAGATAAAGTATCACTCTCAATAAACCAAAAAAATTATCAATTATTCTTAACTATATTAAACTAATATTTTAAAATACTTTAAATCAACATTATTTCTTTACATTAAACTTTTCATACTTCTTCTGAATGTTTCATTCAAATCAAACCAGTTTAAAACTTGTTGTATTCCACCAAATCCATGTGGACACAAAAAATGTTATACTACAAATTATCCAATATACTTGTTGGAAATTGATTGTTTTAAGGCATGAACATTAATCTTCCGTCGTGCCACTATTTTCCTCGTTTTCCTATAGAAATATCATATAACCATATGGAATAACAATTCTCATTTCTCTCGTGGATCTCTATACAAAGGTATTGGCTCATAAAGCATAAGTTCTTGAAGATTGAGTTTGTTCTTCATAAACAACCTAATTATTTTGAGTGTGAGATTCAAAAACAATATCTTGAAAAGGTTTTAAACTTGCTATAACAAAAGCAATTTTATGAATTAGATATGAAATTATTACGATTATTTCTCTAAGACAATCTCTTTAACCTTATTTTTTGCCCTTAACTCAATGTTCTCGAAGAATATGGTAGTCTCCATCTCAAAAATTATTTTAAGTTTGGGATCATAAAATTTATAGCTCTTGGTTCTTTCAGAATAACCAATAAAGCATATGTTTATTATTTAATGTTGTGTTCACTTGAGGGTGAAACATTGTTTATGCCGGCCGTTTTGGAAGCGATGAATCAAACGTAATCACGTGTTCACTTGAGATGATTTGCCAAAAATATTTGTGTTGAATTGCAGGATGGGTACCTTTTTAATCACCCGCTGAGGAGAGGAGATTTGGAGGGATGGAAATGAAAAAGTCTCTTCTGTCCTTCGACAAATATATAATTACACTGCGCAATGTTGTTAGCTTAATATATTCGATTATGAATCAGCCATTGAAGTAGCTTGAAACATCCATTGAAGAAGAGTTTGATGTTCTTCAGGGCCATATATTCGGTTTCACAAATGGGGTATTCGGTTCCAATGGTGAGGAGAAAATCCACATTTTGTTGTATTCGGTTCCATCTAAAACGTATCCGGTTACACTGCTTTGAACAAATTTCACACACAATGCGTATTCGGTTACTCTCGTGTTATATTCGGTTCCAACTCTTATGGGATTTCAAGAATGCCTCGAATTCGATGCTGGAGGCGGCACATGAAGTGGGTATGGTGGTGTTAGAGGTGGAGTTGGTAATAGCGGTGGTGTTGGAGATGGTACAAGAAGCGGTGTTGGAGGTGAGGTTTATAATGGCGGAGGCGATAGAGGTGGTATGGGAAGTGGTGTTGGAGTGGACACAAAGGTGGAGTTAGAAGTAGTGGAACCCGAGGCGGTGCTGGTGGTGGTAAAAGAAGAAGTGGTGCTGATGGGGTTTTGGAGGAGGTAGTGGAGTTGGAGGAGGAACTGGTGGTGTCGGAGGAGAACCTGGTGGTAGCGTCGGAAGAGGAAGTAGTGGGGTTGGAGGAGGTGTAGTAGGAAGAGGATGGGTAGAAAGGGAAAGTGTGATTATACATGTGCTAATGGATATGGAGTTGAAGCCAGATGAAATTGAGGACGTTAAAGGGAACTCTGAAATACAGGATCAAGTAGAATTAATTTTGTTTTATATTAACTACATAATTATATTTTTTAATATACTTTATATTAATTATGTAATTCCGTATTTCTTAATACATATATAAATATAAGTAAATAAGATGATAAACCGGTATAATAGGTATCTCATTCGATTAAAAAGAAAACTAAATAACAAAAATTAATTAAAAAATATAAAGAATTTTAAATATTTTATTTATTAAGGATTTGAAATTTAATTAAGTTCAATTTTTTTTATGAAGAGACTACTTTATCAATAAATGTATATAAATAAAAATTACCAATTACTGATAGAAATATAAAACAAAAATAAGTGAAAATAAAATATAGAAGATATCAGTTACATGTATATTAAAATTTTTGTACAATATTACAAACAAATTAATCAATCTCATTTCTATAACAAATAAATTTTTACAAACAAATACTACATTTAAAAAAAAAATTCATTTCACTAAATTATAATTTAATTAAAATTTTAAAATTATTTTTAATAATTATTCTAAATTTTTAACTCTTAATAAACATTTTTACAATTAAATATAACATTAACAAATATCATTTTATATTACTTTAATACTTAGGGGCATTTTGGTAATCTTCAATTTCTACCAATTAAACAAATTTTTTTAAAACTGTCACATCAATTAAATCCTACACTAATCGTGACAAACTTTACCTCTAAATCCATTCTCCATTACCTTCAAATCCACTCAAGTAAACACAAAAAAAATCACTCTCAAATTCCCTCAAATCCATTCAATTATTCTCCCCTAAATCATCTCCCCCGTCACCCCCAAGTGAACACACCCTAAGAGTTCAATTTCTTTTCATTTAGCTTATAAGGCCTTGCTTCAGCTAGACACCCCTACACATGAAAATTTTTTAGACTAGACTTTTACCCAATCCAAAGCTCATAAGGTGTTTTAACAATTGTCTTGGTTAACACTCTATTTAAAATGTAAGTTGAAGTCTTTAGTGTTCTCTCTAAAGTGACTCTGGCAAGGTAGAATGAAAAAATGCTCCTTACCATATCCTTAAAAGTCTGGTTCATCTTTCAGCCAAACCATTCATGCTAAGTGATCCCAACATGGTATATTGTGGCACGATTCCACATTGTTCTAGGTACTTGACAAAAGGTTTTGGACATTATTCACCTGATCCATAAATGTTCATATGTATCAATTCTAAGATGTTTGTAGCTTTGTACGCACCTAATTTCTTTGTTTTGGTCTATTAATATTTAATGCATTCAACACGAAAACTTATGAAGTAAATGGAATCCAAGATCCTGCTCAATACAAGTCGTTCAACTCTATTTTTAGAGATGTGTCTAGATGCCTATTTTACACTTAGTACTAACTGATTTGGTATTTAAGGATTCACTGTAAGAAGCTACAATGTCAAGCATATATAGACTATCATGAGTCAAAAGTGGACCAGTTCCAACAATATTTGAATTAAAAGACAAATTGAACCCATATTTTCCAATGAATGCAAATAACCTAATTTGTCCAAATGAGAAACTGAAACCAAATTTCGTCTAAATGACAACACAATAAAAAAATGTCTTTCAAATCCAAATAAAAATCAGTGCATAATAATAATAATAATCTAAAATGTCCTATAGCTTCCACCTTACCATTTTGTCATCTCAATATATATCCATGTTTCAAAATCTATTGCCTTTCGGTAACTTAGACAACCCTTTATTGAAATATTGATGTTTGTAGTTCTACTAGAATATAACCACCAAGTGTTTTTAGGTACTAAAGCTAAATTGATCTCAAAATAGACAAAAGTAAGACCACACTTAATACTTATGCGATTTGAGTGATCTCGCCTCTTATAATCTTTATTCTCTTCAGAGTTGCTATAACCATAGGAGAAGTGAGTTTCTTAATCCTTAATGCAAAATTCAAGATTCATGCAGTCAAGAAAAATTTCCATGTTCTCTTTTCAGTCCTTAAAATTTGTTCTATTAAGAACCGAAGCCAAATTCAAATTAACATATATTAAAACAATAATAATTTAATTTAGAACAAGATAAATAATGTAATTAAGGTCACATCATAATAATAATAATAAATATATTCAAATAACTTATCTCAAGACACAATACATCATTAATATCAAGTCTTTAGAAAGTAATATTAATTGTTACAAGTATCTTATTATAATGATCAAACAATGATAATAAAACATGTCCAACAACAAACCTATATTTAGATTAATTTATCATTAACAAGAAAAACCTTATAATTATCATACATTTCCCATGTTTGTAAACAATTTGTTCAAGCATTAATCTATCTTTGAGTTGATACTCGCATAGATAAACATAAACACAATTGTTTAACATTTTTCACAGACAATTAAAAGAATTCACTTCAATGATTTCTTGATTCAATTAACTCATTTAAAAAAGCTATAAAGTACCAAAATTTGAAGCATTATATATAACAAATAAAAAGAATATGTAAATATACATATGAATTGTAATAATAATTAAATAAATTGTGCATGCAATTAACATTCACTTTAAATTCAATTAAATTCCAATAATCATCTCATTCAATTAAATTCCAATTGAAATTAACATTCATGTGAACAGGGGAAAACATCCTCTAATTAATTTAATTCATTCCACTTTGAACAATACACGTAACAGGAAAAGATTTTAAGGCATTCATTCATGCATGTACTTTTCAATGAAATGCATAGGCATTCTCGTAACAGCGAAAAACACATAGGTCATTTGGGTTTCAATCCAATTACACAATTAGGGTTCATAAATTTTATAGACAAATTCCTAAATCTCACAATTAGGATTCTTTATCAACTAAAAAAAAACATAATATTATAGGAAAATTATAAATATAACATACTTTGATATCAATTATTAGAATATACTTTTCATATAGAAAAAAATACAACATAATCAAATATTAATCTTTATGAACCAAGCATTCTTCAATTCAAGATAAAAATAAAAAACGGAAACTTACCTGAATTTGCTGCTAGAAATAATAATTAAGATTATGAGATGAGCAACAGATATGTAATTTTTTAAATATAAAACATTTTATCTCTCTTTTTTAGTTTTCTTTTCTAGTGAAAATGAAAAGAAATGAATAAAAATAATATATTTTATTTCTATAATTGAGAATCATAATCTTTTTATATAATTACATTCATAATTTTTATAATATTTTTAATTTGATTTCTGGACAAATAAAAAACATTGTTTATGATTCCTACACTATTAATATTTCATAATAATATATATGTTTTTAGTCATAATTTTACATATATTAAATCACTTTAGTATTTCTAATTAATAAAATAGTGAACATATCACATTTTATTTCATTATATATATATATAATCCCAAAAATTGCTATCATTTATTCGCATTTCATATATACTTTTTTTTTTTAAATTTCTAACCTAATTTTTTTAAAAACTAGAAGAAATAAGCTAACTGAATAAACTTTCTTACGAGGATGACAAAGAACGAATGTAATGATAAAGGTATTTGCTTTTTTACAAGACTGAACGTACCTGCAAAGATGTTTTCCCTTTACGACTCTTTTGGACTACTGGATTTTCGTTCTCCTAACCTTCTACTTACCTGTGTTCCTTGCAAAAGATTTTTCAAAACTCAAGTCAATACTTGATTATAGAGTTTAGGTCAAATCTAAATTAAATATAAAAAAATAAAAGTCAAATAATCATTAATAAATTATTTATGAGATTATTTTTCGTTTAAATGGGTCATAACTTAAGGACCAATTGGTCTTGAGTCTAATAATCAACTTGTGGAACAATTCAGATTTTTGGCTAAGTCTTATGATACTGGAGTATCTTTTAACATACGTTAATAAATAAGTGTAGCCGATGTCTTATCCGACATCCGTCCTTCTTAAAATATATTAAGGTTTTCATGTTCATGATAGATTATTCAATAGCATGTTCTAAGTAATCGACCTCCAATATTTCTAGATTGTAAACTATGATTATTAGGATGGATAGGTCTATAATAGTATAAAAACACAATTCATTTTGTAAAAGACTGCTTGAATTTTATTTTTATTAAAAAATAAAATATATCACTACCAAAGTGACTATTGTCTTAAAATAAATGTACATTTTTATTTAACTATAATATCGTTAATTTTGTCAATATGGTAAGACATGCAAAAAATAATTTTAGTATAAAACCTTTAGTTTTATTTGAAGTTCTTTAGTTGCATAAGTAATTAAGCATATATTTGGTTAGTTGTAAATAACTGTCCCATATGTTTATTACAAGGTAGATTAACATTCATTTACGAGTAACATTAAAGGAAACATTTTAATCTTTGTTTTTCTTTCTAAACTTACTTCTTTGCAGTTTTCTCAAAAAATAATTACGTACTAATATTGATTTTTACTTAATAAATACATGTAATTATTATTAAAATCAAATACAGGATCGATCAGTTATCTTGCTTGTTAATGAATTTAAACAAAACTAATAAAATTATTAGTTTTGCATTAAAACTGCTATTATTTTATTTTATTAAAATAAAGAAATATAAGAGACCTAAGTTCAGTTTTGAGTACATTCATTCATACCTATCAATCTGAGGTGGTCCTTAATTTTGACAAATCAATTTTTTTTCTAATGAGTAGCAAATAAAGTAAACTGAGCAAACAATACTAAAAACAAAAACAAAATATGGTTGACCTAAGTGCGTGTTTTAATGTTTTCATTTACATACCTTATAATTGATATATAGTTGTTATTATGTGTCTATAAATTGATATTCATCTTCCTTAAAATTTCACATGAGCATCTACAGAGCATAGAGACAGAATATTTTTGAAAAACAAGTCAATGACAGTTGTTATTGGTATTTATTCTCTTAGCACATTCATATTTCTTTAACTTTTTGTTGTTTATACTTAAGTTAACCATGTTCTTTCATCTTTCTTACAATGATTTTATGTATCAGATGATGCTTGTAATCTCACAAATGTGGTTGATTCTTGAAAATTTGTCTCAAGTTACAAAAATTTGTTCGAACGAGAGCAAGATTGAACATGTTTCTCAATCATTTATGATTGTATTAAAAATACGAAAAGTAAAAATGAATTTTAGATGGTGTTTTATTTCATTCACATTGAGTTTAAACCAACTTTTATTAGGGATCGCCAAATTTTGGACCTACTACTTTTCTTATTTTGTGAACATGTTTCCCGATCAATTTTAACGTCTTTATAGTTTATTTTGATTTTTTTTTAAATAATGCTAATCACTTTTAATAAACTAAAAATCTTATTAAAATTTTGGTCATACAATAAAATTTTGAAAAGATTTTTAATTTATTAAAAATAATGTGCATTATTTAAAAAAGTAGACTATAATATATTAGAAAGACAGTTAAAATTGATTGGAAAAAATCATTCGTAGAATAACAAAAGTAATTGGTCCAAAATTTGGCAACGCTTAATAAAAATTAGTTTAAACTCAATGAGAATGAAATAAAACACCATCTAAAATTTATTTTTTCTTTTCGTATTTTTTATTACAATCATATATGGTTGAGAAACATGTTCAATCTTGTTCTCGATTGTTCAAATTTGGAGATGATCTCCGTGCATTTCTACGACCTCCAAATTCTTCATAATACCTTTTATTTATTTAATGAAGATCAACTAATTTTGTACACGGGTAAGGGAGTACGATGTTGACAAACAACCAACAATAAATGTAAAATGTGGTTTAATATTAATATGTGTTACACCCCTTCATTCATTCACTATACTTTTTCTTTGTTGCTTATGGTTGTTGTCTGGCTTTCTTGTTTTATAAAGTTCTGGTGGTGGGTGGTTCCGGGTATTTGTGTTCATGGTCTGGTTTCTTGGTGTGGTTCCCTTGTTCATGGTCTCGGTGGTTACGTGATAGTCACTGTTGATATGATTCATCAGAGTAAAGTTAAAGGTGAACATTCGAAGATAGAGTAGTGAAGTATTCTCAGTCTTTGAAATGTAGTTAAGGATTCGTCGATGTTCGAATCATATTGAATGTCGGTGTGGTTCACTTTTCATCTTATTTTTTTTGAATTAATTATTTTTTAAATTAAAATAGCTACTTATAATAAAAAAAATTATGAAAAACATATTTGCAATAAAATTATAAAAAATATTTATATTTATTATAATATTATTATTTTTTGTTATCATGAAAAAACAATAAACACACATGTTCACAAATATTTTTTCTAAAAAGAAATAAAAACGATTGATGCTTGATGTATGTGTAAAGTATTATGAAAAGGAATTTCTCTTTTTAATGTCCATATTTATTTTTTAATTTTATCCTTTAAATAATTAGAATAGTTACTTTATCATTATTATTTTTTAATTTGATCATTTATTTAACTTTTACCTTTTTTTTTGGTTTGACTTCTTTTTTAAACTTAATTTTCTTTTAAATTATAAAATTACTTACAAAATAAATAAAAAGAAAGTGAGAAAGTTGCTTTGGGATTGACTATAGCAAGTCACACAAAAGTACTAATGAGTGACTTTATGTCTAACTTAGCCTAGATATTTGTTTTTTCACTTTTATTTATTGTAAAATCTATAACATTGTAATTTGATTTTATTTCTATTCAAAATAACATTTATTTTGAGATTCTACTCCAAAATCTCAAAATCACTTGTTGCATGACAGTAAAAGCACTGAAATTGATTTTTGGCTACAAAATGAATTATGTAAATTTTGAGTCCAGATGAGATGTTGTGCATGAATACATGATTCTAACATATGAACAAGTTTAATAGGGTGTGCTAATTGCTAAAACAAAGAATTAATCAAAATACCAAAAATAAAATAAAATAAGGAATACATAATTCTATCAAAGCTTATAAAAAAAAATAAGGAATACATGTTCACATGCTCAGATCATTGTTGCAATCATAGAAACACAAAATCAAAGGTGGAATTGAATCAAACAAAAAGAAAGAAAACTAAGTAACCTACCTAACTTTCAAGAACAACTATGTTATTCGTTCTAACACATTTTTTTCTCCTAAACTATTAGGTTAAATATTAATTTTATTTCTCATCCTATAAATGTTATTATTAGTTATTGTAAAAGAAACAATGTACTGAAAGAATTCAATACCTCCCATGAACCTATTCAATTTTGCTTTTACATCATGTTAGGGTCTAAAAAACATCTAAAAGAGGACCAAAAATGGTTCTTTTCTTATTTATTTATTAAACACATACAATTAAGTAGAGTAAGGATTCTAAGAATAAAAATTATATTTTCAAACAAAAAATGCGAACAATGATACATACCTTAATACTCTATTGAATTTTGACCAAACGCAACACAATTGGCTCAATCAAAATCTTTTACGAAAGCATCAAAGTCTTCCACACATAACACACGAACCAAACCCCTCATTATTTTTGTGCCAATCATAACAAACAAAAAAGGGATTATTTCGAATTTTACAATTTTAGGTATTTAGAAAGGAATAAACATTACTTACCATATGAATGCCCAATTAATCAATTCCATAACAACACACAGTAATATATGACCAAAAGAACTTCTTCTTATTTGTGAATTGATTAAACGACTACTAAGCAAATGATGAAGGAAGAAGGTTAGGACTAAGGGACTCACTGGAGAGCGAGTTCAAGGGTATAAGAGTGTGAGAGTACAAGTGACCTCAGTCACCTCGGAGTGTGAGTGACCTTTGTAAAGGCTTGAAGGAAGAAGATTAGGGTTTCAACGACGACGACAGTGACCTCAAAGTGTGAGGGTTTGAGCCCAAGAGAACGAGGGAGCCAATGTAATAGAAGGAGAATTCGAGTGTTGGAAAACAAAAAAGCCAGTGCTAGGGAACGAGGGTTGGAGTAGGAGTGTTCGAGCTGTGTGAGTGAGAAACGTTATGCGAGTGCAAGTCAGCTTTGTCTAAGCTTTACTTTTAATTTTTAATTTTTAATTATTAATTATTTTGAAATTTATATATAAAGTCAATAGGTAAATTTTGGTAAAGTTCCCATTCAAATGCATCAATATTACATAAAAAAAAAATCTGTATTAAATTTGTTTTTAATTACCTACGAAATAAATAACCTGTATGTAAGGCAATTTCTAACAGCCGTAGGTAAAATCTGTCATTTAATTAGAGATCCGAATCTGTATATAATAATATGTAGATAAATTTTAATTTTTTTTGTAGTGCGTTATGATATGAACAACATATATGTAATCTTTCCAATGTAAAACATTTTAAATTTTCTCTTAATTTTTTCTTCTAACGGGGATGAAAATATTAAAAATATTGTTTATAATACTTGCATTATTAAGATGACATATATATCTTTATTCATAATTTTATTGTAATTGTCCCATATGTTTATTACAAGTAGTGTCAAAATGGGTTATGTCCTGTGAGTTAATCCGGCTCACCACAGGTTGAGGTCGGATTAGGTTGAAAAAAAAATTGAACTATTAATACAGGCCAATTTTGAATTTGACCCACTAAGAACCTGACTCATTCGGATTGAACCCGTCGTGAGTCAGATTGACTTGCCAACTCACCTCATTTTACTTTTTGTGCTTGTTTTTGGATTATATTTGGAGTTTAAGATGATTTTTTATTGTATTATATATATATATTTTTATTTTGAATTGTCTTTGGAATTTAACATCATTTTGGATTGAAATTTATTTAGATTTGAATTAGTAAAAAATTATTATTTTTTTTTTGTATTAAGCGAGTTATTGATCCAACCTGTTTAACCCACAAACTTGTGATAAGTTGAACCAAATTTGAATTTTTTTCGACTCACTAATAAGTGAGTCAGATTGGATTGACTTACTAAGTCTCCAACATATGATGGACCGGAATTAGGCCAGGTGGACCATTTTGATAACATTAATTAAAAGGTAGATTATCATTAATTTACAATTAACTTTAAAGGAAACATTTTAATCTTTATTTTTCTTTCTAAACTTAGTTCTTTGCTGTTTTTGCAAAAAGTAAATATGTACTAATATTGATTTTTATTTAATAAATACATGTAATTATTATTAAAATCAAATTCAAGACCATTGTTATTACGTGCCTATAAATTGATATTCATCTTCCTTAAAATTTCACAGCAAGAGCATCTGTAGAGTGTAGATACTCAGAAAAGTTTTGAAAACAGTAAAGAAACAATGAAAACTAACAAAGTTGCAGTTTTGATGATGATTATGTTGAGTTTTGTTCAAGTTCTACAAATTGAGGCGAAACTCTCATGTCCTGCGAAATGTGCTGTACAATGTTTACCTTTCTTGGAAGTCTATGTTGTATGTTATGCTTCCTGTCTTGTTATATGTAAGAATGACTCCGCTTGTGCTAGAAACTGTTCCAAAAACAAGACAATCACCATTGATATTGGTATTCATATTTCTTTTACTTTTTATTGTTTATACTTAAATTAACAATTTTCTTACTTCTTTCTTAAAATATTTTTTTGTATCAGATGCTGCTGGTAACATCACAAAGGTGGTTGATTCTTGCTTGAATGCTTGTCGCGAATTATATTAATTTTAGAACAAGATTGAACATGTTTATGGATTACACATGATTGTAACAAAAATACCCAAAGAATAAATAAATTTTAGATGCTGTTTCATTTCATTTCCATTGAGTTTAAGTTAACATGAATATTTTTTTTATCAAGCATAGATAAATGTTGGACCAATTACTTTAGTTATTTTATGAACTTGTCATGAAATTCATTCCCGATCAATTTTATTAGACTTTCTAGTTTTATTATAGTCTTCTTTTTTAAATAAATCACATCACTTTCAATAAATAAAAAATATTTTAATGATTCTTAGCTATATTTAATTATTTTACTTATCCATTCTTATTTTCAAAATAAAAATCTATGCTCATAGTCATTTCGTATAAAATAGTTGTCTCAGTTCTCTCTGCATGAAATTGAGTAATGGATTTATCGATGTTTGTGTTGATACCTATTTTTTTAATTAATTATTTTTTATAAAAAAAATCACAATAAAAAATAATATTATTAATTTATTCAATATAAAAAGATATTCAATATCAAATATTTAAAAAAATTAAAATCATATAAATTTTAAATCAAAATATCAATAATAAAAGCGGAAAAATTGTATAACATATATTACACAATTGCACATAAATTAAACTTCATAAAAATAAAAATATTTATTAATTTTGAAAAGTTGATATAGTGATTTAAAAAAAAAAATGTAAATGTACTATACCCGGCAGCCGACCATGTCATCCGCACTAACCGGTGATCTGGTGATCGTGAGTCGGGTAAGATGAATATCCACTACAAGAAAAAATTGAATTACATACAGCTAAAATTCGTATATAAGGCTTAAAATCCGTATATAATACTTGGTTACATACGATTTATATACGGACAAAAATTCATATATAAAACAGTTATAGATAAATTATATACAATTTATCTATATATAATTTATATACAGATTTATCTTAATGTAATTATATACAAAAAAATCCGTATATAAAATCCATACATATACGGATAAATCTGTATATAAAATCCGTATATAATTACATTATATAATAATTAGGGTTCATAAAGTTTATAGACAAATTCCTAAATCTCACAATTAGATTCTTTATCAACTGAAAGAAAACATAATAATATAGGAAAATTATAAATATAACATACTTTGATATCAATTATTAGGATATACTTTTCATATAAAAAAAATACAACATAATCAAATATTAATATTTATGAACCATTCTTCAATTCAAGATAAAAATAAAAAACAGAAACTTACTTGAATTTACTGTTAGAAATAATAATTAAGATTATGAGATGAGCAACAAATATTAATCTTTTAAATATAAAACATTTTACATCTCTTTTTTGGTTTTCTTTTCTAATAAAAATGAAAAGAAATGAATAAAAATAATATATTTTGTTTCTACAAATGAGAATTATAATCTTCTTATGTAATTAGATTCATAACTTTTATAATATTTTTAACTTAATTCCTGATCAAATAAAAAACATTGTTTATGATACCTACATTATTAATATTTTGATATATATATATATATATATAATATAATATGAAAAAAAATGTGATATGCTCACTTATTTATTAATTATAAATATTAATAAATATATATAAAATGTGATTTAATAAATATATAAAATGATGATTAAGGATATATATATATATATATATATATATATATATATAACCCAAAAATTGCTAACACCTATTCACATTTCATATATATTTTTTAATTTATTTTTTCTTTTCGTATTTTTTATTCCAATCATATATGATTGAGAAACATGTTCAATCTTGTTCTCGATTGTTCTTACAAATTATTGTAACTTGGAGATGATCTCCATGCACCTCCACATGTTATTCCTTTATCTCTAAATTTCTCATAATACCCTTTATTTAATGAAGATCAACTACTTTTGTGCATAGGTAATGGAGTATGATGTTGACGAACAACCAACAAATGTAAAATGTGGTTTAATATACGGCTGCACCCTTCACTTATTCACTCTACTTCTTCTTTGTTGCTTGCTATTGTTGTTTGACTTTCTTGTTTGTAGAGCTTTGGTGGTGGTGGGTGGTTTCGGTGTTTGTCTTCGTGGTCCCGATTTTTTGGAGTGGTCCCGTGTTCATAATCTTGATGGTTGTGTGATGGTTGATGGATTTGAATCATAAGAGCAAAGTTGAAAGCGAACATACGATGTTAGAGTAGTGAAATATTCTTAATCAGCGTTAAAAATATAGTAAAGGATTCGTAGTGTTTGAACATCCATTAAGGTTTGGTTATACTTCGAATGTCAATTTAGTTCATTTTACATTTATCTTTTCTTTAAATTAATTATTTTTTAAATTAAAATAGCTATTTATAATAAAAAAATCTAAAAAAACATATTTGCAATAAAATTATAAAAAATATTTATATTTATTATAATTTTATACATTTTGTTATCATGAAAAAAACAATAAACACATGTTCACAAATATTTTTACTAAAAAGAAATAAAAATGATTGATGCGTGATGTATCTGTACAATATTATGAAAAGGAATTTCTATTTTCAATGTCCATATTTATTTTTTAATTTTATCCTTTAAATAATTAGAATAGTTATTTTATCACTATTATATTTTAATTTGATCATTTATTTAATTTTTACCATATTTTTGGTTTGACTGCTTTTTTAAACTTAATCTTTTAAATTATAAAATTACTTACAAAATAAAAAAAAGTGAGAAAGTTGCTTTTGAATTGGCTATACAAGTCATAGAATGTATATATATATATATTTTGGTGACGGAAAATTCATCGCAAAATTCATCGATAAAATAAGTGGGAATTTTTTCACGTATTTTTCCTTTCTGTTCGCAAGCAAGGTGTGTTATATCTCTCTTTCCCTCATTTCTTACTCACTTGTGCGAGGAAGTTTATTTTTTTCCTATTCTCCATCTTTCATTCTATATTTTTCTTTCCTTCCACTCCGTTGTAACTACAAATCAAGACTTCCTCCATCTTTGTTCAACAAGGTCGTCGATCCGTTCAGTCAGGCCGCCTCCATCCTTCTTTTCTGCAAGCACTGTCAGCACCGTCCAATATCATTTTTCTTCTTCCCCTTTCACGCTTCAGTTGCTGCCACCACTGTGCAACCCAATTTTGTTCTTCCGTTTTCACCATCAGACACTTCCACAATTATGCAACATTAATTTTTTCCACTGTAACGATTCTAAAGAAGAATGATTGGTAAAAATGATTTTGTCCACCGTAATGACCAAAGCCAACGTTTTTCGTTACCATGCAAAGATTCTAGATCGGTAAAAATGAAATAAGGAAAGACAAAGAGAGGGAGAACGGAGAAGAAGATGATCCATACTGGAATTTTTACCGACAGATTTTTCCTTTGATAATTATCAAGGAATTTTTACCTTCGATAATTATCGACGGATTTATCGGCAAATTTTGCCTTCGATAATTACCGATGGATTTTCTATCAGATTTTTCCTTCGTTATTTACCGAAGGAAAAAAAATCTGTCGGTAAAATTTACAACAACACTTTTACTGACGAATGTTTGGCCGTCGGTAATCCATCGGTAATTTTAATTTAATGACGGATTTTGTGTATTATCGACGGATTTTGACCGTCAGTAATATTAGTGTTTATTGTGGTATAAATTCTAAGAATAAAAATTATATTTTCAAACATAAAACAAAATCAACGAAATATACCATAATACCTATTTTGAATCTTGATGAAACATAACACAGTCAACTCAATCAAATCTGTCAAGAATGCATCAAAGTCTTCCACATATAACACACGAACCAAACCACTCATCATTTTGTGCCAATCATAACAAACAAGAAAGGGATTATAGTTTTTGAATTTTACAATTTTAGGTATTTAGGAATGAATGAATTTTACAATTTTAGGTATTTAAGAATGAATGAATAGTACCTACCATATGAATGCCCAATTAACTAATTAACAACACACAGTAATAAATGGCCAGAAGAACTTCTTCTCTGTGACTCATTGCACGATTAAAAGACTACAAAGAATATGATGAAGGAAGAAGGTTATGACTTAGGGACTCACTAGAGAACGAGTACGAGTGTGTAAGAGTGCGAGAGTGCAAGTGATCTCAGTCACCTCGGAATGCGAGTGACCTCAATCAGGTACGAAAAATCTGTATGTAATTTTTTCTCACTACCTAAGTAGCGACATGTATGTAAAGCAAATTTAACATCTGTAAGTAAAATATGTATGTACCAGATCATTTACTTAGGGATCCAAATCTATATGTAATAATCTGTAGGTAAATTTCAATATGATATGAACAACATATATGTAATCTTTCAAATGTAAAACATTTTAGATTTCCTCTTAATTTTTTCTTCAAATGGGGATGAAAAAAAATGAATGGAAATAATACATTCTATAATCTTTTTATGTAACTTCTTCCATTTACATTCATAATATTTGTAATACTTCTAATTTGACTCCATATCAAATTAAAAATATTGTTTATAATACTTGCATTATTAAGATGACATATATATCTTTAGTCATAATTTTATAGTAATTGTCCCGTATGTTTACTACAAGTACTGTTGTCAAAATGGATTAAAACCTATGAGTCAACTCAGTCCATCACGAATTGACAAAAAAAAATAAAATATTGATATAGGCCAATTTTAAACCCAACCCACTAAGAACCTGACTCATCCGGATTGAACCCGTGGTGAGTCGGATTGGCTTGCAAACTCACTTAAATTTATTTTTTGTGCTTACTTTTGGATTATATTTGGAGTTTAAGATGGTTGTGGATTGTATTATATATTTTTGTATTTTAAATTGTCTTTGAAATTTAATATCATTTTGGATTTTAATTTATTTAGATTTGAATTAGATTTTTTTTTTTTGCAAATGAAAAAAAATGTAATTAAATAAGTTAATGAGCTAACCCGTTTAACCCAATAACCTGTGATAAGCCATGCCAGAAGCCAGATTGGATTGATTTACTAAGTTATCAACCTAAGATGGACCAAATCGAGTTAGGTCGGGTGACTCATTTTGAGAACCCTGGTTAAAAGGTAGATTATGATTAATTTACAATTAACTTTAGAGGAAACATTTTAATCTTTGTTTCTCTTTCTAAACTTAAATCTTTGCTGTTTTGGCAAAAAGTAATTATGTAGTAATATTGATTTTGAGTTAATAAATACACGTAATTATTATTAAAATCAAATTCAAGATCAGTCATGTTCCTTGTTAATGAATTTTAAAAAAAAACTAATAAAATTATTAGTTTTGCATTAAAACTGAAATCATTTTTTTTAACCTTTGTTTTTCTTTCTAAACTTAATTCTTTGCTGTTTTTGCAAAAAGTAAATATGTATTAATATTGATTTTTTATTTAATAAATACATTTAATTATTATTAAAATAAAATTCAAGATCATTGTTATTACGTGCCTATAAATTGATATTCATCTTCCTTAAAATTTCACAAGAGCATCTATAGAGCCCAGAGACTCCGAAAAGTTTTGAAAAAAAAAGAAAAGAAACAATGAAAACTAACAGAGTTGCAGTTTTCTTGATGATTATGTTGGGTTTTGTACAAGTTCTACAAATTGAGGCAAAACTCTCATGTCCTAAAAAATGTGCTTTAGATTGTTTACCTTTGATTGGAGTGTATCCTGCATGTTATGCTGCCTGTCTTCTAATATGTCAAAGTGCCCCCACTTGTGCTAGAAGCTGTAACAAAAACAAGACAATCACCATTGATATTGGTATTTATTCTCTTAGCACATTCAAATTTCTTTTTACTTTTTGTTGTTTATACTTAAATTAACCATCTTCTTACATCTTTCTTACAATGATTTTATGTATCAGATGATGCTGGTAAAGTCACAAATGTTGTTGATTCTTGCTTGGATAATTGTCTCAAGTTACAATAATTTGTACGAACAATCGAGAGCAAGATTAATAAATTTTAGATGGTGTTTTATTTCATTTTCATTTTCATTAACTTTTATTAGGCATAGCCAATTTTAGGACCAATTACTTTTGTTATTTTGTGAACTTGTCATGAAATTGATTACCGATCAATTTCAACCGTCTTTTTAGTATATTATGGTCTTTCTTTTTTAAATAAAGCACATCACTTTCAATAAATTAAAAATATTTTCAATGATTCTTAGCTATATTTAATTATTTTACTTATCCATTCTTATTTTCAAAATAAAAATTTATACCCATTTTAGTATAAATTTTTTATCTCACTTCTCTCTCCATTAAATTGAGTAATGGATTTATCGATGTTTATATCCATACCTATTTTTTTAATTAATTAGTTTTTATAAAAAAAATCAAAATAAAAAATAATATTATTAGTTTGTTCAATATAAGAAGGTATTCAATATCAAATATTTTAAAAAAATTATAATTATATAAATTTTAAATCAAAATATCTAATAATAAAAGCGGAAAAATTGTATAACACATTACACATAAATAAAACTTCATAAAAATAAAAATATTAATTAATTTTGAAAATTTGATATAGTGATTTTTTTTTAAAAAATGTAAAAAAAATAATATTCAAGTTGAAATATATTTCAAATATTTACTTATTTTTTCTAAATTATCATAAAATATATTAAATTAATAATAAAATCACACTTAAGAAAATAATAAACTAATAATAATTTAAATTTTATAACAACAACATTAAACTATTATCCTCTATTTATACAATTACCACTACAAAATGGAGCAGGGTCGAAATTCGAGAGGTAGAGAGTGAGTAACAAGGCTGAAACGCGAGAGTCGGAATGGCAAGGCTAAAACGTGAGAGTGAGACTGTCAGCATCAAAATGCGAGACTATCAAGGTTATCAAAATTAACTCGACTAATATAAATAATATCCTAATTCAAATAAAATAATAAAATTATATAAATTTAAATACATAAATTCATAGAAATATTGTTGATAGAAATATAATATAAAACATAAATTAAAATGTAAAAAATGTTAAAGTCTTTATATCTAATTCTCTAATTCTCTAATAATAGCATCATCATCTTCATCATCATTCTCATCTAACTGTTTTTCTAATGAATGTTGTGCATCTTCATTGTTCCCAAATGTTATGTTATCAAGATCAAGAGCATCTAAAACAGGATCTGTTGTTGCTCCATCTGAGTGAACATTTTCACCATCATTTTCACCTTCAACTTGATCAATCTCAACAACATCATCTGCCTCTTTAGTTATTCATTCATTATCTGATTCAATGTCATCAAATGGAAGAGCTACAGTTTTTCGAATTTGTCTACTTTTCAACTTGGAGTTATACATCACATAAACTAAATCATTCATCTCTTTTTTATGCAAACAATTCATTCTCTTTGTATGAACCTAAAATGAAATATAATATTTTTAGTGAAGATATAAACATAATAAAAAAATATAAATTAAAAATTTTAAATTACCATTTCAAATGAGCTTTAATTACGCTCACATCCAGAAGAACTACAAGTCAAGCTTAGAATTCGAATAGCAAATTTCTTCAACTCCGGAGTTCCATCACCAAACATGTCTCACCATTTCTTAGGATTTAACTCTTTCCTACACTCCTATGCATCTTCCATTCCAAAAAGTCCTCTAGCATAATGAAATTCAACAATTTGTAAATTAATTTTTCTTCTTTTTGCCATATTTAATATCAATCTTCTCATGCAAATATACAATCTTTCTTTCACCTCTCCACCATTATCACATCTAAAGTTAGGTTCATAGTGGAAATGGGGTTCAGAAAATAGGTTGCTACATGCAAAGGCCTATGAAGTTCATTATCCCATCGGACATCAATTATTCTCCAAACCTCTTCATAACTACATCAATTATGCTATATCAGAAATAATTTCACACATAAGTAATTAAACATTAAATGAGTAAAAGTTTGAAAATTTACCTCTTTTTGATATTGTTAAAGTTAGACCTAATCTTCTCTTTTGTACAATCTATCTCTTCATAAATGAAACTCATTGCGAGTTTTACATCCGAGTCCACTAATCTTAAGACCACCATAAAAGGGGCAACAACTTTTAGGCATTGGAGACATTCTTCCAAAACCGGCTATCTAATACCACATATTCTATTTTTCTGCCTTCTTGTGAAGTTCTAAACTTGTTTGTCTTCCACTCTTCATAGCTAAATATAATCAATAATGATGCCTTAAATTCATGAAGACAAGCAAGAGTTAAATAAATTATGGCAAATTCTTGGAGAAGAACGGTGTATTGAAGTTGGCGTTTATACCGTGTGTCCTTCATTCTTTATACACCTTGCACTAGTTTTATTCATGTTACATAGTAGAGGATGTCACTTCTTAAAATCTTTAAGAAGTGGCAGTGACAGTGGGTTCTCCTCAGGTTACTTTTAAATGAACAAAGCCCTCATTGAAAAAGTAGAGAACCATGATGTGCCCTTGTCTGATGCTATAAAGTTGTCCTCACCTAGTCTTGAGAAGGTTGCTAGTGCTTCTGAGAATGAGAACAATTTTATTCAAATACTTCTCATTAGGTTACTGGTTAGACCTGATGCTGCACCTTTTTTCGCAGAATTGATTCATCTCTTTGGTAGGTCACTAGAGGATTCAATGTTGTTGCAAGCTAAATGGTTTCTTGGAGGCCAGGATGTCCTCTTTGGCCGGAAGGCCATTAGACAAAGGCTGCATAACATTGCTGTTAATAAAAAACTTTCTCTGAAAGACCCAATTTTGGGAACCTTGGGGTTGGTGTAGTCCGACTACTGATTCATTGACTATCAAAGGGGATGATAAGAAGTTTGACAACACCTCTCTTAAAGAAGAAGTTGTTGAAGAGGGAACATATTTGAAAAGGTGCCAGCAGCAAGTGATTGAGAGGGCTCTTACCGAGTTGCTTCTTCCTTGCATAGATTAACCATGAGCCTTCTATGTCATTACGGTTGTAGTTGCTCTGAGATTTCTTCCTACTCTTTGCACTGACAGGTAAGAAAAACTAGATATTGCAATTTCCAATTGGTTTTCATTACAGGATTCTTGTTGAACTTGTTAATGTGAAGTAAATTCTATGGTTTTTTGTTCTTGAAATGGAGGAAACAATGTAGAAAATTGCAATGCAATTTTCAGGTTCAAAAAATACAGTTCTCAATAAAATTGTACTTTTATTCACTGATTATATTTTTATGACAACATTATCTCAACAAATTTAATAATATGCTAATACATTTTATATGTTTTTTATTATTGAGTGGGCTTGTTCCTTTCCATCTAGGAATTCCCTAACAAGCATGAATAATGAAAATTAATGTTCCTACTTTTTCTCGTATTGAATTTGAACCTCAAAATAAGTTTAAAATGTGTTTTGTTGCAGTAACTGGATAATGGTGGCCTAGCGGTATGAAATCAAGTTTAGTCCTATAAAGACAGCCGTTGATAAAGGAACCATTGAGGAACTTTGCTTGCTAGAGCCTTATTATCCACCACAAGGAGCTCAAACTCAATAGACAAAATATTTGCTTAAGCCAAATTAAAAGGAAGACCTTAAGTTGCTTGAGGACTTTAAAATTGGCTTTGGAATACATATTTTGACATTAAATAAAATTGTATGTTTATCTTTTATTTATTATTATATTAAATATGTTTTTTTTCAATTTATTTTTAAAAATTGGGTTTTGTCCTATATTAAACATATATTTATTTTATCGATGCATTTTATGAAAAGTAATGTAAAATATAATTCCAATAAAATTGTAGGTTGAGAGTTCATTATGTAACAAACCAAGTTTTACAGTAAATTATAAGATAATCTTCATGTGATATTTGTTGGAGACTATGTTTTATGTGATTTTTATAAAGTGAAGAATGTAGGGAGAAAATTAGTATATATTTAATATTTTATTTTATTTTAATAAAATATTATCATAAATCTCTTATTAGTTTGATTATTTAAACATTATTATTTTTTTATATTTCTAAAAGTTTTTTTTCGGTACATTTTTTTCTTACTTTTTGTACCTTTATATTCTTCTGAAATTAGGAGTAAAAGTAAACTAAGGTATTGAAGAAAAGGAGAAAAGATCACTAGTGTAAACACAACGTATAACGTCACACGTTTAACGTTGAATTATTGAATAGTCAACGTTAAAAATAATCGGTGGTAATTTTGTAAATAAATACAATTATTAAACGTCGTTTATAATAGTAATTCGACGTAAAAGGATATAAAACGTTGAATGTCCTAGCGTTAGACGTTAAAAGATTAGTGAATTCAATAAAAGGTTGAGCGGAAGATTGAAAATTCATTCACTTTATCTTAGCGTACAAGATTCTCTTCTCTTCTCAAACTTTTCTCGAACGAAATTTAACGACCATCACAAGTAATCTTTCTTTCATTTGCTACAAATGCATGTTAATTAACTACTTTATGTATGATTTTCGTTTGTTTTTAGCGATTATTTTTGTGCTCTTGTCCTTCATAGACGCATTCTGTTTTCTCTCTCACGGGTGATGACACTTTATTCCGATGAACCCACCTTTTGAAAGTTAGTTTTCGTTTTCGTTTTGAAGAACTTATTTATTGAACTTGTTTGTTGTTTTTTTTAACTGGTTATTGTTTTGTTGAACTTGTTTGTTGTTGTTTTGTTTAACTTGTTGTTTGATTGAACTTGTTTGTTGTTGGTTATTGTTGTTTGTTGTTGATCAAAGTTCATAATTTATAAAATACCAAAATCTGAAGTTTGTTATTTTTCTGCTTTTTAGTTCTCGTAGAGTTGTAAAAAAAGATCACAAGTAATGTTTTTAAAATCGGTTGGAACCTATGAGCCAACTCGGCCCACCACAGGTTGATGCCGTGTTAGGTTGAAAAAAAATTTAAATATTGATATAAGTCAATTTTGAGCCCAACCCACTAAAAATCTGGCCCATCCGGGTTCAATTTGGGGTGAACTAGGTTGACTCGTCAACTCACCTAATTTTATTTTTTGTGTTTGCTTTTTGGATTATATTTGGAGTTTAAGATGATTTTTTATTGTATTGTATATATATATATATATATATATATATTTATTTATTTATTTTGAATTGTCTTTGTAATTTAACATCGTTCTAGATTGAAATTTATCTAACTTTGAATTAGCAAAAATTTGTTTTTTTCTTTTGTTTTTTGCTACTGAAAAAAAAACTTATAATTAAGTGCGTTATTAAGTCAACTTGTTAACCCATCAACTCGTGATAAACCTGGTCAAGTTCAAATTTTTTTAGTTTATTAATAAGTAAGTCGGATTAGGTGTGCTTACTAGGTCGTCAACCTATAATGACCGGATCAGATTAGGCCGGATAACCCATTTTGACAACACGAATTGAAAGGTAGATTATCATTAATTTACAACTAACTTTAAAGGAAACATTTTAATCTTTGTTTTTCTTTCTAAACTTAATTCTTTGCTGTTTTTGCAAAAAGTAAATATGTAGTAATATTGATTTTTATTTAATAAATACATTTAATTATTATTAAAATCAAATTCAAGACCATTGTTATTACGTGCCTATAAATTGATACTCATCTTCCTTAAAATTTCACAACAGGAGCATTGTAGAGCATAGATACTCAGAAAAGTTTTGAAAACAGTAAAGAAATAATGAAAAGTAACAGAGTTGCAGTTTTGATGATGATTATGTTGAGTTTTGTACAAGTTGTACAAATTGAGGCGAAACTCTCATGTCCTGCGAAATGTGCTGTACAATGTTTACCTTTCTTGGAAGTCTATGTTGTATGTTATGCTTCCTGTCTTGTTATATGTAAAAATGACTCCGCTTGTGCTAGAAGCTGTTCCAAAAACAAGACAATCACCATTGATATTGGTATTCATATTTCTTTTACTTTTTATTGTTTATACTTAAATTAACAATTTTCTTACTTCTTTCTTAAAATATTTTTTTTGTATCAGATGCTGCTGGTAACATCACAAAGGTGGTTGATTCTTGCTTGAATGCTTGTCGCGAATTATATTAATTTTAGAACAAGATTGAACATGTTTATGGATTACACATGATTGTAACAAAAATACCCAAAGAATAAATAAATTTTAGATGCTGTTTCATTTCATTTCCATTGAGTTTAAGTTAACATGACTAACTTTTATTAGGCATCGCGAATTTTGGGACCAATTACTTAAGTTATTTTGTAAACTTGTCATTAAATTAATTCCCGATCAATTTTATCCGTCTTTTTAGTATATTATGGTCTATTTTTTTAAATAAAGCACATCACTTTCAATAAATTAAAAATATTTTCAATGATTCTTAGCTATATTTAATTATTTTACTTATCCATTCTTATTTTCAAAATAAAAATCTATACTCATATCACATTTTATTTCATTATATATATATATAATCCCAAAAATTGCTATCATTTATTCGCATTTCATATATACTTTTTTTTTTTAAATTTCTAACCTAATTTTTTTAAAAACTAGAAGAAATAAGCTAACTGAATAAACTTTCTTACGAGGATGACAAAGAACGAATGTAATGATAAAGGTATTTGCTTTTTTACAAGACTGAACGTACCTGCAAAGATGTTTTCCCTTTACGACTCTTTTGGACTACTGGATTTTCGTTCTCCTAACCTTCTACTTACCTGTGTTCCTTGCAAAAGATTTTTCAAAACTCAAGTCAATACTTGATTATAGAGTTTAGGTCAAATCTAAATTAAATATAAAAAAATAAAAGTCAAATAATCATTAATAAATTATTTATGAGATTATTTTTCGTTTAAATGGGTCATAACTTAAGGACCAATTGGTCTTGAGTCTAATAATCAACTTGTGGAACAATTCAGATTTTTGGCTAAGTCTTATGATACTGGAGTATCTTTTAACATACGTTAATAAATAAGTGTAGCCGATGTCTTATCCGACATCCGTCCTTCTTAAAATATATTAAGGTTTTCATGTTCATGATAGATTATTCAATAGCATGTTCTAAGTAATCGACCTCCAATATTTCTAGATTGTAAACTATGATTATTAGGATGGATAGGTCTATAATAGTATAAAAACACAATTCATTTTGTAAAAGACTGCTTGAATTTTATTTTTATTAAAAAATAAAATATATCACTACCAAAGTGACTATTGTCTTAAAATAAATGTACATTTTTATTTAACTATAATATCGTTAATTTTGTCAATATGGTAAGACATGCAAAAAATAATTTTAGTATAAAACCTTTAGTTTTATTTGAAGTTCTTTAGTTGCATAAGTAATTAAGCATATATTTGGTTAGTTGTAAATAACTGTCCCATATGTTTATTACAAGGTAGATTAACATTCATTTACGAGTAACATTAAAGGAAACATTTTAATCTTTGTTTTTCTTTCTAAACTTACTTCTTTGCAGTTTTCTCAAAAAATAATTACGTACTAATATTGATTTTTACTTAATAAATACATGTAATTATTATTAAAATCAAATACAGGATCGATCAGTTATCTTGCTTGTTAATGAATTTAAACAAAACTAATAAAATTATTAGTTTTGCATTAAAACTGCTATTATTTTATTTTATTAAAATAAAGAAATATAAGAGACCTAAGTTCAGTTTTGAGTACATTCATTCATACCTATCAATCTGAGGTGGTCCTTAATTTTGACAAATCAATTTTTTTTCTAATGAGTAGCAAATAAAGTAAACTGAGCAAACAATACTAAAAACAAAAACAAAATATGGTTGACCTAAGTGCGTGTTTTAATGTTTTCATTTACATACCTTATAATTGATATATAGTTGTTATTATGTGTCTATAAATTGATATTCATCTTCCTTAAAATTTCACATGAGCATCTACAGAGCATAGAGACAGAATATTTTTGAAAAACAAGTCAATGACAGTTGTTATTGGTATTTATTCTCTTAGCACATTCATATTTCTTTAACTTTTTGTTGTTTATACTTAAGTTAACCATGTTCTTTCATCTTTCTTACAATGATTTTATGTATCAGATGATGCTTGTAATCTCACAAATGTGGTTGATTCTTGAAAATTTGTCTCAAGTTACAAAAATTTGTTCGAACGAGAGCAAGATTGAACATGTTTCTCAATCATTTATGATTGTATTAAAAATACGAAAAGTAAAAATGAATTTTAGATGGTGTTTTATTTCATTCACATTGAGTTTAAACCAACTTTTATTAGGGATCGCCAAATTTTGGACCTACTACTTTTCTTATTTTGTGAACATGTTTCCCGATCAATTTTAACGTCTTTATAGTTTATTTTGATTTTTTTTTAAATAATGCTAATCACTTTTAATAAACTAAAAATCTTATTAAAATTTTGGTCATACAATAAAATTTTGAAAAGATTTTTAATTTATTAAAAATAATGTGCATTATTTAAAAAAGTAGACTATAATATATTAGAAAGACAGTTAAAATTGATTGGAAAAAATCATTCGTAGAATAACAAAAGTAATTGGTCCAAAATTTGGCAACGCTTAATAAAAATTAGTTTAAACTCAATGAGAATGAAATAAAACACCATCTAAAATTTATTTTTTCTTTTCGTATTTTTTATTACAATCATATATGGTTGAGAAACATGTTCAATCTTGTTCTCGATTGTTCAAATTTGGAGATGATCTCCGTGCATTTCTACGACCTCCAAATTCTTCATAATACCTTTTATTTATTTAATGAAGATCAACTAATTTTGTACACGGGTAAGGGAGTACGATGTTGACAAACAACCAACAATAAATGTAAAATGTGGTTTAATATTAATATGTGTTACACCCCTTCATTCATTCACTATACTTTTTCTTTGTTGCTTATGGTTGTTGTCTGGCTTTCTTGTTTTATAAAGTTCTGGTGGTGGGTGGTTCCGGGTATTTGTGTTCATGGTCTGGTTTCTTGGTGTGGTTCCCTTGTTCATGGTCTCGGTGGTTACGTGATAGTCACTGTTGATATGATTCATCAGAGTAAAGTTAAAGGTGAACATTCGAAGATAGAGTAGTGAAGTATTCTCAGTCTTTGAAATGTAGTTAAGGATTCGTCGATGTTCGAATCATATTGAATGTCGGTGTGGTTCACTTTTCATCTTATTTTTTTTGAATTAATTATTTTTTAAATTAAAATAGCTACTTATAATAAAAAAAATTATGAAAAACATATTTGCAATAAAATTATAAAAAATATTTATATTTATTATAATATTATTATTTTTTGTTATCATGAAAAAACAATAAACACACATGTTCACAAATATTTTTTCTAAAAAGAAATAAAAACGATTGATGCTTGATGTATGTGTAAAGTATTATGAAAAGGAATTTCTCTTTTTAATGTCCATATTTATTTTTTAATTTTATCCTTTAAATAATTAGAATAGTTACTTTATCATTATTATTTTTTAATTTGATCATTTATTTAACTTTTACCTTTTTTTTTGGTTTGACTTCTTTTTTAAACTTAATTTTCTTTTAAATTATAAAATTACTTACAAAATAAATAAAAAGAAAGTGAGAAAGTTGCTTTGGGATTGACTATAGCAAGTCACACAAAAGTACTAATGAGTGACTTTATGTCTAACTTAGCCTAGATATTTGTTTTTTCACTTTTATTTATTGTAAAATCTATAACATTGTAATTTGATTTTATTTCTATTCAAAATAACATTTATTTTGAGATTCTACTCCAAAATCTCAAAATCACTTGTTGCATGACAGTAAAAGCACTGAAATTGATTTTTGGCTACAAAATGAATTATGTAAATTTTGAGTCCAGATGAGATGTTGTGCATGAATACATGATTCTAACATATGAACAAGTTTAATAGGGTGTGCTAATTGCTAAAACAAAGAATTAATCAAAATACCAAAAATAAAATAAAATAAGGAATACATAATTCTATCAAAGCTTATAAAAAAAAATAAGGAATACATGTTCACATGCTCAGATCATTGTTGCAATCATAGAAACACAAAATCAAAGGTGGAATTGAATCAAACAAAAAGAAAGAAAACTAAGTAACCTACCTAACTTTCAAGAACAACTATGTTATTCGTTCTAACACATTTTTTTCTCCTAAACTATTAGGTTAAATATTAATTTTATTTCTCATCCTATAAATGTTATTATTAGTTATTGTAAAAGAAACAATGTACTGAAAGAATTCAATACCTCCCATGAACCTATTCAATTTTGCTTTTACATCATGTTAGGGTCTAAAAAACATCTAAAAGAGGACCAAAAATGGTTCTTTTCTTATTTATTTATTAAACACATACAATTAAGTAGAGTAAGGATTCTAAGAATAAAAATTATATTTTCAAACAAAAAATGCGAACAATGATACATACCTTAATACTCTATTGAATTTTGACCAAACGCAACACAATTGGCTCAATCAAAATCTTTTACGAAAGCATCAAAGTCTTCCACACATAACACACGAACCAAACCCCTCATTATTTTTGTGCCAATCATAACAAACAAAAAAGGGATTATTTCGAATTTTACAATTTTAGGTATTTAGAAAGGAATAAACATTACTTACCATATGAATGCCCAATTAATCAATTCCATAACAACACACAGTAATATATGACCAAAAGAACTTCTTCTTATTTGTGAATTGATTAAACGACTACTAAGCAAATGATGAAGGAAGAAGGTTAGGACTAAGGGACTCACCGGAGAGCGAGTTCAAGGGTATAAGAGTGTGAGAGTACAAGTGACCTCAGTCACCTCGGAGTGTGAGTGACCTTTGTAAAGGCTTGAAGGAAGAAGATTAGGGTTTCAACGACGACGACAGTGACCTCAAAGTGTGAGGGTTTGAGCCCAAGAGAACGAGGGAGCCAATGTAATAGAAGGAGAATTCGAGTGTTGGAAAACAAAAAAGCCAGTGCTAGGGAACGAGGGTTGGAGTAGGAGTGTTCGAGCTGTGTGAGTGAGAAACGTTATGCGAGTGCAAGTCAGCTTTGTCTAAGCTTTACTTTTAATTTTTAATTTTTAATTATTAATTATTTTGAAATTTATATATAAAGTCAATAGGTAAATTTTGGTAAAGTTCCCATTCAAATGCATCAATATTACATAAAAAAAAAATCTGTATTAAATTTGTTTTTAATTACTTACGAAATAAATAACCTGTATGTAAGGCAATTTCTAACAGCCGTAGGTAAAATCTGTCATTTAATTAGAGATCCGAATCTGTATATAATAATATGTAGATAAATTTTAATTTTTTTTGTAGTGCGTTATGATATGAACAACATATATGTAATCTTTCCAATGTAAAACATTTTAAATTTTCTCTTAATTTTTTCTTCTAACGGGGATGAAAATATTAAAAATATTGTTTATAATACTTGCATTATTAAGATGACATATATATCTTTATTCATAATTTTATTGTAATTGTCCCATATGTTTATTACAAGTAGTGTCAAAATGGGTTATGTCCTGTGAGTTAATCCGGCTCACCACAGGTTGAGGTCGGATTAGGTTGAAAAAAAAATTGAACTATTAATACAGGCCAATTTTGAATTTGACCCACTAAGAACCTGACTCATTCGGATTGAACCCGTCGTGAGTCAGATTGACTTGCCAACTCACCTCATTTTACTTTTTGTGCTTGTTTTTGGATTATATTTGGAGTTTAAGATGATTTTTTATTGTATTATATATATATATTTTTTTATTTTGAATTGTCTTTGGAATTTAACATCATTTTGGATTGAAATTTATTTAGATTTGAATTAGTAAAAAATTATTATTTTTTTTTTGTATTAAGCGAGTTATTGATCCAACCTGTTTAACCCACAAACTTGTGATAAGTTGAACCAAATTTGAATTTTTTTCGACTCACTAATAAGTGAGTCAGATTGGATTGACTTACTAAGTCTCCAACATATGATGGACCGGAATTAGGCCAGGTGGACCATTTTGATAACATTAATTAAAAGGTAGATTATCATTAATTTACAATTAACTTTAAAGGAAACATTTTAATCTTTATTTTTCTTTCTAAACTTAGTTCTTTGCTGTTTTTGCAAAAAGTAAATATGTACTAATATTGATTTTTATTTAATAAATACATGTAATTATTATTAAAATCAAATTCAAGACCATTGTTATTACGTGCCTATAAATTGATATTCATCTTCCTTAAAATTTCACAGCAAGAGCATCTGTAGAGTGTAGATACTCAGAAAAGTTTTGAAAACAGTAAAGAAACAATGAAAACTAACAAAGTTGCAGTTTTGATGATGATTATGTTGAGTTTTGTTCAAGTTCTACAAATTGAGGCGAAACTCTCATGTCCTGCGAAATGTGCTGTACAATGTTTACCTTTCTTGGAAGTCTATGTTGTATGTTATGCTTCCTGTCTTGTTATATGTAAGAATGACTCCGCTTGTGCTAGAAACTGTTCCAAAAACAAGACAATCACCATTGATATTGGTATTCATATTTCTTTTACTTTTTATTGTTTATACTTAAATTAACAATTTTCTTACTTCTTTCTTAAAATATTTTTTTGTATCAGATGCTGCTGGTAACATCACAAAGGTGGTTGATTCTTGCTTGAATGCTTGTCGCGAATTATATTAATTTTAGAACAAGATTGAACATGTTTATGGATTACACATGATTGTAACAAAAATACCCAAAGAATAAATAAATTTTAGATGCTGTTTCATTTCATTTCCATTGAGTTTAAGTTAACATGACTAACTTTTATTAGGCATCGCGAATTTTGGGACCAATTACTTAAGTTATTTTGTAAACTTGTCATTAAATTAATTCCCGATCAATTTTATCCGTCTTTTTAGTATATTATGGTCTATTTTTTTAAATAAAGCACATCACTTTCAATAAATTAAAAATATTTTCAATGATTCTTAGCTATATTTAATTATTTTACTTATCCATTCTTATTTTCAAAATAAAAATCTATACTCATAGTCATCTCTACATTTAACATTATAAAATTTTTGTCTCACTTCTTTCTCCATTAAATTGAGTAATAGATTTATCAATGTTTATGTTGATACCTATTTTTTTAATTAATTAGTTTTTATAAAAAAATCACAATAAAAAAATAATATTATTAATTTATTCAATATTAAAAGGTATTCAATATCAAATATTTAAAAAAGTTATAATTATATAAATTTTATATCAAATTATCTAATAATAAAAGCGGAAAAATTGTATAACACATTTGTACATAAATAAAACTTCATAAAAATAAAAATATTTATTTATTTTGAAAAGTTGATGTAGCGATTTTAAAATAAAAACGTAAAAAAAAAAATTTTAAGTTGGAAAATATTTCAAATATTTACTTATTTTTTTCTAAATTATCATAAAATATATTAAATTAATAATAAAGTCACACTAAAAAAAATACTAAACTAATAATAATTTAAATTTCATAACAACAACATTAAACTATTATCCTATATTTATACAATTACCACTACAAAAAAAAATGGAACACCAAAATGCGAGAGTAACGACAAAGAAGAGAGATCCATTGTGAAGTTTAACATGTTCAGATCCATTGTAATTAGGGTTGAACAAATTATACTAAACTATACTAAACTATAACTAACTATATTATACTAAACTAAAACAAACTGAACTATTTAAAATAACAATTAAACTGTACTATTTTACAGTTCAATTTTTAAAAACTGTACTTCTACAGTTAACTAATAACTGTACTAATACTTTTAGATTCAAGAATGAAGACAATACAAGAACAAAACGATGTCGCATGGGAGCAGTAGGTTTTACGATAGATAGCGGGAATTGTGGGATATGAATACGAGGGTGTCAGTCTCACCTATCATCACACTATTCTACTATGCAAATCCCAAACATAACATTAAAATATTAAGACAGCAGCAAGTAAAAGTTTTAAACCAAACTAAAATACAATTCATAGTTTAAAACAGTTAACTAAACTCTCACATTAAAAAGTTTGGTTTTTTTAAACTGAACTAAAAGAACAGTGTAATTCAGTTTTTATGAAAGTAGTTCAGTTTTTATAATATAAAATAGTATAGATTATCCATAGTTTACTATAACTAAGTTAATTATGCCCACCCCTAATTGTAATAGGTTTTAGATGTAAAATTTGAAGAATCACTTGTTATGTGATGTGATGCCCACTATCAGGTACCTGAGAGTGATGCAATTGGATTGAAGGGTGGAAATCTTGATCAAAGCGATGCCAACATTGATAAAAGAAAACCCAATAATCACAGAAGCGCGACCATCTCCTCTACCATATTCGTGAACAATGTTCATGTGCCGCAATCAAACTAAGAATCTCGCAAGACTATGAACCCTGCAAGAAATCAAAAGGTAAAACCCTTAAATTGTGACACCACGGTGAAGAATCTCAAGCAACGCCAAACAAGTACATGCCTCCATGTTCACTTCGCGTGACGGGGCAAGTATGAAACTTTTTCCCAATTTGCAGAAACTCTAATTTTTTGTAGCACACATAGAAGTCCTTTATTGATTTTTTAGATTTGGGAAACATTTTTTTTAATATTTTGATTAAACATTTTTTTACCTAAAATGCCACGTCAGTAAATTATTACAGCTCGCACTAACAAATCACTTGAAAATTAATTCTCTTAACCCAATTTAATAGTAGAAACCAATTGGTTCAATATTTAGAAACCTAATTGGAAAACAAATAAGAAAAGTACCTATTTAAGCAAATCCAATCCAACAAAAATAGAGACTGAAGTGGTTTAACCTTACTTTTATTAACTACGTAAGTTGTTAGTTGACATTTTTAACTTTTTAGTACTAAAATAATGTTTAATATATTGGAGTAGTTTTGATATTTAATTAGTTTATTTAATTAATTATATAAATTAATACTTTTATTTTTAATTGTTATCTATATAACTTTTTAATTGTGATTACTATTAGTTAAAATAAATTAAACATTTTAATTTTATTACTAATCCCGTCCATCTATCTATAAGTAATATCTGTATCTACTAGATCATTTATCTAGGGATGAATCTGTATGTAATAATCTGTACGTAAATTTCATTTTTCTTGTTGTAATGCGTTATGATATGAACAACATATATGTAATCTTTCAAATGTAATGCGTTATGATAAAAAAAATGAATGAAAATAATACGTTTTGTCTTTATAAATGAGAACTATAATCTTTTTATGTAACTTCTTTCAATTACATTCATATAATTTTTGTAATACTTCTAATTTGACTCCTTATCAAATTAAAAATATTATTTATAATACTTGCATTATTAAGATGACATATATCTTTAGTCATAATTTTATAATTATCCCATATGTTTATTACAAGTAGTGTTGTTAAAATGGGTTGGTATTTGTAAGTCAATCAGCCCACAACGAGTTAAGGTCGGGTTAGGTTAAAAAAACGGTTTAATCATTTAGAACATCCCTATTTATGTAGGGTTTTTTCAATTAGGTTCTCGTTTTTTAAAATTTCTCAATAAGTCCCTGGATATGAAAAATTGGATCAATTAAAGATTTGCCGTTAAATTGAGTGGATGACGTTAAAATTCAGTATGCGTGGCAGAATGACATCAATGACGTGGAAATGAATGGTCAACTAAGTTGGATTTGTGCGATTTTCGAATTAAATTTTATTCAAATAAAACAAATGAAACCCATCGTTTAAATAAAAATCAATTAAAAACGCAATGTTACAAACAATTTAGGGAAATTTGGGAAAAGCAACAGTAAGCCCCAAGGTTCATCATCTCCATTGCTAAAGGTTCATCATCTCCATTGCTAACACCAAGTCAGAATAGAGAAACAAAAGGAGATAATCATTCAGATACAAGCATCCACCTTCTCCCCTCTCGTCACCATTTTCCTAGTGGCACCCAAACTCCATGCAAAACCGATTTTGGGTTCTCTTCATATCTCCATCTTCATCTTGCTTTCCAATAACCATTGCCAAAGCCTAGACACAGAAACATACATACTAAAACTCAATACCCAAAACACAATCCACGAAACCTAAAAGCCAAGCTGCTTCCTCCCATTTATCTCGCTGACGCAAAGGAATTTGCAAGACAATCCATTCAAGCCATTTTATCGCTGCAGAAAACATTGAAAGATTGGGATAATGGGTTAGATTGCCTTGACGAAAACACCTTTGGTTTAAGATATTCAAACAAAAACCAAATGGTAAAGGTGGTGACACAATAAAAGCTGAAATTATAGCAGTAGCAGAAAGGGTTTGGTGGCATCGGCGACGATGAACGACCGACGTCGTTCACGAATGAGAGGGTTTCTCTCGCGCGAAGAAGAGAAGGAGAAGAGGAGCCTAGTGCGTGGCCGACGACGAGCGGTGTCACTGGCGACGCTGTGGACCGCAGATAGTGGCGGTCGTTCAGCGGAGGCAATGGAGCGTGTGCGTGAACGGCGAAGGTCCCTCCACTTGCTGCTTCGTTTTCGTTTCCAAAGAGAACCCAGGTCTCTGGGTTGTTGAGCAAGAATGGAATGAAATTGGTTGAACCCTAATTTTCTGATTTGGGGAAAAAAGGGCTTTGGGCCTAGAAATTGTTTTATTTGAATAAAATTTAATTTAAAAATCACACAAATCCAACTCAATTGACCATATACTGTAATCCATTGCCACGTTAGTGATGTCACTCTGCCATGCATACTAAATTTTAACGTCGTCCACTCAATTTAACGGCAAGTCCTTAATTGATCCAATTTTTCATATTCAAGGACTTAATTGATACATTTTAAAAAACGAGGACCTAACTGAGAAAACTCTACATAAATAGAGATGTTCTAAATGATTAAACCTAAAAAAAAAATTGAAATATTGATACGAGTGTCAACACCCAATTTCATCTGGGTGACTACAATATACGCATTTCTTATTCTATCTTATTTTATATCTTTTTATTTTATTTCCTTTTATTATTCAATTTTATTTTACTTTTCCTTTCGTAATTTTCATTTTTAATTTTGTTTTTACTTTTTATTTTTAGCTTTGTTTTAGCATAATCAATATAATTAAGAAAAGACAAAAAGAAAAAAAAGAAAAAGGTTTAAATAATTTTGTTTTTTATAAAAAAAAAGAAAATAAAAAAACGTTAAAAAAAAAGACTTTGTCGCCAAAAAGGACAAAGCAGAAAACGGCTTCTGCAGGCGCAGTTTGATTGACAGGACACAGTAGAGGCGGTTTGGATTGGCAATTTGCAGAGGAAATTTGCAGGGCAAAACAGTTAAAGTAATTGGGGTTGGGAGAACATGAAGGACGGAAAAATGAATCAAAATTTGGAGGGGAGTGATCATTTGGGGAGAGTACGGGCGATAGAAAAAAAAGCAACAACAACAAAAGGGAGGTCTCCAGTGAGGAGAAAAGAAAACACAGTGTTACAATTACCGACCATTCACCTACAGAGAGGAAAACAGAGACCAGCCAGCCAAGGGAGGGAGAGAGTTCACCGGAAGAAAGCCAAACGAATCAGTTTCAGGTAAGTTTTATATCCCATGTTAGTTAGTCTATTTGTTTTTGAGTATGAATCAACTGCTTGTTATGAAGGCTGTGTGCTAGCATTCGTAGACTCGATGTGTTTGCATTTGTATTGTATTGGTTTCTCAACGTTCCCTATCACCAAGGTATCTCCATCCCCTTTCCATGATCACGCTCTGCACAGCAAAGTCTCTAGTAAATTTCTTCCCTTTTGAGTTCTGGTTTTCCAGAGAACTAAACATTCTTGTTCATCCTTTCAATATACAACCATAAAACATCATGATGGTCAAATCCAGAGGAGCATTGCATCCTCTTTTTCTCAAGGTGCCATCACCATAGCCTTCGTCTTGCTTCTAGGCCTAGGCAACCATTCTACTTCTCGCCTATATCCCAACATTAAACTCAACATCCTCCTCAACCTGCACTGCACAAAGCCACAAAAATAAGAACCAGTCATCAAGAACAAAAATCGATTCCCAGCACCCACACATAAACCCGTATTCTACTTATACTAAACCACAACAAAGACTCACCGTTACACCATCCACCACACCTTTAACCACTCAATACCAATCTCCATTTTCATTTAATACACAAAGAAGCACCCGTAAAGACAGAGAACAAATTTCATATCCATTCTTCTTCATAAACCCCTGTGTCGCAACCAGTGTGTTACCCTCATTCCCCAATTCACACAGATTCACACCTGAACACCAACTTTCACTTGCGTTAATTGAAGCCAACAACCAAAACCAGATTTATACCTTTATGTTTCGTTCTGAGTCTTGGAGTTACATGAGCCCTTAGCCTACAGTGGTTTGGTATACGAGTGCGTTTAGAGCAAAGAAATAGAATAGGAGGAGCTGGTTTGCCTTTGCCGGCAGCGAGGAACTCCTTTGACTTAGATTCGATCCGCGAAGGAAGGAGGACATTGACGTGGTGGCCGGCGGCCACCTTGGCGACGACCGATAACGCCGGTGGCGCCTTGACTCATGCGGTGGCTGAGCTTGCTCAGGGGGCGACTCACGAAGGAGACGATATCTCTCGCGAGATGGGCAGCGGAAGAGAAGATCTCGACGTTGTGGCTGATGAAGGCTCCGGTAGTGAGCGATAGTGAGCGGTGGTGAGTAGTGTTGTGCGATGCCCTGAGCTGCGGTTCGTGCCGGCCGGTCGGTGGTGAGGTGGCTCGCGGCTGCCTGCAAGGTGGGAACCTCTGGGTGTGCTGAGGAGAGTCTAGACCTTTTGAGGTCTCGTTAGGTAAAATGAAGGGAGATCCAGAGAACCCCTAATTTCTAATCATGGGGCTGGGACGCCTGGGTTGTTGGGCCAAACCCATAAACAATAAAACAAAAAAAAAACACATTTTGCTTCTGCACCCCCAATTTTCGCTGTGTCGCACCCCTTTTCATTTGGGCCTAGGCCCAAATATGTTATTAGAAACAGATTAAGTTTGCACACCCCTGATCTCGATTTTTTTTACCACTCCTTTTCTACTTGGGCTTAGGCCTAATCTATCATTAGAAATAAATTAGGTTTAGACACTCTATAGTTTTTATTCTTATTATTTATTTGTTATTTTATTTTTAATATCTACTTATTTTAAAATACATAGGAAGATAAAAGTATATATTCAAAAATTAACAAAAATTTTATTTTAAAGGTATAAGCACACGTGCGACCATTCGCGTAGGCCTTGTACTGAAAACCTTTCTCTTCTTCTTTCAAAAATTCACAAAAATTTTATTTTAAAGGTTTAAGCACACGTGCGACCATTCGCGTAGGCCTTGTGCTGAAAACCCTTCTCTTCTTCTTTCACAAATCAGCAAAAAAAATTTAAATGTTAAAGCACACGTGCGACCGTTCGCATAGGCCTTGTGCTAAAAACCTTTTTCCCTTCTTTTTACAAAAATAATATAAAATATGTTTTAAAAGTTTAAAGCACACATGCGCCCGTTCGCGGCGTCCTTGTGCTAAAAAACTTTTTCCCTTCCTTATACAAAAAATCTTCAAAAATAAAAAACCATCATATTTTCAAAAAAACAATCAATCTTTCTCCCAGAACTACGTGATCCTTGATTCTCCACCAAACGTGGAGATACGTAGGAGCAAGGCCAGTCCTTGTCAGGTTCACTTTCCCGAAAATCTAAATTTATCCATAATCAATTTCTTAACAAATTTTCCAATCAATTTTCCAAAACAAATTTCACAAGTAATCATCAAAACATTCTGATAGAACTACATAACCCTGATTTCTTAGTCTAACTGAGAATACGTAGGAGTAAGGTCAATCCTTGTCGGGCACCAAAAACACAAAAAAAATATTTTGTTTTCTTTAGAGTTTTATTTTATTTTTCTTTTTAGGGGAAGTTAAACATTTTTGAAAACCACATTTTATTCGCGTATTTAATTAAAGGTACTGCCTTCGGGCAGACGTGTAGTGTGCTAATACCTTCCCTACACGTAACCGACTCCCGAAACTAGAGTCTGGTTTCTCATAGACAAAGCCTTATCCTATTTTATGGTTTTTCCGTAGTTTTTCAGAATAAACTATGGTGGCGACTCCAAATCTCTTTTTTCAAATCGTTTCTTCTTTTTTGGATCGCGTCCCATCGCGATTTCGGTTGCGACAACGGGCTAATTTTAAGCCCGACCCACTAAGAACTTGACTCATCCGGGTTGAATCTGGGATGAGTCAGGTTCACTCACCAACTCACCTAATTTTATTTTTTGTCAATGTTTTTCGATTATATTTGGAGTTTAAGATGATCTTTGATTATATTATATATATTTTTTTTGAATTGTCATTAGAATTTAACATCATTTTGGATTGAAATTTATTTAGATTTTTGAATTAGCAAAACTTTGTTATTTTCTTTTTGAACTAAAAAAAAAACTTGTAATTAAATAAGTTATTGAACCAACCTGTTTAATCCATCAACTTATGATAAGTTGGGCCAAGTTCGAAATTTTTTCAGCTCACTAATAAGTTAGCAAGATTGTGTTAACTTTTTAAGTTGCCAACCTATGATAGACCAGATCGGATTAGATCGGGTGACCCATTTTGACAGAATAATTAAAAGGTATATTATCATTAATTTACAATAAACTGTAAAGGAAACATTTTAATCTTTGTTTTTCTTTCTAAACTTAATTCTTTGCTGTTTTTGCAAAAAGTAAATATGTACTAATATTGATTTTTATTTAATAAATACATTTAATTATTATTAAAATTAAATTCAAGATCATTGTTATTACGTGTCTATAAATTGATATTCATCTTCCTTAAAATTTCACAAGAGCATCTGTAGAGCGCAGATACTCAGAGAAAAGTTTTGAAAAAAAGAAAAGAAAGAATGAAAAGGAACAAAGTTGCAGTTTTGATGATGATTATGTTGAGTTTTGTACAAGTTCTACAAATTGAGGCGAAACCCTCATGTCCTGAGAAATGTGCTATAGAATGTTTACCTCTCTTTGCAGCCTATACTGCATGTTATGCTGCCTGTATTATATCATGTAAAGCTGACACCCCCCCTTGTGCTAGAAGCTGTACCAAAAACAAGACAATCACCATTGATATTGGTATTTATTCTCTTATCACATTCATATTTCTTTTACTTTTTATTCTTTATACTTAAATTAACAATGTTTTTACTTCTTTCTTAAAATATTTTTATGTATCAGATGCTGCTGGTAACATCTCAAAGGTTGTTGATTCTTGCTTGAATGCTTGTCTCCAATTACATTAATTTTAGAACAACATTTAACATGTTTATGGATCACATGATTGTAACAAAATTACCCAAAGAATAAATAAATTTTAGATGCTGTTTCATTTCATTTCCATATGAACTTGTCATTAAATTAATTCCCGATCAATTTTATTAGACTTAGTTTATTATGGGTTTTTTCTTTTAGATAAAGTATCACTTTCAATAAACCAAAAACATTACCAATGATTCTTAACAATATTCAACTAATATTTTCAATTACTTTAATATTTTTGGTTAATAAAATAATCATCCTAATAAATTAATATATATATATATATATATATATATTTATATTATTGCTAATTATTTCTCACATGTTATAAATATATATACTTTTACTATTATTATAAACGTGTTAAATTTTATCTATTGATTACATTTAAATATAAAACTAAATCAATTGTCTATGATCACTAATACAAGAAAATTTAAATGACATGAATTTATCATAAAATGTATAGAATGAAAATTATGTAAAAATAACCTGTATATTTATATCTTCAATTAATCTTATTTTATCTTGATGAGATCAATTTAATAATCTTAATATATAAAGTTTAAAATCTAAATAATAGAACATATATGCATATAACAAAATGTGACAAAAAGTCAATGTATGCATGCATAAAATAAAACATAAAACACAAAACACGTAAAAGTAATAAACTCCTACTAAACCAAAGATTCCTCAAATGGTAAAGTTTTAGCTAGAGTCATAAGTGATGCTCTAATTTAGGAGCATGGAAATATGCTCCTTTAGGTTTCATATCAATATCAATTGATGTTCATACCAATTATATTGATGTTTTCTATTTTTCGATTTTTAGTATCCAAAAGAATTCAATAATAATGATTGTCAGTATTATATTTATCATTATATATGAAGGAAATTATCATGTATTGTGAAGATGGACAATTCTAATATATATAAGTTATCTTGATTGTATATATAATTAATTTGTATTAAAATCTTAATTGACCAATTTATATTATTTTTTTTGTAGTATTTTTTTAGTTGCAGATGTATACAATATATTGACAATCAAATAATTGAATCCCAGCGAAGATTAACATTTTTATCTAATTAGTAAATGTTTAGGTTAGTATGTTATGGAGTTATATATTGTCTTATAAAATCATGTCATTGTTCATGATACATATTGGATCTTGAGCACTTATGTATTTTGAAATATCGTACTCATAATTTATTCATAAACTGAAGTAATTAACATTCTTTTTTAGACCTTTATCTTTTTCATATTGTTCCTAGTATTTTATATTTTTTATACATAATAGAATGGTTAGATATATTATTTTTATTTCATATTTATCTTTTATCTGTAGTTAGTTTGTTATTATTTCTTATTTGTATTTTGGGCTTAACCTATATTTCTTGTATCATAAATAGAGGATCCTATGTATATATTTAACGTAAGGGAGATTAGTCCTAAATATATAGATTAATGCCCCTACTGAAATTCTAGTTTCAACCGACGATCACATGGTTTTGGTCGTCTCAGCCAGGCGACCACCATGCCATCAACGTCTCGTTTATCGAAGCTCCTACATAGTCTCAACACCTTTTGAAGTTGTGGATTTGTTCTCTTTTCTATCGTACATGATGGCATGTCTAGTAGCAATTCAGAGCGTTAAAAAGATATTTACATTGAGCAACCTTCCAAATTTATTGCTTATGAAGAATATTTTGGATTGGTATTTCGACTTCTATGTTGTCTTACAAATCATTAACAAGTTGATGGTAGAAAAACGATATTTTCACTAAGTTTTTACAAATTATATTAATAATAAGCTAGTATATAACATACAAATACAAATTGTATGTAACAAGTTTTATTATAAATATTTATTTGATATAACGTATATTTTTAATGGAATCAAAACAAAAGTAATCAAACTAATCTAAAAAATAATAATAATAGGTGGACCCAAATAATTTTTTAATTTATACATTCATTTAAACACACAAAAACACTTGAGACATGATTCTAAAATAGTCAAAGTAAAACTGATCAAACTATATTAAAAATAAAAATAAACAGACTTGACACCTAAGTCTGTTTTTTAGTCTTATAATTTATAAATTCATTTACTTACTCAAACATCAAGTAGATGTGGCCCTTAATTTGATATTATGTGGCTATAAATTGATATTGATTTTCCTTAAAAAGTCACAGAAAGAAGATATAAACAAAATTTTGAGCTAGGGTGAGTTATGGAAGAAACACAATGAAAACTCACAGAATTGCAATTTCGATTATGATTATGTTGGGTTTTGTACAAATTCTACAAACTGAGGCACTCATCCCATGTACTATAACATGTGGCCTTAAGTGTTTGATTTCTTCTCTACCCTATGGCCTATGTTGGGTTCCGTGTGTTATAAAATGTGAAATAATTCCAGGTGCTTTCAATTGTGTTAAAGGTTGTGGCGTCAACAAAACCATCACCATTGATATTGGTATTTATTCTCTAACCACATTCATATTTCTTTAATCTTTAAAGTAATTATGTCTTACATCTTTTCTATCAATCATTTTATGTTTCAGATGCTGCTGGTAAGGTAGCTAATGTGGCTGATTCTTGCTTGCAAAAGTGTTCCAAGTTACAGAAATAATAATTGTAAGACCATTCAAGAGCAAGACTAGACTGTCTCCCTTTGATAATTTCAATAAAAAAGTATGAAAAAGAATAGTTTTATTTTTCTTTTGTGTTCGTTATGTTTAAGTTAATATGACCAACTTTTTGTTATTTCATGAACTTGTCATAAAATTGATTCTCTATATTCGACCAGAATATATATGTAGTATAGTGTAGGGTTTTTATAACGTAAAAATCCCTTTCGATAAACGAAGGGTTTTTATAACAATTATCGTTCAGATTATTTAACTAATACTAAGAAGATTCTTGAACAACTCAGTGTGTAATCTCCAAAGATAATATTCAAATTAAATTCGTGTCAAAGTAATTCATAAAAAGAGCATCATTATCAATTGAGAACCAAATTTTAAGTAATAAAGAAGCAATAAACTAATTGAGAACTATTTTACACCAATAATACGATCAATAAAATACTTCCCAGAACAAAAGTTTGTGCAAACTAAATACTTAATAAATACAATAAATAGCATTCTTTAACGTTAATTAGTATAAATAAAGTTATAACGTTTAACTATATATATATATATATATATATAATTTAAATATTAAAGTACATTGAATACTTTTTACACTATAGAAAAAAAGTATTGGAGAAATTTTTGAGATGTCAAGTAATTTGGACGTTTCAACAAATATTTTAGATGTTAAAACTTTTTTATAGATATATACAAAATTTTGGGATGCTAAATATAAATAATATATTAAAATTTAAAAAAAAATCAAATTATACATTAATTTTTATACATATAAAGAAAAAATTGGACTCTCAAAGATCAAGAAAATGACATTTTAGAAATGGTAATGGTTTAAAAATGGTGAGACTCGACTATTTTAATATTAAATAATTAATTTTATTATAACGAGTTTCATTATTTTAAAATACACAATTTTTTTAAAAATTATTTTTCTAGAGTTATTTGACTTTTCTTTCGGAGTTCTCACTCCCTGTTCAACTGTTTGAAAATTAGAAACTACCTTAGTGATATTTGAGGCGAGATCTTCAAGTCTACTGGATTAATTTCTACAAAAAAGCAAGTTAGTTTTTGCTATTTTCTTTGGTATGTTTTGTTTCCTTTGCATGTGAGTCATATGTGTTTTGCATTTGCATTTGAGTCTTTTATAAGACTCTCTATTCATTGATGGTCATGACTTTTGGTTGTCATGTCTTGTTCAAAAATTTTAGAATTTTAATATTTAATTCTTCAATGTCAAAATTCTTACCTAAACTGGATAGTTGAATGACGATGTGTGTAAAACGATTCTACACATCGTGGATTATTTTCCAGTGTTTCATCTGAAACATCTCATATTCTTTGATTAAAGAGTTCTTTTGAGCATGCTTAACTTCATATGTGCCTTCATGAGTTACTCTTAAAATTTTTCACATTTCCTAAGCCCTTTTACAAACAGAAATCTTGTAAAACTCATCAAGGTTAAAGTAGATGAAATAATATTTCTGGCCCTAACATCATATTGAGCCCTCTTTTTCTCATCAATAGTTTGATGGGAATAGGGCTTAGGTTCCTGCATGTTATTAATAATAATAGTAGGAACAAAAGGACCATTTTCAACAGCATCCCATATACCAATATTGATAGACTCTAAAATATTTGCATTCTTTTCCAAAAAGCATAATTTTTCCAAAAAAAAAGAGGGGGTTTGTCAATTGAAGCACTCTTTGCAAAAGTTTGATAGACATTTTTGAAAAACAAAAGTGAATGTCAAAGCAAGCTCTTATACCAATTGTCAAAGTGGTGCAGTAGAATGGTTAGTGTGTACAACAAACCAAGAGGGGGATGAATTGGTTTCTTATAAAAAATAATACCTATAATTATTTTCTTGTAAAATATAAACTTGTTAACAACAATTTTAAACAAATTAAGGAGTAAGGAAGAGAGAAAATTACACAAGTGATTTTTATACTGGTTCGAATCACACAAATCCTACGTCCAGTTGTTAATCTCAAACTAGAATTAACGCTTCACTATCACAAACCAACAAATTGTTACAATCACAAAGAAAATAACACAATTTAAGGTTAGAACACCTCTCTTGTTACCACAAGAGATGAACTTACTTCCCCTGAAACCCACAAGGGATGAACACCTCCTTCAAATGCTTCACGAAGGATGAACACCTCCTTTGAATCTTCACAAAGGATTATATGCTTTAACTCAACAACAACAACAACAACACTCAATTACAACTCCTGTGAAAGTTCTCACTTTATGCCAACACCAAGTTTTCAAAGTCATAAGCACATGGGTTACATAAACCCTAGAACACTTATCACAGAACATAACAGAATCAAAATTTTGACTTATTTCGTATTCTATATTTTATAATGAGAGTCTCAATCTAATTTATAAAGATCTTACTCAAGGATACCTCCAAAAATCTATTATTAGTTAATTAATGTGTGATAATCGATTATCCACTTATGGTAATCGATTATGCATTTAATGAATGCACAACGGTCAAAAACTTGTTTAAAAATTCTCATAATTGCTCGTGATAATTGATTATGGCAAGTCATAATTGATTACTGATAATCGATTATTATAAGTTGATAATCAACTATCTTGATTATAAAATGAGGTTTTCTAATTCGAAACAAATTTTAACACAACCTAAGACAAATAGTATATAGAATCAAAGATAAATCACATCCTATACATAAATATGCTAAATTAGAAAAGCTTTAACATAAGACAAGTTTTCATGAAGATCTTCTTGCAATAAGAGCACTTGAGACTTGACTTGGAGACATCATCCAAACTTCTTCTGTTCAGCTTTATGCTAACAATCTTCCCCTTTGTTATGATGATCAAAAACTCCTTTGATTTACTTTAATTTAAAGTTTTTTATAACATGTACTAATATGTAACTTATAGATAACTTAAAGAAAAGATATTAGTAAACAAAAGATAAATTTAAGCCTTTTAAACATTTTTTTCTCCTTTTTATCATTATTAAAAAGCGCTATGTATGTATGATTAAATTATTTCTCCTTGAACAAGTTTAATAGGGTGTTAATTGAATACTAAAACAAAAAATTAATCAAAATACAAAGAAAATAAGGAATGAATAATTCTATCAAAGCTTATAAAACCTAAATTCTATGCACAATGGTCCAAATTTGTAAAATGCATGAAAAAAGAGGTAAATCTTGAATAACATTAATTTACAACTTTAAAGGAAACATTTTAATCTCTTTTTTTTCTAAACTTAATTTTTGCTGTTTTCGCAAAGAGTAATTATATACTAATATTGATTTTTTTACTTAATAAATACTTGCAATTATTATTAAAATCAAATTCAAGATCAGTTATCTTACTTGTTAATGAATTTAAACAAAACTAAAAACAAATTATTAGTTTTGCATTAAAATTGCTATTATTTTATTTTAGGTTAAATAGATTCAGTGGTTCCTATTTTTGCTGGTTTTCTTTAAGTAGGTCCCCGTCTTTTAAAAATGATCAATTTGGTCCTTGAATTTGAAAAATTAAACCAATCAAGGACATTCCGTTAACTTCCCTGAACGGCGTTAAAAATCGTTATGACGTGGACTTAAATTATTTGTTTAGAATTAAAATTTAAAAAACACGTAGATCCTTTTATGATTAACCTGAACTGTGGATCCAAGATTCCAATTAGGACCTAGCTCAGGGTTACACCACCGCGCCACCACTCGAACAGCCACTGTGTCGCTGCTCAAGCCGTCGCCAGCTCCGCCACCCACCGTTGAGACCATCATCGGCCGTCGCCGCCACCGTCGAGCCGGCCGCCAGGGTTTCTTCTCATGCTCATCTTCATGCGCGCAAGTGAACTGTTCTCGCTTCTCCACCCCGCCTCCTCGTTGTCGCGACGATCTTCGTGCTCGACCTGACACGCCGCCGGCGACGCAAGTCGCCACAACAATCCCCGTCGGTTGCCATGTTCGTGCCAACAACGCCAACCTCCTCCTATTCCTTCACCAACGGCGAAACCCTTTTGCTTTTCCGACATGTGAATCAGAAACGAAACCCAATCCCCAACATTGTGTCATCCGACATCCACATTCTCAATAACTATTCTTTCTTTTCTTATCATTTGTACTGTGATGGGTTTGGCTCTTGGGGTTTGAAAAATTAATTCTCTGTGAATGGGTTTTGTTAAGCATTATGTTGGGGAAAAAATGGGTTTCTCCTTCTGTTTGGGTTGAACTTCTGAAGATGAAGGAGAGAGTGTTTGGAATGCTCAGGCTGTGATGGTGAAGCGTTTTGCTTCAGAAATTGATTTGCTATTTGATTTTCTTTCCGTGATTGATTCAGGTGATGGTGGAAGGTAAGGGATATGGGTTGTTTCAAAGGATAAGCTTTAAACCTATGGGCATGGGATTTGTGATTTGGGTCTGTTCATTATGTTTGAAACAGGTGAAAGACGGTCTTGAAGGCAACTTCAAAACTTTTCCTTTTTGTTCTACTCTCTCTGACTCTCTTGCTATCTTGAATCCAGCTTTCTCTTGATTATCAAAATCTTGCAGGTGTGGGTAGTTTGAGTTGACTGGGTATCAAGGTTTACAACGAAGGTGAAGGCAAATGGTTCATGGGTGTTTTTTTTTTAATTTTAATCCTAAATAAATAATTTAAGTTCTGATTAAGTGCCACCTGTTTACAGCTACTCTTACCAGCAAAGACGATTTTTAACGCCGTTTAGAGAAGTTAACGGAATGTCCTTGATTGGTTTAATTTTTCAAATTCAGAGACCAAATTGATCATTTTTAAAAAACGGGGACCTACTTGAAGAAAACCAGCAAAAATAAGAACTAGTGAATCTATTTAACCTTTATTTTATTAAAGGTTAAACTTCTTTAATTGTTTCTATTTCGGTGGATTTTTTTCAGTTCAATTCACTTTTTATTAAATCTCTAATTTAATTCTAAGAGTCAATTAGATTTTTGCCGTTAAATTGACTTAACGAAATTATTATTTTTATGAGATAAGAGGTTGATGTTTACAAGTTTATGCTTACACCTTTATATTAGTCATTTCTTAAGATATCATATTTTAATAATAAAGTTTTTAAAATGGGACTTAATAATAGAATTTCCGGTAAGTCAATTTTGGCTTCGTCGTCGGTGCTTCTTCTTCCGGTTAATCATCCAATGTTGTTGCTTACTTTCTACTCTTTTTTTTTGCAATGTTTTTTTTTCTTAGAAAAGTTTGTGTGTTATGATAATTCTTACTATAATAAAACTCTGTTGCTTCGTTTCTCTTCGATGCGTTTTTTTTATTACTTGCCATTGCGGCCATTTTTCTTGACTTTTTAATTTTTGTTGGTGGCTCTTGTTTGTGCTCGGAGCGCTTCCAGTTCACCTTTAGCTCAGTGTTACATCTTCCTTGCTACTAAATTAGAAACAACGAAGTTGCAGAGTGTCCAATTCCGCCATTCATTTCTGAAAATTTGATTCAATTTTTTCTCAGATTTATTGTTTCCGTTTTCAGGAAATATTGACTAATTTGGATCTAATTTCGAGTTTGTAATCTGGATTTGAATTAATTGGTATTAAATTGTTTCAGTTTATTCTGAAGTTTGAGTTCGAGTTGCTTTAAATATTCCAGAGAAGAGTTTTATAGTGTTGTGGCTGGTAGTTATGTTGGTTCTCTTTGAGGATGATTTTGTTTACCAAAGGACTAAGGTTTTTTTATTTTTGTTTTTAAAGAAAATTTTGAAAAGGAAATGCATTTTTGTTCGAGTGTTCGGTTTTGTGATATCCTGGAACGAAAATATGTAAAGTGTATGGTTAGATCTTGGAGATCGCGGTTAGCATCATTGGCTTATGTTTGTTACTGTGCGAATCTACTTCTCTTGATAAAAATACATAGGGGCTTTTTCTTCACCAAAAATCCCCCAAATCACGACCACTACAGGTTCTCTGTCACTCCTACACTCATCACTTAACGAATCCTTCATGTGCTAATCACATCGTGGCCTGCAACTGGAGGCACCGTCGGTGGGAAGTGTCATCGGTTCATTCCCTTTTTCTTCCAAAACGGATTCACCAAATCGAAAGAAATGCTGAACCGAGCATTCACTACCGGCACTCCAACCACCATTTCCACTTTTCTTTATCCATTGCTTCCTTCCTTTCTGTTTGTTATGTCTCTCTCTATTGTCTCTCATGCTGGGAAGAAGATTTCTGAGTAGTGCTTAAGATGATTTATATTTTTTAATTTTTTAATCAAAATTTTTTAAGTTAAACTTAAGAAATTCTACGTAACATTGTTTATGTCAAATTTAAAAAACTGACTACGTCAATGTCCCTGTTTGTTAAAAACTTAATTTGATTATATTAATTTAACTGTAAAGGTTCAATTGACTTAAATTAACATTTTTTAAGATTAAATTTGGAATTCTAATAAAACGGGAATCTACTGAAAAAAACTCACATAAGGATAATTAAAGGAGTTTAATAAAGAAATATAAGGACCTAAGTTTACTTTTGAGTACATTCATTCTTATATATCAATCTAACGTGGTCCTTAATCATGAAAGGCCTTGACAAATCATTTTTATTTAATGAGTAGTAAATAAACTAAACTGAGCAAACACATTAAAAAATCAAAAATGAAATATGGTTGACTTAAGTGCGTGTTTTAATATTTTCATTTACATACCTCATTATGTGCCTATAAATTCATCTTCCTTAAAATTCACCACAAGAGTATCTACAGAGCATAGAGAGAGAAAATTTTTGAAAAAAAAACAACGAAAACTGACAGTTGCAATTTTGATGATAACTATGTTGGGTTTTGTACAAATTCTTATAGAAATTGGGGCATCACGTAGTAAAGAATGTGGTATAAAATGTTTAGATTCACCTTTTTCCTATCCTTTTTGTTATCTTCCCTGTATTGTAGCATGTAAAAGCGCCCCCTCTTGTGCTAGAAGCTGTGGCGTAAACAAGTCAATCATCATTGTTATTGGTATTTATTCTCTTAGTACATTCATATTTATTTAACTTTTTGTTGTTTATACTTAAATTAACCATCTTCTTACATCTTTCTTACAATGATTTTATGAATCAGATGATGCTGGTAAAGTCACAAATGTGGTTGATTCTTATTTGGATAATTGTCTCGTTACAATAATTTGTACCAACATTTGAGAGTAAGATTAGACATGTTTCTCATCATATATGATGGTAACAAAAATATGAAAAGAATAAAACTTTATATATATGTATCTTTTCTTCCATTGTTTTTATTGAGGTTAAGTAATTTTTATTACGTATCGCCGAATTTATGACGAACTACATTTATTACGAAGAACTTCTCATGAAATTATTCTCCTTAAGTTTGAATAAACGTAATTGAGAAATATCTCATACCAATAGCACCATCCTAAGAAGAAGAAAAAACAATAACGAAAGTTTGTGCAAAAGAAACATTTAATAAATACAGTAAATAATAACATTAATCTGCATTAAATAACATCAATACAAACTCTACACTTATAAGAAAAGACAAAAGGTTTTAGTACATGATCTTAACCTTGGTTTAAGATGTTAATGGACTAACTTTGTGTGGTAGTTAGTTGTTCTATGACTACAAGTGGAGAATCTCCAGAGTTTGACATCAACACGTATCGAGATGGTCAAGTCGAGAATAAGTTATTGTATATCTTAGGGTTGATTGATTTACCTGTGTTATGTGCTTACTTCTATAAATATGTTATACGATTGTTTTTTGTACATTAGTTTACCCTTCTTTTTTATATGTTTGTGTGTCTGTGAACTCTTTTGCAATGATCACTTAAATAGTGTGAGCAGAGGATGATGTCTTTGTGAATCAAGTGTTGGATAATGATGCGACGGAAGTTTCGAGTACGATGTTGATTTCTTTGTAGATCAGATATTTTGTAAAACTCTAATATTGCACTTTTAGTTTCAGTGTGATAGTACTCTTAGTGGTATAGGACCCTTGTATATATGTATATTTGATGTTATAATAATGTACACTACAAAAAACTATTAATTTGTGGAGTTTTTTTATTTAATTTGCGGAGTTTTTTACCTTCCGCAAATCGATTTCTAGGAAGTTTTCAAACCCTCACAGTTAGAGTCGCCATAATCAATTTGCGAGGGTTTTTCATAATTCCTAATATCGAAGTTATATTGCACGAGTTTTTTTGTGTGGAGGGTGTTAATCTCTTCTATTAACGATTATTATTTTGTGAAAGTTTGAAACCTTCTCTATTTATAATAGCCCATCTACATTCATAATTTTTTAGTAAAATATATTTTTTATAATAAAAAATAAATAAAATATAAAATTGTAGTGGTATGAGATAATCCCCACTAAATAAACTTTTTTTTTAGTGGTATGAGATAACTTTAATACTTATGTAAATATTTTCTTAGACTTATATATTTTTTCAACCGTTTAGGTAAATGTCACTTTTAATAGTTATATACTTCTAAAATGGAATGTCACACGAAAAGAGTGGCACCTAATCTTAAAACACTTTATACATGATTCTAAAATAGTCAAAGTGAAACTGATCAAATTATATTAAAATTAAAAATAAACAGACTTGACACCCAAGTTTGTTTTTTAGTCTTATAATTTATATATGCATTTAATTTGATATTATGTGCCTATAAATTGATATTGATTTTCCTTAAAACTTCACAGAAGAAACATATAACCAAATTCTGAGCTAGGGTGAGTTATGGGAAAAGAAACAATGAAAACTCACATAGTTGCAATTTCTATGATGATTATGTTGGGTTTTGTACAAATTCTACAAACTGAGGCAAACATCCCATGTCCTATATCATGTGGCTTTCAGTGTTTGATTTCTTCTCAACCCTATGGCCTGTGTTGGGTTCCGTGTGTTATAAAATGTGCAATAAGTCCAGCTGCTTCCGATTGTGTTAAAGGTTGTGGCGTCAACAAAACCATCACCATTGATATTGGTATTTATTCTCTAACCACATTTATATTTCTTTAATCTTCAAATTAATTGTGTTCTTACATCTTTTCTGCCAATCATTTTATGTTTCAGATGCTGCCGGTAAGGTATCTAATGTGGTTGATTCTTGTTTGCAAAAGTGTTCCCAGTTACAGAAATTGTAAGACAATTTAAAAGCAAGACTAGAATGTTCCTTTGATAATTTCAATAAAAAAGTATGAAAAAAAATAGTTTTATTTTCTTTTGTGTTCGTTAAGTTAATATGACCAACTTTTGTCTGAACATTTCATGAATTGATTCTCTATATTCGACCAAAATATATATCTAGTATAGTGTAGGGTAGGGTTTTTATAACGTAAAAATCCCTTTCGATAAACGAAGAGCATCTTGAATGATTCTTAATCTCCAAAGATAATATTAAAATTAAATTCGTGTCAAAGTAATTCATAAAAAGACATCATTATCAATTGAGAACCAAATTTTAAGTAATAAAGAAGCAATAAACTTGAGAACTATTTTACACCAATAATACGATCAATAAAATACTTCCCAGAACAAAAGTTTGTGTAAACTAAATACTTATTAAATACAATAAATAGCATTCTTTAACGTTAATTAGTATAAATAAAGTTATAACGTTAACTATATATATAATTTATATTAAATATTTGTTAAACTTAAATATTAAAGTACATTGAATACTTTTTACACTAAAGAAAAAAGTATTGGACAAATTTTTGAGATGACAAATAATTTTTGCGGATCTTCAACAAATATTTTAGATGTTAAAACTTTTTTATACATAAATTTTTATACATATAAAGAAAAAATTGGACTGCCGAAGTGTAAAAAAAAAATATTTTAGAAGCGATAGTGATTTAAAAATAGTAAGACTCGACTACTTTAATATTAAAAGGTTTTAATATGGATAGTTTTGTTATGAACGAATTTCATTATTTTAAAATACATCATCTCTCTTAAAACTAAATTGCCAAAGTGATATTTGAGGCGAGATCTTCAAGTCTATCTAATCAATTTCTGCAAAAGAGTAAGTTGGTTTCTACTCTTTTCTTTGGCATGTTCGTTTACTTTGCAATCAATTTAAGTCTACCCAAGTAACTAAGTAAGTAAGTTAGTCTACCAAAGTCTACCCAATCAATTTGAGTCTTCTACAAGACTTTCTCTGATGATCAGTGGTCTAAACTACGTACCTTGATCATGTTTTTGTGGTTTGTAGGAGAAGATAGAGTTCCAAGAGCTGTGGGAGCAATTATAGGTTCCTTAGAGCAGTTTGGTTTTATAACAGGTAAGGGAAGCTAACTACCACTTTTTGATGTTGTTTATGCTTTAATACACTGTGATGCATGTTTGTTTTGGTCTAAAATGATTAATTTGGTATGTAGAATGTTGTTGTGGTTGTTGTTGTATGTGTGCTTATTTTGTTTGAATGTGGTGTTGAGTTGAGGAATTTAGAACATGGTCACTTAAGCAAATTGATATTCATTATGACACCTAAACCTATTTTTGAACCATGTATAAAGTCAGGAATACTAATTTGGTCCTCTAAATAAGTCCTTGGTTTGCTAATTTAGAGTGTTGAACTTGTTGATTTCTGGTATAGCGCTAAGCGCATCGATGTGGCACTCAACGCAAGTTTGGCAATGAGGGTCAGGGGGCATTTCAGCCCCAGGTCGCACTAAGCACCGGGTTTTTTCCGCTAAGCAACCAAAAGTACAAATGGTTTGGCATTGAGCGGTGACACGATGCTGCTAAGCGCCAGTTACCACTACAAGTGAAAATGTGAGAGTTTTGGTGCAGAGCGTTAGAACCTAGCGTTGGCCAGTCCTTGTTACGAGTGGTTTTGCATTGAACGTCATTCTAAGAACTAGGGCTATTTTCTGTGATTGTATGATTCTCTGTTTTCATACAAATATCACTCTCAAGAGAACCGTAGAAATATGTTGTAACAACATCCATTAGATGTAAATGCATACCTTATCATACAACCAGGCTAATCAAATATTGAAATGTTGTTGCTTTTAATACTAGTGAATGTCTTCAAAATCAATCCAACTCTTTGTGGAAAACCTTGAGCAACTAATCGTGCTTTGTAACAATTTCAACTCTTATTTTGTTTTTGTACAAAAAATCCATATGTACCCAATAGGTTTTGCATACTCAGGTGTGTGAACTACAAGTCAAAAAACATTTCCTTTAGCAAGCAAATGTAATGTTGTTTCAATTGATTTATTAAGTCAAAGAAATATATTAATTAACGACCAATTTAGACATTAATTTCTTTGATATTCAAAACCTTGGAAGCTAATGTTAGTAGCTATTAATTCTTTAGCAAGTCCATCAAATCATTCAAGTCTTATAGCTTGTAAGTCCAGATATCGTCTCCCAAGGGATTCGTGTCTGTTTAGATAATTATGATTACTTACTAGTTTAAGGAATCAATATAAACTGTGATTGATTAAAATAAGATGAAAACATGCAAATGTTATTAGAAATAAAGATTGTAAAGTAATATGCGTAAAGGCTTATCAGTGTTGGATTTCATGACTCAAACTCTAATCATTCATTCATGTAATATATCTCTAACATATTCAAAAATTCACATCATAGGTGTTAAAGACAAAATCGTCTATATGAACAAACGATCTCATATTTTGAATTTTAATCAAATAACCTTAAAATGGGTTAAAGATCAGAAAACAACCTAGGATAAAAACATAGTCAAAACCCCAAACAAACAAAAATTAGAACCTAAACCCCAAACATAGAAATCATAGGAAAACACTTAAGTCCTAGGAAATATAAAAACACTTAGACTAGAATAACCAGACCCATGAATAGATGATGTCTTGTCTAAAAGTGTCTGACAGAGAACTGAGCTAAACGCTCAAAGCTTAAAATACCTAAAGTAGGTATTTGGCTTCTCTAAAAAATGAAACAGGTCGAGACGATATCTACGACTAAAAAAATTAAAAGACATAATTGTTAAAACACATAAGAAAGCCTGAGCAAGTTAAACGCTATTTGTCTACCCATAGACAAATGCAAAAGAAGCATTTACTTGAATAAAGACGATACCATGAGCAAAACAAACATGTCATCTTATGATGAAGTATCTATACGTTTGGTATCTTCAAATTAAAAAAGCTTAATTGTAAAATGCTACCTAACACTAAGAAATTAAAAAAAAAATACTTTGTTGTTCTGAGCAAGCATTAGATGACATTAAATGTCCAACGTTCAAAAACAACAAAAATGATAAGAAAAGTCATATTTGTTGCATGCACAGTTTACTATAATTTTGTAGATAAGCTATTTTACACGCATCCACAATGCTACAGATCAAAAATCAAATGTGGTCGTTAGAGACAAAAGAGATAATCATGAAATGTTCCTCACTTGAAGCAAAGTCTAAAATGATTGTACAACCAACTTCAAGCAAAGAACTGAAAAAGCATGTCAGCTCTAACAAAGTTGACTTATACAACGACTGATATAAAAAGAAGAAAGAGAAAACTCAAGCATTAAGGCTATGAACTACAAACGTTGTCTAACAGACAAATATTCATAAAGCCTATAACTAGAAGATCTCTCACGAAGAAAATCAAAATGATAGAATAGAGGATAGCCAAAGTGCACAGAGCTTACAACGATATATCCATCCTAAAGAGAAAAAGAGAGAAAAGAACTCAAAGAGAGGAATACATATAAGTTGAAGAAAAGAGAAGGGAAGAGAAAAGAGAAAGAGATACTCTTAAGCTTAAGCGTCAAATCTCTTACTATTGTAAGGTCATAGAGAGAAACACCTGCATGTGTTTAGACTGTATTGTATTGTAATCATATCCTCTTGAGAGAAATTTAGTCTAAACTACTTGTAAGCAATCGTTGATTGCAATTCTGAACAGAATTAAAACAATTACAATTGAACTCTTTTGAGTTGAGGAATATAGGTGCGGTAGTCTAGTACCAGGAGTGGTTAAAATACTCAAGAAAATCTTGGTATGGAGCTGAGTACCAAGAGTGGTTTAAATACTCTAGGAAATCTCGGCGAGGTAGTTGAGTACCAGGAGTGGCGCAAATACTCAAGGAAATCTCGGCAAGGTGTTGAGTGCCAAGAGTTCTGCGAATACTCAAAGAAAATCTCAACGAGGTAGCTGAGTACTAGGAGTAGTGTTAATACTCATTTGTAATCGTGTAAAGATTATAGTGAAACCCTCTGTGGAGGAGACTAGACGTAGCTCAGTTGAAGCAAACCAATATAAAATCTCTTATGTTATTCTCTCTTCTCTTTACTAAACGATCCTCTTAGAAAACCTACAATTGAGTTTTATATTTGAAAAATATAAGAACTTCCAAGTTAAATGATCCTTTATTTTTAAAGGAAGTTCTTACAAGCACTATAGTAGAAATTATTTTGAATAGCATGATGATCTTTTTAAAGGTTATATTTCAAGTCGAGTATCTAAGCCTTTGAAAAAAATATTTTACACGCTCGACAACGTGCTATATCAGAAGGGTTGTGAAAAATGTTTTCCAAAAACACTATTCAACCCGCCACCCCCTCTTCTTTTCTAATGTTTTTCAGGTACTTCAATAGGTAAACAAGCCCTAATTCCTTATAAACAAGTTCTAAACCTTTATGTGAAAATATTAATCCCTTAAATATTAAAACACAAGATTTGCATTAAAAAAAGATTTCAATAATGACCAAGAGCCTTGGTCTATGTCTAGAGCCAAGCCTCTTGGTTGTTCTATCCATGCCTAGGTTCCAAAAACATTTTCCAATGACTAGATACCAACAAAATAACATAGATATTGCATCATGCAAGTGAATAAAACAAATATAACAGAGTTTAGATACATTACATCCAACTCCAATGAAATGGATTTTAACTATTCCTATACATTCTAGAACACAAGGATGGATTGGATGATGAAAAAGATGAAGGAAGCTAAAGGTTCTGAGCCCTAGAAGTGCCTCAACCCGTGTGTTAAACTTTAGTTGCGTTACCACGTCTAAAAACTACTTTTTTCTTCAATTCTCGACACTTTAAAAGATCACCAAAAAGTGCATTTTCACTGGGCCACAAAATCCTCTCGTTGGGTGAGAGGTCACTTTTAAGGAACATGGTTTTTTCCAGCTCACAAGGCATCTTGGCTAGGTTAATGTTGTCATTCTCTCATTGGGCAAGTGGAGATGGCTCGCTGGGCAAGCCACTTTTGGCAGCAAGACTAAAACATGCTCCAAACTTCCAATTTTCCGCAAAATAACCCAAAAACATGTAAGTATCTAACTCTATAATACCCAAATACAAGTGTTGCATCTTTTCATGGATTTTAACACCAAAATACATGATAAAAAGACAAAAAAAAGGGTTCTAATAAGTGTGAATAAGGAAACCATCGGCATCTCCGGCGTGGAGCAGAATCACCTTAAAGTCGCCTCACAGGTCCGCGACTCTCTCGTCTAATCTAATGTCGACCCCAAACTCCTCGTCGCCTTCGTGACCGGCAGTGCCGAGCTGCTCTACAAGATATATTGAACTCCTCGTGTTTAGGTCAGGTTTAATGAAGTCATTAAGCGTGAATGAAAGCTGAAAATATTAAGAGAGAAAGACGATAAGTTGAAAGGTTAAGTGGGAAAGGTAAGAAAGAGAACTGAATATGAAAGAGAAGGGGGAAAAGTGAAAATATAAGAGGGATGATTGATAATGGTAATTCTTACCATTATCTGTGGTGCAATTTTCTTACCAAATCAACTCTCTTGAAGCTTGAAACATGCTTAATCCTCTCTTAATCCTCTCTTTTATCTAACTTTGTGAATAGGTTTAGCATAGGTTATACATAGAAGTTTTCATCACTAATTCCTCAAGTTTTGTAGGAAATTTGTGTGCTTTGTAAGAGTATCCAAACTATCAAGAGTGGGAGCCCAAGAAGAGCAACAAGAGTAAGCAGATCTGCAGAGAAAGAGAAAAAGATGCAGTGCAGAAAAATCAGGCCCGGGCCCCCCAAAAAGGGGCTGAGCACCCTTTGCTTCGCTGATCTAGTCAAAACTTGGTGCCTGGGCGCCCTTTGCCTCGCATTTTTGGCCTAAAGATGGCGCCTGAGCGCCCCAAAAAGGGGTTGGGCGCCCTTTGCTTCGCATTTTTTGTTTAATCTTGGCGCCCAGAAGAGGGGGGTCGGGCGCGACTTTTGCTGACATGGCACCCTAGACTTATTTAAGGCTCTCATGCAACGAGGGTGCCATCTTCTTGACGGCTGAAGCACAAAAACACACTTTTGGACCTGTGGTAGCTGATTTTGAGTTGTGGGAACTCTCATTTCTTCCTCCTTGGGTCTTCATCTCTTCCATTTTCTTCCATTGTAAGCTCAAGCTCTCCATGACTATGGAGAGCTAAGTTCATTTTGTTGGGGAATTATGTAAACTATGAAACTCTCTTGTAAATACACTTGTTTTGAATGAATATAAGCTTCTTTCATTATTTGCTAGTGTTTGTCCTTTACTTAAAGTTTATTGTGACTTGATCAACCATAGCATGATTTTAGGGTTTGCTTAATATTGGGAAATGTTGTGTGAACCTTGAACTGGACTAAACACCTAAAGGAAATAGTGTTTAGGGATAAAGCTTGGACCTTTAGTTGTCTTAAACCTTTAGTCTTAATGCAGATGAACTTGTAAGGTTGACAAGGGATTGGGATTTAATGAGTAAATCTAGGCTCTCTTCACCAAGGGATTGGGTTTGAGTAACTTAGTAGGTTGACTTGAGCATATTAATGAAGAAGAAGTAATGTGCATTTGCATGAGAGTGTAATGGTTGAAATCATTCTCCAACATCTCCATTTCATATCATCTCTAATCTTTTCATTTTCTAGTGTTTTAATCCCAAGAAGTTCAATCTTTTACTTATGCATTATATTTACTTTCATTGCACCAATTCACATTAAAGGGAATCATTCTTTAGTCTAAATTACCGATTTATTACTTAAAACGATTTGGTACGCTTGCCAAAGAGTTAACAATGATGAAGGGTCGAAAATTTTAGGAATACTACTTAAGTTTGGTTTTGGAATTTGGGGAAAAAAATTTTAAGTGTAAAATTTTGGGAGGTGTACTATATGACCACCCTGTTAAGCAAGTATCGGGCAGTCGATCATAGAACGAGGAAATGACCGACCGATCCATAATAGTCATTAATTGATAATTAATCTGAGCATTAACAGTTATTAATTGGCACTTAATGAGAATAATAACCATTAATTGGACATTAATAGGAATAATGAAATTCATTTATTGGTAATTAATGGGTCAGACCTAATTGTAAGTCCATTATAAGATTTATAAATATATGATTGACAAGGGAGGTCAGGTAATTAATTCTGATTACTCATATTTATTACAACATTATTATGCAAAGTTACTCTTCAGCCTCAAAGTGTCTTTGACACGTACTCACCCACACAGCTTGGACAAGAAGAAGAGAGTGAACAATGTAACTTGGATGATAGAGGACTATTAAGGAGTTCATCTGATCTTTAGAACAACTTGGAGTACTTTAAGTAAGAAACATCACCCCTTTACCCAAAATAGGAGGGAAGAAATATAAAAAATATAAGAAAAAAAGGAAAAAAAGTATTACAATTTAAGGAGGTTATAAACTTCTTCAAAAAGAGTTTCGACTTACGCTTTGAATTAATTTACAAACATTTTTCCTATGCATATAAATTGATGTTCATACTCATTAAAATATCATAACAAAAACATCTACAAAAATATATAGAGATAGAGTGTAGAGATTTTGGTAGAAGCTATGGGAAAAAATAGGATGAAAAGTATTGGATTTACAATTTTGTTCATGATTATGGTATGTTTTACACAAATTGTAAAAATTGAAGCAACTCTCCCTTGTCCCGTGTTATGTGCTATAAAATGTTTACATGCAACTTTCAAACCAATATGTTATACTAAGTGTATTTTAAATTGCATTCCAATGTCTCCAACTACCTTCAATTGTGTAAAAAAATGTGGCGTGAACAAGTCCATCACCATCGATATAGGTACGACTGATCTTTCTTTACTGTTTTAATGTTTATAACTGAATTAATAATGTTTTTTCATGTTTTCTTATGATGTTTTTTTTTTCCTTCTCAGATGATCGTGGTGTTATGACTAATGTGGTGGATTCTTGTTTGCAAAAGTGTCCAAACTTGCAAAACTAAGAAGTTTAATTTGTAATAAAATTTCTCAAGTGCTGTTTATTTGTTACTAATAGCACCATAAGATAAACAAAAATAAAAATTTCTAAAGCAAATACTATGTAGAATTAGCATCTCATTTCAACGATCCCAATTAGGAAGACTTGTTTCTGATGTATGATTTTGGTATAATTTGCTGCGTAATTAATTTATACTTTTAGTAAATTAATGTGTCATTATTTGGAACGTAAATATGTTTAATCTCCGTAAGTAATAACTTATGTGTTTGATAAATTTTAAAATTTTAAATAATCAGAAAGTTTAAATTCAGTAACTATATCATGATAGTTTTTCATGTTAAGAAAAATTATGACAACTATGATATGAACAACAAAGATAAATAAACAGCCCTCGCACACACATTATTTCAGTTCAAAATCAATCATATCAATTATACTTAGCAAAAACAAAACAGTGATCAGTCCAAAAAAAGTTAATAGTTCATAGTTTAAAATTAACTGTGACATTAAATAAATTTATACTTTATAATTAATTGTGACATTAAATAAATTCTAACCTTAATAATTATTAATGCAGTATTATTTTATTTAGAGGGAAAAAAATAGGTATAAATGTTATACAATTGATAATTTATTTCATACAAACAAACAAAAAATTAAAAAATAAATAAATAAATAAATCATTTTCTCTTTCTTTTTAACTGCTTCTCTTATGTTGCTAAAAATTAAAATATAATTAAACCTTAAAAAAAACTTAAATTAACGAAGAAAAAACAACAAAAAAAAGTATTTGTTTTGTATTTAGAAAACGATTATAAACATATAAAAAAATTGTCTTTAAAATTATGTTATATGAATTTATATTATTTTAATTAGTAGAATTAATTATTTTTTATTTTAACATAAATATAGTAAAATTAATTATCATTAGTTATAGCTTAAACAATATCATAAATTTATATAAATTTAATTATTAAACTTAATTATTTTAAATTTCAACATAAATGTAGTAGGTCAGTTATCATTAATTATATCTTAAAGAGCGTAATTGGCATTTCTCTTATTATAATTATTGATGTAAAATGTATAATATGTGTTATAAATAATAATATTTAATGTTTACATATAAATACTAGCTTAATAGCGTCACTTAAATACATATAAAATAAATGTTCATTGATGACATATTGAATTCATGTATTGAAGTATATTAAATGCTCGTAACAAAATGTTTTTACTAGCTGTATTTTTGTTTTACCTCCTACACACAAAATCAAATAAGAAATTAAAAGTATGTACAGGATGCTATTTATCGATAAATTTGCATATAATGCAAAATTTTCAAATTATTTCATGTACATTGAATAAAAGAACGTCATTGAAATTTTTAATTGACTAATTTATTAGATTTTATAACAACTTCTTTGAAATGATTAGTTTTGGACATATAAAAGTTTACCTAAAAGTATACATTACCGAATATATATTAATTTGATAAATGTATTATATTATAGAATGCATAACGTAGACATTCATTTTAACGTGTTATAAATATTATATTTATGCATTTTAATAACAAATATTTTTATACATGTGTCCTAAAATTATTATCATAAATAATATATTGTATGTAATAGACTTATGATACTATATATTAATGAGAATTATACTTTGTATATAATTAATACAATAAATCACAGTACTCAATATTTATATAAATATTATGTCTATAAAATATTAATGAGAATTGATTTTAAAATATTAACGACAATATTTGGTTACTTGATCAACTTGTCTTAAGATTCATTCTCGATCCAATTTGCATTTCCACTATACTACAATTACTTTAAAAATAAAGCTTCGATTTAAAGAAATCAAAGCATTTTGAATGATGCTTGAACAATTACTTTTATCAATTGATTAGTTAATGTAAACGAGATTCTTGTAAAAAAAACATACTCGTATATCGTTGGTAGGAATCCTAGTAAGTTTAATGTCCAGAAATAATATTTAAACTTTAAGTCTTATAAATTAAGGAAAAAACGCATCGAGAAATTAACACTATCAATTAACAATCAAATTTATATTATAACATAGTAATGAATTAATTGAAAAATATTTCGCTCCACCACAATTATTAGAAAATAAATCTTTAGAGCAACAATAATTTATTGGAGGTAAATAATACTAAGCAAACTAATGTAACGAAAATAAAGGTGAGTCTTATTTTGATAAAATCCATTCTTGGCTAAAACAAGAATAGTATTATTTGGACATGGGATCATTCTTTAATGAAATCTTGAGTATTGTTTTTAACTCATTTATTTCTCGTTAAAACCATGAATAGTCTTTGAAGTACAACCACTCTTAACTACTTCTGGAGGTATTGTTTAGAATGTAATTACTTTTTGGTAACCACTGAATATTGTTTGGAATGTACTTACTTCTTATTAAAAGTAAAAATATTTAATAAGTGTGATAACTATCTATTATTTACACTTATTATAACCTCTTATTTATTTTTATATAATACGTTTTGTATTAATTTAATGAAAAGATGTAGGATTTGTACTTATTAGATAAATTTAATTTTCTTTATGTGGATTATTGGTAGGAAAACCAAAGATTAGAAAGGAATCAAGAGTAGCTCCAATAAGAAAACACTTTTTGGAAAACTATTAAAATGTCAAGGATTCAAGAAAAAAAATAGTTTTTCGGTGTGAAAACACTATTGTGACTTAAAACATGAGTTAAGGCACTTCTAGGATTGAAAGACTCCATCTTTCTTCATCCATAACCATTTCAATCTCGTTTTATGTTCTAAATGCATAGGAGTAGCTAAACTCCATTTCATTGGAACTCACTACAAAAAAATCCAATTTTACCAGGGGTTTTTTTTTACGTTACTGGGGGTTTTAACCCCTCCTAAATATGTTTCCGGCGGTTACATAAACCACTGGGAAAGATGGCGTCGCAGTTACCGATACAATTACCGGCAGTTTTGAAAATCGTCGATAATTACCGGGGTTTTTTCCAAAACCGCCGCAAATCAGTTTATTTTTTAAAAAAAAAAAATTATTGCCATTAAGGGCAACCTCAGCATTTCCAGTATATTGGCAGTATATTAGGTAACCTTGCACATATTAAGCATTTCCTTGTAGGTAACCTCAAAACAATATAAACAAATATTAAGCATCAAAATTTAGTACCCTAAAACATTGCACATAATCAAGAAAACAAATGCCTAGTCAAAATTGAACCTTGCATCCAAAACTCAAACTTCTCATTATACGTTACCTATCTCTCTTTGTTTCTCAAGCATCATCTGAAGACGTTTCCCTTGGTCTTCGATTTGAATTTGCAACTTTCTTTGGATTTGCATACACAACATAACAGTTACAGTCTCAGAAAGAAAGAGCAACCAAACACAACTGATAAGTTAACAACCTCAAGTTGCTCGTGAAGTCGCTTCTGGAGATCCATCTGCAATCGTAATGCTTCAGTGATCCCTTTACTCCTGCAAAAGAATTACTGAAGTATGTTTCTGAGCATTGTTATGTTCACTTTGAGAAAGGAATCTCAAGGAACAACTATTCATATATGACATCAGAATGGTATCATAGCAAGAAATGAATTAATTGGTACTAATCTTAAATTATATCTCAAATTATAATATTAGAGAAGAGTTAAACTAAGAAAAATGTACATTCTCTAATAACTAGTATGCATGAGCCTGCATAGAGAGGGAGAGAGAGAACTAACGTTTTTAAGTCTAGAGATTTCATTTCTTCTATTAAGGTCGTCTTTTTCTCTGATGTTCCTGCATACATAGAAAAGCATCTCATTCACATCATGAGACAACAATAAACATTCCAGAGAGAAGGCTAGAAAGAATGAGATCACAAACATGAACATACTCTCACTACCACCAAGTTGCTTGACTGCTTCCACAAAGGCCTCGTGAAGTTAAGGTGTATGAAGAAAAACAATCCAGGCAAATAACAAAAAAATAAAGCAAATATCACAAGTTATTTACAAAGTATATACTGCAACTACAAGGACGCAAAAGTGAAAATTCTTTTGAAGGAAAGCAAGAACCATAGAACTCTTGCCAGCATCGTTCTAGAGAAATGAACCATACCATGTGATTCAAAACCATGATTACCATGGAAAGTACAAGTCATATACATCAAAGTGAAACAGGATTAAAAAAATAAAATAAAATAAAATAAAATAAAATCACGTCCAAATATGCTTTGTCACATGATGAACTAAGTATATCTTATATTATAAACATTATTTAAGAGTATTACCTTCCAAATCAGCATATGGTAGGATCTAATGGAAGCTTTGCCACTCAAATCTACAAATTTGGCTTGGTTCCAGAGAATTGAAGCAAGAACAGCATTTTCCAGACCCTAAATGTAAATAGATTCATCCATGTTGCTTTTTTTCAAGAGCATCTCCAATTTAATACATCTAAAATATCACTTCAAATATCTTCTATATACATAATTGTTCTTTAATTTCGTAACTGCAAAAAGTCATGTAATTTTTTTCTTAATTTAATGTCCTTACAAGGAGTAAGAATAAATAAGTTTTAAATTTCAAATGTTTTTGAATCAGAATATAAACTTTAGTGTTATATCAATATAGAATCCTAAAATATACAAATCCCTAAGGGAAAACGAGGAATGGAAAAAAATATTAAATAAATAAGGAGTGGTAGAAATAGTATGACTTACAATTTATATGTTGGGCTAGAAGCCACTCACAATAGCCAGAAGCATCTTTAATCCCCATTGGAGTAGGGGATTTTAATAGTAATATTGGATGTGCCAGATGTAAGTGCAGGGCCTGCCTTGAGTGAACTTCTTGCTGACTCCAAAGCTCATGAAGTTTGAAGAGCCATCTCGGCATGTAGTTGTAGACATGTCATAGCCATCTAAACAACAAAATCCTTAAACATGTCATAGCCATCTATAGTTAAATAAAAACATTGATTGGGAATAGGAAAATAACAAAAGTTAAACTAAAACATAGAAGAGGATAAGGGGGGCTTTGCAAAGCTCTACAGTAGAACAAAAAAGACTGAGTAAAATTTCCTAGGGATAACAAGCTACCTAACATATGCTTATCAGTTAATACTTTAAAAGCAAATATATTATCATGAACAATTAAAATAAATATCAATAGAAGTCCAGAATGAGACCAATATGTAACCTTAGCACCATAAAATAATTGTAGACCAATGCAGAAAAATCTAATTTCATATGACCAAAGTACAAGCACATATATTGAAAAGCTTGTAATAACTAGAAGAACGGATTTAAACCTCTCTGAAATGAAATGGAAGTAGGGTGAATGAAATGAAATTTCAAGGCTAGTAGAAATCTCAACATTTCCATCGAGCAAGGCAAATGAAATGGAAGTAGGGTGAAGGGAAACCAATACACATGAGGCAGCAAAAAGAACAGCTTTTCTCACATACGCTTCCTAGTGATGACAAACCTCTCTACATGGATTAAAAAGCAAAGTTGAAAGTTTTCCTGCTTTAGCACACTAGAAAAACAACATAGCAAGAGGTATAAACATATACAACCAATATAGGACACTAAATTATCAACTCCATTAGCATGTGCAAACGGAGTTTTTTGGATTATGTCAATCCTCATATTGTTTCCAATTAAATAAACAACTTATATCTTAGCCAGTACCTAGATCTTAACATATTCAGGAGCAAAGGAGCCAGTACAGAAGCTTCTGGATGCATGGTTACAGATTTCATACAAACCCCAAGCATATAAATGAGTTTCCCCAAGACAATGAAATCCCTGCCAAGCAAGTCAACACCATGCCTTTTCTTATCATATCCATCCATGGCAGGAAGCATGAATGCAACATACAAGGGAAACTTGTTATGGGAATACTCCACCTGGTTTTGTGGTGCAGGAGATCGCAGACTCCACCTGCGTGTTATGGAAATGGAGAGACATGAAGCTTGTGCGAATCACAAGCTTCTAAAAAACGCCATCGGAAGCTCCTCAAAAAGTCAATCGCAAGGTCAGTGAGCTCTAGATTTTTTAAATTAGGTATTTGGAGGAGGAGAAGGCATGGAAACCAGGGATTGCAAAGTGACAGAGGGTTACGAAGATGGAAAAATTGAGACGCGAATGCTGAAGATGAAGAAGTCGAGAGACGAAGGTGAAGATGGAAACAACGCCCATCGTCGTGTCACTAGCTTGCTTTCCCTCTTCCACGTCGTCATCCACTGCCAGAAAAACCTCTTCTTCGACGGCGTTGCGTCCAAGCTCTCTGAGTGTCGCGTTGTGCTACGCTTGCACTTCTACGGTGACGACGAGCGGTGCATTGTATCGCTAAAGGTGCGAGCGGTGCTGGTGGACAGCGTCAGTCGCGTGGAGGAGGACGAGGAGGATCTGGACCCACGGGTCGGGCGCGAATGCGTTGCAGAGCCTGGGATGTTGGGATCGGTGGAATCTAGGGTTTTGCGGAAGAGTTTGGAACTGAAAAGGGGTGTAGGATTCAGAAGGTTTGGGAGAAGATAAAAAGGAAAAGTAAAGTTTCAAACTAAACGAAGAGGAACTGGGATTTTTCAAAAAAATATTTAAAAAAAATAAATAAACGTTAGGGACGGTTGTTCTTATAAACCGCCAGAATTACTTGGGGTTTTAAAAACCGCCGAAAAATAACCCCTGTTAAAATATATTATATTTGTAGTGGCTGGAAGATTTGTACATAAACTTTTTGTAGCTTCTTTTATATAATAAAATGTCTTTCATTATTCTTGTGGTCTATCTTTATTATTCATGTGCATAATGGAATATTATGTTTTTTTGTGGTGTCTAATAGTTGGAAAATGTTTCGAAACTTAGACATAGATAGAACAAGTAACACGTTTGATTCTAGATATAGATTAAAGCTCTTGGTCATTTTACACATCTTTTCTTAATGAAAATCTTATGTTTAAATATTTAAAGATTAGTATATTCACATAAATATTCAGAACTTTTTTTTAAGGGATTAGGGCTTGTGTGTTTATGATGTGAATTTTTTAGTATGTTAGAGATATACCGTGTTGATGATTGCATAGAGTTCTGGTCATAAAATCCAATCCCAATAAATCTTTGCCTTGATCATTTCATAACTTTAATAATTTATAATTTTATTTGTTATCAAATTGTTTTGAATTAATCAATATATATATTCATTAGTAAGTAATCATAATTAACTAAACTGTAAATTTTTTTAGAAAAAATGATACTTAAACTTATCTTTTGTACCTATGCTTTTTTTGTCAGAGTTAACAAGTTTGCAATGAAATTCATCTAAAAGATCACTAGATTGTTAACTAAAAAAGACGTTTCATCTTATGATATATATAAGATTGGTTCAATCTTTTAGGTTGCTCTGAAACACAAATAGTATTCTTCCTCACAATTGCAAAGGCTAAGGAAACTTATGATCTTGTTCTTGTTTTTCATAACTGTATGACTTTTTCCAACCATTCTTCTTCGCAGATATCTACTTTATATAGTGCATTACAACAAAAAATAGTCATTGTAAATCCTTTGTAGTAGTTGTGAGAGTCTTCTTTTGTTGTTGTTTCTCCTAGTATTTAAGCATGTTTTGAAGTTGTGAAACACATTAAATATTCTTGACTTAACGTTAAATGTGTATGGCTTCTTTCACAACACCTTTGGAACATGATGGAGCTTCATAAGCATATGCGAGTTCCTTCTCTTCACTTTTTGAATAAAGGGCGACACTTAGACACAGTTGACTAATTCTACAAAACTGACATCTTTCTCTTTCTAAAGAAATTATTTGCATGAAATAGCTTTAAACACATTTGTTAATATCACTATGATTCTGTACTGATCTTTTTAAAAGAATGAAAAAGCGTATAACTCTTACAAACATAAAATAAAAATTTATTAGAGTTTGAGATGCTTTAAATTCACATATGTCAATTAAAATATGCTTATTATATATTCAAACAAGACTTATTTCACTAAATATATTTATTTGAGTTTGTTTAAGAAAATAAAATAAAATAGATGAGGCACGTGTAAATATATCTATAAGATGAAACACATTTTGTCGAAAGTTAAAAATTTTGAAAAATAAAATTGTAAAATAAATGAAGAATGAAGTATTTCAAATCGTGAATAGTCTTCTACAAAAGATATTTTTATTCTTTATTTAATTCAATTATATCCTTTAAACTCAAATAAATTAGTTTACATATTTAGTTAAACATATTCAGTTAAAATAGGTGTTTTATGGAAACAAATAAAGTTGCACAAAACTCTCTATATGGTGGGCCCAACTGTGTTTTAATCATATCCATTCATTTATTGACGTATTTAATGACTTAGATTATTGACAAATAATGAGTCGTTGAAGTTACTTCAAAGACACTTTTTGTGCCTTTAAATTGATATTCATTTTCCTTGAAACTTAACACATATTTATACAAAATCTTAACCTAAGTGACTAATAGTAGTTTTGGGGGAAAACATGATGAAAAGTAACAGAGTTGCAATTTTGGTGATGATTATGTTGGGTTTTGCGCAAATTATAAGTATTGAGGCAAAAACCTCTTGTTCTTCACTATGTGCTTTACTATGTCTTGTTCCAGAAGGCCCATTTCCAGTATGTTTTTTTGACTGTATTAAAAAATGTAATAAAGTGACTATCAGTGCCAACAATTGTATTGCAAAGTGTGGCGTGAACAAGACAATCACTGTTACTATTGGTACTTATCTTTTGATGAAATTCACAGTTTCTTCAATGTTTTTTTGTTTGTAATTGAACTAATCATGCTTTTCATCTCATTTACAATGGCTTTTATGTTTCAGATGATCGTGGTGACGTGACTGATGTGGTTGATTCTTGCTTGCGAAACTGTCCAAACTTGGAAGAGTAGTTCATTGCTTACTCTTGTAAATAATATTCCAGCACAATTAGACATTTTATTTATCTTTGTATAAAATTACGAAAAAATAAATTCTATAATAATTTGTGCTCTATTTCCTCTTCATTTTAAAATATTAACGAGAAAATTTGGTTACTTATCATTTGATCATGATTATAGAATTTTGAGCATAATTTTACAAATAGATGATAATATCTTAGTAGTTTTGGAATTTTTGGTCGAAATCCTTTTTATTATTAACGAGGAGGAAATTCGTATACAAAAGACTTTTAAGTTCAAGTTCGTAAAAAAGTTTAAAATTTTTATAAATTTTATAAGTATGAATAATTATAAAAGTAAATATTATTTAAAGAATACTAATTATATATATATATATATATATATATATATATATATATACCCGCATAATATTTAATGTCCAAAACTAATATTTAAACTTTACGTCTTATAAATTAAAGGAAAAGCTCAATTAACAATCAAATTTATATTACAGCATAGTAATGAATTAATTGAAAATTATTTCCCTTCAGCACGATCATTAAAAAATAGATATATGGAACAATAATAATTTTATTAGAGGCAAATAATAATAATTATTCTAATATAATAAAAATGCAAAAGAGTATTATTTTGAGCTAAATAGTCATTATTTTTTGGAACCTCTGAATTATAACAACTCAATTATAACATATCAAACCTAAATTCATGCATTTTAATATTAAAGAATACTAATTGCGTCTACAAATAACGAAATCATGATCATGTTAGGATCACTTATCAGTAGAAAGTCTTATAAAAGACTCAAACTTAACATGCAAAACAAATAAGACTAGCATGTAAGGAAAAACAAAATTAACCAAAAAAAAACAGAAAGTCAATTTACTCTATTGAAAAAACCAATCGGTTAAACTTCAAGATCTCATTGTTGTGATCACTCAAGTAGTCTATGATTTTTAAAGAGATGAGCATGAAATGAGAACCCTTAGAAAGAAGTCAAATAACTCTATAAAAGTGATTTCTAAAGAAATTATGTTTTAAAATAATGAAATTCGTTCTTGATTAAACTATTTATATTAAAATATTTTAATATTAAAATAATCAAGTCTCGTTATTTTTAAATCACTATCATTTCTAAAATATCTTCTAGATCTTTACACCTTATACTAAAATTTAGTTTTATCAATAAAAATTAAATAAATTATTTAATTAATTAACACAAAAATTAAAAAATGAAATATCAGTAAATAATAATGAAAAAGTCTTTGTAACATAATATAAATAAAATTAAGAATAAATATTTTCCTATAACTAAAGATACTTTTATCAATAAAATGTAAATAAATTAATTAATTAGTTAGCAAAAAAAATTAAAAGTAATAATTTTTTATCTATAATAATAAATTTTTTTCTATAATAAAAAGTTTGAAATAAATTCTTTTCAATTATAAATATTTTTATCAATAAAAATTAAAAGAGTGTAAAACATCAATGATTAATGATAAAAGGAATTATATTACATCAATGATTAATGATTAATGAAAAAGTCAAAGAGTAATTAAATGCTTATAATTAATGTATACTATAATTAAAAAAATACTAATATTTTCATAGAGATCTTTTTTACATAGAGTTTGGGAATAAAATAATCATTGTAAATCGTTTCTAGTAGAGGTCTTTCTCTTATTATTTTTTCGACTTATCTCTAAGCATATTTTGGACATCTTAACTGAATGATTATGAAAGATTGACATCGTTTTCTTTCTAAACAAGTTATTTGCATCAAGTACCTTTCAAAACATTTTTCAGAAGATATTAATATTAATAGAATTTTAAGCTATGTTCTTGAAAAAATAAAGAAGTGTAAAACTTCTGTGAACATAAAATAAATTTTTATTAGAGTTTGAGATGTTTTAAACTCACATCTACCAAATGAAATATAGCAAATTGTGAAATAAATGAAGAATGAATTATTTTAAATCGTGTATAGTTGTACATAAAAGATATCTGTACTCTTTATTTAATATAATTATATCCTTTAAACTCAAATAAATTAGTTCTTAAATATTTATTTAAGATAAAACATAGTGGGCCTAACTTATAAATTCATTTATTGCGTATTTAATGAGAGTTACAGTTATTGGTTTATTGACAAATAATGAGCGGTTATAGTTACTTCAAACACTGTGCCTTTAAATTGATATTCATTTTCTTTAAAATGTTATACAAAATCTGAAGCTAGAGTGTAGAGACATTATAGTAATTTTGGGGGAAAGCATGATGAAAAGTAACAGAGCTGCAATTGTGGTGATGATTATGTTGGGTTTTCTACAAATTCTAAGTGTTGAGGCAATAAACACTTGTCCTGTACAGTGCAGTTTACTATGTTTTGTTTCCGATGGCCCATCATTCTGGGAATGTTATGATAAATGTATTGCAAAATGCAATAAAGTGCCAGCCAGTGCCTACGATTGTATTACAAAGTGTGGCGTCAACAAGACAGTCACTGTTACTATTGGTAATTATTTTTCGATGAAATTCAAATTTTCGTTAATGTTTTCATTGTTTATAATTGAACTGATCATCCTTTTCATTTCATTTACAATGGCTTTTATGTTTCAGATGATCGTGGTCATGTGGCTGATGTGGTTGATTCCTGTTTGCAAAATTGTCCCAGATTGGAAGAGTAATTGATTGCTTACTTGTAACAACATTCCATAGCACAAATAGACTTTTTATTTATACATGTTTGTAATAAAATTATGAAAAAAAATCAATTTTATAATAATTTGTGCTCTAATTTCTTTTGATTTTAAATTAATAATGAGAAAATAGTGTCTACCCACAACTCGACCCGTCGGATAAAACTATACCTATTATTCGACCCGTTTCCCATGCAGGTATTCATTTAGAAAATATCCACGGATATTTTAAAACCTGCGGTTACCTAAAAAAAAAAATTTGTACATTTTTGAAATAAAATTACAAATATATATATATATATATAATATAAATTAAATTAAGAATAAATTAAAATTTAATTTTAATTTAATTTAACCTAATAAGTTATAATTTTATTTTATTTTTAATTAAATTTTATTAAAAAAATATATAAATTATTTTTTTATTATTTTTATGTGGGTAACAGGTATCCGCAGATCAGATAGTATACTACATGTACTCAATTTGTTTAGAAACGGGTATTAAAATATCCATTATCCGTTACTTGCGGATAATAACTATCTGTCGCAGATTTTACCCGCATATATTTGTACCTGCGAATTTTTTTTGTCATCTTTACTCATAAGATTCATTCTCGATCCAATTTGGGTTTCCACTCTTCTATAATTACTTTAAAAATATCTAAAAATATAGATACCGTATCTCATTGGTATGAATGCAAGTAAGTTTAATGTCAAGAAATAATATTTAAAAGTCTTATAAATTAAAGAAAAAACTCAATTGAGAAAACACTGGTGCAAATTAGTTTGTTGTTTTGCGGTTTTCTTTACGTTTTTTTTAGGTTTAAACTATTTAGGCGTCCTTATTTTCGTTAGGTATTCCCAATTTGGTCCCCTTTTTTTAAACTTTTCCAATTGAGTCCTTATAAGTGTTAATTTTAAACAATTTAGTCCATGCCGTTAAAAATCGTTAACGGTGTTAAAATTGTGCATAGGTGCTTGTCTGACGTGTTAAACGTTTTACTGATTTGCGAAACGTGGCAGTGTTGACTAAAACCTGGTAATTTGACAAGTAATTAAAAACTGATAATGACCATTATTTTATAAAATGTAATTATATAAAATTAAGGTTCAGTTAAATAAAAAAAGGAATTAGGGTTCAATTAAATAAAAAAGAAATTGAGATTCAATTACGTTAGAAATGTGAGACGAATCTGAGACGAGTACATCGCAAATTCATTCTCATTCTCCTGGTTTCAATTTGCAGGTGGAGACGCGAAAGAGGATGAAGGAGAACTCGCGCATATTTCTTTCGAAGAGGATTGATGGTTTGAATGGTGCTTCCATGGAGCTCGAAGAAAAACTTCTGAATGCAAAGAAGGAATGCGCGAACCTGGAATTGGATTTTCTGCTTCTGGGTTTGTTTGTTGTAGGTCTGGTTTTGATGCAGGTGGTGGTGCAGACTCGTGAAGATGCTTCACGGTTTCCATGAAGTTTGGGCGTGGAGGAGGTGTTCACGGATGATGGAAGCGCGGCGGCCATGGTGCGATTTGGTAAAGAACTTGCGTTCTGGGAAACACAATATGGGTTTCTCTGCTGTTTGGGATTTTTAGGTTGATGAAGATGAAGGAGAAGGAGGCCTCGTGACCTACGACGGCTAACAGAGGACTTCGGCAAAGCTTCTTGGAGGTCGGTGATGAGGAGAAGACGAATGCAGCGGTACTTTGATGGTGGCTACCGGCGGCTTCTGCGGTGGAGATTGAGAGAGTGGTGGTCGTCGTTGATGGTTGGATGCGTGTTGATCTGTTGGGGGGACGGCTGCCAGCGGCGGATCTGGTGCGGCGGCTAGGGTTTGGTGCGGCGGATGTGGTGCGGCGGCGGATCTGAGCTTGAGACAGCTACCATCGTCAGTCATTGACAGCAACCACTGCGAACTCTTCACCGAGAGCTTCCGCTACCCTCTCACCCTTTAATCGGATGTCGCTGATGCTCTAGATCGACAATCTTCCTCCGATCCTCGAACCCACCGTCATCGTTTCCACCAAGGCTGGAATCACCCCACCTGCTTCTCGTTCTTCAAGGGAGGCCAAACGACCAACACCTTAACTCGCAGCTAACCACCATCGTTCGCACAGGACCACCGTGAAGATGAACGCCCTGCTTATCTTGTTTAAAGAGAGAGTCTTCCCTGTTACAGCTAGCCAAAAATTCGAAATTCTATTTGATTTTGATTAAACCCTAAATCCCTTTTCCGAACCCTAATTTTATATAATTACATTTTATAAAATAATGATCATTATCAGTTTTTAATCACTTCCTAAAATGTCACGTTTCACTCACAACACTGCCACGTTTCACCTCACAGTAAAACATTTAACACGACATCCAACCACCTATGCACAATTTTAACACCGTTAACGATTTTTAACGGCAGGAGTTAAATTGTTTCAAATTAACACTTATAAAGACTCAATTGGGAAACTTTAAAAGAAGGAGACCAAATTGGGAATACCTAACAAAAATAGGACGTCTAAATGGTTTAAACCTTTTTTTATCTTGTTTGTAATTTTATTCTTACAAAATTTGGGGTTAGGTTTTTAGAATTCGGTCTCGGTTTTTCTTTAAATTAAAATTAAATTTTTAATTTATATTTTATAATTTAATTTATATTTTTAATTTAATTTATATTATATACTTTTTATAATTTTATTCAAATTTTATTTTTAAAATATATAAAATATATTTTTTTAAATTTTTGCAAGTATACGTGGATATCCACTAAGGATATTTTTTAAGCGAGTACCTGGTAACGGACGAATTGTGGTTTGAGTTGTGGATAAACATTATCCGTACCCGACCCGACCCGTTGTCATTTCTACACATACCTTTTATTTTAAGTTTTTTTAGTAGTCCCATGTTGTTAAAGTTTGTTTTGAATTTGTGGGTTTCCTTCTTTGTTTTTTTTGCAGGATGTTTTGGTTGCTAAGAGATTTGGAATTTATGTGTTTGTGGGATTTAGGTTTCCTTTCTTTTTTGTAGGATGTTCTGGTTGCTCTCGAAATATTTATTAAGGTTTTTTTATTGTCTTTTGAGTTACTCACCAATTTACCCTTCTCTCAGTCTCACATTTTTTTTAATTATACACAAACTCTTTATTTATGCTCTTATTTTTCATATATTTTATTTTTAATTGAAGAGAAGATAACACTTAACTGAATGATTATGAAAGATTGACATCTTTTACTTTCTAAACAAGTTAATAGCATCAAGTACCTTTCAAAACATTTTTCAGAAGATATTAATATTAATAGAATTTTAAGCAATGTTCTTGAAAAAATAAAGAAGTGTACAACTTCTGTGAACATAAAATAAATTTTTATTAGAGTTTGAGATGTTTTAAACTCACATCTACCAAATGAAATATAGCAAATTGTGAAATAAATGAAGAATGCATTATTTTAAATCGTGTATAGTTGTACAAAAGATATCTGTACTCTTTATTTAATATAATTATATCCTTTAAACTCAAATAAATTAGTTTTTAAATATTTATTTAAGATAAAACATAGTGGGCCTAACTTATAAATTCATTCATTTATTGCGTATTTAATGAGACTTACAGTTATTGGTTTATTGACAAATATGAGCCGTTATAGTTACTTCAAACACAGCTTTTGTGCCTTTAAATTGATATTCATTTTCTTTAAAATTGAATACAGATTTATACAAAATCTGAACCTATAGAGACATTATAGTAATTTTGGGGGAAAGCATGATGAAAAGTAACAGAGCTGCTATTGTGGTGATGATTATGTTGGGTTTTCTACAAATTCTAAATGTTGAGGCAGCAAACACTTGTCCTATACAGTGCACTTTACTATGTGGTAATGGCCCATCATTCTCATTCTGGGAATGTTATGATAAATGTATTGCAAAATGCAATAAACTGCCAGCCAGTGCCTACAATTGTATTACAAAGTGTGGCGTCAACAAGACAGTCACTGTTACTATTGGTAATTATTATTTTATGAAATTCAAATTTTCGTTAATGTTTTTATTGTTTATAATTGAACTGATCATCCTTTTCATTTCATTTACAATGGCTTTTATGTTTCAGATGATCGTGGTCATGTGACTGATGTGGTTGATTCCTGTTTGCAAAATTGTCCCAGATTGGAAGAGTAATTAATTGCTTACTTGTGACAACATTCCAGAGCACAATTAGACTTTTTATTTATACATGTTTGTAATAAAATTATGAAAAAAGTAAATTTTATAATAATTTGTGCTCTAATTCCTTTTGATTTTAAAATATTAACGAGAAATTTGGTAACTTAATCATCTGTCATAAGATTGATTCTCTATTCAATTTGTGTTTCCACTCTAATATAGTTACTTTAAAAATATTTAAGATAAACATACCGTATCTCATTGGTATGAATCCAAGTAAGTTTAATGTCAAGAAATAATATTTAAAACTCTTATAAATTAAAAAAAAAACTCAATTGAGAAAACAAGCGGTGTAGATTATTTTGAGGGTGGGTTGGGGTGCCGGTTTCCCTCTAAATTTGTAATTTTTTATAAGTATGTAGTATATTTTTAATTTTTTTCAAATTCTGTAATATATAATAAAAATGTTTAATACGGTCACTTTAATTCAAAGAACCTCAAATTTATTCAACGTGTAAAGTAATATATATATATATATATATATATATATATTTTTAAATTTGTTTAATTTAATATTTTTGCTAAAAGCATCTAAATCGTTATTTGTGTAATGTCCACCTAAAATATTGAATGAGTTATCTGTTTTTAATGGACGTGACAAATAAAACAAGTATGACGTGGAATCATGGTAAACAAAAGTTGTTTTGGCAAAAATATTTGAGGTTGGTTTAGTTTCCTTTTTTTTGCAGGATGTTCCTTTATTTCTGTAGTGGGGTTGAGTGTTTTTGTCGCACTGTCTTGGATTTTGTTTGTTTTCCATTTTTGTGGTGTGATGTTTCGAAGAAATGAGTAAAATGTTGTTTTTCGTGTGAGTAGGTAATGTTTTGGTGTGTAAAAACAATTTTATGAATGAGTGGTTGTCGGTTTTTAGTTTTAGGATTAGTCTCCCATATCTAAGAATGGCAAAAAAACTCGCACCCGAAAGTATTTGCGGGTAAAACCTGTGGCAGATAGTTACTACTCGAGGATATTTATTATCCGCGGATAATGGATAATAGGTATTTTAATACTTGTTTCTAAACGGATGGATACTAGGATTTCTAGCCCACGCTTTGAAAGCAAAGTCAATTTCTCCACTTTCACATAAACCAATTTCCACATCATATTGGTTTAATTTGTCACATACATCATTAACTATTTAGACACCGGAAATGAACAAATTGAACAAATTTTAAAAAAAGAAAATCATTTTAAATGCTGAAAAAATTTGAAAACCTGAGCAAAAGTGACAAATATAAAAACAAAATTATTAAGCCTAATGAAAATTAATAAGAATTAAATTAGATAAATTTTAATTTCTCTTATAAGATACATCACTTAATAAATAGTAAAATAAAAAATATTTATTAAGGTTTTTTTATTGTCTTTTTGAGTTACTCACCAATTTACTCATTTCTCACTCTCGCATTTTTTTTAAATTATACACAAACTCTATTTATGCTCTTATTTTTCATATATTTTATTTTATTTTAAATTTTAAAAAATAACTTTATTTTCTCATTTAATAATGAAATATTAGTCTTATAATATTTTTTTATCACATGAGTTTTTTTATAATATTTTTCATGAATATAAGAAAATACGTTATCTATTAACATATGATTTTTTTTAGTAATTATGTCTCTCAATTTTTTATTATATTTTGAAAAATTATTTTATAATTTTAAACTTTGTTTTTCTTAAAAGAAGATATATTAACGAATAATAAAATAATAGATTGATTTTTTAAAAATTAATAAAGAAAAATTATCTATAAAGATGAAAACAAAATATATTTAACTTCCTCTACATGTTTTGAAACATTATATTAATTATCTAATTGATCAACTAAAGAGTTTTTTTATTACGATAAGAAATTTTATGTATAATTTTTTGGTGTATTAATGATAATAATTAATATATAAACTTTAAGTATATTATTTGTGCTCTCCAAAATTATTAGTTAAAATCTGCCACTGAAAAGAATATTATCAATTAATAATCAAATTTATGTTTATGTGTTCATATATATTTGACAATATCTCTTTATTAATAAGAAATGTTTATTAAAAAAAAACATTTGAAAATTTTGAAAGATAATAAATACCTAGGATATAAAATTATACTTTTAAACTGAATATTGTAAAAACTAGAAAATTAGAGTTTGTAGGTGTATTAAAATAATGAGATCGAGTATTTTATTATAAAATAATTTTATTTAATTTTCTAAACTCGTCTCATTACTTTAAGAACACTTTATCTTTCTAAAACTTTGTCTTTTCATTCTTTCTCACTTTTCTCTAAGATTTTTTGATTTCAAGTCATCTATTTGATGATCTGGACGTGCCTAGACGATTACAGCGTCAAGGTCTTCAAATCCAACCTATCAATTTGTTGTTTAGAGCAAGTAAGTTTTCATCTATTTGCTTGGTTCTTTTTCTTGATCCTTAATCATGCAAAGAGGAACTGTTTTGCATGTATCAAGTTATATTCTTTCTTGTCTCTTGGTTGATTTAGAGTTTTAAGGACTATGTCCATGTCAAAATTGATGTTTCGTAGGTTCTTTTAGAAATCCCTTGTGTTACAAGCAATCTGTGGAGCATTTATGTCGGGGCAGTTGATTTAGAGGTAAAGGAAGCTAGAATTTCTTTAATTAATGGTTAGTTGTGCATGTTAGAAGATTCTTTGAATATTAAACTGTTTGAACGAATGTCCTATTCTGTGTGAAATGTAGCTTGATTAATAGGGTATATTTAAGAATATGGTGATGAACTGATATAGTGAAATGCAATTAATGATAATTTGTCTCTGATTCGATGTTATCGTGTTATAATTTTGTTTGAATATGTGTGGTAAAGTGGTAGTATAATACTTGAAAGCTGTGAAGTTTGATATTACTTTTGGGAAGGAAATGTTGAGTTTTAGGTATTATAGTAAGAGTTTGGAATGGTATTTGGTTTGATGCAGTCGTGATCTGTTATATGGATGTTTATGAGCTGTTCTAACAATTAAAATATAAGAAATATGAAGTATAAGTATGTGATGGTGATTAGGTAGAGTTCAACTTGGTTTACATCTCAATTTTGAGGTAGTGGACTAGTGAAAACTTGAGTTGGGGGTTATGTGTTCAAATAGTCAGTTGGGAGAGTTTTGGTAAGTCATATGGGACTTGTTGGAGTCCTTAAGTTGCTTGAAATTGTGTCACAAATGGTAGAATTCAATTTGAGTCTCTAAGTTGAAGATTTGTAAGTTTTTGGTTGAAATCTTGAAGACACTTGTTTAAAATGTGGTTAGGATGGTTTAAACACAATTGGTTGAGTATAATTGAGAGTATAAAGGAGATTTAGAAGTTGGAAAAAATGTATCCAAATGGTCAAGGGTTGTTAAGGGTGTAAATTTTGCAGTTTTCGTGTTATAGAATTATGCAGACTCGTTGAGCGAGTGAAGTCGCTTAACGAGAGGCTAAGGGTCTGGACCATTGTTTCTGCATTCGCCTAGCGAGTGGGGTCGCTGAGCGAGTGGTTGAGGGGTCTAGACCACTGTCTCTAGATTCGCACAACAAGCTGGGTCGTTGAGCGAGAGGTTGAGGGGTGTTGTCCACTGTATGTGCATTCGCACAACGAGCTAGGTCGTTGAGCAAGAGGACTTTGTGGTCGCCTAGCGAGCTTGGTCGTTGAGCGACTAATCTAGGAGTGGTTTTATTCTTCGATTCTTGTTTCTTTATAGTTTGAAGTTACGTTTTGATTCATGGTGCATGATGTGTAAGTGTGCATAAGATTATATGATTATCAATGCTATCTATTGTGGTTCCAAAGAGAAAGTATACGGTTTCAATCATGGTTTCAAATGGTGTGGAAGAGAATTCCAAGGAGGAATTTCTCAGTGGTGCTTTCAAGTGTTGTAAGTATGAATATGGGAAGCTCAATCTTGGAGTTCATCCTAACATTCTAATGGTCACCTATTCTCAAGTAGAGAAGGGTGAGGCATGTCGTGAGAATAACATGAAGTCCTAGTTTAGGGGCTTTACCTTGGCCTAAGGCGAGTGATAACGGAATAACCTTGTGTGGTAGCATGGGGTGGGCCAGTTGTTTCACTACAACAAGTGCACGAACTTTCCTAGCTACATATTCATACTAACCCGGATGGTCAAGTAAAAAGGGTCGTCATGCATAACAAGTGATTGTTTGGTTTGATGTGCTTGGGTTGTTATGTGAATGTTAACATCATGTTAATACATACACACACACACACGCATACACACACACACACACACACACACACACACACACACACACACACACACACACACACACACACATATATATATATATATATATATATATATTCAATTGTTGTAATCTAGCTTACCATTCTTCTTTTGTTTGTTCTTGTGCTTTATATATTGTCGTGTTCTTTCCTTTGTGATGATCATCTTATGTGTGTGAGCAGAGGGAGATGAGGTCTTTCTAGAGTAGACATTGGATGGAGGAGATACTGCAGCTTAGATTTCTTTATATTAGTATTGTAAATAGTGTTGTTTATCCAATTTGTATATATAAAATTAAAAATTTATAATTGTTTTTGGATAATTGTAAGTTTATACTTTATATTATAATATATAACTGTTATATCCTATTAACTATGTGACGACTATGATATGGTTAACCGCTATATTTTAGGATGTTACATTTTTTGTATCAGAACGGTTATTTCTTTAAGAATCCTGTAAGTTATGAGTGTGATATGCTTGTGTTGTGTACTCATAGTTAGAGTAATTAAAAAATAGAAAAAATCACATATGACATGCCATTAGAGTCATTAGTAATTTTTCTAAAAAAAATAACTTAATTAAGAATTTAAAAAAAAAATAAAATGCAATTAAAATATTTTTAAAAATGGAAACTAATTTTACACACTTTTACTAAAATAAAAATCATCCAAATAATTAAACCAGAACAAAATATGGTGGGCCCACCGTCTTTTAGTCCATAAATTCATTAACTCATATTTAATGAGACTTAAAGTTACTAGCTTATTGACAAATAATGAGCTTTAAAGCTACTTGAAAGACACTTTTTGTGCCTTTAAATTGAGATTAATTTTCCTTAAAACGCAACACAAATTTACACAAAATCTTAGGCTAGAGTGTAGAGACTTAGAGTAGTTTCAAAGGAAAACATGATAAAAAGTGATAGAGTTGCAATTTTGATGATGATTATGTTAGGTTTTGTGCAGATTCTAAGTATTGAGGCAAAACTCCCTTGTGCTGCACAATGTGCTTTAAATTGTTTAGGTTCAGAAGACCCTTATCCTGTTTGTTTGAAGAATTGTCTTGAAAAATGCAATAAAGTGCCTACCACTGCCTACAATTGTATTACAAAGTGTGTCGTCAACAAGACAGTCACTATTACTATTGGTACTTATTTTTCAAATGAAATTCAAATTTTCGTTAATGTTTTTATTGTTTATAATTTAACTTATCATCCTTTTCATCTTATTTACAATGCCTTTTATGTTTCAGATGGTCATGGTGATGTGACTGACGTCGTTGATTCTTGCTTGCGAAACTGTCCCAGCTTGGAAGAGTAATTAATTGAGAGCAAAATTAGACATGTTACTTATATACATGTTTGTAATAAAATCATGGAAAAATTAATTTTATAATAATTTGTGCTCTAATTCCTTTTGATTTTTAAATATTAACAACAAAATTTGGTTACTTGATCAACTTCTCTTATGATTGATTCTCTATTCTTATTAGAGAAAAAAATAATATGATAGATAATCCTAGTTGTTTAAAGAGAAATATATCAAGTGTTGAATTTTTAAAGTAACGATTACTTTTGTTTAAATACACACAATTAACTATTTGACGAAAAATGTATCCATCCATCGTCTGAATGTTTAAAGTAATAAATAGTTTATTTTTCACATAAACTGTATATATATAAGAAGAAGAAAAAATATTTTCTTAATTATAATACTATGATTTATTTTTAAATACTTTCTTAATAATGTTACAATGATAGAAAATAGTTAATACCATCGGAATAGGTAACTTTAAACAGTTAGAGCAAAACTTAATGAATATAATATTATTATTTCTTAAATATATTTAATAAAATTATTAATGTGAAATTTATATTATGTTTAATAAATAGCATTCTTTAATGCTAACATAAATACTAGTTTAAAGCATTAATTATATATATATATATATATATATATAAGATGTTCATTAATTACTTATTAAATGTATTAAAGTATATTAAATTCTTGTTATTGTATTTTTGTTTTTATGCATACAATTTCATTTATTATAATTTAGTTAACAACTCAAATTAACATATTCAAACTACTAATTAATCTATTCATTACATTATTAATGAGTAACATAATGAAATATACATATGCATAATATATTTAAGCTTTTCTTGGAATTTATTTCAATTAATTTTTAGAAGAAATATAAATATTACATATGTTGGAGTTTTTATCAAATATTATAATATATATATATATATATATATATATATAACATTCCAAAAGTTTTGTAAATTTCACAACATCACAAACAAAAAGAGCGAAGATGAATCAAATCAAACTGACCAAATCGAACTGAACCAACCAAACAAAATCAAGTCGAAACAAATCGGATCGAGCCAAACTCAGTGGAATGCTAATGCTACGTCACACTTTCATTGTCACGTGACATAGTATTAATTTGACATGTGATAATTTTTTTTTAATTAAAAAATTAAAATTAAAAATAAAAAAAAATAAAAAATATTTAAAAAAAAAAACCCTTAAATAACATGTGATCTCTCTTTGTATTAGTATAAAACTAACGACAAAAATCTCATTACTTCAATTTTTAAAATTCAGAATTGGGAAAAAAAACCCTACTTGAACAAAGTGAGATTCTCGACTTGGTATTCGTGCAAATGAAAGTATTCTCGCTATTTTCTCTCAAGCAATGTTGTTATTTGTGCCTTTTTAGTACTAAATTATGAAAATAAGCTATATAATGAAGAAATAGAATGAATTATATTTATTGATACATTTTTCTTTGCCTTTTGGTTATATTGTAAATAAGGATGTAATATATAATTTCGTACATAATAGTTTATCATTATAGAAAAACCCATAGGGATATTGTGACCCTCATCTCAAGGATCTTCGCTCATGGCATAAATTGGTTCAAGAAAAATTCACAGCAATTTTTATCATTAAAAAAACGATTCCCTCTAAAGAAATATTGTTGCAGAATTTTTTATTTTAAATTATGAAAATATGTTATACAATGAGGTCGATAGATTGAATTACATTTATTGCTATATTTTTATTGTGTTTTGATCATATTGTTAATAAGCATGTAATATATGATATATGATTATGTACATACCAAAGTTTTACCTACAAAGCTTTTATTCAATCAATTTTATTTTATTACAATAATCAAACTTACTAAAAACTTTTATTTCATTTTTCTCTTCCCTCAATTAATAACATCACTTCCAACCCTTTCTCTCTTTATTTCTTTTTTTTCCCTTCCTCAAATTCAATTTTTAATCTATAAAAGCCTAAAAGTTTTATTCTTCCCATGTTTAAAGCATTGAGTTTTTGTATTTTTCTTTATTTGCATTTTTTAATTTAATTGTTAATAACCAAATATTCAAATATAATTTAAACCAAATATTACCATATTTACTATAAAATTATATTAAAATTGATTTTTTAAAATTTAATTTTTGAATTATAATTTATATTATTATGATTATGTATGTTAAAGTTAAGTATATTTTTTTTTAAAAATCATTATATTTATATAATGAGACATTAGATAATTTTAAATTAAAATGATAACTTAAAAAAATATAATTCAATTGAAATATATTATATGATATAATATTGATTAAAATTACTTAGACGAAAAAACAATTGTTTTTCCCATAAAGATAATGGGATATAAATAAACGTGAAGGTGAAGGGAGAAAATTGAATGATCGATGCGACAGATGGCTTGGGTCACGTGGGCATGAATTGCACCCTCACCCGACCTTCGTGTTCCACAATTAAAGAAACTGTACGGACGGGTCCACGGTAACCCGGGAGATGCTAATCATAAGGCGCGCATTAGACGCTCTTCCTTTCGTTTTTTTTTTCTTTTCTTTATGTTAATAAGTAATAAGAATATATTAGAGATTAAATATATTTTTATTTCATGAACTTTAAAGTTAATTTATAATATTTTTTTTTGAAATTTTAATATATTTTTATATTAATTTTAAAAATAAATAGATATAACTATGTTAAATTTTTTTATATTAAATATTTTTTTTCAAATATTGAAAAATAGATTTTGGATTAATTTATCTTTGTATATATATATATATATATATATATATATATATATATATATATATATATATATATTCTTGTGTAACATCCCAATAAATCTATAACAAAAGCTATGATTTATTTTAGGAGTTAACATGAATAATAATAAAGAACAGTGAGAAAATAAGCACTTAGGTGGATAGAGAAATATGAAATATCATATAGAATTGAAATTGTTCAGCAAACAAGAGTCTAGTACAATTTACAAACTAAGACCGAACGGTTTTTACAAAATGACATATAAACCAAACGGTAATACAGGTAATGAAAATTATATATATAAATCTATTGATCGGACGGTCCTACACTATCTTCGGGCTGCACGGCCTACAAGGCTTCTTCCACTGAGTCTTCGAAATCGCCCTCTGCTCACATCCAATGGATGATCATTGCAGTGAAGAGAACAACCGAACAGTTGAGACCGAACGACACATGGACAAAACATGAAATAAGGGTAAGCTTATGTAAATTTAATTAATCAGTTTCAGCGTACATTTAAATCATACACACGAATCACATATGTCAACATTTCAATCATGCTATCATAATCCAAGTATATCAATCAAATCCGAACGATAAATATTAACATTCTAGCCGACCACTACTGACACTGTCCGAACGGTATGAACCATGTAGCTCGCCGCTCTTTGCACCCGGGTGGACCTGGCTGGGATACACTCAACAGACCGCCACCCGAGGTTAGTCCAGTGGAACCACCTCGGTATAGAAATATCCTGAGGCTAAAGGACCTCTTGCCATTCCCACGCATGAGTTACCCTTCTCTACATGAGAAAGCGTAATCACGGAATATCAGGATAGAACGGAACCTGAGTCTGACCATAGTCATACTTTACCAAACAATTTCCAAATCATGAGATATTCCTCCTCGGAATACTCTTATATAATAATAACCTCATTCTTTTCAATCCATAACATCCAACATAAACTTACACACATTCTCATCCAGAATCATTATTTCCTAAGCGTATAAAAGGTACTTTAAGAAAAATGACCGAACGGTCAGATACTGATAAGAAGACCGAATATAAAAGGAACTCTAACAAATGACCGAACAGTCAAACAAAGAAAGAAACCGAGCACTGTTTGAAGACCAAGAAATATAAATAATTCAAGAGGAAAGTCGAACGTTCAAAAACAGGTTATCTTTTGACAAAGTCGAGTGCTTTACAGTTCCAGCCGAATGCCTTAAAATATATATATATATATATATATATATATATATATATATATATATATTTATACACATACAAGAGTTCTCTTCAATAAAGCGAGTGACAGTATAAGACCGAACACTCTTTCAAGGAGACAAGGTTAATATAAGACCGATAACTTCAGAAATCAGAGTGCTAGTCTATGACCGAGCACTAACGAGACCAAGCACTCTTCAAGACCGAGCACTCTTAAAATCGAGTGCTCTCAAGACCGAGCACTTCAACAATGAATAAGTTATGTGTAAGACCGAACGTTATTCAAAAGAAAAGAATTAATATAAGACCGAATACTTAGTCTATGACCGAGTACCTTCTCAAGTCGAGCACTCGATCTATGACCGAGTACTTTCAACAAACATTATCAATATAAAACCGAACGTTTCAGTGTATGACCGAACGTTCTTCAATAGGGATCATAAGACCGAGTACATTGAGTTATTGAACATTCAATATGAGACCGAACGTTCTTAGATAGGGGATTCGTTTTGAATGAATAACTAACAAGGTATTTAGGTTTTAACATAGTTTATACAAGACCGATCGGTCTTTATCTGATTCCTAAAGGGAACACAATTAAAACCGATCATTTAGGGGGAATCCAGGGGGTGTGACACGTGTTCTCCACTAAGCAGAGAATTTAATGGGATGTGACATTCCTTGTATTATATTTATAATAGTAGAAATATAAACTAAAACTAAATTATAAACAAAAATAATAATGTAAAAATAAAATATATAATATCTAATATATTTAATACTTTTTTGTATATACATTCTATCTATTTGTTATGAATATATTTAATTATTAATTTTTATAAAGACTTGTAAAAATATTTGTTTTCCTACTCAAATAATATTAAATTATTAATGATTTACACAAAAGATCTAAGAGACGACATAACAATTCAGAAAATTATTAAATATTTATATAAAACATGTTTGATACATAAAAAGAATAAAAATAAAAAATTTAAAAATTATACCAATTCAATTTTATAGCGTAGAAATTAAAATATCAAAGTATCAAACATATTAAAATTCTAATTCTAATTTTACATAAAAATTTAAAGAATAAAAATATATTTAATCTAAATATATTACAGGCCGAAACACTCTTCATTTTACTTTTATCTTCCTCAACCATCACCATACATATTATGGTAAGTTAAATCGGTCACCACTTTGAACACTGTGCATCCGACCAATGGTACACACAACCATCTAATTGCCAACACAATTCACTTATTTATCCTTTTCTGGTTGAAAAGAGGATCAGGAAACAGTGACGCTGTTTTTTCCCACAATAATTCATTGTTCTTCACAAATCACAACAGTCAGAATTTGGATTATGAGTAGATAAAGGACCCAAATTGAGTGTGACCGTGGTGGGTGTGGATCCATCATCGAACTCAACCAATCCACTCTATGATTTTAGCATTTGTCCGTCACATTTTGCTGTAGTACCACCACATGGGATGGCTCCGATTTGACTAAAGATTTCATCTCTGTTTGATTTACTTGGAATTTTTTTGTTCTAACATTCTGGGATTTATGTGCATGATTCTGTTCAAATACCTTTTCGTTCACATAATACTATATCACAAGTGACTTGGAAAGTTTACATTAATGGATTAGTTGTTGACTCGATTGATATTATCATGTTTTTTTCTTTTTCAAACCACACATGCATGTACGTATAAACAGATTACACGTTCAATCATGTTCAAATTGTACAGAGGATGGCTTACCCGTGCCTCCATGGTAATTGGAAAGACAAGATTCAACTTTAGCTCATTAATGAATATACTTTGCTTAAATCCACTTGTGTTCTTATAGTTTTTCAATTTCCAACATATGAAAAACATTAAGGAATCATCAAATTATCACCATCTCAATATATTGTTATTTAATATATTGTTATTTGAGTGAAATTCTCTCGCTTAAAAGTGTCTCATCATATATATCATCTAATTATTAAATTAAAATTTTAATGTATTTTTTATGATAACATGTTAAATCTTATAATTAAATATGTTTAATATCTTATCATAAAGAATACATTGATATTCTATTTTAATAATAAACATAACATTATGTTCATATGGTTAGACAATTATGAAGTTATGATATTTCTATTAATGTGAAATTTTATGTTTGTTATCACTACTGAAGATATGGTATCATCCAGGTATCCCATGCACATTAGGATGACGCAACTACTCCATAAGGTCATCTATTTAGTCTTAAATCTTATATACATATTTAACACGAATATAACCGATATAACTCCGTCATATGCCAAAGACCATAAAAAAGGACATATGTCATGCACACCAACATTAATTACATATTCATGTAGAGCACATATACTGGTGAAAAAATAGGGTACTTTAGAATTGTAATTCGACGTAATAAGATAATTTTAGCGGAAGATTGAAAATTCATTCATTCAACTCCACAAAACCAGTTTGTAGGGTGAGGTTTGCACTCACTTATATATATTGAATTGGCCTTATCTCTAGTCGATGTGGGTCTAATCATGACTCTCATATCATGTTAGAAGTATACTTTAAGCCTAACTCAACCCCACAAAATTGACTTGTAGGGTGAGGTTTGCACCCACTTATATACACTGAATTGGCCTTATCTCTAGTCGATGTAGGACTTTCAACACTTCTCAATCTCGAACGAAGTTTGACGACCATCCCATGTAATCTTTCTTTCATTTGATACAAATGCATGTTAATTAGCTACTTTATGTATGATTTTCGTTTGTTTTGACCGATTATTTTTGAGTTCTTGTCCTTCATAGACACATTTTATTTTCTCTCACGGGTGACGACACTTTATTCTGAGAACCCACCTTTTGAATGTTAGTTTTCGTTTTCGTTTTGAAGAACTTATTGTTGAACTTGTTTGTTGTTTTTTTTCATTGAACTGGTTTGTTGTTGTTGTTTGGTTGAACTTGTTTGTTGTTGTTTGATTGGACTTGTTTGTTGTTGGTTATTGTTGTTTGTTGTTGATACTACACTACAAGTTCATAATTCATGTTTTATAAAATACCAAAAACTGAAATTTGTTGTTTTTTTGCTTTTCAGATCTAGTAGAATTGTAAAAGAGATCACAATTAATTAAAAAAACAAAAAAAGAAATTTATTAACATGGAATATTGTCAAAATTCGATGAACAATATTAATATAATCTTATTGTTTTTTACTAAAGTATTATAAAGTGGAGGTATAGTAATAAAAATGTGCAGTTTGGATTTAAATCGCTGGGAGTACGGCCGAAGTGTTTAGTGTTTCAAGTTTGATGTTTTCTTATTAGGACATCAAAACTTATATACGTGTTTTTATTTTGTCATGTTCTGTAAACTTTGTGATTATGCACAATAAAATCAAAAGAAATATGTAATTTATGAATATTAGTATGGGACTATTTTGACTGTGGCTATAGTTTTTGCTTTGTTTTTTTAATATATATAATAATTTATCCCTCACTGTGTTCTTCGAGTGTTAAGTAAATTTGTTGGTTTGGGCTTTGCTTTTAATTACTATGTATTGTAGAAAATGCAACTCGCAAGTGTGGGTTTTCTATTCCTTTTTTGTAGTTTTAATATTATTATAGTATAAAATGTTTAAAAGTGTTAAAATATTGTTTTAGTTTGGCTGGTGGTTTGTTTTCTTTTTTTTTTGTAAAGAGCTATTTCAGCTGTTGTGTTTATTATATAACGACAATGGTTAACTTATCGGATAATGTTTTTTAAGTTTTTCAACTAGAAAGCTAGTGTAATAATGGGATAGTTGCAATGGGATAACTAGGGGGAAGTTTAGTCAAGTAGTGTTGTAATGTATATAATTTTAGGCAAATTAATTGGTAAACCGAGGGGTTTTCAATATTTTTCACTAGTGGAAAAACGCTGTTTAACTTAGTTATTTTGGGTTTTTAAGTCTACTAAACAATCGACGTCATTGTCGGTGACGTCAATGAGACGTCGGACATGAATATAACCGACGTCTATAATGACGTCAGTCAGTGCCATGCCCGACGTCACTAAACGTCGAAACTAGACGTCTAAAGACATTATATAGACGTCGGTCTGAGCAATAACCAACATCGAAGAGGCACTAAAGACTTCGAAAATGACACTGACAGACGTCTAAAAGGTACTATAGACGTCGGTGTATACATTAACCGACGTCTAATACAGTAGTTGTGTTTTAGTGCAGTTTTGTTCCCGTCTTTGGATAGCCTAGTAGCACAATCTTCTTTTGCTAGTTTCCCCCGAAAAAAAGCTTGCGTCTTTAGAATTTCTTATGGCATTTCAACCCAAAACCGAACCTGGGTTGTTGCTTAGTTCCATTTTCATCCGCAAGAGGGAAAAATCACGGTGAAAAGATAACTAGCCAACGACCCAGGGTCGTTTTTGGGTTGAAACGATCAAAAGAAATTCACAAGACGCCATTTTTTTTCTGGAAGGCAGCTAGCAAATGGAGAATGTGTTACTACGTTACCCCAAGAAAGGAACAAAACTGCACTAAAACACAACACAAAGAAAGCAAATTTTAATCAGTTGAACCAGAAGATAATCGATGAAAGACTAAAATAAGTTTAAACGGTAAGCATAAATAAAAAACCACCTGGGATGCAAAGCCGGAAAAGAGAAAAAGAAGAGGAGGAAGACGGTAAAGATATCAGAAAAAATAATGCAATGCTGCAAGAGAGAAACAAGAGAAAAACGAGAAGAGAGGAAGACGATATCAGAAACTGAATGCCGTGAAGAGTCTGCGGTTTATTTAAAATGAAATTGAGCGTCGGTTGCTTGCGAAACCAACGTCTATAGTAATCTAGACGTCAGTTGTCTAACTAATTCGACGACTAAGTTAACATTTAAACTGACTTTTTGAATGCCCATTAGACGTCGGTTGTGAAGGGGCACCGACGTCTAGGGCGCTGAACCGATTGACGTTTCACTTCCTGTCAGGGACGTAGACGACAATTGTGAAGGGGTGCTGACGTCTATAATAATATAGACGTCGGTTTTTTGCTGTCGGACGTGGAAGTGCCTCGGAGTTTGATGCACATAATTAATTACAGGCACATAGACGTCGCGCACCTAGAAATGCGACGTCTATTTTGCAGAAAATTTTTGTCTTCCCACCTTCCGGACAGGCCATAGACGTCAGTTGTCAAAAAACGACGTCTAATAGCTTGGGAATCAGGTGACCAGCATTAACTGCACCCAAGTAGACGTCGGCCCCATCACAACCGCCATCAAATGCGCAGGAGAAGTCTGTCTTCTCGCCTACCTCATTACATTGGACGTTGGCTTACGGAAGAGCTGACATGTACTGCTTAATAGACGTCGTATTACCTTGAAACCGACGTCTAGGTTACCATCTTATTTACGGTAATGCCACCGGTCATCATATGACGTCGGTGGAGCTCTAACAGACGTCTATGAGCTGACGTTAAACAACGTTTTTCCACTAGTGTTTTTTACAAACAGTGATAATTTGTTAAGACTAAATTTATTAGTTACTATTAAATCCTTGAAATAGTTTAAAATGTGGAAAATTTTGGTATTGATTTAGATTTTTGTTGTTAGGAAATAAATTTATGCATGTGATATTTGAGTGATTGTGTTGGGAAACAGGTACTTGTTCCTTTTTCTAAGAATGCGAAATAGGCATTACGTGGAAGTGTAAATATAAAAGAATTAAAAAGAAAATGATACCAAGAATTTTTAAGTTAAATACCCTTTTCAGAAAAATTACATGACTTTGTTTAAAAGATTATATTTATTAGAAAAATAGGATTATAAAGTGTTTCTTTAACTCTACGAGGATCTCTCTATGAATCTCACTATCTTTGATATTATACACAAATAAAAGAAATACAAAAATGTTTTAAAAAAAGTTGGTAGATATATAATCTAAGTGGATAGACCCAAATAGGCTTATAAGATTTTTTTTATTTTTATGCTATTAGAAGTATTAGATAAAATCATGCATATAAAATTTATTTATCAAACTTAATGATATTTTAAGACTTAAAGTGTGAATTGTTGATTTAAAGAAGGTTTAATCATTTAAAACATTCCTATTTATGTAGGGCTTTTTCAATTAGGTCTTGGTATTGTAAAATGTCTCAATTAAGTCCCTGAATGTGAAAAATTGAATCAATTAAGGCCTTGCCGTTAATTTGAATGGACGGCGTTAAAAAATAATATGCGTCGCAGGGTGACATTATCAACTTATACTAACGTGAGTGCTGAGTTGGATTTATTTTATTTACATATTTAAAAAAAAAACTTTAATTAAATCAAAACACCATATTTCTTCTTTAAGCTTTAGTTAATTCCCTTGGAAGATTCAGAGAACCCTAATCACAGTCTTTTTTCCAATTTTGAGTTCTCTTATTTCACAGCCAAACCCAGTTTTATGTTTTTCTCCTTCTTTGTTCATTCTTTCTCACGGACAAAACTCAATCTTGAGGCTCTTCGTCTTCTCCTTTCTTTCTTTTCATTCAAAAACGTCTTCTTCCCCGAATCATTTTTGGCCTTGCTTCGTTTCGGCAGCTAGAGGCTCTATTTTCTCCTATCTCTTCCTTGGGTTCTGGCGCGGTGGTCATAGGGAGGAAGGGCTCGAGTTCGTTGAACCAGGCGTGGCAAAGGCACATTGAGGGTGTTCTTGTAGCGGTGGGAATCGCAGAAGCCTCTTAGTTCAGAGCTCACGATGGAGTGCATGCAGTGTCGCGGTGGCGGGCGAAGGCGGCGACGACGTGTTGCGAGAGGTACCGGTGCCGTAGTGGAGTGCATCGTGTTTTCGATCTGGAAATTTTTGGGTTTTTGGAATTTGAAAACCTCTGGGATTTTATGTTTTGGAATCTGATTCCTATAATTGAGTTTGAAAGGAGTGATTTTTGGTTTCTTGATTGTCTCTTGAATTTGTTTTTTTTTTTGCAGTTTTGGATTCCTTTGTTTTGTGGATTTGGGGTTTCACGGTGGTTGTTGGTGGCTGGTGGATGGCGTCAATGGAGATGGTGGTGGATGTCGCCATAGGGTCACTGGGCTGGTGAGGGTAGTTGGTGGTTGTTGGTGGCTGGTGGGTGGCGTCAATGGAGATGGTAGTGGATGTCGTGGGTTGGTGAAGACAGCAACACCTTGCCAATGAAATGTCTGACTATAAGACGAAGAGAATTAAAAATAATAAGTTTCTGATTCTAAAAATAAATTAATAAAGAAAAAGGAAATTAGAAATAACGTTTCGTTTTGATTACATTCAAACTTTTTAAATATGTAAATAAAAAAATCCAAGTTAGCACACTAAACTCTGCCACATCACTAAAAGTTGATAATGTTAACGTCATCCACTCAAATTAACGACGAGGACTAAAATGATTCAATTTTATATAATAAAAGATCTAATTGAGATCATTTAAAATATGAGGATCTAATTGAAAAAACTCTATAAAAATAAGAATATTCTAAATGATTAAACCTTTAAAGAAAATCGAAGTTAAATTTGGATATATATTTGTAGGCCCATAATAGAGAGTTGATAAGCATAGATAACCTATAAGAGAAAAGAAAAGTTGAATGAAAATAGTTAGAAAATGGAAATGTTTTTGATTGTTGTAGGTAGAAACATGGAAGGCCCAGTGTATGTTTCTCTCTGGCCCACTAGGACTTGACAGTAAGTGTAGGGTGGGATAGGTCACAAAGTTAGTGAACTATCTTATCATTCTGGACCACCTTTTCTACCCTCACTTTTCAAAATAAATATCTAAACTTTAATTTAATCTTAATTCATCTTTAACTTTTATCTATTCTGTAAATGCTAACGATCCATAAACTTTTTTTTTTTAATTTACACTTATATCTCTTTTTTTTTCAAAATTTAAATACAATTCAGTTATCTTTTAAATAATAAATAAATTAAAAATCAGATTATATTACATTTGAGATAAAACTTCACAATCAGATTATAAATTATATATATATTTTTTTATTTCTCTAAAACACTTCTATTTTTCTAAATATATGAAACATTTTCTTTCTTTCCTGGTTTGCAGACTGATTTTCCTTTTTTCTTTTTTCTTTTTTCTTTTTATCTTTTGTAGGGGCGTCCGACTAAGGTGAATAAATTTAGGATTACGAGTTAATCAAATTTTTCTTTTAGTAAATTTTATTTTTCATTAAATCTTTGATCTTTTGTTTCTATTTTCTTATGCACTTAGATGATTAGTCTTTTACATGAGATCAAAGCTAGAAAGATAAATATTTGTTAATTCAAAATGATGCGGTTTGTTTTTGAATTGGGTCTTGTGAAAAAAAAAGTTATACCTTGCATAAATATTCCCTTATTTTCTGAGTATTTTTTTAAAGAGCTCAAGATGATAGTAGGTAGGGAAAAGTGTTTTAATTTAGTTAACTTTCAAATGTTTTGAAAGCCCATTATTTAAAGTATATGAAACAATTATGTATATAGATTAAAATTAGGTAGATATATTGAAAAAAGTGAATTTTTTAAATTATTAACAAATAATAAGTTAAAATCGTAGTCTATCTCAATATAGACAATGATGTTCTAAAAGAATTGTAGTCTATAATGAGATATATTAGAAAACTATTTCTAGCATATATTATGCAATAACAAGAGGTAATACATTGTTTTCTTTAAGAATACATAAAGACAAGTTAAAATTATATATCCTAATATTAGGTATCATTTAATCGTTAAATTAATTATTTTGTGTAAAAGTTGTATGCTGTTAATTTTTCTTAATTTATTTTAGTATAAAAAAGAATGTGGGTATGCATTGGGTGAAAGCTATTATTAAGACAGGAGTTCATGAAAACTCTTGCATAAAATATATAGTTTTCAAAACTCTTCCATACTAACATTGCATCATTATTTTAGGTATGAAAATCCTTGACTTATATAAAAGGAGAACCTGATCCAAATAAGATAAGAATAGGCAAGTTATCTACTTTAGAAATGTAAATTATGTTTTGATTAGATTTTTGTTTTAAGTTAGATTGCATTTTTTACTCAATAGATATTTATTTTGATTTTAGAAATATTTATTATATATTAGAAATGTAATCTTGAAATGTATATTATGTTATGCATAATATTTATTATGGATTTTTTTTTTGTCAAAACTAATTTAATTTTTAAAAAAAAACTCAAAATTTTACATCTCTCTGTACGCTGTAGACATAATTATTTATTTATCTTAGAACATTAACATATGTAATTTATCGTATGTAACTCGACTAACAAATGTAAATTTGGTGCTTTGAAAAAAAATGTCAGAAATTTATGTTTTTTTGAAATTTTAGGCACTTTTTGATAATAAAATGTTGCATTTTATATTAGGATTCATCCTTTTAGTTATTTTGAGGTTTAAATTGAATCAATTTATTTGTAAGAAAGTATGCTATATATGTGTTAGGGTAGAAATGTGACGAAAAAAATATGATTTGGAATTGAATATTGAAAATTGTTGGCTTAATAGGAAATAAAATATGATTCTATACATGATTACACATTTTAGATAAATCATGTTTTTTAAAATTTGTGACTTAAATTTACTAATGTTAAAATTCATGAAATAAATTTAAGCAGGTTCATTTGATAACAAAAGTAAATTTATGTCTATTATATTTATATAAATTCGATGCATTTTCTTCAATTTGAGTTTATGTGTGTATGTAATTTTTGTAATAAGGTCATATCATTGTTTTGTGTAGCTATATCTTGTTTTAAATAATAATTTTAAAAAATTATATCATATTTTATGTTTTTGAAAAACTATTACTATTTTGAAAGATTCTACTAAATATTCGTGTAATCTCTATTACACATGTTATTACACATGTTATAAATCATAATTTCAATTTTATGTATGTATAGAAAAAAATAGGAGGTTGTTATATAGTATTAGGATATTTTCTTATTCATTTCTTTTATGAATAAATTTAAATGATTATTATAATTTAAAAATTTAACTGATTGATGATATATTTATATATATATATATATATATATATATAATATAATATAATATAAGTGTTTGTTATTTTTTTAGTTGGTACATTTTAGATTTACTAAGTTTTAAGTTAAAAAAATTCTTATTATAAAAATATATTTTAAATTTAAAGATATTTTAATAATTTTATAATTTAATTTAAAATAAAAAAATAAAAGGTAATTATTTATCATCTTAATTCTAATATTATTATTTTTTATTATATATATTTTAAAAGATAGTTATTTTTTCAACTAAAAAATAAAATAAAAGATAGTTGTTTTTTGTTAAGAAAAGTAATAACCATCAATACATATGACACAATCATAAATAATAAATAATTACCTTTATTTTTTTATTTTAAATCAAATTATAAAATTATTAAAATATCTTTAGATTTAAAGTTAATTTTTTTCAATAGTTTTTTTTTTAATTTAAAATTTAGTGCAGTTTACTAAAATGTATTGTCTAAAAAAGACCTTGAGTAGATTAGCAAACTTTTTTATATATATATATATATATATATATATATATATATATAATTTAGAAGGAAATGTGATTTTTTTAATGTGATGATTAAAAAAAAGTATTTTTTTAAAGGTTTGACAAAAGAAAAGGAACAGTTAAAGGTATTTGAGGTCAGATTGTACGGAGTTGGTCACCCTTCAGTGTAACCTTTTCATTTTGATGAGATTCTTCTATCACTTTGCAATTATAATTTAGTTTAAGTCTGACATGGTTAAGATGATAAAGTAGTGAAAATAAATAAATAAATAAATGTACCACTGTAATACTGTAATACTCCAGTTATTTATACATCTATTTTTTTATACCAGTTTTTTTTATAGGCATATCTAATATCAGCTTAACATAAGTTATAACTTATTATTACTTCAACACTTTTAAAAAATAAATATGTTTTATTCAAAATCAAAGACTAATGTACTAAGAATCGAGATATCTTTAATATCTTTCACAATATAATTTTCCATAAGCACATATTAAAGATTTTATTTATTAGGAATAGACTAAAAGGATTAATCATCTTAGAAAGTTTTTTTTTATAAGTGTGAGAGTTTTACTATAATTTTCATTTATCTTAACACAATGTTACTAATCTTAATTGTGGTTGGATTTTATTACAACGAAACATACATGTGTTTTTAAAGAAGATTTCACTGAAAATATATAATAATATTGAGATATGAGTTCAACTCAAATAAAGACTAATTATCAATTTTGAAAAAATAATTTAATTAAGAGATTGAACACTAATGAATTACAAGCCTAAATTTATATATAAAAAATCTAAGTCACTCCAATTCAAAATATTAACACAATAAATTTATGAGTTTTCTATTTTACAAGACAATTTCATTGTCTCTACCCAATTTCAACAATAATTAATATAAATAATGAATCTTTTGTGTTGGAAATATAATTTTTCGTATCATATAATAAAAGATTTTTTTTTTTGTTAAAATTTTCTTAATAAACCGGAAAGATTGACCATCTTTGATAATTTTTTCTATATATGAGTTGAATTACTACATGTTCCAGTCACAATTGAATGTATTTGTCTCACCCATTTATTTTAACATACTTCTATATTTATTGATCCTAATTGCAGTTGGATTATAATACATCGAAACTTAATTGTTTCCATCTGGGGCAAACATTAAGACAAACCATATACTAACATCAATGTTGAGATTTTATTTTATTTTTTCAGAAATCAATTTTAACGTATGAGTTACTCATAAAAAACATCGAATTATTTCTAACATAAAATCTAATACTTAATATGTGTGGATATTGTTTTTCTTATATACCACTCAATCCTTTTAGTTTCTATTCAATATCAAACTTTCAATTTATACTTAAATTCCTAATATTTTAAAATATAATGTTAAAAATAAATTTACATGTTACACTAGACGGTGAATGTTAAAATAATATAATAATATAATCGTCATAATATAATTAAAAGTACGTCTACCACATAACTATTTACATGTCAAAGTGAATAATGTTTGTAATGTCCTTTACTCATGAAAGATTAATTTAGCTTTATTTATATATTAAAAGCATATTCATGAGAAATTGTGAAGCACAGCCCTTAAAAGAAAGCAGTTGCAGTGGCATTATATATGTCAAAATCAGAACTCAGCATCGTTGTTCCCACAGAATCAGTCCCTTGCCAAACCAAACAGATAATATTTGAACTATTGCAACACGCAATATTTCTGCAGTAATTCTCATCTATGAGATTCATTGTTTCTTCTATAGACAAACACAAACCAATTACTATAAATCGTACGTAGTTGTTAAACTTATCACATGCCACAACAAGCTTTTCCAAATTTTTTTCACCCAGTTTAAAAACAATATTTATTGAAAGTTTCTCGTAGACTACAAAAAAAAAAAAGACAAATTTATAATATATATTTCATTTTATAAATTAGTTTTGTAAAATTTAAATTAAACTTAAAAACTACTTTTTAATAATAAAACCAATGGTTAGAACATATTTTAACGAAATCTATGTTTTATAATATATACTGAGTTAAGTTTGTGGATATATTTTTCTTTCTTTTAAAACATTTATACACATTTTTTTATCACTAATATATTTCATATATGTATATTTAAGAATCAATTAAATAAAGTAAAATAGACACTAATTTTTCAAACAAGATTTTACTCGAAAAGTGATACCCCTTTCAAGTCTTCTTGACATAATATTGTCAAAATGGGGACATATTGTGGAAGAAGAAGATAAATAAATAAAGAAATGAATGTGGGTGAAAGAAATGAATTTGAATTTTTTTTATTAGTAATAACAAATATATTAATATAGGAGCAATAAGGTTGTCCAATTCTATAAAAAAAAATTAAAAAAAAAGAAAAAGAAAAAATCCATCAAGAGTAATTCTAAACCATACATCTTTGTCCTCCAACAAATTGCAAGAATATAACAAGAAAATAAAACAAGTAATCTCAAACAAAATATTCCTATTATACTGATAGGTTCTTACCATGCAAAATCCAAAATGAACTTAAGCAACGTAAACACCATATGAAAAATCCTGAATGACCATGATTTATATGAGGTTACCTATATAAAAAAGTAAGAGAAAATTTGTGTATTTTGATTGGTTAATATTTTTACTATCTTTAAATTTGAATTTTTTGATTAAAAATAATTTTACGTTCATATGTATTGTCTCAAATACACACAATTCATAACATATAAATAAATTTAGTCTTAGTTAATCCGATACTAAATATATAATAAGATTGAGTATATAACTTTGAAATATTTTAATATTTTATTTTTTCTAGTTAATAAGAGAACCCATTGTATTGTTTCTCTTTTTATGTTGATTTAATAACAAATCATATTCTTATTAAATCGTATTTAAAAAAATTACTAGTATACTAACTTAATTGATTCAGTTTTACTCAATAAATTTTACATACTCTCAAGTTTTATATATATATTTTTGGTGCTAGAAAAAATATAATAATATTTCATTTAAATAAAATATATAAAATTAAATCCTTTAATTTAAATAATAATATTTTCTCGTCAACAAATATAAATGTATTTATTGGTGTGTGTGATTCTATAAGTTTAAATCGATAATAAATTAATTCATTAATTTACTAATCAAAATTGACGTCTAACAATGTTTTTTTAACAACCGTATAACATGAAATTTTTTTACTTTAGAATTACTAGAAGATTAATATATTGTTTCCTTCAACTCTAAATTAGAATTTGGTTTAATTGTTAATTTTTAATAAGTTAACGTATGATATGAATGAGTTAAAAATTTTCGTTCTTCGATCAAGACCTTTTCCATTGAACTTAAACTCATTTATGAGTGTTGATGGATTCTTTGTTGAATAATTACTAATTTCACAGGAATTTAATATAATACCAAGTAATCATTCAATTAACATTATGAAGTGGTATATATAAGGGTTATATGATCGATATCAAAATATAAACTTGTTAAATAATCTTAAGTATAAGAAAAGTTATATTTTTAAAAAAAAAAAAATTCATTAACATTTTAAAAGTAATATTAACTATTAGAAATTGTCTTTTGAATAATTTTAACGATCATATCTATGTATTTACAATTTATATGAGTAATTAAAATAAAAAGGATTTTTATCTATACATATATTGATCTCGTTTGGTATCCCAGTTAAATTATTAATTTGTCTTAATGAAGTAATATTTCAGGGTCGACAAATTTAGTTAAAAGCCACAAATGATGCCAATCTCGTTTCTTTCACATGCCTTGAATTCGTTTCTTTTTATGTGATAATTAAAATTCGTTTTATTCAGAAAATTAAATTAATAAAATTTCAGTTTGATTTATAAGAGCGAAAAAAAATTAAGCCAATTGAAAAAATAAAAACCCACGTAAAGGGGCGAGTTAGGTTTTAAAAAATAAACTTTTGTAAAAAAATCATAAAAATTATATTTTCAAAAACGTTAAAATGAATTTGGTTCTCTAAAAAATGTAGGGAGAGATATTTTCCACATCACATAGCAATATTTTTCAACCAATACGCGTTGTGTGTTTCCCTTTATGTATATATTATATATAGACACATCCAACCAACCCTTATTCTTCCACTTACCATCTAATTCCAAAATCAAATTCCTTCTCTCACCTCGTTCTTCATTTTCCCTTTCTTTATTACTTTATCTTGGATGTTAAATCCTCACGTTATATATTATTATTATTATTATTATTATTATTATTATGGACATATTTTCTAGGTATTGTAGTTTATATATAAATATTTGATTCTTCTCATACTTGAGCACTTCACCAATCTTTGCATATACCTTTATTTCTTTAAAGCACTTTTCCTTTACCTTTACCTGCTATGACTCCTCAGAGGGATTCATGTTTAGATTTGATTCGCAACGATGCTTCTCTTTTTCTTCTCCTTCTTACTGGGAAAGCATGTTCTTTCATTCGCTTGAATTCAAAAGGATGTGTTTTAATCCCAACATTTCTTTCAGTTTTCCTCGATCTACGCTTTCTTAAAGCATGATTTTTTGTTCTTCTTTTTGGACACCATGTTTTTCACAGGTGTATTAATTACTGTTTTTTTTTTTTTTTTCAATTTGGTTCTTGAGGAACGAGTTCGTCCACTGAAAGGGCCTCGTTTACAGAAATCAAACATGAATTTGCGCATAAATCTCTATTTTTTCTTTTACCTACTTCTCGTCTTGTCATTAATTTTTACTCTTAATTAATAATTAGTCTCTATGTATTATGTTCCCTTTTCCAGTTTGTGTTTGGAAAATTTTCCGTTAGATTTGGCTTTTCTCTGTGAAACTTGTGGCTTTTGTTAAGTAGTTTTGGATGAGGGTGGCAAAATGGTATTATAGGTTGTATTGATAGTTTGTTTAAGGAGGTTTTGTTGGTAGCTATAGATGCATGGAGAGTTTGCCAGTCGTTATTTGCGGATGTAGCATCATCAAGATTCACATGCAAACGCAGGTGGGTGGGACTGTGATGCAATCTGAGAGCTGTAGGCCAACCATGCCATAGGTCTTTTGGAAGTGAGAATCTTGATGATGCTGCATCAGCCATAAACGACTACTTTCAAAAGTTGGATAAGGACTATTCTAATAATCCCAACAAGTGGGCCAAAAATAAATATAAAAAAAAAAAGAAGGAAAAAAGAGAAATGAGAAACATTTGTTGGGGTATACACACATGACACAGCAAAACGAAAACCCCCTTCAGACATTATCTGATCTGCGCGTTTAAACCAAGAGGCAACCTTTCCCACTTTGCTTTTTGTTGGTGTCAGGTGGGTTTTGCTGTTTTAACCTTTGATTTTTCAAATTATGGTACTGCTAATTTTTTATTTCTACATTAATGGATATAGGTATGGTATGGCCTTGCTTCCAGTGCTTTCTGAGTTCTGTCTTTTTTTATCTATTTATTAATTTATTTATAACTGTTGTTGTTATTATCACAATTTGTAGCTTGCTTTACATTAATTAGCTCTTCTGTGTTTTGCAGACAATCCTAGGTTTTCAAGTATAGGCTATTTGGAGGCCGAGAGGAGCGGCTGTTGGGTCCTTTATGTGCTGACTTCACAGATCTATGATGAATATTCCTTTTCAACAGAAATGCTGGGATCTAAATGGTGTCTTTTCAGTTTCTAAATATAGATGCAGATACCACTTTATCCAAATCCAGAGAGAATGTTAGAGACGCAAGCACACAGAAAGTTAAAATTATTATTTGGAATTTAGGGTGTACTCAGAAGCTAGTGTTCATGCTCATAAGTGACGGTAACTTTTACTTTGATGAGATTTTTCGCCTTTAATTAGATCTATACATATATCTTGAATGCTATGTAGCTAACTATTATATAGTAAATAGTGCACTGATATTCAAATCTTATGCAGTTTCGAGCATATAGAGTGAATGAAAACGAGATAGGATTTTGCTTTGGGTTTGGTATGAACAATGTTCAAGGCTTTGGCTTTAGTATGAACCAATAATCAGTTGTAGCTCTGGTTGGTGGACCAAACACTTCACACAAGTTGGACTCTCTAAGGTACCCTTTCTGTGGGAGAGATGTTTCAGTGCTTCTGTTACTTACCTCCCTAGAAATAATGCTCAAAGTTAAATAGTACAAGTTATTTTATTATAAGAATAAAATAAAAACACATATAGGTATATACCTTCATTATTCATGATAGTGATCATTCAGTATATTCAAGATCTTATCTTATGGAAATCTGTGTGCCCCCATCACTGTCCAACTCTTGGTCACATATTCTCGCTGCTCCATCATTATGAATATGTTGTGTACACTGTCTTTGCCCGAAACAGCTTGCCCTATTTCTTTGTAGAGAAGGCTGTGGATCATACATGCATCAGGCCCACTCATCTTCTTGTTCTCTCTCTTCATTGGTAAAGCCACATAATTTTTGTGGCCTTTTTAGTACATTGATAAGGGTAGTCTCTCTTTTGCAATTAGGTCTCCGAAACTGTTGTGTGTGTTTGTGTTTTTGCATTTAGGATATGCTGGTAATTAATGTAGTACATGTTTCAAGCTATACTACTTTGGTTCCTTTTTTCTGTGAACGAGGGAGAAGGACAAACTGGTTTAATAAACCTGACTGAGTACATAAAATTACTTTTTCCTCGAATAATATATGCTTGAAAAAGAACATGAGAGGATGCATGTGATGAATCTGTTTTTATTATTTAATCTTTGGCTATATTTCTATTGAAAGTGACAGACAGATAATGCACTAAGTACATGCTTAATTTCAGGGAGCACATGGATCATTTAAATCCTTGTTTTCAGGTGATCATTTAAATTGAAACAACAGTTTCTTATAATTTAGGGAGAAATGGATCACGTACATGGGTTTTGTGCTCTCCCTATTGCATGTATATTTCCTCCTTATACTTGTACTATTTTTCAGCAGCCATTTCATTGAATCTACAAGCTTCTTTTAGTATTTTATGAATTCATCTGCATTTTATAATCCGTGGCTATCTAGTTGCTGAACTTGATAACTGGTTGATACAGTGAGATATTGCTGTCATGAAACAAGAACAACAATAATAATAATAATAATAATAGAAAAAGAGATTCAAGAAATACCCATTAAACAATGTCTTTTGTGAGGCATGATGCATTAATTCATTCTGGCCAATGTAGCAATATTTGAAACAATCTACTCTTTCTATTCTTTTTGTTTTTTCAGTTTTCTTAGTTTTAATTTTCAAAGAATACATTTGCGCTTTTTGTTTCTGCTTAATTAAAGTATTCAGGTATAAGATAAATTATTTTTTGTTGACTCAAGCTTTTCATAGAAAGAAAGACATTTATCATATTAAAGATTTACAATATAAAAGCCAGTTAATATTCCTTAATCTTTAGAAATGGTGCAAAGGATAAAATATTAATATATGATAATGCTATCTAACTGCTACTTATGTGCATCTGTATATCTATACTTGCATTATCTGATGGCATTTTGATTTTGATTAGTAACACACTAGTAGTATAGTAATAACCTTCAACTGTGTATTTTGTTCACATCTTTTGCTTTCTGTCTTATTTCTACTGAGATGTATAATATGTACATTCAAGAAACTTCTTGTCGGTGCTCACTATTCAAACAATATTTATAAACTCAAGATCAAATAAATTGTTAGAGAGCATAAACTCGTATTTCTGGGAAATTTTGAAGAGAATATATATGGGAAACCCTAAGTATACCGACAAACTCTGTACTTTATTTTTACAAAAGGAACCACCAAAACTCTAATGATTGTAAAACACATATGTTAATTCATGGTTGGGCTTATGCTAAGCAGCATCACTGATAAAAGAAATTCTGTGTGAATTACTTAACTTGTTAATAAATATTATATGGTTGAACTTCTTTCTATCAAATTCCCTGCATTGCACAAACTTGAAATTAATCAGCGATGTGCTTATAACGCTGGCAGCATCTTTCTCAATTGATATCCAAAACTAAGAATATTAACTATCTGTTGTAGTAATGTGTAAGGTTTATGAATGTCACAATTTCACTATTGCCAAATTTTCAGGCTGAAGTAGCACGTGAGGATAACTTGTGGCTTCTGCGTCAAAATGGACATAATCACATGCCACTGTGTAGTACTGCATACATTGCTTCCATTATTGAGTGTGTGGTTGTATCTCCTTTGGCAAGGAGAAAAACAAATGGAATCCTTTCAGTTTGTCTGCAATATTCTATATTCTATAGCTATCATCAAGGATTCATTTGTTTGAAGTAAGATGCTATAGCACACTGTTTTGTTTGACCCTAAGTTTTATATACTTTGATATGTGGTACAAAATGTTCTGACGAGATTCCCGTATCACGTCATGTTGCTGAGGTACACATTGATTTTCATGCAAATATATTGTGGAAAGGAAGAACTGATATAGTTCTTCAGCTTTTACTATTTTTCGCCTTCAAATATTCAATTGCTATTCTGTAAATATGAATATAGAGATAGACATATTAATTTGACCACGTTTACTCTATTGGAACTATCTGCTGAGTGAAATGAATTCTCTTTTTCACATCATTCATATTGGGAAGCTATCATTGAAATAGTGACACGATTTAGACAGTCACATTTTGCCCTTTTATATATGATCAGAGATTTTGAGTAATATTGTATGTAATTTCATGCATGGTTAGATATTATGATTTTGTGTAGATGAACTTGTCGAGAAAAAAAAAACCAAAATCATGAATAACTGATGTAGTTTTGCTTTTGAAAAAGATTAATTAGTAATAAAGACAACTTCTGGGGGTGTTAAGTGCACATGTTCATTATCATGTAATTTTATTTTGACAATTATTTTATAATCGTTTATATAATAATTTTTTATTAACCCGTTTTAAAATAAACTAATAAAATATTGATACATAATTTATTATAAAAAATTATTAAAAAAAATTGTTAAAATATGTCGTGCTTTTATGAATAATAGTAACTAGGTGGTTGAAATTGGCATCTGGTGAGAAAACCAACGAATGTAGTAGAAGATATGTTTCAGTATCTCTTCAGACAGGATGGATCAAACACGGGAATTAGTGTTTGCAATGCACAGTAATTAATTACAGACTTAGTTCTAAAAAGCAGAGTCCATTAATTTAAGAGCATAAAATTTATGGTTAAATATGTTTTTAGTTTCTATGTTTTTGGTCAATTTTGATTTTAGTTCATTTTTAAACTAAGGTACAATTTAGTCTTTTAATTTTAGAAAATTCTAGTTTTAGTCATTTTTACCAAATTTTTTTACTTTATTTACTGTTTTAAGTACTTGAAACAGTATAAACAATCCAAATGCTATAATGAAACGTACTTGAAACAACAAATAAAGTTAAAAAAATGTAGTAAAAAAAACTAAAACTAAAATTTTCTAAAATTGAAAGACTAAATTATACCTTAATTTAAAAATAGACTAAAATCAAAATCGTCTAAAAATATAGAAATTAAAACATATTTAACCATAAAATTTAAATATTTGTTTGAGCAGTAGTTCTTTCGTCCATGTATTCTTCAATTTCTATTTTCAGAGATAGGTATTATTCATGTCATAATTTATGCAAAAATTTATATAATGTAGTTTGTGAATTAAATAATTTATTACATTTAATTTTTTCTTATTTTTAAAAAAAAGGAAAAGAAAAAAAGGTTGGAGTAGGTTTAATGCTGAGTTCACAGAGTCTGACAGAAACTACTATCAGCCTCGGAGTTGTCGCTTGCTTGCAGGACAGTCTTAGCATGGAAGCCAAGCTTTTCTGTACTACTTACCCTCATAACATTATATTATTATTATGGATTATACTTTTTTAATGAGAAATAATATTTTTACCTATATAAATTTTTTATATTTATTTGATTTTTTTAATTTTTAAAAGAATATATAAAAGTTCATTTTTTATAATTATTTTATTTTTGTGCTCAGGTAAATGTGTGTCACTTTATTATTTATTTTTTAAGTCAACAAAGGGAGTTATTTTTAGTTTTTTTTTTCTTTTTTTCTTTTGAAGTTGATAAAAGTGATCTTATATGTTATTTAAATAAAGTTTAATCCTGAATTTATGTTAAAATGTGGATTTTTGTGTGTGTAATAATGAAGATGAAGTTTTTAATAATAATAATTATAATAATAGAAAAGAGATAGGTAGGGTTGCGTTTGTTTGTGGTACGAAGGTGAGGCTTATCATATACTCTGGCAGAGACAGACCAATGAGGATCCAAATTTTGGAAGCAGAGTGTTCTTTCTGAGCAGATTTGGCATTATCATGCTCCCTGCATTTCTACTTCTCAATAATGCAAGCTTTTCGAACTTGCTTTTCCTTTTTCTTTTCTTTTTCTTATTATTTTACTTTTCTCCTCACACACTACCACTTAATTATAGGGATACAATTCAATTATTTCCTTTATTTTATGAAAATGTTTCAACATTTAATAATTAGGCTATGATACAAGTCATTTTACAAGGATATGTCTAACCTAGCTCACTCACATTCTTTCAAACTACCAATGATATATATATATATATATATATATATATATATATATATATATATATTTCAACTTTGATGCTAAGTCATTTACAAATGTTTTACTAAAAAAAAGTTATGATTTTGGAAGGGGGTGTTCATAAAGTATTTGTGATAGATCACAACCACTTTTGTTTGTTAGAAATAAGAGTAAAAAGTAAATTTTATTTATTTATTTACTCTTTTCATCATTCAAATAATTGAGCATACTTGATTTTAAATTCTATTTTTTCATTTTAGTGTTTGAAAAAGAAATTAAGAAAAATATTAATTTTTAAGGTTTTTATTTACTTGTTTTTTATTTCTATTTTAAAGGGTGGTGTGATTATTTTCTGATAAAAAATAATGTAATATTTTTACATTTATCGACTATTACGTTTGTTATTTCTTTTTATCTGTTGTGAGTTATTACTTCATTTCATGGTATTCAATAATTTCACTTTTTTTTAAACACTGTTACATTTCACCTTCACCTAATATGTTATTTACATTTAAAATTACATACATACTTTTTAGATTTTTTTCTTTTATCTCCATTTTTATTGTGTTACACCATTATACAATAATCCAGTAAAAAAATAATGTTAATTAGACTTGTAACATAATTAATTGTGTAAAAAAGAATAAATTTATCGCATATTATAAAATGACATATAATTTCTGATAAACATGATGGATTTTCTTTTACATGTCCATTTATTTTACTCATTTAAATCATATATTAAACTTTAAGAATATTAATATTAAAAGTGAATTTTAATCCTAATTTAATTTTATAAAATTAATTTTATATATTATAATAATTCTAATACTATGTTAAAAATAAACTTTTTTTTTAAATTTGACTCAATTTCACATATTTATAAGATAATGTACATTATCTCTAACCGAGTAATACTTTGAACACTTAAATATTGAAAATAAGTTTGATATGAAATAAAAAAAAAAAAGTTTGGGTATAAGAAAAAAATGAATAGTTGTAAAAGTATGATTCTCTGGTAGATTGGAGGAGATGGGTATGGTGGTTGGTCTGAGTAAGAGTAATGATTATGATTACGTGTAAGGCATTTGGTCCCCACTTGTCGTACAATGTGACCCATCAACTAGATCTCTTTGTACCTCAATATCTATCGTCTTTATCTTCTTTTTTTATTTTCCTTACAATTTCTAATTTTTTTACTTTTAATCTCTAATCTTTTAATTATTCACACGTTCCAAGACTACCTTATGTAAACAAACACCTAAGAACATCATCCTTTACTTTCCTAATTCACATTTACGATTCCTTTCAAATTTTGGATTCATCATGCCTCTCAAACCTTCACTTTTAATTTACATTTAAATTACTATTTCATTTTATTTATATTTATTGTTATTATTATTATTATTATTCTAATACAATACTTTATTAAACGTAGATAAGAAGTGGCTGTCAAATAATAATTTTCTTTTTTCTAAACCTTCCTAGACTTAATTATAAACTCATTTTATTAAAAAAAAAGTTAAATATATTTTTAGTTTCTATATTTTTGGGCGATTTTGATTTTAGTCCATTTTTAAATTAAGGTACAATTTAATTCTTCAATTTTAGAAAATTCTAGTTTTAGTCATTTTTACCAAATTTTTTTAACTTTATTTACTGTTTCAAGCACGTTTCATTATAGCATTTGGATTGTTTACACTGTTGACACATTTTTGCTTCAATATTAACTGAGAAACGCGTTTGAAACAACAAATAAAGTTAAAAAAAATTGGTAAAAAGGACTAAAACCAGAGTTTTCTAAAGTTGAAGGACTAAATTGTACCTTAGTTTGAAAATGGACTAAAACCAAAATCGCCCAAAAGTATAGGGACTAAAAACATATTTAACCTTAAAAAAATAAATTAACCATGTTTTTTTTAATAATTTAAAAAATAAAGTAGTAGAGTTGCTAAATATTTTAAAATAATGAGATAGATTATTTTAATATTAAAACAATTAATATTATAAATAGAATTTTATAAATATTTTTTGTTATAAAAATTATGTATTCTTTTTTTAGAACTCTTTTTTTAGATTTCTTTTCTTTTTTTGAGATTTTTAATTTCTGAGTTATCTCTTGATGGTTAAGAAGTACTTAGGCGATTGCAACAGGAATATTTACAATATCATTCAATCAGTTTTCTATATAAACTAAGTTAATTTTTACTTATTTTTATTTTGATTTTCAGTTTAAGACCCATGTAAATAGATTTGAACGCATGTGTAATTCAACATTTTTTCCTAGCTCTTTATTGATTATTGGTCTTAAAGATTTACCTTAACCATAATTCTATAGTTTGTAAGTATAGATAAAGTTATCTAAGCTAAGGCAGGAAAAATTTATATTTTAGAACTGTTTGAGCTTTCCAATCAGGTAAACAAAACTAATATTGTTTTAATCTCTTCTTAAGAAGTATGGATGTATGTTTGATAGATGGTGAGATTTATGTTCTGTTGAATTTGTTATCAATTGAGGATTTCTGAGTGATGTTTGTGTAAGTATGATTGTGAATTGGTAACCGTGTGAATTTTTAAATGTTGATGTTTTAAGGTTATAGGAGGCATAATCTGTTAAATAAATTACAGTAATGAAGAGATAAGTATCGTGAGGTTGTTTTAGTTTGAATTGGGGGTCTTGCTAGGTGAAATTCTAAAGGAGAGACTTTGATGTGATAATTGATGTTTGGGATTTGCATTAGGGTGATTTAAAACTTGTATAGAAACTTAGTTAACAAAAAGGGATGATGTTAAATTGAGGAGTATTGAATTGGTAAGATTTGTAAGCTAGTTTAGTGTTAAACAGGGGTTTTAATAAGTGAGATTTTGAGTTAAGGGTTGGACAGAGAATCCTGAGGTTTAAAGTCTGTTTTTAGACTATTTAGGACTCGTATAGAGGATAAGTTTACCAAATTGTGATGAGGAATGAGTACGAATGAATCATGAGCTTTAAAATGGTGTTTTAGTTTGAATAAGTTAGAAATTCATGAAAAAATAAGACTAATAGCGTTTAAGTTGAGTGATAAACATTTGGATGCGTTCAATTAAGGTGGAATAGAAAATGGGAGTTGTAGATTCATAGGGAGGTGTGAGAGTTAAACATTAAGGTTGAGGGGTGTAAATTCTACAGAATTGATGTTTTGTAGAAATTTGCAGACTAGTTAGGCAAGTTTGAGGGTTGTTGGGCAAGTAAATATCGATGTTTGGTAGTGGGTTTCAGAGGTTTGGCGAGATTTCTCGTTGGGTTGGGAAAGCTCTATGTTTATGCTCTCGTTGGATGTTAGGGGGTAAATTGCTGGATGAGCAGTTCTGTGTTGAGTGCCAGAATTATGGTGTTGGGCACCTCGTGTGCATGTTTGATCTCTTATGTTTTCTTTTCTTTGTTGCTTATTCATGGAAATATTTTGATGATTCAAAGTTTGTTCAATAATATAAATTAAATTATATGATGGTTTATGCATGAAGTTATGTATGTATTGAAGTATAGCTTGAGAAAAGTTTCTAAGGGGAAATTCTTAATGGTTGTTCCAAGTAGAGTAATGTATTGATGTAGGGACTCAACGTTAGAAGTTATCCTGACGCTCCAATAATCACTCCATCTCAGGTAGAGAAGGGTATTATATGGTGAGGAGTAGTAGGGGGTCCTAGTTTATGGTCTGGTGTTCTTCGTCCATAGACTATTAACGGATTAATCTTGTGCGGTAGCTTAAGGGTAGTGTTGGCTGCAAAACCAAGGATAAGTGCACTGGTTGCAGCGTAGCAAATGATAAATATTGTTCTCTCCCAAGGGACTTGTGCAACACATGACAACTCTTCCTTTTATAACTCAATTGGACATAAAAGTTCACAAAGCAACACAAGAAACTCTTTTAGGTATTTTATCAAATAATTGGTGTGCAAGGAATTTAACATAGTGTATTTACAATTTGTCAAGACTAGAATTCATCCATTTCATTCTTATGCATTCACAAACATCTCAATTCCATCCAATAAGTATTTCATTTCATTTCTAGGTTCAAATCATATTTCTCAATACATCAAGAACCACAATTCATTCATGGGTGATCAATCCAAAGCAAGCATTAAGCATAGAAATTGAATACTAACATGAATTGGAAAAGCATATTAACATCACAAAATACATAAAGAATTCCATGTTTCACAACTAATCTCAACAAATAGAAAAAGTCCTCCATGGTGGAGAACTTAGGGTTTTACAAAATTGAAGAGTAGAGAAGAAATTGGAATCAAAGAGAAGATGTACAGTATTTCCCAAGTTTGTGATTGAGTAAGATAGTGTTTCAAAATTTTTTTGATAAAAAGCTTTTTAAATGTTAAAACTTGTTTATTTTTCACAATATTTTTCTATTTTAATCAATAATTAGGTTGATTTTTATTAAATGTGATTAATGGATTATTGTAATTAGAAAGATTTGAGATGAAATGTATATGAATGAGAATATGGTATAATTTCGTGATGATATGATATGTGGTATGTTTTGAACATGGTTATTGCCATGGAGGGAATATTACGTTGAGAGGTTTACATTGGGTATTGATATTGATATTCTAAAAGAGATGATCCAAAATAAATTGATATTGAACTCAAAAAAAAAATGTCAAGTGTTGAGAGTCAAAAAAACTTCCTATGACCTAGTATGCAGAAATGTGTCTAGTAGGCAATATATATTTACCTTGTCATATGGGTGGAATGAGTTCATATTAATGTATCTTTTATGTTAGCAATAATTTAGTATAGGTAGTATAATAAGTGCATATCTCTTGAGTTTAATTAAATGCATGAGTCTTTCAAAGTAGTATTAAGTATTTGTGATTTATGATGTTAAGAATTTATGACATGAGAGGTAAGCAGTTGATTGAGAATTTGACACTTGATTTTTAATAGATGTAATTAATGTTTTTTAATGGTACCTACCAGAGTGAATGAATGAAATGCTAAACTAATGTGTCTATGGAGTTGACATATGCATCATTATATTAAGTTTTCAAAGAATTTTAACTTACCTTATTTATGTGCTTGTATTGCTTATCTACTATGATAGTTGTGGTTTACAAACTCAACAATTAAGGCTAAGAATGGAGAAAAAAAAAATATTTTGTAGCATTATTTTCCTTTCCTTGAATAGTTTGCATATGTATATATATTTACTTGATTCCATACGAAAGGGAAACTTCATTTTTGTGACATCCCCAAATATAATAATAATAATCATATAATAAAGATGTCAACATAAAAATAAAGAGAACAATTAGAGTATAAAATACGATTAATTTGAGGATTACAATCATCTAGAATGGTCTAATTTAAAACTTGTAACCCCAACAACGTATATCAAAATAATCTAATAAGCGTCTCAATAATAACATAAAATAACTAGGTAGAATCCTAGAGAAAACTAAGTTGCAGCGTCAGCGTCCTCCAGCACTTGTTCCAAGGAGACCTCCTCAACAACATCTGCTCTCATCCAAGTGGATGATCATCGCAAGAGAAAACATACCCAAGCAACATACAACACAAAAGTAAGGGTGAGCTAGATGAACAAACAATACACTTATAGTACAGTCAATCAATGTCATCATGCTTAATCACATATAAAAGAACAAGCAAGGCATATCAATCAAACCAAACATCAAATACTCATCGCGACTCATCCGGATTTTTGTATAACTGTCTAGCTATTGGTCGTCTTCGCACTTGCATAGTTCAACTGGCCCATCCCCAACACTATGCAAGGTAAATCCCTCCAATCTGTCTATGTCTAAACTCAAAAACTATAGACGAGGACCTCCCTCTACTCTCACCACTCACACTGTTCTTCTCTATTTGAGTATGAACAATGCTTTGAGTGTAGGGATAGACATACCATTTCAAAGCTCCCAACAGTTATGCAGACAACAACATCATCTATACAATCACTCCACATCATCTCATCCTGAGATGTTCAATTCATACTCAATCAAGTCATCCCATTCAATTATATAAACATACATTCACCTTAGAAATCAAACAACATCAAACATCATATAAACTAAACCCATTTCTTTCTTTCTTTCTTTTTATGGGACCCGCTCTCCAAGATATATTTTCTAAATAAGAAAAAACCTAAACGTAACCCATGGTATTATACATATATATAAATTTATAATATATAATATATAAAGTTAGAAAATAAAATGATATGTACACATAATATATAATATACTAATATATATTATTTATAAGCACATATACACGTACGTAATTTCATATGCTTAACTTATATAAGTGGCATTCAATTTTTCAAGCGGGTCCCACGGTACATGTACACATCATAACTTAAAGAAAAGCTAATTAGCACATTTAACTTACTGTATACTGTAAAAAAACAATAAAGTAAAAGGAAGGAATTATATTAACTAAGCACTGTGCATGATCTACAAATCCAATATTTCTTTTTTACTCACCCAACGAAATCTGAGAAGCACCAACTCCTCTGCATTCATTTTTTTTCCATTTTTTTTTCAACCAATTAATGATGACCCAATACATATTCCTTACCAAAAAAAAAAACGCTAAACCCATTATATATGAACCCTAATATTTCTCCCCTTTTTCCTTTCCAGATTAAAGAAGCCCTGGAACGTTTTCTCTTAGGCAAAGATGCCTAACCTCATTTTCCAATTCTATAACCATGAACTCTTACTCTCCTAAACCTCTGCACATATCAACCCCTGCAACAAAATTCTCTGTGCACATTTACGGACCCGAGATCAACATGTAATCCTACCTAAACTTTCTCTCTATTTAACTCAATTTAACCTATCCTTTTCTATCATTAGTTTCCTCACTTCACTTCCTTCCTTCCTAACAATTCCCTTAACAAACTTACCACTTCCTACCACTTCTAAACTGCACAATTTAGCAAATCCACACATCCAAACAGTTTACAATTATCATATCACAGATTTATGATTTAACATTCAAGAATACATGATTTAGTCTACAAACTGATCAAATTCTAACTCAAACAAATTCATTGTACAAACACAGTTTCATACAAACATACTTCTGCAGAAACCTAGCTTCCCTTATCTGGAAAACTTCACAGTTTACTTGACAGGGACGCTCTAAACAACGCTCTTCATAGCAAATTTCAAAGACACCAGGTAGAAACAAGAAATGTTTCGATCCATTACGGAGCTCTCAACGCGATGAACGTTTGAGCACTACCTATTCAAAGATTGAACGGTTAAATTTGCTGGAAATTTAGAGAGAAGGCAGAGAAAATGTTTTAGGACAAAAAGGGTTTTCTGTTTTCTAGAGAGAAGGGGATAGTTGACAGAATGGGAAGCTGACTTTTGGAGAAAGATCCCTGCAAAGGTCATGTGCCCTTAGTCTGATGGGCCTAACTGCCTTCAACTAGGGCCCAATGACTTAAAAAAAAAATTTCAGATCCTTACAATTTTGAATATTTTTTAAAAAAGATTGTGCATATACTTATATAAGTTGTAGCTATTGAGATATTTTGTAAATTTTTAGTAGTGTAACTTAAAAGGAATGTTACAATGAGTACAAAAACTTAATTAGTCTTAAATTTATAAATTATAACAATTTTTAAGTCTAAATATGTAAATTATAAATAATAAATTTAAATGTAAATTCTAAAATGTTTATCAACAAATGTAATTTTTCTTAATCAACATTTACTAAAAAAAAAATTCCAATTTTTTTTTCTTAGCATATAATATTGTTATAAGCTTTTATTACATTTTTTTTATTTCATATTAAATGAAGAAAATTAAAGACAATATATTTTGGAAGCACATAGATGATGAGTATGAAGGTGAGGAATGAGAGACTACCATATTAATAATATAACAAGGGTAGTGTATGTTATGATTTTTCTAGTAAGATATATTGTGAAGAGTTGCTATCAGAATAAAAATAGATCACTTTTCATTCAAAACCTTAATATTTAGTGTGTGCGAATTTTTTTCTTTATGTATCATTCAACTTTTCATTTATGTAAAACTTTTAACTCACACTTGTTTTTCTTAAGGTACGAAATATAAGATCATACACAAAGACAATAAGAAACTATTATTGAAAAATTGGCTTTATTTACATTATAGACATTTTTAGACTAATGTGGAATGATAAATTATTGGGTTAAATATGTTTTTAGTCTCAATATTTTTGGGCGATTTTGGTTTTAGTCCATTTTCAAACTAAGGTATAATTTAGTCCTTCAACTTTAGAAAACTCTGGTTTTAGTCATTTTTATCAAAAAATTTTAACTTTATTTCCTGTTTCAAACGCGTTTCTCAGTTAACATTGAAGCAAAAATGTGTCAAACAGTGTAAACAATCCAAATGCTATAATGAAACGTGCTTGAAACAGCAAATAAAGTTAAAAAAAATTGGTAAAAATGACTAAAACCAGAGTTTTCTAAAGTTAAAGGACTAAATTGTACCTTAGTTTGAAAATAGACTAAAACCAAAATCGTCCAAAAGTACAGGGACTAAAAACATATTTAACCCTGAATTATTTATAAAATAATTTTATAATAAATAGCATAAATCTAGTTGCAAGAAAAGAAGGAAAGTAAAATAGTTGAAAAATAGGAAAATGATCCATGAATTAAATGAATACGAATCCTAAGCCTAAATTTTGAGAAACAAATCAATGAAAATATATACGAAGGAAAATATTTTATGGAATTAAGGACATTATAAGATGAACAAAGACAATTGAAAAGCAAAGACGAATAAAAATGGTAAGGATATACACATTTTTTTATATTAGTCATGACCATAACAGCTATAAAATTATTTATTTTTGCAGAATGTATTTTTCATACCAAATGTATATCTAAATGCTTTTATGTACAGACTTTTATTAATAATTATTAAACCTAATCGAAATATGTGTTTAAGTTTCATTAAATTATCGAGTCTTCCACTAGATAATTTCTTTTGTTAATAATCAATTTCCTTTACCTTGTATTCTTGTCTATTTTTTATGCTAATAATGGAAAAATATTACACAATCTACTCTCTATTCTTCGATAGGAAAGAAATGGGTGAAGTTTCTTTTACTTAATAATAAATAAACTTATATCAATTGTTATCTCTAATATGATTTAATAACTTTTAATATCTATTTTCTTTAATATAGTTCTTTTAAATTAACATTAATATTGATTAGAAAGCGATGATTTGACAGTTGAAATGGACATGACACATTGTTTAAGGAGGAAGACATGAAACTTTCCTCTTTTATGAAGTTGGTTAGCTTGTTCTCTTCTGTTTCTCATGGTCTTTACACTCTTCTCTTCCTGTGCTTCCCCATGTTCTCCTCTTTTGCTTTTGTCCTATACGAGTTCTGCCTCAACCCGATCTTCAATTCTGCTTCCTAGTTCAACAGCTCCAAGGCCAGCACAAGAACATAACAAGCTAACCACAGTGAACCCATTGGGCTCCACTCCCGAAACAAAGTCAAAGCTATATCGGGAGTTCCATTGAGAGAAAACCCATTAATCACAGAATTCCAAGCCACCAGATTTCTTTGCTTCATTAACTCAAACACCTTGTACGCATTCTCAGTGTAACTACAAGCAGAATATATACGAAGAAGCGATATGAACAAAACCCAATGACTGAAACCCAAATCCAAGACACCGTAATGATTAAAACTGAAATTGAAACCCTAAAAACCGTTGGCGAGAGACAAAAACGGAGAAGAAACTCATCGAGGAGTGAAATTGGAGGATTTAGTAATCTAAAAATTTAAGACAGACAAAGATTGGAGCGCTTCAGAACTTAATTAACCCCATAAATGGTGTCTGGATTTGGAAGAGATGAATAATCTTGGCTGCACTTTGAAGGAAGAAAGAAGAAGGGAAAAACAACAAGAAAATATGTGCAACGAGAGAAAGAGAAGAGAGAAAAATGACATGTATTAGAACCATTTGTCATGTGTCCATATCATTCACTCAAATCACTACTCTCTTAATTACGTTAATTCATTTAACAAAAAGGGTCACATTAATTCTTTTAAGAAATACGTCAAAAATTAAAAATAAAAATGTTGAATCATTGTGATAAATATAAGGATAAAAAATTAGATTAAATCCAATAAATAATACTAAATTGTTGGCATAAACTTTTATATAGTAATATGAAATCTTAACACAAAGTAGCAAAAGTTTTACGAATGATCTAGGATCTTGTAGAATTGTCTCTATTGAATGATTTTTGTATATGATCTCATAAAAGTTGAGTTAACTACACATGTCACTTAAGTGCTTTCACTTAAGTTTAAATTTATATATTACTTAAAACATTGATTTTAATAATCGTTCCATTCAAATCTGCAATTCTTCAAAACCTGTTCTCGATTGACCATTTTTTATTCAATCAAATTGATAAGTTCACAATAAACACTTTTTGGGTATTTTTTTCCTCTAGACCCTGCTTCTGTTGTGAAGGTAAGAAGTGGCGTTATGTTAAAGTACAAGACTTTGACCAGCCACTTACTCTTATTCATCACATTGATCTAGATAAAGTCAGATTAAATAAGCAATATATTACTTATATCTGAAACAAATACTTTGATAATAGAGAAATATACATGAATATTTACTGATTTAGAATTATTTCAGAATAAAATATTAAAACCTGTACAAAAATCTTATTTTAGCCGTGGTTGACAAATCTAATGACAGTTTGAAATGCTTTTTTTCGGCCTTTGGGCCGTCTTCTGGACAAAAAGAAAGTCAAAACCTGATAAGTTATTGAAGACAATTTTAATAATCATGATTACATAAAAATACTGCCTATATAAATTGTAAACCATGATTAATAGAAAACACGAATTTAACCAAATACATAACATTTTTTGTGCGATACTATCTAATTATATATACGAGTCTTTTATACTAAAATGCTTAAAAGAAATATTTTAAAGCAAATCATAATAAGGGCGACGTTGCGTAGGTTATAGCAGAGATGGTTGATTTCACGAATTCAATACTCTATATACATCCTCAGAAAAATGTTCAAAGAACAATTTGAAAACATGAGTTCATCCATAAAAGCAACGAAATAACTGGAAGATGACTAAGGTTTTGGACGCTCTACTATTTACACGAGACATCATCGTAAGACAGTTAAGAAAATGCACCAAAAAATCAAAATGATTTAGTTGTTGCGTTGAAGAGGGAATGTGATGCTACCTCTGAGGAGCACCAGAAAGGATAGGATCATTCATTGCTGGTCTGTGTTTTCCTAATGCAGGAATACTAAGGGAACGTGTTCTTAATTTGGCTTTCCTATCGTTCTTTTCAACGAGCAGAGAAGAATAAGAGCATTGTGGCTCAGGAACTGCCACTGGCTCACTTCTACTTCTATGGAAAAGATCCAGGTTTCTACGATACCTGTTTCCCCCATGCATTTTGCTTCCTAACTCCCCGCCAACAAGACCAACCTTACTCCTAAACTCATCATCATCGTCCGACCAATACCCATTTTCCACCACGTCTTGCATTGCAAGATCATCGTACTCCTCATCAGATTTTGTTGATTCCTCGTCAACTGATCCTACCTGAATAAGAAAAAAAAAACATTAAAAAAAATCCAGATATTGTTTATGTCGGAGATCAAAACCAGTGATGTTAACTAAATTAAGGTATGCAGGTGGAAGACAACCTTATAAGTCGATTCATGGAAAACAACATCGATGAATATTGCTTTTGATAAATGAAACCAAGAAGATTTGAAATTCTTCTATAGATTAAATTCCATCGCATAGAAATAGATAAAAGCAGAAAGTCTATACCTCTTCATGGGCATGTTTGTCGGGCTCATCACTGAAATCTTCATCACTTCCAACCTCAGGTTGATCGTCAATCTCCTCATCACTACCATGCACTGAGAAGTCCTCTTTGAGCTAAAACAACACAAAAAATGGTAAATAACTGATAGAATGATTTTGGTCTTATCCAATTTTTTCACCATTGACAATAACAAACCCTTTATTCTGATATTGAACAGAGATTAGTTTACAAAAATATGTTCGAGTTTACCTCTTTTGCAGCGACATCTGACATCCTTGGTGAGCTACAGCAAGAGGATACATATCTACTACCGGTATCAGTTCCATCGGCTCTAGACTCGTCTACACTTCCAGCACGACTAGTGCCACCATCACTGGGCCAAGCACTGATTCCGTAAAGACCAAACTGAAGATTTACCGGTTCTGCCTTCCCAATTCTTAAGGGACCATACATTGGATGACAAATTCCATTCTCTGGTCCATGGCACCATACAGGCTTCCCATTACTGTCAACTAAATTAACAGGCCAAGCCCTTGCTACAGACCCATCAGTATTAACAAGAGCCATTAGATTCCTTGAAGAACCTTGTCTTTGGATCAACTGAAGCATTCCTTTGGCGGTCAAAGCATTTGCTGAACATTGATTTCTATATTCCTCATAAACAACTGACACAGTATTTCTAACAGGATCATATAGCTGTTCTCCCGTCTCACGCTTTCTAAGACAACTGAATACAGTCGCATGGATGGCTGCCACGCTCTTGTCAACATTTGTGTTATTTATTTTGGGAACAAAATGCTTTTCAGCACGCTTGCAGAGATAATCCTGGATTGTTCTGATGTTTCTAATATACTTCACATACTTGTTTTTAGCTGGATCCAGTGTCATATACTTCGCACGTACAGCAAATCTCTCCAAGTGTTTGTCCTCATTTGTAATGTGTATCATGAATGGTATGATTGAAGGATGTTTTTTCATAAGCCCCATCTGCACGAGAATTTAAGAATTTAGAATGGGAACATAAATCGGCATCAATAAGAAAAGAAATAGAAAAGGACAAAATAACGGAAATCCAACATACAACAAAGTTGAGGCTCAAGTGAACACCCTCGACAACTACAGACTCTTTTCGTTCTTCCCATGCCGTGATGAGCCTATCGAGACTGTCAATCACCATCTCGCTCTGTGCCTTGAATCCTTCAATAGCCATTTGTTTGGGACTTAGCAGTTCAGTAGGAGCAGAGTTAGTCTCTGACATCCTATTATCAGATTTGCTAGAATTGTTACCCTCAGTTCCTTCATCCTTCGGAAGTGAATGTGACACACCAGCCAGCTTTTTTGCTTTCCTTCGGGCCTTTGCTGCTGCGACAGCGACAGGGTCCAAACACTCCCCAGCATGGTATGTAGAAGCCCACAGCAAGGGGTTTTCTTTCTCATTAGCAAAACTTCTCATCATGTGCCTAATAGAATCAGTTGATACCACTGTTGTGATTCCCAACCTACCACCCTGAAGTGAAGATAAAAATAATAGTTATTGAACTCTAAGGCATAAATATTACTCATTTTTAACTTACCGACTTGCATATCCTACAACAATATATAAGCAAAACCTAGATTATCTTTTTTGCATTTTGAAAAACAAACAACTGTTTTCTCTATCAAAGTACCAGCAATGCAGACAACGTGGATTTGCCACAGCCACTTGTGCCACACAATAGCACTGTCACAGACTCTTTGCGCTCACGGATCCTGAAACCAAAGAAAACAATTCATGTTGAACCACATTTTGAAAAACCAACTCGTGATATGTATAGCATTCGGGTAAAATCATATGCGAAAGAAATATCACATATCAAAATGCTGTCATTCTGTGTTTTTCTTCATATTAAAGATCGATAATTCACTTAGAATACGGAATCAAAAAAACTCTTCCAAAACAACTATTAGGGGGCAATTGAACTTCCAGTCCAAAGATCCTGGTTTTCAACATGGAAATAAGACCAATAGTGCAAGAAGAAAATGTTTACTAAAACAAATACTAGAAAACGAATAGATATTATTTTAACCAGGTCACTGGAACCAAATAAGTATGCAAGATAATTTTGAATGTTCTTCAAATCAGTAAATCAACATTTTATGGTAGATACCCGTTGACATTTTAAAAAGTCATACAGCAGTCTAATGTCCAAAGAAAAATGCCTAATAAAATGAATGTAATCCGATCTCAATAAATACATCATGCAAAGTAAGAGCACGGTAACAATTACCCAAAAATCTTGATCAATAAATTATAAACCATAGCAAATCATATCACTTAACAGATTACTACAGGAGCTCATTTGCTACATCTGATTCAAATTACTTTTCCACTTGAATTAACGAGTAAAACGATGCAATACCTGCAGGCTAAGACCAAGTCTGCTCTCTGGTTAGGACCCACATACTTGTACTCTGACAGGGCATCACAGACAATATCTAGAAAATTTTCTCGTCGGATGAATGCAGATGTGCGCCTTTTGTACAACTCAAAAGGTACACTTTTAAATTTATAATCTTTCCCAGAAAGCAATTGGTTGCGTAAGTCTGCTATATCCAGGCCAGCATCAGCATCATGACCCTCTTTCTTCAAAGGATTACCCTTGAAAGCATCAAAACCTGATAAAGCCTCTATTTCTGGCTGCAAAATATCAGTAGAATTTGCTTTCCTTGTGAGTTCAAAAACTCTTTGGCTGATCTGATAAGAGGAAAATGAAAAACATGGTCAGAATAGTTTGTAGAAAAATTCAGATGATATATGCAGTTTCTGCCCAAGACATATAAGAATTGGCTAATAGAAGTCCGTTAAAAGATGCCACAAACAAATAGCAAAACAAAACAAACATTGTATATCAAATATTCGTGTCTACCATATGGGTGTCAAATAATCTTCAAACATAAAAACCAATACCTCTAGCAGTTTGCCTCATACAATATATGTTACTTTGTTTTTTGAATATTTCTTCCAACACCCGCGTGGTACCTTAATATTTATAGACAGACAATAACATTTTTATTTTATCAAGAGGCAAGCAATAGCTAATCTAATATTAACACCAATGCTGTACCGTGTAATTTTGAGAAGTGGCCAACAAGGTTGACCTTTCCAAAAAGAAACAAGGATTTTCCAATTGAAAATGTTCCTTTATAACTGAATAAAGATAACCCGCCATGGTCCATATAATTTGGAACTTTTCATACTCAAGTTGGAAAAGTTAAACATTTTTTATCAAATAACTAATGATTGGTGATATATCTCTTCTTTCCAAGTTGAACTTAGCAAGGGGTATAAGATTCAAACCCTATTTCATTCAAATGAAAAAAGGATTGAAAAACAAAATGGCTGGTAATCTACTTCATAAATTCAATTTTTAGTTTTTCTATAATTATGTATTAAATACTAAGTATCAAAAGTTTTATCGATAATCGATCTCTGAGAAAAAATTTTAGCAGTTATGTTTAATAGAATCTTCTCTCTCATTTAATTTCAACTAATTTTGAGAGAAACCTGATTGGTTATCTTTGATAGAATCTTCTCTCTCAATCATGGGATTTCATTCTGAGTACAATAATAGGTCACCTACAATGCATCATCTATTACCAAAACACAATTAAAAAAAAGGAATATATTAAAAATAGGCTGAGTTTTACACGCATGATAACCCTTTTTCAGTCTCCAATCTCCATACGCAGTTGAATCAAGAAAGCAAGAACCAAATGAAACGCAGTCAAACGAACGGAAAAGAAGACAAAACCTCCCAAGACGTTATTCACGTCGTGGACTACGGGCAAAGCTAAAGAACAAACAGGTCAAACCACCTCGGTCAACAAGGTAACAATGACCCTCCCCGTCCAAAAAAAAAAAAAAAAAAAACTCAAAACTCCCACAAGAACCCCTCAAATCCAGAACCTGACACAGATCACAAACCTAAAACCTTGAAAATTATTATATTGTCGAAATACCAGACGTATTGATAATCATGAGACATAAAGCAACATATCTATGAATTACAAATAAGAATTGAAAAAAAAAAAACAGAAAAAAGAAAAGTGAGAGGTTACCTTGAAGGCGTGACGAGCCTTGCAACCCATAAGCTGGAGCGTGCTCTGAAGAACGGGGCGCGTGTAACGAAAGGACTCTTTCTTTTGCGCGTCATCCACCACCACTATGTAGAGTATCTTCCCCACCTCACCCATCGCACCTACAGATTGTTCATCCATTCAAAACAAAAGCACAACAAAAGACAACCAAAAACAAATGTGCCCGACATTTATGCGATCGGGCCCACACGAAAGGAACTTTAACAGCAACGCAAAAGAGAAAAACCGTGGAGGCGACAACAACGACAATGTCGATGAAACAATACAAGGTTATTGAAAAGGAAGCCTAGGGCATGGATTTTCCTCCGCCATTGTTTGACGATGAATGGATTGAACGGTGCGGCATTCTGGTATGTCCAATTCACTCTCGCCTCCCTTATTCTCACGATACCACTATATTTCTCTCTCTATTTTCAATTTAAATAGCAGATCCAGGTTTTCCAAATGACGGATTTGCCCTCTTTTCTTCCGCGAATTTCTTTTGCCGCGTTATTATTATTATTATTTTTTATATTTTCGGAATCTCACCGATAAACCCATTGGTCCCCTTCGCCTCCTTCAGTATCACCTATTTCATCTTCAATTACATCAATAGTCCTATCCAACGTTAATTATATCAATCACCTATTTTCTAACTACTATAAAACTCACATATATTTTATGCATATTAAAATAGTATAATAATATATTATAGTAACGTCTATCAAATTTATATATACTTTTCCTTTTATGGTTACATAATTACAAATTATATTCATTTAAATTTTGTTCTTATATGTGTAATTTTGCTCTACTAAATAATTATTTGTTTTTCTTGTAATATTTCCAACTGATGAATTACGAATTAAACATTTCCATGTCAAACGCATTTTGTATGGAATCTGTCTGGAATAAATCCTAAATATTCAACTGAACTATTTTCATGCCATCATTACCAGAATTGATGCTCATAATTAAAAAGTACATAGTTTAATTAAACGTCAGTTTTTTTTATTCAACGACAATTTAATATTTTTTGTAAACATCCAATATATTCGCGTTAGTAATTTTAATTTATTAAGAAGTGATAACGAAACGTATTTATTGTTAATGAAGAATAAAAGGTTTTTTAATGAAAAACATTTAGGTTGATAATAATAATTAAAAAGAAAAAAGAAACATAAGTGAATACATGCATTTATAAGAATTTTTGTCTCCATAAATAAAACTAAACAAACAATAAGAATATTTATTCGAATTTAATTCATAAGTTTTTAATTAACATACCTATATTCTAATCCAGTATTTAATCAACATAATCGCTAAATGTGTTGAACTACAAGACTCAGCATAATAATGGAAATGTAATTTAAATTATAATCAAAATGTAATTTCAATTAAAATATATTTATGAATATGTTGAAGTTAATATATTATTCTTATAAAAGAAAAAAAAAAGGATACCTGATATATTTCGTTCTAATTATTTTTACGTCTCCTGACCAAAATAAAAAGAGTTATACTAACTTAAATTCAAGTCATAAATGAATCAGACTCCTTTATTCAGCATACATAAAAAATGTGTCACGTAATTATATATGCATATATAGTTAAATATATAGTTATTATTAGGGGAAAAAAAGTATTTTCTATAATTAATACAATTTATTTATTTATTTTAAATTCTACTAATTTCTTAATATTTTTAAAATTACTTCTATCATAAAAATACATGTATCAAATATTAATTAAAATTAAAACATTTAATAAAAGCAATAAATGAAGTAAAAGTAGTTCTTTTTTTACATATAAAGATGTAATATTTTTAGTTATAAGTTAATAAATATAATTTGCATGTATAAAAAATAGATAATGGACTATACATTTACAATATAAAATTATTTTATATGTATTATTTAATAAAGATTAAAAATATTTTAATTGTTATAATTTATATGAAATTAAAATTTTTTTCTATCTCATTTTTTATTTTTAAATTAAAAAAATATAATCTTCTTTAAATATCAAACAATGTTTTAAATTAATATTTAAATTTTTTATATCGTTTGACTCAAACATTAATCTGAAATATGATTTAATATCTAAAATATTAAGAACATTTAATTAAAAGAAACATCCATTTATTTATAAATTTAAAGATCAATATATATTAAAATTTGAAATAACAAATTCAAATTTCACGTTGAATTACAAAATAATTAACTTTAAAAAAGAAACCTCTTTACAATAAATACTTTAAAAATTATATTAATAATTTTTTTTTCATTGAATGACGGTGTTAAGCTTGTTGTAAAATTCATACTTAGTAAGATCTAAACTCTTTTTCTTGAACGTTCTTTTATTTTATAATTGTTATTTTTCAATATTCTAACAATATGTTTGAAGCATATTACTTTAAGAAGCAGAAGAAGTTGACTAAGTAAATATAACAAATAATTGTAGAACGGTTCCTATTTGTCTGCGTTTGTCAAAAGAAGAACGAACCTTTTTTCTCTCCGGTTAGGTGACTTCTAATTAAAACGCAACTTCAACCTATTTAAACTTAAAACAACGGTGGAAACCATTTTTCTATATTCTTTATTGAATCTACTTAACTTGCTACAAACCTGACTAAACATTGAAATTTTAGATTATTTTTTTCTTTTAAATATGAACTAAAACTTATGTAGCCTTTCGAGAAGATGAAAAAAAAAGTCAAATTTATCCAGTATCATGATCTATTGTCATTGTTTAGATTTCTTACTAATGGGTCAACGTGTTTTAATGTTATTTTAATGTATTGATTCTTTTAATTATTTGCACCATTGTATATTTTATCATTCAACCTAAGATATTAGAATAGATAGGTATATTAAAATAATAAGATTGAGTATTTTATTTTAAAATAATTTTATAATATAAATAAAATTTTATAAAATTCGTCTTATTATAGTTTATCTCTTAACTTATTTTTCTTAGTTCTCTCATTTCTCTCTATTCTTTCTCACTTTTAGGTCATCTGTTCGACGATTAGAAAGTATCTAGGTGATCACGGCGTCGAGGTCTACCTATCTGTCCGATCAATTTCTCGATTTGAGCAGGTAAGTTTTGTTCCTCTTTTCTAGGTTTTCTTTAATTTTGTTATCACACAAAAATTTTGCCTTGCATGTGTTTTGGGTACTCTTCTAGTGATTCTTAGTTCCGTTTAAGTTTTAAGAGTCGTTTCCTATCACTGATTCGTGATTTGTAGGTGTTTCTAGAGTTTCCTTGCGGTGCAAGGCATGGTCCGAGTAATTCTTGAACTGTGCAGATTCTGAGGTAAGGGAAGCTAGAGTTGCTTTGACTTAGAATTGGTTGTGTATGCATGATGAATTTGTGAATATTGAGTTGGTTGAACTAAATTCTGATTTAAGATGTTTATGATGTGTAATTTGAATGTTGTAGTATGCAAATTGATGATCTACGTAATTAAACATGATTGGGTATTATTTGATCTGTAAATTGGCGGTATAAAATGTTAGGAAACTGTGAATGTGTTGATTTGGTTATGAATAGATCCATATGGTTGTGATTATAGTAAGTTTTAAGAAGTGAAGGAGTAAAAATAAGAATTTGGGGTTTGGTGAGCAATTGGTCTGTGGGGATGGCTTTGGTATTTAATAGGACTAGGTTAAGCTCATAAGTTGCTCAAAAATGTGATAAAAGTAGTAAAATTTGATTTAGGTTCATAAGTTGATGGATTTGATGTTTTAGAGTAGAAATTTCTTAGGAGACACTAGAATGATGGTATGAAGGTTTAGAAACATTTGTTCAGGTATAATTAGACATATAACACAATCTAGGAGGGTTAGAAGTTGGAAAAAATAGTTGGAATTGGTAAACTTGGAGTGGGTTGCATAATTCTGCAGAATTGGTGCTGCAGAATTATGCAGACTCGCTGAGCGAATAGAGTCGCTCAATGAGTGGTAGTGGGGGTTGACCCTTTATTTGTAGATTCGCACAGGAATAAAGTTCAAAAGGTTTGAGTTGTGATTCAAACAAGAATAAAGTGCGATCTTACAGTGGTGTGATAACTTTCAATATGGAATCTCTTGGTGAGATTTTTAAGTTTGTTATAATGAATACAGGAGCTTGATCTTGGGGGTTATCCTGAAACTCTAATGGTCTTTCATTCTCAAATAGAGAGGATTGAACCATGTCGTGAGGAGTAGTAGAAGGTCTTAGTCTTGGGGGCTTCCAGTATGCCTCAAGGCCTGGAACAGACTAACCTTGTGAGTCTGGTAGGGTGAAACCCGTTGTCAATAACTTTGCAAAGCAGTAGAGGCCATTGTAAGTGCGCAACCCGCTATAGCTCGACAATCATTTTAAGTCCAGACAGTCAAGTCTAGGTCATAACATGTTAGGATGTTTGAATTAGTTTATCTTGCTTGAATAATTATGTGTATGATTATATGTTATATAATTGTATGAATTCTTTTATATCTAGCTTACCCTTCTATTTGTGATTGTGTTTTATACATGTGGTGTTTTTCCTTTGCAATGAACATCCTGTGGGTGTGAGAAGAGGGATAGGAGGTCTCTCTGGAGCAAACTTTGGACGGAGATGATGCAGCAGCCTAGACTAGTTAGTTTAACATTGTATATAAATTTTGTAATAGACTAGTTGTTTATAAAATTTAAATTTTATGGTTATTTTAGATGAGTTAAGATTACACTTTATATTTTAAGTCTTTAACTGTTTTATCCTATCATATATGTGATAACTTTTTTATATAATTTTATATTATATTTTTGGGATGTTACATATATCTCTTAGATAAAACATTTTATAACAGAAAAAAATAAATAAGAGATAATTTTTTTATAAATTTAATTTAATCACAAAAACGAATGATAAACATATTTTTGTAAATTAAGTTTAAAAAAAGTATATTCTACCATTTATAAATTAATTTGTATATAAAATAATTTACTTCATTTATTTTTCTTTATTTATAGATTGCCCATAAACCATGTAAACGTGCAGTTGATTTTGACGGTGATAGCGATATATCATATCTATGCAGCTTCCTTTTGTCGTATTTCTTGCATGCATATACTTACATTATCTTCTTTCTTTAATTGCTTTGTCACATTCTATATATATTTATTTATTCAGAGTTAGAACTTGGACTTTGAACGAGCAAGAGAGGAAGATCAGATTATATAGATGAGATATAAAAAAAAAAAACACATGTAAATATCTTCATTTTAACATCTTTTAAAAAATTCATATATTTTAAAATAATATATTTTCCTTTCATGTAATTAAAAAAATACTAGATACAATCTTTCGTCCTATTCACTAAAGAAACAAAAATGTATTTATTAATCATCTGTCACTAAAATTGTCTTTTACTATATAGATTTTGTTTAATAAAAGATCGTTATTATTAAAATACAACTCTACAGTATAAATTTATTATTGTTCCATCCTAGTATTGTGGAATATGTATTTGTATTAATGAAAATTCAAAAATAATTATGTTTCGATAAGACCTAGAGATCCTTTACTCAAAATATATTCAAAGATATTCTATACATTAAATGAATACAAAATTCATATTAACAAATAGCAGAAAATAAAATGTAGGGATTGATTTTTAGTAAGTTATGCGAGTTATATCAGTATCTATTTTTATTAGTTTAGAGAGAAAGGTTTGACAAATAAATAATTTAACAAATTTATAAATAAAAAACTAAATAAGTTTTTATTCTTTAAAACAAACTTTCTTTATAGTCTATTCATTATAACATATGTTATGTTCAATATATTCTTTTTTTAATTAGCACAAATTTTTCTTTTTCTCTCAAATTTCGTTTTTTTTTCATGCATTGGTTGAGATTCATTTTTGCATATGTCCTTATATTTTTTAAATCAGGTTAGTAAAAAGTAAGTTAAGAATTTTCTAACTTTTTTTGTTATTGTTTATGTGGCTGAAATGAAGCGTATAAAATTTTAAGGTAAGGAAAGTAAATTGAAATTATAAAGTTAAGTTTCATACGAAATTGCAAAGTCTTACTAAGGTACTTTGTAAATGAATTAGGGTTGATATTAAATAAACTTTGATGAATTTGTAATATTGAAATTATGTGAATGATATCAATTTTGAAGTTAATGATGTAACGAACGAGTAAATTGAGTTTAGATTGTTATTGAACTTAGCAATTAACTTATCTTAATAAATTGTTATAAAAATTGAGGGTTTTATACTGAAAGAATGTATATTTTAAATCAAACTAAATTAAGATAATATATTTTGATTTGTATTAAGGAATAAATGTTTAGAACTAAAGTGAAACTTGTTTCATTTCAATTGGATATCAAACTTAGTTATACTAAAGCAAGAAGATGATTAATTAAAGAATGTTAAAAAAAATCTCTTACCAACGGAGATATTTTTTGTGTATATAAACTTAAGTTCATTTCTTGTTTTATTTAATGGGAGACTTTGAGAGCTACTCAAACAACATTAGAAAAATCAAATAAGTTTTCATTTTCAAGAATGTTGATCAAGCAAAATGTTGTGCTCAAGCAACATTAATGTTTAAATTCCTTTGTTTCAATGGCTTATGTTTAAATTATATAAATCCTTTGTTTGTGAGATGGGTATCATAATGAAATGAGCATAGATTGGTATTGATGTAATTATATGTATGGTTTGAATGGGTTTTGAGTTTAATAATGTAATGTGTTGTTTGAATTGAATGAGGAACAATAAATACTATAAGGTAGTAGTTTAACCTAGTTTACAACGAGTGGTATTAAGTATTACAACCCACTACATAAAGAAAATATCCTAGTGTCATTAATAGTTTAAATTATGTAGATTAAGATATTAAGTAGTGGAAAGTTTAAAGAGGTTATATTGTATTTAATTCTCTAGTGCATCGAGCTACTTTAAGGTTTCTCATAGGTTTTTATATGAGTAAGTTGTTGGTATATAATGAAACCGTTTTTGATAATATTTTTTTTCAATGTATTGTGGTGTCTTTCTTAGTCCTATGTTGATATAATAGATATACATGTTGATTTTTTTTTCCTCAGGACTAATGAATGTTAGGCATGCATAATGAAAATGTGGAGATTATTAAGGATATCTATTATATTATATATATAGTTTATGATTTACTATGAAATAATTTTATGTTAGCTTATTGTTGTTTATTTTTTTGTTGTTTGATCATTATGATCAAATACAAGAGTAAATGGAGTTTTGTATTAAAGAAATTGTCCAAAAACTATATATAGAAATTAAGATAAATATTACATTTTGAAAAAGTTTACCTTGTATATATTATTTATATGATGTATATAATAGGTAAGACTACATTTTAAGATAAGTATTAAATGAATAAAGACTTGGAAGTGTTTAAATAAGTTAGACGTTTATTCTTTATTTTATTGAAAATTCTATTTATCTACAATTTTTTTTTTTGTTTTCTAAACACTTTGAAGTATAGAGAAAAAATTGTGACTGTTGTAATTTTGTTATATTATAACTAGAGTTGTTAAAACGGGTAACCCGACTCGATCCGGCCTGACCCACCACGGGTTAGCTACTCAGTGAGTCAACCCAATCCGCTTCATTTATTAGCGAGCCAGAAAAATCTGAACCTGGCTCGACCCATCACAGGTTGGTGGGTAAAGGGGTTGGCTCCTAGCCCATTTAGTTACAATTTTTTTTAAATAAAAAAAATTACAAATTTTCTATATTCAAATTTAAACAAATTTCACTCCCAAAAAATGATGCTAAACTGAAGACAATTCAAAATAATAATAAAAAGTACAATTTGGTATACACAGTGAGAGTGAAGAGAGTATTTTATTTGTTAGGGTTTCATAAATAAAATAATAAATTAAAAAAAATTAGATAGGTAGGTTGGCGGGCCAACCCGGCCCACAACGGGTTCAACCCGCATGAACCGGGTTTAAATGAGCCGGATTGAAATCTGACGCACATAAAAAAATTCAATTTTTTCAAACTTAAACCAGTCGGAATCCGTGATGGACCGGGTTGACTCGCAGATTATAACCCATTTTGACTGTTCTAATTATAACTCTAAGGAGGAAACTAGTTAATGAGCAAAGTTTGTGTCATAGTGAGCTTTGGTAAGCGGTTTAGTCCGAACTGAAGATTATTGGAATTTCTTGTAGTAGTAGTGAACCTTAATTTTACGGATCCACATTACATCTAGGTATGATAATTTAATATTTTACATCTAATAAACATTTTTTAATTGTTAGATGTACGATAAGGAATGATTGTGTAATTTATGTATATAGAGGTGGAAATAAACGTATTTGTATTTATGGAATTGGAAGATATGTTCATCATATAAGAAATTATATTGTTTTAATGCATAGTAATAGTCTAAACGGTGTTTTGAATGAATTGAAGTATGAACTATAGTTGTTTTCTTAGTTTTTTTTTATTAATTAAAATAACATTGTTTTCGAGCTTAATATTATTAAGTCGTAACACTGTGTTCACTTTAAATGATAGATTTGTAAAAGAGAAAGTGGACGAATTTAGAAGAATTTGAAAATGAGTTGATTATTATTTTCTTAAGGAGATTTATAAGTGAGTGGAAATGATTTGGAAGTAAAGTTTGTAAAAATTAGTATAAAATTTAATCGATGTGAAAAATGAAAAAATAGTTTGATTAGTATAAATTGAAAATTACCAAAATATATAAGTAATAACAAATGATAATTATTAATGTTATATATAATTGTAGAAATTATTATAAGGAGAGAAAAAAATAAAAATTAATGTTTAACATGAAAAAATGTATTATTATTATTAACATTAACGCATGTGGAACCAAATATCACATGGTGGAATCGAATAAGGGGGATTGTAATCGAATACAGTCCTTGTGGAATCAAATAAAGGTTGCATAACCAAATACAACTCCAAGTGGAATCAGATTCAACCTCTGCAGTTCCAGCAACGTCCTCCTCTTCCACTTCGCCTGCAACCTCCATCATAAGACAACCCTTCATCTTCAACATGTTCAATATTCACGTTAACAGAGTCCACGAAGATCCACTTTAATGGCTAACGCGTATGGATGCATGTATGGTTGCTTACTCTTTAAGAGCATTTGGTAATTTTACTCGCAATCATCGCAAATCCGGCCTACCATGCGAGGGTTCAATTTTCCTCCAATCCCTCAAATCCTCTTAATCACTCGCTTTTAAATCTTTAAAAACGAACGCGATGAATTTCGCAATTCCTTCCTCATAAATCACCTTAAACGGTACATTGAGTCCAAACGAACACAACCTAAGTGATGTTCAATTAATATGTAATGTTACAATCACCATTCACTATCGTTTAATGCTAATGTGGATGTTCATTTTCAAATTGGTATATCTAACTAGTTTAATATAACTCCTAATCTTTTATGCTTTACCTTTGAACTTTGAAAAGTCAAACAAGCAAATACATACTTAATTAATCATATTTGAGTTCATATTTAACCACCATAAAGACTATATCAAATATTGATACACTGTAGTCATATTAGGATGAAGACTCAAGTTGTTATTTAGACCATCATCCATAAACAACTTTATCAACTCATAATCAATAATCACATAAACTCTTTATGTAAATTTCTATATCAATGGCAAAGAAATCCATAATCTAATTAATAGCAAACATATTTATGATACAGCTACAATCATGGTCAACTAATTGTTTCTCTTTATTATGATGAAAAAAAATCATGAATCACAATCAATATGTTGCAACTAAATTGACTAAAAGGCATTATCACACCCATGTTCAAATTCATGAAGGCTTCAATAAATTTTAACTCTTTAATCATCATAAAGGATATTTGAATTGTTTTTCAACTTTTTTTCATCAACACACAACCAAGACCTTGTATGAGACATCACAATGAACCTTCAAAGGTTTACCTAGATCAACAAAAATCATCATCGATTAACCTATGTTTTGGCTTAAGAAAATTATCCCATATTCATCTTTTCAAGCAAAATTTTAATCCTTGTACATTAATCGGATTAATGAATCTCATTAAGTAGTTAATTAAACTCATTAGAACTCTTAATTTTTGATTTTGGAATGTTTCCAATGAAGAATTGCCTCAACTTTAAAGAGATCGATCAAAACTCCTTGAGTTAAGATAACTCGTCGCAAAAGTTAAATATTTAGCATCAAAAACTCACATTTAGATAACCTAACATGTAATTGGTTCTCTCACAATATCCAATATTATTCACAATGTTTCATATATTACCACCAAAAACTAATGTAAGAATGGATGAAATATCTTATTTATGTAATTAATACATCTAGTTGGAACATTTATCACCCCTAATGACATAATTACATATTCTTAGTTATTATATTTGGTTCTACGTATTATTTTGTGTATATCTTTACTTTTTATTTTGATATGATGATATTCAAATCTCAAAACAATATTAAAAAACACTTTGCACCATGATATATGTTGGTGTAGATAACAATATGTCATAATTAATCTTAGAGAAATGAATTCAGTTTTTTAACTTATCATGAATTAATTTATATATGTTGTTAGTTGATAAGCTATGTTAGTGTTTGATTAATGTTAAGATACATATATAATGATTGTTCACTAAAGCATCACTCGAATAACAATTTAATGTTCAAACAAAAGTTGCATACCAATTTCAACTAATCATAATGTTTTAAACACCCAAAATAGATTATTTTCCATACTAACTTGTGTATCCATATACTTCAAACCCAAAGTAACTATTTAAAACTCTAAATTCAACACAAAAATATATATATATTTGAGTTATACATGGTTCCATCCCATTCTAATTAAAAACTTACTACCAATCCATAATAGGATTCCATTCTAATACCTCCAATTCAATACACAAATAAAAAAGTTGTTATTAATTAGTTTCCTCTACTTGGCCTTGGAGGTAACATGCCTTACAGGCAAAGCAACTCCATAACTTGATAACACTACCAATTTTCAAAATGAATTAATAGAACTTTCAAAACTGTAACATATTACCATTATTTTCATCCTTTATAGTTAATTAAAACAAATAAGACTTGTAAGAAGAAAGACAATATTTTTGAAGAAGAAAATATAACTTACCTTTATCAATATTCTCATTCAACTTCCGTAACCACTACTTCCACAATGTCAACAATATTATCTATTTGTAAAATAGATGACTATTCAATAAATATGTTTAAAAAATATAAACAATTTATATTTATAGAAAGATAAAATTTAGATAAAAATAAATAATGAATTTTTTATAGACATATTTATACCTTAGCTATTCATGATTTGCCAAAAGTATTATATATCAATTTTGGTGAAAAATTAAACTTTAATCCAATTTTATTTATTTTTCTAAACTTGCTAAAAACATGATTATGATCAGGAGACTTCTCGAAAGTGGAAACTAAGGAAACACCATCCACCGGCTGAATAAAAAAATTAACAATAATGGAGTTTACAAAAGAGACAATATTATAAATAATATCGAAAAAAGGGAAATATTCGTAAAAGCGGTATTCTCCTGTGGAAAATAAAGAGAAAATCAATTACTTATAGTTTTACCGTTTATTTATCTTGTAATTAATGTGAGATTTCCATAGTTAATCTCATTTTGTCAACGATAAAAAATATATGTTATACATCGCTTGTTATTTTTCTTAATTTTGCAGTTTAACATGCAAATACAGAGAGGTTAGACTTTATTTTCTTTTACAATAACGATAATAAAATATAAATATATATACATTTATGATTTTATAAATTATAATTTATGAAATGCATGAATGAAATTGTGAAGATGGTTTGATGTAATTAAGAGCGAAAACAGTGGGCATATACGGTAGAATGGGAAGCTTGTGATTTAGGGAAAGAATTATTATACTTTGACACGGTAAAAGATTTTGACACTCATTTGACACGGTGTTGGGCCCACATTTTGTGAATGTGATGAAGGGTGAATTTGTCTTTTACTTGCTAAATGAAACGCTTTTCTTTGGTAAAGTCTTTCTCTCTCATTTCACTTTACTGTCCTTGATTTTACTTTTGGATTTAAATTTGCTGTCGTAGTTTCACTTTTGGAGCATTTCATTTTCGAAGAGGAAGTGTTCGTGCTGTGGGGCTGATAGAGAACGCGAGAAGACCGAAGAGGAAGTGTTTGTGCTGTGCTAGGGTTGAGGACTGTTCGTGCTATGCTAGGGTTGGGGACTGTTCGTGTTGTGCCAAGGTTGGGGCTGATAGAGAACTCGAAGAACAACCGCTCGTGTTGTGCTAGGGTTGGTTCTGATAGAGAACACACGAAGACCACTTAATCGGAGAGAGTATGCTTCTTCTTCGTTTCTTCTTTTCTCATCATTTGTGTATCTTTCCATTTTTTTGCTTCATTTTCGTAAACCCTAGACTAAAGGGGGCAAGGTCGTGAGAGGGAGAGTTGCGGTAAGGAGAACAGTAAATGCTCAATCCGTGACGAGCGAGATCAGTGGTGAGTGAAAGGCACTGAGAGAATAAGGTTTTGGGTGGCTATGTCTGTCTAATTTGAAAAGTGTGGTTGATTGTGTAATTTGGGATGTTTGTTTGGTTAGGTTCCATATAAGAATACTTGAAATTGCTGATATGTGAAATGTGTTATGATGATATAGTTAATATAAGATAACATAGTTTCTTAGCTTGCGTGTATGCTCTGCTTAAGAGTTTGGTTGAAATGTATATTTTAACTGTGAGATGGATCAACTAGTAGGATGAATGACCGCATAATATGACTTTCAAATACCTTATAAATCTGCGTTTGGAAAGAAGAGAGTTTGATTGTCAGGATATTGTGTGTGGCTATTACAACTCTTGGTTTCGTTCCCTTAGACGATCGAATGAGATTAAAATCTCTTGTATATGTTTTGAAGCTGTGTAGAATTATTGCATATGGCCCTACATTCATTTATTACATGACATGAATTTTATATCCTGAAGAATTATGGTTTCACGTAGGTCACTAAGGTTGATTTAATCTTAATGGTTCTGCCACTCAGTATATATATTTTATTTTTCTATGATCATGCCTTTCGGTGCCATATCACCCTTATTTGCTGATCAACTCTTTGTTTTTGATTTTTTGTATGTGAAAGACCAAAAAGAATGAAAAACTTCAGATTCATCGTTTTGGTGGCAGAGTTCGTGGAAATGAAAAAAAAAATTGATACAGCGAGGAAGGAAAAGAAATTGATGAACCAGGTAGCGACATTTACCGAGGAAGAAGATGAAGCACATGTTGGCCTACCTAATATTCTCAATTTGATATTGATGGGAACTAAACAAGTTAATCTGGTTAATACACTAATGTATTTGCACTAACATACATAATTGAGAAGTTTCATATGTTAAAGTTGTTGAATTAGAAAATGTCAATCTTAGTCCTTTTTTGTTCCATGTATATAAGTAAAAGTCTTACCTTGTTTGAACCATTTTGTCAGTGTACCCATGTCAAATTCCCTTTTGCATATGAAATTATTTGAAAGGGAATAAAAGATCATAAAAGTGGAAAGTAATTTAGATGATACCTACACTTTGAAAGACAAGTATGAGTTTGTTCCTGTAAGTTGGATGTGTTTTAGGTATATGAGTGCCAGATGAAATTAAATAGATGGAAGATGTAATTATTATATGTGGTTTTTGAATGTGTTTTTGTTGTGAGAGATGTATCTATATATGTCTTCCATTTAAATCTGTTATGGCTGATATTGTTGCAGAAAATGAAGTTTTGCTTGCTATCATTGTTGACCAAGAGGCGTCCATTGCCAAGCTTGAGAAAGTGGTTGAGAAGCTACAAATGTTTGTTGTACAGAAGAGGCAAGGGGCTGCTCATGTTGGGAACTCGCATTCAAATAAAGATTATGACATGGTAGTTGATGATTTTGGGACCAGTAATTCACAGAAAGATTATGAGCTAGTAGTTTCATCTGTTCTGGTTTCAAATTCTAAGAATGAAAAATAGAGATGGAAGGTGATGATGTTGAGAAGTCCAATTCTGAGAAGAATTTTGAACTAGTTTCAAATTCTAAGAATGAAAAATAGAGATGGAAGGTGATGATGTTGAGAAGTCCAATTCTGAGAAGAATTTTGAAAGTACATTGAAAATTGTAAATTGTAAATTTGAATGATGTTAACTGTTGTATTTTTTTATGAAGGAAGGTTGAATATATGATTCATTTGTAATTGTTATTCAGTTTTTCATTTTCGAGGTTCAATGAATTTGATTTGGGAATACATTTTTTTTATCTTCTTTTTGTCCATAATGGAAATTCAATTAACCATGTGCTTCATTACAGATAAACAATAACTAAAAAAGTTTTTAAGTCAATGTAGTTAAACATTTGATTTTTTCTTACAGTAAGTGGTTATTTCATTCAAAATTTGTGGTTAGTTGTGACAGACATTTCGTACAAGAATAAATTGATTAACCTGATTTTAATGGCTTTGATATAAAAAGTTCAGTAAGCACTTAATGTGCATGACGTGATGTGGCTAAATAGAGTGGTATTATGTAGAATCTGGAAATATGACATTTATTTTCACCACATGTTTCAAATGACATGACTAAAAAATCCTTCAAAACATAGATTTGAGGAACTTAATCATAAGTGTAAAATTTGTTATCCAAATACATTGTCAATAAAAGTGGTTTAATTCAAGATCAATATCTTGGGCGTAGTAAGTGGTTATCTACTAGGTCCTATGTGGTTATTTACGAAAGAGGTTTTGTACAATAAGAAAAGTGGTTCAATTCAATATCATCATCACATTTCTTAGGTACAGTAAGTGGTTATCTACTACGTTTTATGTGGTTATTTATGAAAGAACTTTTGTACACCAATAGAAGTGGTTTAATTCAATATAAATCATGACATTTCTTAGTGCAATAAGTGGTTATCTACTAAGTCCTCTATGGTTATTTCTGAAAGAGGTTATGTACAACAATAAAAGTAGTTTAATTCAATATCAATGATCACATTTTTTAGGTACAGTAAGTGGTCATCTACTAAGTTCTGTATGGTTATTTTTGACAGAGGTTCTGTACAACAAAAAACCTGGTTTAATTCAATATCATCATCACATTTCTTAGGTACAGTAAGTGGTTATCTACTAAGTTGTATGTGCTTATTTATGAAAGAGGTTTTGTACACGAATAGAAGTGGTTTAATTGAAAATCAATCATTCATTTCTTAATTGCAGTAAGTGGTTATGTCCAAAGTTCTATGTAGTTATTTGTGAAAGAGGTTCTGAACAAAAATAAAAATTGTTTAATTCAATATGAATAATCACATTTCTTAAATGCAGTAAGTGATTATCTACTAAGTTTTATGTGGTTATTTATGAAAGAGGTTTTGTAGAAGAATATAAGTGGTTTAATTGAATATCGTAAGTGGTTATTTACTAAGTTCTATGTGGTAATTTATGAAAGAAGTTTTGAACAACAATAAAAGTTGTTTAATTCAATATGAATAGTCTCATTTTGTAGGTGCAGTAAGTGGTTATGTACTAAGTTGTATATGGTTATTTTTTAAAGAGATTCTGAAGAAGAATAGAAGTGGTTTAATTGAATATCAATCATTCATTTCTTAGGTGCAGTAAGTGGTTATGTACTAAGTTCTATGTGGTTATTTGTCAAAGAGGTTCTGAACAACAATAAAAGTTGTTTAATTCAATATGAATAATCACATTTCTTTAGTACAGTAAGTGGTTATCTACTAAGTCCTATGTGGTTATATATGAAAGAGGTTTTGTAGAAAAATAGAAGTGGTTTAATTGAATATCAATCATTCATTTCTTAGATGCAGTAAGTGGTTCTATACTAAGTCCTATGTGGTTATTTCTGAAAGAGGTTTTGTACAACAATAAAAGTAGTTTAATTCAATATCAATGATCGCATTTCTTAGGACAGATTTTATCAATATGATTGACAACCAAACTGTTATGAATAAACAAACTTAAATTTTCATCCAAAAAATATTTTATAATCAATCATAAAATTCATCAACATTAAATAGTACAACATATTCTTCATTACTTAAACTAAACAACTTAAAAACCATTAACATTAATTGTATCCTAATCAATCATATTTTGTGGACATTCTGTTCAATATGTACATTAATTGTTCCCCTACTTCAATGTATTCAACTTGGTGATGTTGTCCTACTTCATGACTTAATGCCTAAAGCATCCCACATTTCTGCAATATCCTACTGCGATGAACATTATCTTTGTGTAATACCCATTGACAAACCATTTGTTGTCGCAGAACTTGTAATTGTTCCTGCAAGTATAAATCAAACCATATCTTAGTACATTCAATACAACAATCTACCTAATAAATATTAAATTGAAACAATGACAACATACTTACAGGTTCATTCACTATATATATTCTACCATCAATTTACCATTCTAACATCAATCGTGGTCCATCAAAATCATTTCAGGAAGTATTTTTTTTTTCAGAAAAATAGCAAGGTTTTATACCAATTTTATAACAACCAACAACAAATATTTTATGTTGCTTTTTAACCAGAACATCAAAGATTTTTCTGCAGAATTTACAGCAATATAGCAAAGCTTTTATATATGTATTATAACAGCAAATTACGAGAGTTTTTTGGCAACAAACAGCAAGGCTTGTGGCAGCAAACAGCAAAGCTTTTGGCAGCAAACAGTAAGCTAAAAACAATATACAACAACAATTTCTGCAGCATTTTTATGTTAAAACAGTATAGTTTTTGCTGCAATAACAGCCACCAAAAAAGCACAATACAGCAAGAATTTTAGTGCATTTTTAACAGCATGGGACAACAAGGTTTTATCACATTTTAATCACCCCAAAACATCGTAAACAACATTATTTCGATGAAAATAAATAACTCAAAATATACTACAAAGTAGCAGCATTTTAGTGTACAATTTGTTTTATAAAAGAACACACTTTGACTTTTATAAAAACACAACATCAGTATTTTTTTTTCTTTTTAATTCCCTGAAACAAGGTATCAATCATTTGATTCCAGAGTACATTTATTAAAACACGTTTTTGTATAAGGCTAGAACCAAAAATAATTAAGGTCAACAAAATCACTCCATCCAAGTAAATCGCCATATTAATGTTAACCACTTCATAGATGAAAAATTATCACTGCCGAAGCTCAATCACAACCGAAACCCACCACGGTCAATAAAATTCTTAGATGAAAAATTATCACTGCCTTTCTCAACCTCCCCAACAAAGAAACAAATGTACCCCGTTTTAGGTCTCAATCGACCCCGCTAAAATAACACATACATGTTGTCTACACATAGCGACAAATAAATGGGTCCATGACCCCAAGTGCTCAAAAGGGTAAAATATCAGAAAAAAATTGAAAAAAACCCTACCTCAAAGTCGCACACCACAGAAGCGACACAAATCGAAACGCCAACCGGAGACCTCCACAATCCTCAACTTCACAGCCACCCGAAACCTCCACAACCACCGAATGGGAGCGGCAGAATGATGCTAAACCACCTTCAAACCCACAAAAATCCTTCACAGTCACTGATTCAACCACCTCAAAAACACAAATGAGAAGCAATGAAGAAGGAGGGACAACGAGAGAAAAAAGTAAGAGAAAGTAAACCTAGATGGTATTTTTCATTCACCACCGAAAGAAGAAGGAAACACAAATTTACCTTTCTCCCATTTTTACCCTCGGTCAGTAAACAATTATTTTAAAACAAAAATGACGTGGCCCGTGTCATATGAGTGTAAGTGACATGTAGGCGTGTCATTGTATTACTACTCTTAGGGAAAAAGAACGTTGCAGCAACTTCATCGTCAGCATCGTGAGTGACACACGTGTGCATTGAAACTGTGAAATCGCAACACGTGGGGTAAGTAACAGAAGTAGGGTCGACAGACTCACACGCACACATTTTCATATATTCTACTCATGACCGTTTCATTTTGCGTAGATAAGTTTGAATTCAACGTGGATATCACTTAATTTATTTATTTACTTTACATTTTCAAGTAAGTTTGAATTTATAATATTTTAAATATCAGTTTTTATCTAATATTAAAAAAACTTAATTAAGTTTCAATCAATTAATCCGTTAATATGTTTTTGAATAACTTTTATTAAAAAACCAACTTCTATTTAAACTGTTCTGGTTTTTTTTTCTAATTCATCAATGGAGATTTCCTCTCTTAAGAATGAGTTAATTAATGAACGAGAAAGAAATGAAGAAATGAAGAAATGAAGAGATGATTAAACAATAAAATAATAATACAATCATGAAAATATTTTCAATATTTAATAAATTATTTTTCTATAAAAAAGTTAATTAAAATGTCTCCAGTTTACTAGCTAATTTTTAAATGAAGACTTTTTTGCAATATTCCTTGCTTTAACTTCCGGGCAGGAACTTTATTATAATGTTATTTTAACTATTACTACTTTAAATAAAAGAAAAGAAGAACACTTTAAATAAAAGAAAAGAAGAACAGGAAAACGAATAAGTTTAGAATAAATTGTAATTCTAATAAAAAATAAATAAGTTTTAGGTTTAAATTCTTTAGTTGTCCTTCTACACGTGGATTTTCCCATTTTGATCCATTTTTTTTTAAATTTCAGTTGAGTCTTTATAAGTATTAATTTGAAATAATTGAGCTCTTGTCATTAAATTTAGTTAACGGGTTAAATTTTTTATGATGTGTGATATTGAGGTGGACAATTTTTTTAAAAGTGGTATTGCTAGACCATTATACGTGGCATTTGATAAAAAAAAACATTTTAAAAATTGGGTTTCGAAAACTCCACCATCGACGGGCACCTCGAACACCTCTATTGTCATCCCCAACTTCTCCTTCCTCCTTTTCCTGAACTGCTTCTTCCCTATCACCCTAAAGTTCAGCTTCTTCGCCACTGCCTCCAGCTTCGCCATCATTGACGACGCCGAGTGCTTCGATATGAACATCTCTAGTTTTACCCTAATGTTGTCAGTGGTTTTGGTTTCTACCTTCTTTAGGGGGTGAGGCGAAAGCACCAACAACAAATTGTTGCAGCGGTATCAGGCAAGCCATGAAGAGCAACAAGAAATGCATCTGCGTTATTCTCAAATACAAGGATGATCCTAACCTTGGCTTCAAGATTAACATTACCATTGTTGTTGGTCTCTTCTCTCTTTGCAAAGCACTTGATAATCTCTCACATTGTCCTGGTATATCCAAATCAAGCTTTCCTTTTCCTTAAAGAATACAACTTTTTTCTTTGTGAAGCTATTATTTCTGACTTTTTGAACTCTCAAAGCTAAAGATATTTGAGGTTTAATTTATCTCAAAAAATTCTTGTTTGAAATTATTTGAGCAGCACTTCTGCACTTAGATCCTAATTCACCCGAAGCTCAAGCTTTTAATGAAAAGGGTGTGAACTCCAATGGTGACACTGATAATCCTTCTCCCAGTCCTTCTGGTAGTGATCCTTTCAAAGAAATATTCGTTTATGGATATTATTTTTTACTTTAAGATTTGGATTTAATGGTATAGTATTAAAATTTGCATTTATGTATAATGTGTTGTTTTGTTATTCAGCTAAAGGAAGTTCTGAGAATGGTAGAAACCAGGGGACATATGAAACGGTCACAACAAAGAATGGAGCAACTGTAGTTTTATCTCTGATGTCCAGTCATAAACAAAGTTCCTTTCTTTATAAGAAAATTTTCTTATCATATCTCTTATGAATTTCTCTAGTTAGAAGAATTTCATCATCTGTAGTCTCGTGTTTTGTGTCTAGCGCGATTTAGGATTCGTAACTAATTTGGACGCAAAGATGATGGTGGTTCTGAGGCGCGATTGGGTTCTGATGATGTTCTGGGTGGTGTTTGACTGTAATAGAAGATGATTTTTTTTTTAAATTTTATATTATTCAATTTTATATTATTACATTTTACACATTATTCAATTTAACACGTTTCAGCTCCAAACATGCCACGTTTCACCTCCAAACATGCCACATTTAAAGAAATTAACACGTCATCCCACCACTTATGCAAAAAGTTATCCTTGTTAACTAAATTTAACGGCAGTGACTCAATTGCTTCAAATTATTACTTATTAGGACTCAATTGGGATTCTAAAAAGAAGGGGATCAAAATGGGAAAACCTCACATAAATAGGAAAAACTAAAGGGTTTAAACCTAAATTTTAAGCCTTATTCAAACTTAAGAAATTTAGCTGTAAAATAAAATTATTGAAAAATTCAACTTTTTGAACTATTGAATTTAAATTAAAAAAAGGACTTACTGATATTATTATAATTGTATAATGGAATGATTTTTCACTGATATCAATGGGAAAGTTAATAAGTTTTGTTCCGGTCCTCCCAGCTTTAGAACCGAACGATTCTCTCAGGCCGACCGGCTACCAGGCCGACTGCTCAGGGTCGACCGAACGTTCAGGCCGACCATCTGTCAGATCGACCGGCTACCCAAGTCGAACGGTTCTTCCCAGGCTGAACAGCTTTTCCCAGGCTGAACGGCTCTTCCCAGGCCAAACATCTAGGTCATCCATCAGACCGATCGCCCAGGCCTATCATCCATCAGACCGGCCGACCACATGGTTAGATCATAAACGATAATAGCTCATTAAAGCCCCTAATGGAGGTTAAGGCGTGGTTGGGCCGTCATCAGGCCCACGAAAGGTAAAAGTCCATTATAACTAGTATAAATAAAGGTCTCAGGTATGACTTCAAACGATGTTACATATTATGCACACCACATGCATCACTTCTAGTGATAACTGTTCGATCATTTTTACTGACTTAAGCGTCAGAGTGTCTTTGACAGGTACCCACCCGACTTGGAGACGGAGGGGGAGAATGAACAACTTGAAAATGAGGAAGACCAAAGTGATCGTTCGGCCTTCAACGAGTTCGTCCAGTCTTCAAGGTGACCGTCCGACCTCCAACTAGTCTGACGATCTTCAAGGTCTGTCCTGCCATCAGGAACCGTCCAGTTTTCGAGACATCTTAAAATATTTTAAGGAATTTCCAAACCCCACCGAAACAAGTTCTTCATGAATTTGTTTTTATATTTTCGTATTTATATCTTGTCTTCTAGACTTTTATTTATTAAGAGGGCTTACATGAGAGTATTGGTTTAAAAGTGTATTTATTAATGTTAGGTAAACTAATTGTTTTCTCTTTAAACAAGTTTAGGCGCATAGTTAAGTAGTTGAAATCTCTTCCGTACAAATAATTAATCAAAGTGAAGCAGTAAAAAGTGAAAAAACAACCTTTCTTAAAATAAATAAAATAAAATAATAATTATTCACAGTTAAATAAAATAAAAAAGAACCTATGCTTCTGAACTTTTAGATCAATGAGTCATTGACGCAATTATATTTTTTCGATAAGTTATAGTTTACGTTATTCAACTTTCTATTCAGACGTGCTTTTAGGATCGTCCCAAAAGAGAAATTTGTTATTTTAATTAGGAGAATATACATTTATGAACATGATGTGCTAACACAAAAAAAGGTGCATTCCGACTACCAAAACCAAAAATACAAAAGAAAAGAAAGAAAAAACTTCAAAAGTGCGTCTTTGGTATAATTATTATCTGCCATTGGTTGATACGGAACTTATTCTAAGCTGTATTTAGTAAATTTCGATGGCAACTCCAAATTTGCATTAGTTAAGAATGTTTCCGTTAAAATAGATGTAATGTTGGAAGTTTTATTTCAATATTAATTTATAAAATATAAATATAAATTGTTAGAATATAAACAAAATTCTACATAAAATAAAATAAAAAAGATAGAAATATGTTTATATATAAAAGATGGAAATTTTATAGAATATTAAAACAATTTCATGAAAATTTAAAATGAATAATATCTTATTATCATAAAAATTTATGTGTGTATTGAATTTTTTATAATTAATATTATTTTAATAATATTATAAGATTGAGTTAAATTTAGAATAGAATGTTATATATATATATATATATATATATATATATATATATATATGAACGAATGATTTAAGAAGATTTGATATGTCTTAATATAGAAAAAGAAGTGGGAAACAACGCGACAAATAAAGGTAAGGAAAAAAAAAGATTGAAAATGTAAAGAGATGTATATAATATGATGTAGGGGAATGCGATAATGGTAACCATGAAAGAGGAATTTGATGCTATGTTTATGGTTGAACGGTGCGTTTGGAAATATTTTATTTAGATGCATTTTGTTTGTTTAGGGTGTGATTGAAGAAAAGAGGCATCTATTGCTACTTCATTTCTCCACCATCTATACTTCTTTTTAAAGTTAGCTTCGTAATTCATCCATAAAAATAGAGAATGGTTCGATAAAAGAAATTTTATAAATCTTCAAATTGGTGAAAAATAATAATTTATAACGTCGTTTTTTGGAAGTAGAATTTTTAAAATAGGATAAATAATTTTAATTGAATTAAAATTTTGAATTTGTTGAAAAAGAGACGCGCATACAGGTAGATTCTGAAAGTCCGTTTCCCATTCAGGACTTCCGATACATTCAGTTTTCCTTTTTTTAATATTTTATGTATTAGTGTATAAATAACGTATAATAGTTCCTACGTGGATCGTTTTAATATTTGTAAGTATTGTTGACATTTTCAATCTTTCTCGTCTAAGATCATAAACGTTAAAAAAAAAACTTATTATATTTAAAGTCTATTTTTCTTTTCAAGTATAAAAAGACTTTGAAGCCTAAGGGCATTGACCCATTTTCCTTTTTCTTTTTTCTTTTTTTTTCTCATCAACTCTAGACTTTTTTTTCCGTCTTTAAAACAATATTTTTTAATTAGATTTATGAATTGATTGAAAATTGAATTTAATATTATCATAAAATTTCTTTAATCTCAAATTTTGTATTTACTGTCTTAATAGATCGTTTAGCTTACCAACTAAAAATTAAGTTTAAGAAAAGTTTAATTTTTTTTTTCTCTTTTAACCATTTGACGTCGTTTAAAATAAAACTGTAAAGCTAATTACATATTAACTTTAATTATATTATTTGACTGACTTGAAATTATAGCATTTATAATTATGAATATTTTGAGATTTTATTATTAAGGTTTCATATAAAAATATTTAGTTTCAAGGTATTTTTATTTTTTACTTTCTATACATCTTAAATTAGTTTTATAATTTAATTTAATTTTTCATTTTATAATTTATGCAACTCTTTCCATAACCTTGTATTTTAAATTTCTATTATTTACATGATTTTAAATGCATGCCCATTATGTATGAATTATTCTTTTTTATAATATAAACTACTCTCCTCTCCCATGTCGTGATTCTGTTTTTTTTTTTTTTCATTTTAAACATTTTAAATCCTTGTTTTGGAGTTTAAAAAAGCAGTGATTGATAGAGTAAGATGATTAGAAGAAGATAGAAAAGAGGAAACAGATGATTGTGACGAGAGTGTGAAGAGGGGACACAGAGATATGAATGTACCTTTCACAAACCCAAAAACATTTTTCACGTTCACATTATGAAATTGGGCCTACCAACCAGAATTCACGAGTCTAAATTCATAAATTTATTTTTATATAATTTTTAATGTTGTGTTAAAATGTGTTATCATAATTGGAAATTAGAAAAATAAAATAATTAAAGGTTTCAAATGTACAATTTTATACTTTCGAAATAAAAAATTCTAAAATTTTGTCTTTTTTTTTGAGGAATAACAAGGAGACGACAGATAAAACTGAGAACGAGTTTTATTGTTGTAATCTCATTTTAAAAATAAAAATTTATTCTTTTATTCTCACTTTTATATTCATATTCAACAGTTATAGAAATTTTGTTTCATCTCCATCATTTTCTTCTCATATTTACTTTTTTTACAGTTTTAATATTAATTAGTTAATTTTTATTAAAAAAATAAAAATCACATCAGATAAAATGATTTATCTAACCATATCAAAAGTACTTATTCTGTTTATTCAGTTTTAAATATTTTAAAAAAATTATAGTTATATAAATTTTAAATCTCAATACTAAATAATAATTAAATAAAATAAAATAATTATATAAAATATTACACAATTACACATAAATAAAATTTTGTGACAACCAAAACAACTATTAATTTTACAAATATTTTTAATAAACTTGACAAGTGATAGAATCCATTTTGGGAACTAAAATGAAGATCCATCTAGAGAGTATCAACTTAAGCTAAGGATAGAAGATGTAAAGAAGAAGAACTTTCAAGCTTGTTTTGCTTTCTCTTAAGCCTTAAAGGACTTTGGACCACTCACAAAGACCCATGGTCAAGAAGATGGAAGAAAAAGATGGAGCTACAAGATTTGTACTATTGTGGGTCTGTCAGTAAAACTGTGACAAATTTTTTTTCTGTCGGTAAATATCGCGATCTGATTCATCTTCTTCCTCCGCTCTCTTTCTTCTTCCGTTTTGTTTCTTCATTTCTTTTTATTTTTACCAATACAGAAGATTGAAGACATTAAAGTTGGGATAAACTTTGGTGTTGTCCAAACTTAGAGTAAAGCGTGCAGTGGTGCGAATGCGCGATGGTGGCAGGGGCGGCCTGGCTGAGCAAAGAGGTGGCCTGACTGAATGGAGCGGCGACCTTGCTGAACGAAGATGGAGCAGTCTTGATTTGTAGTTGTAATGGAGTGAAATAGATGAAAAAGATAGAGTGAAAGATGGAGAAATAGAATCTCCCTTGCTCGAATGTGGAAGAAATGTGAGAGAGATATACAATGAGACTAGCTCGTGAACAGAGAGAAAAAATGGACAGAAAAATTCTCGCTCAATTTTACCTATGGATTTACCGACAAATTTTTTGTTTGTAATGTATATTTCATTTATTGATGGATTTATTAATAATGGGTGGAAAAATTCCTGTTTATTTTATTGACAGAAAAAATCTGTAGGTAAATAAAAAAATAGGCAAAAAATTTCCATCTATATTACTAACAAATTTTTTGATGAATAATACATGTCTCACTTACTGACGGATTTATTGATGAACTTTTCCATCAATATTTTCATTGGTAAATACATTATACATTACCAATAGATTTATAAAAAAAATGCGTTATAAATTTAATTTAATGACGAAAATATATTTATCGGGAAAAATCCATCAATAATTTAGGATTTTTTTGTAGTAAGTGTTGAGCAAAGACAATAGTGAATTTAGAAAAAGAAAGGATTTCGAAGCGTCAATCTAAGATTGGACTTGCAGTTAGCCTTACAAACCCAAAAAATCCTCCACTGTTCAAAAGAATTGCAATAGAAATATGTGAAAATTATTTCACTCGTTGGATGAAAATATGTGTTATTGTTAAAATATATTTTGATATATGTTTTTAAATAATAATTCGTTTCAATGAAACATAATTTAATCATTCTTGAATTACTATAGTTCCAGGGTCTAACTATCATCAGGTGTGAAAATCGAAAAAAATTTACATATGGATTACCACACATAGGCTTAACTAAAACTAATTATAAACTCTTTATTATCATTACAAGGATTGACGCAACAATTTTAAATTTTTTAAATAAACTTGGAAATTAGTTCTGAATATTTCATTTTAATAAAAAAAAAACCATGTGCCACCCCACATGTCAATAGTCTCATAGCTGAATTCAAATACAGTTTGCTATGTATGATAAATTTGAACGTCATTGAAATATAATGACCAATGTAACATCTCAAAAATTTTGAAGAAATTATGTAAGATGATTAACATTATAATATGATAGAATAGTTTTAAAATAAAAATAAAGTTATAAGTTTACAGTCATCTAAAAATTGACCATAAATTTAAACTTTACTTACAAAGGAGTTTCTCAAAATATAGGGTACAACTAAAGAAAGTCCTAAGCACTAGGCGGCTGCACCTTCTTTATTCTCAGTGCTTGCTTCAAGGGCACATCATCAGCTACTGCTCACATCCAAAGGATTGGATAATCATCGCAAGGAGGAAGGCAAACACATACAACACACACAATGCAAGGGTAAACTAGGTATAAAAGCATGCAAGATAAGTCCATATTTAAACTGACATATACATAACAACATGCACACAAGCAATCAAGTAAACATTCTATCAGATTATACATGAAATGAAACTAACTATCATGTTATACAATCACACACACAACATACAAAGACCATAACACCATACAGACTAAGATCGAACACATTTTGTTGATACCAATGATCGACCGTGTGATTTGACCATCCGGACTAGTATGAAATGTCGAGTTCCAGGGGTTTGTGCACTTGTAGTGGCCCTACTGCTTTGCAAAGCCATTGCCGAGGGGTTTCACCCGACCACACACAAGTGTAAGCCCTTTACCGTGCAATAGGCCTTCCAAGAAGCGCCTACACTAGGACCTCTTGCTATTCTCACCACATGACTCATCACTCTCTACTTGAGCTTGGATGATCATTAGAATGTCAGGATAAACCCCGTCAGGAACTCCGGCCATTCATACGGTCAATCACAACAAAGTACAGGGCACCATCATGTAACCTCCCTTGAGGATCATGGAATTACGTCCATCAATCATACTTTTAAATTTGAAACACAACTTATGATTTTCAAAGTTCATACACTTTTACATAATTATACATTGTCATTTGAATCTATACAGATCATATATATAATTCATTCATACTCAGACATTACATACTTTCGCAGAAACATCATTTATTAATACAAATTTCTTTATAGCATTTTATTACCAACACTTACTTAATTTAAAAAGCTTGGAGACCCTCACCAATGGATCCGGAAGGGTCAAACCCCCCCCTCCCCAGAACGACCTAAAGAACGTCCAAAACGGACGCCCGGAACCCCCAAAACGTCAAAAACATTAAAAACACTCAATCTGTCGCAGAAAATTCGCTAAACGCACACCTTATGGTGCGCTGTGCGAATTTTTCCTTCCAGTAACCCTTCGCAGAGCGCACAGAGTGCGCTAGGCGACTCTGCATAATCTGCAGCGCGAAATTCTGCAGATTTGAGGAACTCACACACCCAAAACTTACTCTAGGCCATTTGGTGAATTTCTAACACTCCAAATTCGAAGTATAGGTTGAATTAAACTTGTCTAAAGGTTCACACACACTCCTAACATCAATCTCTAGTAATTATGCATCAATTTAGATCTAATAACTTCGATTTCATTTACTTAGAGATTCAAATTCTAATTTACCCTTTGAAAACTATTTCTAACCATTTTAGTGTCTCTAATAGGTCACAATTGACTTGTATGAACTACCTAAACCAACTCACACAACCTGGTATACCTATTTCTCAATTTGACTACCTTGGTTCCTCTAACAGGACCCTAAACACCTAATTTTCCTTGAAATACTGATCTGATAACTTAATTCCACTAACTTAACTTCATTCAGCCACTCACAATCAACATCAAACTCTGCATACCAGTTCATAAGCATAATTTCAGAATCACAGTATTTGATGAACATAAGGCCAGTTGATTTCACATACAAAATTCCTAAATCTAGTACAAACAACACCAATGAACAAAGCAGAACATACATGCATTCAGTTTAATATTTCTAATAACATTCTAACACCAATTACCCTAATACACAAAATAATTAAGAAATGTCCAGCTTCCTTTACCTCTGGTTGAAGCAATCCAGTTCACAGGATGACAACACAACACCTTTGCACCGAGAGAAACTTCTAAAAGGACCTATAAATCACCAATTGGTGATAGAAAACATTTTTAGAACATGATTGAAGCTAGAATTTGAGGGAAGAGTGAAATGAGCAACATGCAACAAGACCTATTGCATGATCATGGCCCTAAAGTTTCATGGAAATTGGAAATTCAACTTACCAGTTGAAGATTTGGAAAAATTGATCGGTTAAGAATGATGTTCTTGAAACCTGGAACGCCTAGACAATTTCTACACAAAATTCAACGGTTCCATCTTGTGCAAGGATACAAAGAGGTTAGAGAAGAAGGAAAGAGCTTGGAGCAAGTTTCCAGAGAGTATAGTTTGGTTACAATTGGAAATAAAAGGAACTGAGAAACATGCATTTCTATAAAATAGTTTTTATTTTAAAAAAAATTAGTTTCCTCCTATCCACTGATGCCACATATCCACTCTCTTTAAATTACCCTTTTCTCAGTCCTTACAACCAAAACCAATGTTTCTAAAAGTACATGGACCAAATAATATCAAAGTTTTGATTACGGACCATTTCTAATTTTTATAAGGACAATGATACTTAGACAACATTTTTTTGACAACATTTGAACATCATTTATGTGTCATTCTATGATTGGTCATGATAGTGTATATGATTATTATTATTGATTGTGAAATAATTTTGGACCAATTACAGAATGACACGTAAATGATGTTCAAATGTTGTCAAAAAAATGTTGTCTAAGTATCATTATCCTTTTTATAATACTTCACATACTAAAAAAATATTTATCTTATTAATTGTATTTTTTGTTATATTTAATTTAACATTTTATTATTTATTAACATTAAAGAAGATGTTTCATAAAAGAGATATAAATTCACCTAACTTAATTTCCATAAATTTTTATTATAATATACATAATTTGAAATTTTTAAAGAAATCACGTTATAAGAAAATCCTTAAATAATGATAAATATAACTAGTTATTTTTTTACGACAATTAACAATTATTTAAAGATTTTCCTGTAACGTTAAGACACTATATATACTCTCATGATGTACATTCCTTTCTTTCTGTCTTTCTATATATATATATATATATATATATATATATATATATATATATATATATATTTTACATATATTATTTAATATGTAAAATCTTCTTTAAAGACTATGACGTATTGAATTTGAATCAGATTCTGGGGAATGTTGGTCTTTATATGAAATTGTATAAAGTTGGCATGAATGAAGATGCTACCTAAACAAAGAATTATAGTTATTGACTGCGTACACGAGAGAAATACATGAGGATCAGTTTTGCAAAGTAAAAAACCTAAGATGAAGAACATTTATTGTCTAAGAAATGAGAGTATAATAATAATATTTTAAATTAAATATAATTATAATGTTTAATTTTTATATGAAGTTATTATATTCTATCATATTATCAGATAATGTTAATCAGCCTTTGTCTTACATATTTATTGTACTAGTCTCATATTACATGTGAGTAAAAATACGAAAAAGCTATACTAATCTTATAATTGCCATGGATGTCTTTACAGTTGAATGAGGTTCAATGAAGCTAAGAATATTCATTCATATTATGATCCATTAATGACTGTCGTCAAATTAAATAATTTATTTTATCTATTTAACTTTTAATTTGTGTTAATAAAAAATGTAAAAATAAATAAATAAATAATAATGTAAAATCATGTATGTTGGATAAATCATCATTTTATCTTTAAAGTATAAATTACTCCTTATTTAGTTCTTTAAAAAAAAATATTTTGGTAAAAATTTATGTTTTAATTTTTTAAGAGTTAAATATGTAAGGAGTCAAAAAATACTGTTAAAAGTAGATAAATGTCTTAAAATAACGAGACTGATCACTTAGTATTAAAATAAGCCAACCTTATAAATAGAAATTTAAAACACTCAGCTCATTATATCAGTACGTTCTATCTCTCTAAAAACACTATTCTCTACCTTTCCTCTCCCTTCTCTCTAGATTTTCTCACTGGAGGTTCATTTGTTTGACGATCAGAAGACATTTATGTGATCTTGGAGTCAAGGGCTTTTTGTTTCACCGATCGGTCGGGTGGGAAAAGCTGGTAAGTTTCGTTCTCTCATTCTTGGTGATTTCTGGTTTTTGATGCATGGAAGAAATGATTATGTTTGCATGCATTCTGTAGTCTCCTTCTTCCCTTTCTAATTTCATTTTGATTCTACAGTTGGTCTTCTTTCATCAGTTGGGGGTTCATAAGTGTTCTTAGGATTTTCGTAAGATAAAAGCAATTTTTGGAGGTTGTAGGAGTTGTCCGATTCTGTCAAAAGGTAAGGAAGTTAGACATTTCTTTTATTTGTTTTCGTTGCTGGTGTATGTTAGGGAATAGATAAATTCTAAACTGTATGTGCTGGAATGATATTTTATGACATATATAATTATGGTGTGATTTGATTACTTCAGTATTAATAGGTGTTTAGATAATTGGATCTGTGTTGGAGTATAGAATGATGAATTGAGTTTGTGTTCTATTTGAAATGATACCAATGTTGTGGTTAGATGTTTTGTGCTGAAGAAATATGTTATAAGAATGTTAGTTAAAAGCTGAAATGGTTTATAATTGTTCTTTTAAGTCTTGAGAGGAAGTGAGGTAGTAATTTTGAGTAATTGGGGTTTTGTGTGTAATTGGTCTGTATAGGGGGCTTTGGTAAGTCCAATATGACTGAGTTGAGTTTTTAGAATGGTCAAAAACATGTTCCAAGTGGTAGATTTTGATTTGGGTCCCTAAGTTGATGAAATTGAGGTTTTAGAGTAGGAATTTGGTATAAACACTTTAGATTAATGATTAGGGATGTTTAGAATCGCTTAGACAAGTTTAATTAGGTATATTATACAATCTAGGAGTGTTAGAAGTTGGGAAAAATAGTTAGAATTGGTTTTGGATGGTTGAGTTGCATAATTCTACAGAATTTCATTCTGCAGATTATGCAAACTCGCTGAGCGAAAGAATTCGCACAGCGAGTCACCCTGGCGAGAGGCTCTCTGCCAAGGCATTCGCACAGCGAATTGGTGCACTGTGCGAATGGCTAGAGAGGGTTGCTCTCTGTTTGGTGATTCGCATAGCGAATCTAGGCGCTGTGCGACTGATGGTTGCTTGGGAAAATACTAGTTTAATTTGAATAACGAATTTGGGCGCTATGCGAAGGGTTATGGTCTGTTACTGTGTAGCAGAATTTCCAGTTTAGTTGAGCCCACAAGCTTGGTGCGCTGAGCGAATAGGCTTTAGCTGAGCACATAGGCTTGGTGCGCTGAGCGAATGGGTTTTAGCTGAGCGCACAAACTCGGTGCGTTGAGCGAGAGGTGAGTGAGCAGAACCCACTGTTTTTGTTTTCGCACAGCGAGAAAGGTGCGCTGAGCGACTTGTCCAGAACCTGTTTTTATTCTTTTTATCCATGTTTTCTGATAACCTTGAGCTATATTTTGATTATTAGAATTGTGTAGAAGTATCTATGATATTGTATGATATGGTATTATGGTATTTGGTTGTTCATGTCTTGAGTTAAGCTTTAAAGTGAAAGTATGGTTGATGGACGTAATTCCATGCCCTATGTTTTGTTGTGATTGACCATATGAATGGCCAGAGTGTCCTTATGGGGTTTATCCTGACATTCTAATGATCATCCATGTTCAAGTAGAGAGTGATGAGTCATAGGGTGAGAATAGCAGGAGGTCCTAGCCCATAGGTTTGGGTGAATTAACGAACTAACCTCAGGTGGCAGCTGATGGTTTTCCAATTACTACATCATCCGGGTGCACAAATCCCTGAAATTTGACATTTCATACTAGTCTGGATGGTCAAATCACATGGTCGGTCATTGGTATCAAAGTAATGCATTCGATCATAGTCTGTATTGTGTTTTTGGTCCTTGCATGCTTGAAATGCTCAGTTGTTACATGCTTATGTATTGGTTAAATTGGTATGGGTTGTATGATCAATTAAATTACTCTAGCTTACCCTTACTTTTGTGTTTGTCTGTCTTTGTTTGTTTTCTCTTTTGCGATGATCACCTGATTGGTGTGAGCTTAGGGAGAATTTTGTTTTAATTACTTCAACGATAGGTGATCAAGAGGATTCAGTAGAGAAGTCGAATGAATCTACAGGTGTAAATAATGTCTAGTATTTTATAGAAGTTAATTCATCATATATGTAATATTCATTTTAGTAGTATTTTTCTATTAAAAATGAAATGTTACAAAATATGTTTTTAATTTTTAAACATAAGTGTGAAATTTGAATTTGTCTTTATTTTAAATTTTGATTTATTTTATTCTTAAACTTTAAAAATAATTAAATATAATCATTTTAATATAAAAATGTTAATTTTTCTTATGTGTTAAATGGTGTTTCATATTTTCATTTGAATTATTTACACAATTTATTTTAACTTTTGTCTTTTCTCTTAATTGAGTAATCATTCATCTTGTTAATAACTTGATTTGCAAAGGATAAAAGCTATATAGTTTTTTTCTTACTCAAACTAGCATTTATAATCTGAGAAATGACTAATATCATTTGCATAAACAATTTAATACTTTAACAATAGTGTCCTTTGGAAGTTACATCAAACGGTCATTTTATTGCTAAAGCAATGTACCTACTCATACAAATTAAGTTTGATTTTTAATTGAACTAAAAACAAACTTTTCTTTTACTTTCAAACATTTTTTCTCAATAATTTTTTTTTCAATAAAAACAGTCAATTTTTATAATAATAATTCATTCAAATAATAAAATTACAACTTTCAAAAACTATATAAACCTAATTTACTCATCAATTGTATCACATAAACAACACAAAACTTAAGGATTTTTCGCATATCTTATTTATCCACAAAATGCTCAATATCATCAAAAGACGACTGATGATTTCAATCTAATGCCCTATAGTTCATCCACATTTATCTATAACCTAGAATTTTCAAAGGCTTAAGATAGTTTTAGTTAACTTCTTTAACTTCCAAAAATATTGTATCATTCAAAAGAATTACTCAGGAGACACATGAACCTGATTAAAAAGTCAAATACATCATTACACAACTAACCTACCCGAAATACATCTTTCCTAATAATTATATCGTACGTGGGAGTATCTAATTCATGCATGCAAAACCGAAAGACTGAAATCCAAAATCTAGAGAAAAAGAAAGACTTAAGTATTATATGAATATTGAGATTGAACCATTCAAAATAAAATATTTAACTAGCCTAAATTGTGTGAAATGTATAACACTTATACTACCCTGTTAAAATTCGTAACATCATTTTGTTATTCATTTAAGAACCAATTTCTCATAAACTAGATTATATAAGAAGTTATTTTCAGGTACATTTTACATATTTGGAATTGAATTGGATTTTTCAGTTATTCTAAAGAGTAATATCTGATGCAGAGATAAATCGGTTTATCCCAAATAGATTTCATGACTTTAACGTTCGTATAAAGTTTTATTTCTCTGCAAGAAGAAAAGAATGGTTACGAAGCCCCACAAAGTTATGGATTACAAACACACTATTCTTTACATTACTGCAGTTAGTCCTTGACATGCTCCTCCATTCTATCAAGAAACTATGGCCAATTATGCAATTGCAGAGTGCACTATCACGCCTGAAAAGGATGTACATACTATGGTTTAGAAAAACGTTTCATGAAGATCCAAGGCATAATATCTATACAAGAGAGAGAGAGAGAGAGAGAGAAATTAAAGGAGATGTTTTACGTAGAGAGAAATTACACCCAAAATATTTTTTGAAATACACCTATTATATATTTCTTATTTGTTTTTATCTCTTTCCTTTCATCACATTATATATCCAATTTTTTTTCTTTTATTTATTTTTCTCTCTAGGTGTAGATTAATTTTCTGAATATTCATGAAACATTTTCCAAAAATAAAGAAGAGAGTGTTAGTAAAATAGGAGTGTTATCAACCATATAAGCTCAACAGATGAAGCCCAAGCTGGACATAGAACCCAGGTAAAAAAATGGAGGAACAAGTCGGAAACGACCAATATGAAATACTATGCATTGTGCTATAAGGAAACAAAAAAAATATATTAGATAAAATAACCTGCGGGTTAATAGTTTAAAACATACCTATAATGAAGATCCTTGACCATGTCCTTCAATAGAAAGTTAAACACTATTTCACAGCAGTGAAAGTAAATTTCAGTTTTAAGCCTTTCAGACTCCCATGTAGAATGAAATGGTAGAAATAACTGACATAATTTAGAATACATTTCACATCCACACAAATCCTCACAGACAATTGTACTCTACCGCAAACTAATAGCTTATGTGAACGCAAAACAAGCAGAACGTTGGGTTGCTTATTAGGCTTTTTTTTCTACAAAATCAAGGAACAAAAGCTCTGAAGCTACTTTCACAATAGATATGGTTTATGAGTCGAAAATTCATTCACTAATGGAAAATAATTCAAATAGATCTGTGTAATTGGAACATTCGATGAAGATATAAAGTTATTTAGAAACAATGTTTAGTGTATTTGCAACTCAAAACGAGATTCTGCCCTTTACTGTTGCAGAAAAGAATCCTGAAATTCGAATACGGACATTTTTTCATTAAACCGTGAGAAAAATTAGCAGTGGTAAATAGGGTATCTATCTGTAGGAATGTGATCCAAAGGACCTTAGTTTTGGGGTAAAGCGAATGATATAATTTTTTAAACGAAGATAAACACCAAAATTAGCCATGCTTACACAACTAAAACTTCGGAAAAAATATCAAATGACTACCTTATTTCAATAATAAAAATACCATAAATAGGATCCAATTAATAACTTTCCTCTTCTCCCAAGCCAATCTAAAACCGTTTATAAAATACATTTTTTCGATTGAACAGACATTGGAACACTTACGCTCTTTCCATTTACTGCACAAAACTGTTCTTTACCGTAGCCTAATGACCTAAAATCAAATGGTAAGGCCTTGTGGGGCAGCAGCTACAGGTGCCTTGGGCTTTGGTTTTTCCACCACAATGGCCTGCGTGGTCAACACCATTCCAGCAACTGAAGCAGCATTCTGCAACGCACACCTTGTAACCTTGGCAGGGTCGATAACTCCTGCATCTACTAAATTCTCATACCTGTCTACCATAGCATTGTAACCAACCTCCCATTCACCATTCTTTATCTTCTCCACAACAACTTCACCTTCTATTCCAGCATTTTGAGCAATCAATGCAGCAGGTGCTACCAGAGCCTATATTGTACATGTAAAGGCAGAAGGATTAGCATTCATACTATTTTTTTAGATTTATATCACGGTATCACATGATATATTAAGCTTATTGAGATTATAAACATAAACAGAAGTCACATTCGCCCAAATTTATCTAAGGAGAAAAGATAAATTTTATCTTGATTATGTAGATACCATTTTCCACTAGAGGCATCTGAGATGTGAAGGGATTTCAACAAGTATCTCAACTAATAAGTTTCAGCTGGAATGGGATTGTAGCTTGCAATTATTGCGGAACGTCTTGTGAAAGCAATAATTACACCATACTCGTCCATGAATGTGCAAATTTATAAAGAATGTGAAAGTTAATAATTATTCTTACCTTTTGCACAATATCAGCTCCTAGCCTTTCGTCTGCATCCTCAAGCCTGTCCTTGATTGCTGGGACATGAGTGGAGAGATGAACCAATGCAGTACCTCCACCAGGGACAATACCTTCCTCAATGGCAGCAAAAGTTGCATTCTTCGCATCCTCAATTCGTAGTTTTCGATCCTCGAGTTCAGTTTCTGTAGCAGCACCAACCTTGATGACAGCAACTCCACCAGACAATTTGGCTATCCTCTCAGCCAGTTTTTCAGTATCATACACTGAGTCCGTCTCTGACAGCTCCTTCTTTAACTGAGCAATTCTGGCTTGCAATTCATCCTTTGTTGCCGCATCAGCAATGATAGTAGTAGAATCCTTGCTGATGGTCACTTTCCGAGCCAAACCAAGCTGCTCCACCGAGGTGCTTTCAACAAGCAATCCCAGATCACTCGCTTGGAACTCAGCACCTAGCAGTTCAACGTGCACAGTTGTCGACAAAGTATCTCAAGAAAAAAGCAAATAAAATACAAAAAATACTACAAAATGATCTTTGACAACAAATTTGTGTTTCCTGCTTATAGATGTACTTTATTACAGACATCGAAAATGTGTCAGTTCCTACTTATAGAATAAACTTTGAACATGATTATAACGTCCGTGCTCAGACAATATGAACAACATTAACAAATCATCAACATTAGCCACAAAATAACGTCTGTGCTCAGACAATATCCAACTACAAACTTAAAACATATGTAAGTTCACATACCAGTCAATATAGCAATGTCTTGAAGGAGGGCCTTTCGCCGCTCACCAAACCCAGGAGCTTTGATGGCAGCAACGTTAAGGATACCACGCAGCTTATTGACAACAAGTGTGGCCAAGGCCTCACCGGTGACATCCTCAGCAATGATAAGCAAAGGTGCTCTCAATTGAGTGGTTTTCTCCAACAATGGAATTATGTCTTTTATTGCTGAAATCTTCTGATCCGTAACCAACACTCTAGCATTCTCAAATTCAACAATCAACTTCTCAGGGTTTGTAACGAATTGAGGTGAGATATACCCTCTGTCAATCTACAAGATTAAAGCCGTACAATTAGACTCAAACAAGACAAAACTTTGGCCCTATTTAGATAAACTTAACAAAAGAAACATCAGTTAAACTTATGTGTGTAAGAGAGCTTCAATAGATTAAAGAGTATAAATTGATTTTAACTTATTAAAATAAAATTCACGGTGTCTTCTTATTTTATTTTACAAGTACTTATTGAAAAGTTTATCTTCTATTATCATTATTCTGCATAGAAGTCGCACCTCCATTCCTTCTTCAACTTCAACCGTCGTCTCAAATGAAGACGAAGACTCAATGGACAAAACACCATCAGGTCCAACCTTATCAATTGCTTCCGCAATCATTTGCCCGATCAACTCATCATTCCCAGCAGAAATAGATGCAACAGCTGCCACAACACCAACAAAACACATAAATAGAAGCTCTTAAAGCAGCATCTACCAAGCAACAACATAAGCAATACCAATATTAGAACAATACCTTTGATATCATCTCCACCTTTGACAGGCCTTGCTTTCTTCTCCAACTCCTCCACCAATCCCAGCACAGTTTTGTCAATTCCTCTTTTAAGAGACACGGGATTTGCCCCAGAAGTCACACTGAGAAGCCCCAGCTTAATAATTTCGCGAGCAAGAACCGAAGCCGTGGTTGTCCCATCACCCGCAGAGTCATTGGTCTTACTAGCAACCTTAATTGACATTTTCGCAGTCGTTAGTCTTACTAGCAACCTTAATTAACATTATTCCAAAAAAAAAATCTAAAAACACCAACAACAACAAAAACAACCATAACATTCACGAACCTCTCTAATAAGAGCTGCACCGGCATTCTCCATGGCATCGGGAAGCTCGATAGCGCGAGCAATGGTAACACCATCGTTAACCACTTTTGGACTTCCAAACTCATCCAACACAACATTTCTCCCTAAACAATTTGCAAGCAATGAAATAATCATTAATCTCTGTACTACATAACAAACATAACAAAACAAATCTGGATTTACAAAAAAGCCCACCTCTCGGCCCAAGAGTGAGTCCAACGGCGTCGGCTAGCTTGTCAATGCCGGCCTGAAGCGCAGCCCGGGAACTTTGGTCAAACGCAATCTCCTTCGCGGAGGCCTTCACCGCGAAACGGTTATTCTGTTGCCGGTAATTCACTCTTCCGTTCTGGTTGACTCTTCGGGTGAGAGACTATAAAAGAAGAAGAAAAAAAATCAAAACCGATTAATTACAGGCAGATAGAGAGATGAACAGAAAATCTAGGATGTTAGTTGTTACGAGGAAAATGGAATTGAGTTGAATTTGGAGAAGGAACCTGGCGGTTAGGGGAACGTAGAATAGAAGCTGAAGAGAGAGCGTTTGCAGAGGCCATGGTGTGGAGTGAAAGGAAATGGATAAGGGAATACACTGAAACAGAGTGAAGAGGATTAGGGTTTGGGCTTTTATGGAGAGGGTGGGGTTCTAGAAAATTCCACCTATTCCAGAACCGTTGAGGAGGCTCTTGTTAAAGCAAATTGCAACCTTGTATTTGTCGCTTACTATTATTAACTACATCAGGTAAGAAAAGAAAACCATTTCCTAAAAGTAAAATCGATTTTATTAACGTAATATTTATCTTTTTACACAATTTTATTTGCTCAAATTAGGATTTTTTAATGCGAGAAATGTAATTTGTTAACTGATTATTATTAAAATATAATATGTGTACCCGGTCAATAAATTATGAAGTAGTTACAGTTTTTTCTGTTAATTAGTTATTACAATTGTATTATTTTGTATTTTACTTATTTCACATTTTAAATAGCGAGAAGTTCTTCCGAATTACTATATGCTGTTTTAGAATCATAACATAATCGTCATCATAAAAAAATTTTGAATTCTAAAATAATAAAGTTCACTGAAAGAATAATAATAAAATAAAAGTAACGCAAATAATAATATTATAAAAAATTGTGACAAGAATAATAATAATATCACGTGAAAATATTGTAATACAACCTAGTAGACTTAACCACTAACTCTTTTATTAAATCTAGGTTTAATTATGTCTTAGGTTTTTATTTTCGGACGAAAATAACTTATTTTTCAATTTTTATTTGTTTTAATTAGATTTTTATTTTTAAAGATGTGATATAATATCGTATATTTGAAATTTTGATATAATTTATTCTTTTTTATTATTATTTTATTAACAATATTATAAATGTATCACGTGTCACTTTATATTTTGTTATTTTTTTAATTTAAAAAAATTGACATATTTTAAGTTAGTGTTGTATGACAATGTTATGCAACATAGGCACGTTTTAGTGTTAGTATCCAATGCCATTATTTTAATTCAAATTTAGTTTCAATTTTTTTTTTAAATAATTTTATTTTTTTTAAATTAAGATCAAATTTAATTTTTATATAAATATTATACCGATATTTTTATTAAATATTTTTAAAATTATTTTTAAGCTATGTTTAAAAGTATTTTTAACAAGATTAAGTTTAGTTAAGTTTATATTTTACATTAAATTTTATTTAAATTGTTTTAATAAGTTTAAATATATTTATACTGATATTTTATTACATCCTATTTTAATATTGTTTTTTATTTGAAATTATATTTCAAATAATTGTATATAAATTTATAAAAAAAATAATATAACATTTAATAATTTCTATACAAATATTAGAGTGGTTTAAAAATAAGTCTAGAAATATTTAATTAAAATGTTAATTTTAATGAGAATATAGTATAATATTTATATAAAAATTAAATTTAGTTTCAATTTAGGATAAAATTGTTTCATTAAAAAAATTAGACTGAATTTAATCAAAATAACAAATAAAAGGATTAGCTTCTCTAAACTCACATATATTGAAAAAATCAAACAGAGTTTACATTTTTATATAACAAGTAATTGTTTCCATAAGCTATCCTAGAGAGTTTTTGAACAAGTTAAAAATAGTCTAGGCATACATCATAAATTCTCCTAAACATTGCACAATAGTTGTCATAAGTTATCATTTTGTAAATATGTTCTTCCAACTAGCCTATAAATGTTATTTTATCTTTTAGACATTGTGTTTGGCCCACCTTATGCCTTTAAGTTGAGGAGAAAGAAACTCAAAATGTAACTACTCTAAACATGACATAAATATTAAGGGGGAACCATGCAATAGTTCTTATACATGAGGCTATAAGTGTACTTGATAATGTGTGAAAGATCTTGGTCCAAGAAGCATTCGAGAAGATAATGGTTGGAAGAACATGCATAATAGTGGCTCAAAGCCTCTTTGTGATAAAGAAATCTAACTACATTGATGTGATTAAGAACAATAAGGTTCACATAACGAATTGATTTCACTCAGATGTGATGGTGCATACAATGCTATAGTTAAATTGCAAAGTGGTAACTCCCTTAGATAAAATTTATTAGTAGTTGTAAAATATGGTAGATTATTTTTTCTCTTTTACTTTGCTAAGACAATAACTTACATGTTAGCATGACAATTTTTGCTGGTTTTTCTTAGTTCATATTGTACTTGAATTTGAATTTTAATGTGTATACTTATTATATTTTGGTATAAATTTAAATGTAGTTATCTATATATCACTTTTCAATTTGATGAGCATTATATCTATTTATGTATAACTTCATCAAACATAGATAAACAAATACAATAAATGTAAATAACTATGGTTGAAAAAATATATATGAATGCATAAATTTAAAATTTATGATACTTTACAAGGTTTTGAAACCTATGGTAGTTTATGAAAGTTATGAAAGTAATGATAATTTAGGGAGAATTTGAAACCCATGATAATTTTTAAACCCATAAAACTTAACAAAGGTTTTAAAACCTCCCTTAGATACTAGAAGATAGAAAATCCGACAATTTATTAGTGTTTTGAGGGTTTGAAAAAACGTCAACAAACACATTCCTAATTAATGGTTTACTAGGGAAAATTATAACCCTGTGGATATTGTAAAAGCAAGCCTCTATTAAAACTATTTTTTCTTGTAGTGAGTGAAAGATCATACTTGTATGAACGAAAAATCAAGTGGTATGAAAATTTCCAAACCTCAAACCATATTATAGATGTGTATGTTAAACCGTATAATGAATGCTTTAATTTGTAAACATTATAATTTTAAACATAGAGTTTTATCAATTAGTCTTTTTAAACATTTGAATTTAATGCAAACTTTCGGTAAAAACATTTAAAGGATTAGAGTTTTTGTTAGTAAGGTTTAGACTTGTCACTAAGGAATCAGGGCTTGTCACAATGTAAATGCTAGAGTAACCATTGGAAGTATATTGTTTAGTGTTTTCACATTGAATTGGAACATGAAATCCAACCCCAATGAAGTATCATTAATTTCGTAAATTTAATTACTTACTAGAATTTAGAATTTTTTCTTAAAGTTCATTATTTCAAAGTTCTTTAGCCTCAATCAATAAATAAATATGGTTTCACTAAACAAACATGAGTTTTTTGAGAAAACAATATTTGAACTTTTCACTTTATTACTTGTACGATTTGATACACTTATCTATATTATAACAATTGGAATAAATAGATTTATATCCAAATGAAAATAATTGTTTAATGGTGGGGATGACAAATAATTAATAAGGTAGAGGGTGGTAGATAATGCTCACACCAAAATCAGGGTGGTACAAGAGATTCTAATATAAGAGTTCTTACAACATCAAAGAAGATGTATTTTTTTCTTTCAACTACTCCATTTTGTTATGGTGTAGAAAGACAAGATCTTCAAGATAAAATACCATATTTTTTAAGAACTTATAGAATAAATTGGAAGCATATTCTCCCTTATTTTCAAAATGCACAATTTTGTAGGAAAATTGAGTCTTAACATAGGCATGAAAACAATATGAAGGCAGGGAATGCTTATCTTAAAAAATGGACCCATGTGAACAGACTATAGTGATCAATAAAATTTATAAAATATATATAATTAGAATGAGATGTAATGGGTAATATCCTTCATAAATCACTATAAATCATATCAAAAAGGTTGGTTTTCATTTGATTGATGAATCCAAAATGGAAAAAACTTACTTTTACCAAGTTTACATGAGGGCAATCAAATTGAACAACACTAAGAGATGGTGAAATGGTATTACCAAAAATACCATATTTCAATAAGTCAAGAAGAACATGAGTTTTGGTGACAAGGATGTTTATGCCTCTTTTTGAAATTAACTATAGCAGAATTATAGGAGACTAAATGCAAGAAAGGACACGGAGACAATGGAAAAAGACGTCCAACTTAGCCCCTTTTTGCTATTATCTTCCTTCATTGTTGATCTTGCATATGATAAATAGATTTTGAGAAAGGGCAGGGGAAATAAAATCTTTAGTTAAGGATGAGGAAATATCACTAATTGTTGTGATTAGTAAATTATTACCATTTGTAGTATGAATTTGTAGATTATCAGAGTATTTTGGGAGGTTGTAAGAGTATGAGTGGTGTTGGTCATATGATTAGATGTACTAGAGTCATAATACTAAGGAGAACATGAGTTAGAAGGTTCACCTAAAATTCCTAAAGCAAAAGCGCTGGAGTTACTATTTGTTGGACCATTTTAGGGGTCAAGTTATGCAGGAGCATGAGCATTATGAATGACAGAGCCAAGAGCAATAAAAGAACCAATAAAGGTTTTAAAAGTTTTTTAATTTTTCTTAGGTGGTCGTATTGGACATTCTTTAATGATGTGACCATCTTTTTTGTGGTAAGTATAAAACTTTTTAGGACTATGTAAAGTAAAGTATCCAAAACCTTTGCAACAAAAATATTGGATAACATGTAAGTCTCGTACTCAAGCAGTAGGAAGTGAGGTAGATTTTTGTTGGTTAATTTGTGCTTGAATTAAGAGACGTTGTTCTTCACGAAGAAGCTCACAAAGGGATGCATCCAAGGTGAGAACAATAGCCCTATTCATGAGATTGGATTAAAAACCCTCAAAATCATATCTCAATTTCATAAGAAATTGATCTATTTGAGTAGTTTCATGAACATTTTCTACTACAACTTAATTTTCACTAGACAAATTCAATCATGAGAGGATATCCACCTACAAATTCTTTTATACTCAAATTTGTAAGAATAGAAGAAAACATATAAATATAAGAGTGAGTATGAGATTTACTTAATACATTATGTGGGATGAATATGTATTTATAGGCTTTTGGGCCTTTCAATAAAGGTTGAGAAAACTAATTAAAATAAGTATCAGATATAGTAGATTTAAGAATGTCAAAGTGAGCCAAATTGGGGATTAAGCTAAAAATGAGTCAATTCAACTTAACTTATATTTTTTTGAGCTAATAGTTTTGTAACTTGACTCAATCAACCATGGGTTACTAGGTTGACTTACTTAAAGATATTTTCTTCTTTCAATTTATTTTATATATTTAATGTACTATAATCAAAGTTGATTGATTATTGTTTTATAGAAGTATAATCAAAGTATTAACCTAATTTATCAAACATTGTTATAAAGATAATGGTTAAATATTAAAGTATCAACCTATATAATTTGACAAACAAATAAATTAAACATCTAAATTATTCAAATATTATTAAACAACCTAAATTAGTAAATAATTATGATAAAAAATTGTGAAAAAATGATTAAAAAAACTACTAAAGAGTTGTTGTTACTTTCATATAAGCTCGAACTCCTAGTGAGTTAATTAAAACTCATTTTGACATCTCTAAATAGATTATTGAATACTTGCAAAAAATATCATCATTCACTTATAATTAATATTTCTTTATATATAAAAGATAAATAATTGATTATAATTATATCTCTTAATATGTAAAGGTATATATTCTATGTTAAACTAAAAAAATAGATTGAAAATTGTGTTTTTCTTAAAAAGAATTCTCATTTAAATAATGATAATATAATATGTATAATATTATAACAATTAATATGTTATAAATTTAATCTTTCAACTAATATTAAAGTCGTGTTGGCTTAACATGACTTCTATGTAAATGAAAGAATAGTACGAGTTCCACGTTACTTCAGCTTTAATCATTAATTAGTTCTAATCAAACATTATTTTAATTAGCTTTAATCATTATCTTTTTAATTTGATTTGAAATAAAATTATGTCAATTTTGATTAATTTATAAAAGTATGTTATCGTAGATGAATATTATAGTATTGGATATTATTTATATTAAAATGGTTATAATTTTGTTTGTGACGTCTTGCACTTTGTGAAATGTCATTGGTAATAAAAAAAGAATGTTCCAATATATTGTTGTTGCACGTTCTTTATGGATTGCTTAAAGAGCCTCATGTCATGTCACGGTGGTTTATCAAGAAATTTTATGGATAAATAGAAAACAAAAATTATTTTATACTATATATTTAATATAAAATTATATTTTGGATGATGGAGTCAAACTAGTTGTAAACTAAAAAACGTTTTTCCGTGGGTTTCCAAAGGACAGCATCACATCACAACCTACTAAATGGATGATAAAACATCTAATCCTGAAATGAATTTTCCTATAAATTCGACCTTTAATGTTATAAAATCCTTCAACTTAACAAACATAAGATATTGTAAGAATATATAAGAATTAATATTTCATTACCCCTCATAAGTTTTGTTTATTTCCCAATTTATACAAATTATATTTAACATAACTTTTATAAATAAAAAATCATCCCTTTAATTGATTTAAAAAAAATACAAAATATATATATATATATATATATATATATATATATATATATAAGTATTATTTTGTATTTAAAGCAATTAGCAGAGAGTTTTTATCACTTTTAAACATTTATCTATATACATGTTCACATTGAAACCTATGTATACTTAGTACACATGTTCACATTAAAGTATTTACTTCACATTATTCTCCATATATTTTTGTGCTTATTTGTGTAATGTCAATTTCATGAGTGCAAAAAGGGAAAATAACTATACATAGATAATTTTGGTATTAATGTTTTAATTAGAATTTAATTTTTATCTTAATAATTGTTTAATCAAAGTTTACATTAAATTCAAACAAATGTCACTAATTAAAATTCTTCTTCTTTAATTTAATTGATGAATTTAAAACCAAAAATATGTACAAAATTTAAGATTACACATACAAATGGTCTAAACAAAAGTCACATGAAATAATCAAATGTTATAAATTCAAGCCTAATTAACATTTATTCATCTTGTTTTATTTCGTGAATCATGAAAGAAAGGTTACTTATGGTTCATGCATATTTTTATCTGAAATCATGAAACGGTTTTTTCGTGAGTTCTTATATGCTTCCATGCTTGTGAGTTGTCAACATGATTTGTTACAGTGCCTAAAGAGAAGACAACTAAGATGTTTTAAGGAGCAACGTTTGAAACTCTTGGATTGAACAACTGCAGAGAAGACAACTAAGCTTCGTGTTCTTCAAAAACGTAAACTTGATTGCTACAACACTCACATTGCTTACTTGTCATGCCTGTTGCACCTGCAATTTCCTCAAACTTCTAAAAATACACCAACTTTCCTTCAAAGACCACCAAACATTGAAGAAAGCCTTTGAAGAACACTAAAAATGCTCATTTTGCTCAGGCTTTCTGGGGCGTTACAAAATCAGGCATTCATGGTTTTATCACATTCAGTCACAAGCCAAAAATTCAAGCTCAGATTATGCTTAAACCTTCCCAATTTGAAACTCTGAAGTGCTGAACTGTATGTCAAAGAGAATAAACTTGTATTAAATTAAAAACAATTCCTTATTTGTTAAAACAGTACTGCCATGGTAACTTATGTCAACTTTTAATATAAATCTTTATTACATAAAAATTACCAAAGCGAATCCTAATCCTAATAGAGAATAAAAAAAATTATTTAAAGAGCTACATCTAAAATTTGTCCATTTGAGCAACCATCCAACACAGAAGTCTGTCAATTAATAGGAATGACACTGCATTTTTTGCAAAAAAATTCTTACTGATCATCCAACTCGTTTTATGTGGTAAATAAGTAGTAAATTTTTTATGTTTAAGTCATTAAATACATTTATTGTTTTAATGAATACTTTCTTTATAAAATATTTTTTTTAAAAAATAGAAGGAGATGTTATATTACTGTATCGATAAACGTTTCTTGTGGTTAAGTGGGATGATTAGTATAAAGAGGGTTCAGTTTATCAGGTGTTGTTCACATCAGAGTTTAACGAAGCAAAAACCATGGCTTCTACAACCCCAGTTCCTCTTAAAGCCAGCAACACAAAGCTACCACCTCTAAGGGCAAAGAAGGATCGGCACACGAAGGTGAATGGCAGAGAAAGGCGTGTTCTTTTGCCACCTTTGTGTGCTGCTCGCATCTTCCAACTCACTCGTGAGCTTGGTTACAAGACTCACGGAGAAACCATAGGCTGGCTTCTGCGCCAGGCTGAACCCTCCATTATTTCTGCCACTGGCACTGGTATATCACCTTCCGTCGTTGAATTAACGTCATCGTCATCATCACCATCACCGTCTTCTTCCTCACTACCGATACTTCCACTACCTTCTGAGGACAACAACGTTGTTGTTGCTCAACATGCAAATTCGGTACACATGTCAATAGACAATGAGATCAATTCTAAAGAGACATTTCTGCCATTGGATTTCGATGTGTTTTCAAACTTTAATGTCGAGTTTTCTGCTGCTGAGATCGAAATGCTCCAATCATTGATGACCAGGTTGGGCTGAGTGTATAAGGTGGTCAAGGGATAAAAGAGAAAGAATGAAGTGATATCTATAGTTTTTCTTAATTATTTTTAATTACCAATTATACACAAAGTTAATCCATGTCTTGGTATTAATTAATATATATATATATATATATATATATATATATATTTATTTATTTATTTATTTATTTATTTATCGTTCAATTTGTTGCCCTAGTCACATGCGCTTACAATGTCCTGTTGTTTATTTTTTTCTTCTCTAAATTTTATCATTACTCATAAACAAACATATATAGTCATAAAATTATCACCGGAAATTTAATAAAAAAAACTCAGACAATAAAATATAATTTTACTCATCAAATAATTTGATTTAGTTTGTACCTTTTTCTTACTTTATAAATTAAAGAAAAAAAATTATATAGAATAGATCACGTCTTTTGTGCAACTAATTCATTAATGGTAAATATAGAATAAATTATATATTTTATTTGGGTTAAATATGTTTTTAGTCCTTATACTTTTGGGCGATTTTGGTTTTAGTCTATTTTCAAACTAAGGTACAATTTAGTCCTTCAACTTTAGAAAACTCTGATTTTAGTCATTTTTACCAAATTTTTTTAACTTTATTTGTTGTTTCAAGCACGTTTCATTATAGCATTTGGATTGTTTACACTGTTTGACACATTTTTGCTTCAATGTTAACTGAGAAACGCATTTAAAACAACAAATAAAATTAAAAAATTTTGGTAAAAAGGACTAAAACCAGAGTTTTCTAAAGTTAAAGGACTAAATTGTACCTTAGTTTAAAAATGAACTAAAACCAAAATCGCTCAAAAGTATAGGAACTAAAAACATATTTAACTCATTTTATTTTTATAAAAATTGTAAAGTACAATTTTGGTTTTGTAAAAATTTATATACTTTTTATTCTTTAATTTTGAAATACGTCAACTAAACAATAATTAAAGCACAATATTTTTATACTATTAAATAAGCATTGTAGTTTATATATATATATATATATACATACATATGTATGTATACATATGTATGTATATATATATATAAGTTCTGGATTGAAAGATGTTGAAATGTTATCGGTGAAAATTAAAATATGTAGTGTGAAGTTACAGATGAGGCATTTAAAGAAACCAAATTATGAGTGTGACACTTGTCTTAATTGCAACAGCATCCTAGCAAAAATGCATATGTTTTTGTATACATTGGTTTTGATTGGTAAATTTATAGGTTACATAAAGTGTATTCAATGATGATATCGGCATATGTTGTTTCCCTATACATAGCCAACTCTTCCTCTTTGTCGCCATTTCCTTTAGGAAAATGTGAATACGCAACTCATGCGCTTTCTTTCTCTCTCTTCATCTATATTCTGGTTCTCAATCCTCCATTGTCATCTTAGCCTCTATGTGTTATTATGATTCTTTTCATCATGAATCCAACCCTATGTACCTATAGTTTTTTCCCTTTCTTCTGATATAAATTAATAAATTCTTTCACATTGTAAATAATATATATGATGATGAATCTTCCTAACCAGACAAGGAAGGTTCCTTTTGTAACATTTGTTGTATTAATAAGCTTCATTGTTGGGCCAAAGCTAGTCTTTGGTCAGAGTAGTGACGGAGAAGGAGAAGCTGGTGGTGGTGGCGGTGGCGATGCCCTTCAGATATTAGCCCAAGATGTATATAGTGGCATGGCCAATTATACATCTGTGTTCAAGAAAGTAATAAAACAACAGTTGGGTTATTGCGTAGTTGATGTGTGAGTCCCATCATGAATGTTTTCATCACAAGCTATGAGCAAATACCTTTATTATTTTCTTAAATAATGTTGATTCAAATGTGCCGTTTTGTTTTCCTCCAGGGACGCTGATTGGAATGGGGCATTCAATTTCAGCAAAGATCTTACCTTTTTGACCATCTGTGCCCAGCAAATGAAAGGTTCTGCTTAATTACTTTCATTAAAAAATAGACTTCCATTGAGATGTTTGTGTAGATATGATAAACGCACAAAAGATTTCATGCACACACAAATGTAACACAAATATAAAGAATTTATATGATCATATCAGTATTGATGATGATGCAGGAGAAAAGTTGTTGTGGGGACCTTTTTGATACCATTTTGTGATACACCTTGCATGAATCTTTGTCAAGTTGTTTAGTTTTTTTCCCAAGTTTTTAGGATAATTTGTGTTTTGTTTTGGTATATTTAGGAGATATTACACAACGCATGTGCACAGAAGCAGAAATACTAGCTTATGGCCAAAGTTTTGCTGGTGGGAAGTCAAGATCCATCGTCTTGAAGCCCAACATAAATTGTAATTTGACCTCATGGGTTAATGGTTGTGAACCCGGATGGGGTTGTAAAGCTAATCAGAAAGTAGACATTGACAGTACCACGAAAGATATTCCTATTAGATCTTTAGATTGCCTACCTTGTTGTGAAGGGTTCTTTTGCCCTCGTGGTCTCACTTGCATGATACGTAAGCATTTATGTTCATACACCAACATCATACCATTAGTTATTGCTTTTATTTATCTATCTGCTATTGGCCTTGTCCACTAATGTGATATACACTCTGATAGGTTCAAACCAAAGAAAATTGTATATAAGTAGTCATGTGAATGTGTTTGGATGTTCTAATTTCATTCATTTGTTTCGTATTTTTGGTTTACTACTGAAGCTTGCCCATTGGGGTCTTATTGTCCTCTTGGAAACCTCAATAAGACTAGTGGAGTATGTGAACCGTAAGTCCGTCCCTTTTAGTTCTAATCGTTCTACATTCTTGTTTTTGGCACACTTTAATATTTATCAACAGAATCAATATGCAGATATCGTTATCAGCTACCTCCTGGAAAGCCTAACCATACTTGTGGTGGGGCAGATATCTGGGCAGATATTCAGAGTAGCAGTGAGGTATTCTGCTCACCAGGGTCGTTTTGTCCCTCTACAATTGTAAAAAATCCTTGCAATAAAGGGTATTAATATCTATTCCTGAAACTCTTAGTTTCTCACTGCTTATCATGTTACTGTATGTTTTTATAGACTCTGTTATAAAGCCCTTGTTTTACTTCTTATTTTCTCACGTCATTTGTATATTCTAAACTACTTTTATATATGAATTATAGGTATTATTGCAGAACAGGTTCTACTTCTCCAGAGCGTAAGTTGTCCAAGCCTATTAATTATTTGATCTTTCTAAGTTGATTTTAGTAGTAAGCATTCTCATTCTCTATTCTGAAGTTTAGGAAATCTGTACAATGTGAATGCAGGTGAGTTATTAGTTGTGTCAAGTATTCTCGAATAGAGGAGTTGACAAGCATGTTAACATATATATCACTCTTAATCTTTTGATATATCACTTTATTTTACAAGCAATATATTTGTTGGACATCATAGGTGTGAAATGTGGTATGAAATAACTCTGATGAATATTTCTCTCTCTCTCTCTCTCTCTCTCTTTGTCTCTCTCAGGGTGTTTCAAATTGGCAACTTGTGAGCCTAATTCAGCGAATCAAAATATTACTGCATATGGTGTCTTGATTTTTGTGAGTAATATTTACATATTTTTGTATTAAAAAGAACTACTTGTACATAAGTTATGCAGCTAAGACATACAACAAACAACAAAGTCATTATGAAGTGTGAACCATGATTTTGTTTAGTTTTACTTCAAAACGATCTTTGTTCTCATCATTTTGCAGTTCTATGCAACACCTCTTTTGCAAAGGGGACTAGTTTTGCTTGAAATAGGTTAACTTAAATATCCTTATCCCAAGCATATTTTTAATGGTAGAGTGTTACAGAATTAAAAAATTTCTAGATACAATTTTTAGCACGTTAAGGTTACAGGTCCATCATGATCCAATAGAACTAACTCTTAATTTTTCAACACAGGCTGGCTTGTGTTTTTTGCTTATTATCATATACAATTGTTCTGATCAAGTTCTTGCAACTCGAGAAAGAAGACAAGCAAGTACAAGAGAGAGGGCTGTTCAAAGTGTGAGAGAAACCCAAGCCCGTGAAAAATGGAAATCTGCGAAAGATATTGCTAAAAAGCATGCAGTGGGACTACAATCGCAACTATCACGTACATTTTCACGCAAAACTTCAAAGAAGCCAGAGTTGAAAGGTTTTGGTTCTAAACATTCAGAGTCTGCTATTCCACCTACTGGTAAAGGCAAGAAAAAAGATAAAAACAATCTCTCAAAAATACTAAATGATATTGAGCAAAACCCCGATAATCCAGAGGGGTTTAATGTTGAGATAGGAGATAAAAATGTGAAAAAGCAAGCACCAAGGGGCAAACAATTACATACTCAAAGTCAAATTTTCAAGTATGCATATGGTCAGATTGAAAAAGAAAAGGCTTTAGCAGAACAAAACAAAAACTTAACCTTTTCTGGAGTAATTTCAATGGCTAGTGATATTGAGATCAGGAAGAGACCTACTATTGAAGTTGCTTTTAAAGATTTAACCCTCACTTTGAAAGGGAAAAACAAACATTTATTGAGATGTGTAACCGGTAAACTATATCCTGGTAGAGTTTCAGCTGTCATGGGCCCATCCGGGGCTGGCAAAACAACATTTCTTTCTGCTTTAACTGGAAAAGCAACTGGATGTCACACGACTGGGCAAGTTCATGTAAATGGTCAGGAATCTTCTATCAGGTCATACAAGAAAATCATTGGGTTTGTGCCACAAGATGATATTGTGCATGGAAATTTGACAGTGGAGGAGAATTTATGGTTCAGTGCTCGATGCAGGTATATTATAATATGATAAGCATTTGTTCTCTACCACTACTTTTTATGTTAAACAAGTACGTTTTATAACATGTTCAGTTTAATTATTTAGATGCAACTTTCACAAGTTCTGTTGATAAAACGTTAATGAGTATATTGAACATGTTTTCTTTCTATCAGGTTTTCTCTTCTTACTTTTTTTACTATGTATGTCACTGTAGACTCCCAGCTGATCTACCAAAAGAAGAAAAGGTGTTAGTGGTTGAAAGAGTCATTGAGTCATTAGGTCTACAGGCAATACGAGATTCTTTAGTCGGAACAGTGGAGAAACGAGGAATCTCTGGAGGTCAAAGGAAAAGAGTAAACGTTGGATTGGAAATGGTCATGGAACCTTCCCTTCTAATTTTGGATGAACCCACATCTGGTTTGGATAGCTCATCTTCTCAATTGCTTCTAAGAGCACTTAGACGTGAAGCTCTTGAAGGTGTGAACATATGTATGGTCCTTCACCAACCGAGGTAATTTTCACAATTTTTCTATACAGATCAAAACACATCTTAAGTGAACCCCCAAGATTAGTCTCTTGGAATTTAATTCTAAGCCCTGGTTACTTCAATCCTCCACTTTTCTAGACCCTCTTTAAATCCATGACAGCAAAAATTCATTCACTTCTCTCCTTAATAAAAAAATATAGTATAAAAAGATAAATAGATGACTTTTTTCAAAGTTTAGAGCTGAATAAAAGTTTAGAAAATCTCATGAACTAGAGTGATAGACACTTACTAGTCTAACCTGTGAGTTTGCTAAAATGTACCTGATATATCACACAATGGTGTCATCTACTGAACATAATGCCTTTTTGTGCATGTGTGATCTCCAGTTACACCTTGTTCAAGATGTTTGACGATTTTATACTACTTGCAAAAGGAGGTCTTACAGTGTATCATGGACCAGTGAACAAAGTGGAAGAGTATTTCTCAAGCATGGGCATCAATGTCCCTGACCGTGTCAACCCTCCAGATTACTTCATTGACATTTTAGAAGGAATAGTAAAATTAAGCCCAAGCTTAGGAGTGACCTATAAACAACTACCTGTGAGATGGATGCTTCACAATGGGTACCCCGTGCCCATGGATATGCTACAGAGTGTTGAAGGAATGTCCGCCCCAAGTGGTGAAGGCTCATCAAGTGGAGCAGCAACTGGTGGAGAAGAAGAAGCACCCTCTTTTGCTGGAGAACTTTGGCAGGATGTCAAGTGCAATGTTGAGATGAAGAAGGATATCCTTCACATTAACTTCTTAGCTTCACATGATCTGTCCAATCGGGTTACACCAGGAGTGTTCAACCAATACAAGTACTTTCTTGGAAGGTAATAAATTACAAGAAGAGGGAGGGAATATTTCAATCAGTTTTCAGTTTTTTTTTTTTTTTTTTTTTATTTGATTTTGGTTCATTGCAGAGTGGGTAAGCAAAGACTAAGAGAAGCTAGAACACAGGCTGTGGATTTCTTGATTTTGCTACTAGCTGGCCTTTGCTTAGGTACACTTGCCAAAGTGAGTGATGAATCATTTGGAGCAACTGGTTACACATACACTGTGATAGCAGTATGTAAGTTTCATATTAATTTGTTAACCTGAAAAGTGCTAGTAATACACTCTTTAACACATACTTTTGAACACACCTTCCTCATCCATTGAAATTTATTAGAAATCACAAAATAATGAGTGTGACTCACTAAATCTGAACTAGGGTCCATCTAATAAAGTGATTTCTAATAGTAATAATACTAAGTGTGTTGAAATGAGTGTATTGCTAGCAATTTGTTGTTGTTGTTATTATTGATGTCAGGTTACCTACTTTGTAAGGTAACTGATGCTTTACTTGCAGCACTCCTTTCTAAGATTGCGGCTTTGAGATCATTCTCATTGGATAAGTTGCACTATTGGCGGGAAAGTTCTTCAGGCATGAGCAGTTTGGCTTACTTTCTATCAAAGGATACTGTTGACCATTTTAGCACAATTATCAAGCCACTAGTTTACCTTTCCATGTTCTATTTCTTCAACAATCCAAGATCATCAGTCGTAGATAACTATATTGTTCTACTATGTTTAGTCTATTGTGTCACTGGCATAGCTTATGTGTTAGCAATCTTCTTACAGCCAGGTCCAGCCCAACTGGTAAGCTTTTAAATCTGGTTCCACTTTACGTGATTTTGCTGTCTTCATTAATTTTACTTATTACAAGTAATTTGTGGCATCATGCAGTGGTCAGCTTTACTTCCAGTAGTTTTGACTCTTGTAGCAACCTATCAAAACGAAGAAGATAGCAAATATGTTAAATATCTGTCAGATTTGTGCTACACCAAGTGGGCTCTTGAAGCATTTGTAATATCAAATGCTAAAAGGTTTGACTTAATTATCAAATGCTAAAACATCCCTTGTTTTTTTCCATATGCTAATTTTAAAACGAGTTTCTCCCATGCAGATATGCTGGAGTTTGGTTAATAAGTCGATGTGGTGCTCTTTATTCTTCTGGGTATGATCTTAAACATTGGTATCAATGCTTAGGCCTTCTTATCGTGATGGGAATAATTAGTCGCATGCTGGCATTCTTCTGCATGATAACCTTCCAAAAGAAATAATTTCAACAGTTCCAATCCCTCTAGTTTCATCTTGGGCGAATTAAAGATGTTTTGTCCACAACATTGATTGGTGATACAGCTTGTAATCTGTGCCCGACAACTATGTAAAGTAGTAACATCAGATGAAAAAGTTTGGTAGAGCTAGTTTGATAAGTCTTAGGTGTGGATAACATTGCGTTGTTCTTGCTATTGAGCAAGTTGTGCATAAAGACTAAGCTTCAACAATTTTGAGTTTGACATTATCATTCATGACTCCATCACTCTGTTAGTGGTGACATTATCAATTAATTTGTATAGGTTTTTATTGTTCTATCTTTCAAGTACAGTTTCCTGATTGGTTGGTGGTAATAAACTGATAATTCGTGCTATAATATCTTAGTATGGAGTTTTGAACACATGATAATAACTCATTTCATTGAACAAGAAAAAGAATTTATTGTACTATATTGTCTTAGATTTAAAAGAATGTGAGATGTTTGCCGCTCATTGATGTAAAAAGTTAAAGCTTTTTTTTTTTTTTAAAGTTTACTTTGTTCCTTCCTACTTATCAACCATATCACCTTAATTATTCTAGCCTTTTGCACCTTCTCATATACTTTCTCTACTCCCTCGTACACTACAACCTTGTGTTTCCACTCCTATTGTTGTCCTTTTCATCTCGCCATTTTCCCTCCCTATCCAAAGAATTTTGGTATTCCAATATCTCAGCTATATACTTAAATTTCACTAATAATGACGTAGATGATTATCTTTTTAAAATTTAGATATTTAAGTGTCACTTTTATAATATTTTTATATTATGTTACATATACTATTGTTTTAAAAGTTATAAATTATTATTTGGAATAAATGTAACATCCCACCAAAAGTTATATCATATTATTATATCATATGTATATATAATCATTATAACTATTCAAAGTTCATAGACTATATATCCTCATCGTAACTCTAATATAATAAGATTGTAATCACCACTAAGAAGTCTATTCACTTCTACCTTTATTGTAGGATACATTTCATATTGATTCACTTTATTTTAATTTGTCTAATAGTTGACCCACCTTGCACAAGTACAGTGGATTAATTTGATTAATTAGTTCATCCCACATAATAATTGACTTGTGGGTTTGCGTTCAAGTCCGTATAAAAATATGTTAAAGATTTGTTTTCATAATTTTTATTATAAGTTATTAGTCCTTTTATATTATACTTCTCAGTATGAGTTTTTATGTTGGTTTTTAAAGAAAATGTTCATTGAAGTATGTCTAATAATTATACGAAGAAATGAAACAAAATATTCAAGAACTTATTTTTTGTTAAATATACTTTGATATTATTAACAATTAGTTTTATATGTCATTATTTTTAATATATTATTTCTCATAATTATTTTTTCATTAACTTATCCTTGTATTTGTATGTCTTTTGTTTCCTTTCTAATACGATGATTGTATATCTTTATAGGTTTAAATACTCTTTTAGTCTCTATTTTCGTCGATTTTGTTTACATGTGAGACTCATTTTTTTTAGATGTTCAATGTGATTTTTATTTTGGTAAAACTATATTCAATTTTGTCCTTTTTCATTATGTCATCAAAATTATTAACAGATGTGTGTTGTCACATATCAGTTCATGGGTTTTAATAATTTTTAAAAATTTTAATTTTTTTTAAATTTTTTCTTAATTGAAAAAAAAAAGTTACCCACGTGTCAAGTCAAGATTGTGTCATATGGTAATGTCAATGCCACATGTCAAGTTAGTGTTAGTGCCACGTGTTAAAATCAGTATTAGTGTCCTGAATATTAGTGTCACGTGTCAATGTCTTGTATACAGTCTTGATTTTCATTAATTTTGTTCAATTTAGTAACAAATTTTATTAATTTTATTTAATTGAGTCCCAATTTTAAATTATAGAAGGAAAATTCTTCATTATTTCTAAAATTAGATGAAAAATACTCCATTATTTTTAAATTTAGAAAAAAAAAATTAATTATTTTTTAAATTAGAAGAAAAATTCTTCATCATTTTTAAAGCTAGAAGGACAATTCTTCATTATTTTTAAAATTAGAAGGAAATTATTCATTATTTTTAAAATAAATCTTTTTCATTATTTTTAAAATTATAAGGAAACTTCTTCATTATTTTTAGGTTTAAACCCTTTAGTTGTCCCTATTTTTGTTCGGTTATCCCAATTTGGTCCCTTTCTTTTAAAGTTCCCCAATTGAGTCCTTATAACTCCTAATTTGAAGCAATTGAACCCCTGCCGTTAAAATTTGTTAACAGAGTTAAAATTGTGTATAGGTGGTGGGATGACGTGTCTAGTTACTTAAACCTGACATATTTAGAAGTGAAACGTGGCAAAATTCCCGATTCCTGCGATGTGACAGCCACCATGCGCCCCTGGCCACCATCAACGCCTTTCAGGCCACCGTAGAACCGTCGTTCCTCGTGCAGCACAACAACACCATCGTGAAGCATCTTCGCGAAGGCACAACCCAAATCACTGCTGCGAGTTCATCTTCTTCCTCAGGCCTCCAATATCCTCCACATCTTCACCATCTTCTTCTCCTTCACCACAGAACCACTACACCTTCGTCAGACAACCACCAACCTTTAAATCGTCCCCAATTCACACTTAACACCCAAACAGTGAAATCTCATTACGAAGAACCCTAAAACCCCAATCGCAAATTTCATTCTCAACCGTAAGCTTCATCTTTTTCCCTATGCATCAAGCCTGCAAAAGGAAACCCAAAAATCACAGCACCAGGGTCGTTTTCTCCTCCACTAAGAATCCAATTCCAAATCGCAACGGTGAAGAACCCGCATCAGAAAACGCAAAAACCCCTCCATTGCGAAAGCACTAAATCCGATCGCACCATCACCTTTATCTCGAACCAAAACCTTTCTTGCTCGAAATATTTAGGGTTCATCTTATTTTGCTCTAAAATACAATTTTTGAAATTGAATTTATAGAAACAAATCATGTTAGGGTTTTTACACATTCGATGTAATCTTTTGTATGCACGATTCCATGTTCAGTTCAATTTAATTGAAATAGCACATTTTTTTAATAGGTTTGATTTGGGTTTCCGATCAAATGGACGACGGCGAGCTCGATTTCTCGACGCAGGAACTGTTTTCGAGTCTGAACATGGGGGAGCCACCGACGACACGTGAGGTGGTGAAGAAGTTGTAGAACCAGGCTACTTTGGAAGCTGAAATCGCGAGACTGAAGTGCTTGCTGGTGGACATTAGGGGCAGGATTGAAGGGGAAATTGATTCCTTTTCGTATCAGAAATCGCCGAATGCGAACCCTCCGGTGGTTAACTTGCCACGTTTCACCTCCAACAAAATCATTTAACACGTCATTTCACCACCTATACATAATTTTAACTCCGTTAACAAATTTTAACGGCAGGGGTTCAATTGCTTCAAATTAACAGTTATAAGGACTCAATTGGGGAACTTTAAAAGAAAGAGACCAAATTGGGAGAACAGAACGAAAATAGGGACAACTAAAGGGTTTAAACCTTATTTTTAAAACTAGAGGAAAATTTTTAATTTATTTCTAAAATTAGAATGAAAAATTTACTTTATTTTTAATTAGTTGGAGAATTCTTTATAATTTTTAAAATTTGAAAAAAAAAATCTTTATAATTTTTTAACAACCTTAAGTTTTGTATGTAGAAAAAATCAAACATAAATCTAATAATTATATTTTAATAATATAATTAGGGTTAGTTTAAAAATAAAATAAAAAATATTTAATAAAAATCTAAATTTTAATAAAAATTAAATTTGGTTCCAATTTAGAGAGAAACAAAATTAGGTCTGAATTAAACAAAATTAATAAAAATTGGAACTAAATTGAAAAAAACTTAACAACTAAAATGAATATAAGAGATTGAAATGTGGTATTGATAGTGACATGAAACATTAATATTGACTTGACACATATTAACTTGACACGTGGTACTGATATTAACTTGACACGTGACACTAACTTGGTATGTGATACTGACATTGCCAGGTTACACAATATTGATTTGACTCGTTGACAACATTTTTAAAATTGAGAAAATATTAAAAAAATAAAAAGTTAAAAGTTAAAAAGCACCACAAATTAACGTATGACACACATTGCTCATTTTTCGTTAACAGTTTAGATGGCTTCATAAAAATATTAAATTGAACATAATTTTTCAAAATAAGAATCACATTGAACATAGAAAATAATGAGTCTCGTATTGAACAAAGTCAACGAAAATAAGAAAAATAAAGTATTTAAATCATTTTTATATATGGGAATAGTGGTAAGAGTTTATGGTAACACTAGCATGGGAGCTAGAATAGGAAATTAAAGTATTAACACAATAATATCTTAAAGAATTTGTTTAGCTTTTTCTAAAAACTATATTAAGTTCCTATTTTATGTTTTAAAGTACTTATGATTTATTTTAAATGTATTTTGAAACACAATGTCCTTTAGCTTTAAGAAGTGTAATTCATCTCTAACTATAATTGTCGCAATGACTTTATCATTATTGAGTACTTAGTGAATGTATATTAGAAGAAATTTGGGTAGTTACAATTATACTATCGTAACAATTTGTAAAATGGATAAACACTAAAAAAAATAATTAAATAGTAATCAAATTTAGAGACAAAAATTAATTAATCATTGACTAAGTTAGACCATTTTAAAAACTAAAAATTATTAATAGGTAAAATAGTTTATATTACTAATAAAAAGTTATAATTGATTGTGAATTACAAATTTATAGTGTCTTACATTATTAGTTACTATGGTTATAGTTACTTACTATTATTAATTTTAGATTAGTCTATAACTTAAAGTTTAACATTCGCTTAAAGTTTAATCATTCATCATCTCTTTGTTTTGAGTGAAAATCTCAAATAGGTCCTTCATTGTTTTTTCGTCTCAATTACGTCCTGACTTTTGTAGAGAAAAGTTAGAAAAAGTTTAAAGAGTAAGTTCTAAAGAAATTAAGTGTTTTTAAATAAAGATAACTTTATAAAAATTTTATCTATAATATCGATTTATTTATTATTTTAAAATAATCGGTCTCAATATTTTAAAACACTTATTTACTCTAATATCACATTTCTAGGTTCTTACACGCACTAAATAATAATTAATTAATTTTTATTTTATAAAAAATATTTTTATTTCTAGATATTTTTTTAACTCGTAACAAAATTTATTTATCTATTTTAACATTTGAATAAGTGGATAGTAAATCTTTTTAAACTATAGCACACGACAAAATACATAGAACACAATTCTTTTTAGCTTGTATGCTTTAGTGGAAAATGAATATACAAACAAAATTTTCTATAGGACTCTTTTAACATTAATTACGTCAACACAATTCATATTACTTTGATATTATATTGTTATATATGTTGATATATATATATATATATATATATATATATATATATATATATATATATATTTTGTAAAAAGTATATTATATTATAAACATATAACAATATTTTAACAAATATAATGAAACATAGAGTATAAGTGGGTTAGACTTATTACTATTTTTGCACGTGACTTTCTCGATAGCTCCATTTTTGTTTTGACCTAACCCTCCAATCAGGCCCTGTGTATCATTCCAGCGTCTTGACTAAGCTTTGCTTCTTCATAAACATTTTTTAAATAAAGTAAGTTTGTCTTCATAAGGCAGCAAAAAAGAGCATTTTGTATCGTACGCATTAAGTATTAGCATTAATCTAGTTGATGCATCAAAATCTGCCACAGCTTCTGCAGAATTATGTCAGCATCTAGACATAGACATTACATAAATATAAAACCTTCGATTGAACAAGGAAAACAAAAGACAGACACAGGTATTAGCCAAGGTTTATGAAATCATATCAGTTTCGGTTTCAATGTTTCAAACTACCACACAAATAAGTATACAGTACTTAATCACAATATTATCTCTCTCTAAACTTGATAAATACAAAATAAATCTTTATTGAGTAATCATCAAAGAAAAACTGGTTATAAATATTCTGCCAGTAGCATGACGAAACAACATAGAGGTAGCATGGACCATTTGGAAGAGAGTAAACAGTAAATAAGACATCAAAGCATGGGCACCATACTCTCTAATGGTAGGATTATTTTCACCGTTCATTTCTCAAAACACCAGCTATTTTTCTATATAGAAGAATGGAATGAATGAAATTTCTTTACAATAAGGAACCAATAGTAAAAACTGGTTTTTTTTGCCTCTCCAATTTTACTTTTTCTTCTTATTATTCTTACTAGTTCATATACATGAAAAAATAATACATTTTTTAGTTATTAAATATTATAAAATTGAATTTTTTTTAAATGGGTGGCTGTGAAAATTTAACTTTTTTAACTGAAATAAAAATATTCAAATAAAAAAATTATCTTTCTTTTCTATAAATATATTTTGCAGACAAATGTTATTCAAAGAAAAATATTTAATAAGAATTTAAATATTAATGGTTTAAAAAGAAAAAAAAATTATCTATAATATTTTTCAAACAAATTTAAAAGTTTTATTTTGATAATTATAGTATTTTATTACATATATATTGAATATTAACAAAGAAAAGAATAATAATAACAATAGTTTAGGTTATCATTTAAAGTATGAATTTTGTATTTTCAAAAATCATAATTTGACATACAAAATTTGTTTTGATCATACCCTTTTAAAAAAATATTTTTTGACACACTTAAAATTTTTAAGTTCATTTGATATTATTTTTTTTTTTTTTACTCTTTTATTTTTTGAAAAAAATATAAAAAATTACACTTTTAATGAATATTTTACTTTTATACTTTCTATCAAATAAATAAAAATGTGTTATCATTGTTATTTTTATTTCTTGGAAAAGAAAAGTGTAAAAAATTGTCAACAACATTGACCATGGTAGTTATGTGTGCAATACAAATTACAAAGTAGAAACTAGAAAGGCAGCTTTACATGAACCAACCAGAAAAATATATAGAGTAAAACAGAAAAGGGGAGAGGGTAGCTTTACTTAAAGTGATGTAATTAGAAAGGAAGTTAGGATGGGAATGAAGGAATAGCAGGTAGTCTAAAAAATTAAACCAGAATTGCAAGCTACGCCAAGAGACCAAACCAAACATCACCCTCTTTTTTTTTTTGCTCTGTGCATGATGTCCCACTCCCACCAGCATCCTCAACCTCAACAAAGACGGTTATTATCTGTGTGTCTGAACCAACTTCATGAACACCCTCCTGAAAGCTCCTTCTCATCTTCTCAAACACTCTGCAAAACCAATATCCCCTTATGTCTCATTCACTCTCAAACCTCGTCAACTACTCCTACATCAACCCTCGAAACCTCTTTCTTTGGCCCCAAGATTCTCTCATCATCCCCTCACCAACACTTCCACTTCCATCAACCTCACACCCCCTCCCTCCGTTGTTGTTTTAATGTCTCTTCCAGACGTTGGGGTACCTTCAAGCTTGGTTGCACCTCCATGGACCCTCTAGATTTCTCATCATCGCTTCACTCTCCTTCTCAGATCATTGTAAGTCTATATTCTATAGTTTTGTCACATCACATTGATCCTATAAACCATAGTTTTGTAGCTGAAATTGTGATCTCGGACAGCTGCATAAAATTTTGGTTTCAACTTTTCTAATATAATGGAATTAATACGTACATGGCGTATGTTAAGTGTTGAAGATGAAGACACATGTGGTTGGTTTATTTTATGTGTATCTCTCTCTCTCTCTCTCTCTCTCTCTCTCTCTCTCTGCTTTGGTTATGCTTCTTTTGTATAAAGCAATGCACTTGTTTGCATTCAGAATTTCAGATAACAAAAATATGCGTACGCTGTTCTAAAACAGTTTTCCGGGTTTTGTTCTTGTTTGTAGAAGAAAAAGAAAATTACTGGGCGGCAAAAGAGACAGGAACTTGAAAGAGAGGTATTTGCACTCTTACGTAATACACATTTTGATGGCAAATTCTACTTACCATGTGGAATGAACAGTATCTTTTACAAACAGAGGATGAGAAGCTAATTTCTTAAATTGCCTTAATCTCTTCGACTGCTGCATGATCGTTTCATTGGGTGATGATTAAATACATATACTGATTAGCAAAATTAGTTTTCTGCACATGAATAGTTGAGTTTTTTTCTTTCATGAAAACACATGTTAAGAAGTCTAAGGGATAACATTCTGATATCAAGGTTAATTAACATAACACTTGTCATTTAACGCCACCCATAACCAAAAATATGAAGTAAATTATTGATTTGATCATGGTAGAGTATAGCTCTGTATAGGATTTAGGCATAGTTGTTGGTCTGCAACAGTAATGGATACTTTTACTAGTCAATCAAAGTAGGAATGAAAAGTGTCGCTCTCCTTTTGAAAAAGCTACACTGGATTCATCATTATGTCAAAGTATAGCAATACTTCGTACAAACTTTCGAACTATAGGTTTACTATTTGTGACAATGCAGAGTACTAGCAGTGAATGAGAACCATACCCTCGAAGGCACACCCTTAAATGGGAAAAATTGTACACGTTCGTGTTATGGTTTAGGTGTTCCACCGCTTAAGTGCATATAATTAATGTGGACAAATTGTGAAATGTGCACTGTTTTTACTGACATATGTGACCATTCTACTTGCTGAGAACATTACATGATTTTTTTATGATGTAATAACAGGTTGCTATGCTTCAAAGGTTGTTGGAGCAAGAAGAAAAGTTTCATGAGATTTTGGAGATGGTGCGTAATAGACCAAATGGATCAGCTATATCAATTCCCAATTTTCTTCCACCCAAGGTAATATAATCCTCTTAACAATCACAATTTTCTATTTTTTTTTAATTTCTTTCTCTGGGTAGAGTTGTAGAATTCTTTATTCAAAATTTGGTTTTGGTAAGTAGTATGGGCTTATGATAGTCCTTAGGAAGTGCGCGTAGGGATATGGGCTCAATAGATACAGCAAGTTAGACCATGGTGATGTCTGCATAGGGTTAATGACCTACTTTTTAAAATTGAAAAAAGAAATATTTTTTTTTCTTTTTTAAGTATATCCATAAAGGTTTATAAAGTCACCAACTGAATTCCTAAAGTGTTTTAATTAATCTCAATTCAATGTTGTGAGCACATCTAAGTTGGGTAGAAGTTATGCAGAAAGTGGGTAAGTAGGGATGTGCACATTGTTGATTGAAGAATGATTATAATATATTCTCTGATATATATTTTGATACATATTTTATCATTGATTAAAATTTATTGAAAGTTACAAAATTATAAGGAAAACACTCGTTAAAGCAAAAATAAGATCAACCAAAATTTATTAAAGTATTTCATAGTTGTTTTCAGTTTGGCCTTATTCATGACTTTGGTTTAGGAATTAATTATGCAATTTGTGCAGATGAGAGAACTGTTAGGAGAGCTAGTGATGGTTGAGAGTGAAATTGCAAGACTAGAAAGCCAAATAAGCCAACTTCAAGCTGGTTTGAAACATGAACAAGAAGTGACCAAGGAATCAAAGTCTAAAACGTGGAATCAAGGGAATTTGAGTAATTCTAACAATCACTTATCAACTTCTCCGGTTCCAAATCCTAGTCCTATTCGCAGAAGTGTTCAAGAAAGGATGGCCTTTGAAACCAAGGCGTTGCATTTCATAAGCAAAGCTATAAAGGGTGATTACAATCTCAGTGATTTCAGTCTAAATGACAAAGCAGCTTTTCTGAAAACTTCTGTAGAACAGAAAGAAAATAAGTTCCAAGAAGATGTGAAATTTCATGAAAGAATTCCAAGAAAAAATGGGACAGTAAAACCTCCCTCACCTATGCGTGACCCACGTCATCCATCACCCAAGGTATGCATGACAATTTTCCCATTTATTCATGTTGTGGCTTCATTTTCCTACGTTAGAATATGTTTTGGCCATAGCATTTGGTTACAGTGTGAAAAAAATTACTATAAAGTTCATTTTCAAAGGAACATATTATAAAAGTTTGATTATATCTCATGTGAAGATTGACCAAAATTATATATATGTACTAATCTCAGACCATATATTGATTGTTGAACTGTATGAACTATAAAACACTGTCAAAATTTGAAAAGAACCAGTATTACTTTGACATAGATATTGTTGTCAACGGTGTGAATTAGCTAATTTGCAATTACTTGACTATTTTCAGCTGCGGGAACGCAATCCAGAGATGTACTTGGATCTTCCAACTAGATCACTGTTGGATCCACTTCTGTCAGAAGAGAATGATCTCAAGTGGCAACCCAACAAGCTATCTGAGAGCATCATGAAGTGTTTGAATTTCATATATGTAAGACTACTCAGGACTTCAAGAGCAATGGAATTGGAGAAATCAGGGCCAATTTCAAGGTCTGTGCACTCATCTTTAAGTTCAAGAAGCTTCAGGGTGGATACTGGGTCAATCCCAAAACCAAGCCTCTTGTTGCAAAAGGAATCTAGGCAGCAAGACCCTTATGGTATCTTTAACACAGAAGAGTCCATTCCAAGGGACATTGGTCCTTACAAGAACCTGGTTATATTCACTTCCAGCTCTATGGATCCCAAGTTTATCTCAAGTCCATCCTCTATACCATTACTTAGGAAGTTAAGGTATGGCATGGATGATATCTACATTTATGAGAAGAGTCAAAATGTTGAAAACTTTGTAAGTTCTACTTGACAACGAAGAGGTACATAGTAAAGTGAACAAAAATTGAAGTAACAGTTAGTTTCTTGTGGTTTGCAGGATCTTGATGAGCAATCTTCAAACAGTTGACTTGAAAAGCCTCACAAACCAACAGAAACTAGCATTCTGGATCAACGTGTACAATGCTTGTATCATGCATGTATAGTAAAATTTTCAATCTGATGAATGGGAATTATAGGACACAGATCAGGACTATGCTTAATGTATTGTCTTGTTTCAGGGATTTATCCAATATGGAGTGCCATCCACACCAGAAAAACTACTTGCACTGATGAACAAGGTACATTAAAAAAATCTTGATATACATGTTACTTATCCGGTTTCTTGACAGAAGACAACTAACTTTCTAAGACAATTTGTTTATGTTTATGTTTATGTTTCTGTTTTGAAAAGCTTATAAATCCATATACAAATTTTAAACATTTTCTTGATGCTGAATTCACTTCTGTGCAGGCAACCCTCAATGTAGGAGGCAACCTAATAAATGCTCAAGCAATAGAGCATTTCATCTTGAGGAAACGAGATATTTCTAGCATGAGAGAGGTAAACAATGAAACATGATAAGCTCTGAACCAAACTAAGCTTCAGTTTTGTTGCAATTGATATATCTCCAGAGCAATGTATACATACATGTGGTGGTTTAGGTTCAGCATAAGGGTGAGTGGGAAGAGAAAGAATCAGTTGTTCGTGAGCTTTATGGACTTGAGTCTGTAGATCCTAATGTCACATTTGCTCTGTGTTGTGGAACTCGTTCTTCTCCTTGTGTAAGTTCTTCAGCTCAATAACATCTATGAATTGGTTTTCCCTCTTAAAATATTGCTTCTAATTTAAGGAAAATGATGTGCACTTGATGCAGGTGAGGATATACACAGCAGATGGAATCACAACTGAATTGGAGAAATCAAAACTAGACTATCTTCAAGCTTCAATTCTAGCCACTAGCACCAAAAGAATAGGATTTCCAGAGCTTCTTCTGATGAACATGCTTGATTTTGCTGCAGATATAGAATCATTGGTGGAGTGGGTATGTAGCCAGTTACCCACATCAGGCACTCTAAGGAAATCAATGGTGGATTGCTTTAGAGGCCACAATAATACTAATTCTGTGAAGATTTCTACCATTGTTGAAAAGATACCCTATGACTATGAATTCCAGTATTTGTTGACAATATAAATGTACATTGTAACACTTCTTCTTTTGTTACCCAATAAAACTTTGAGTATACAAAATATATAAAGGGAAATTCTTCAACCATCTCGCACTACACCATTCTCTTTCTCTCTTCCCCTGTTTGTAAACTTTGCAGAGCCACCATTTTCACACACAGTCATCGAAACTTTATCTTTTTTATATAGTATATTATCATCATAGTGCATATATTATTTATTCTATTGATACATAATTATTAAAAACTATATAAGAAATCAGACAAAGTTAAAATGACCCAAAAAAGTATAATTTAGAAATAATATGAACTGTTACCAAATTTAATGCTGCTAATTAAATTAACAAAGTTTCTTAAGTTTATTTTGTAAATTAAAAGGAAATATACTGTGAGTTTGCTAAATAAGTTTTCATTTTATTCTATGAACATTGTTACCTATATATAATTTGGCTGCAGTCCATATTTTTAATTTAAATAATTTAATTGTAAAGTATTCCATGTTTGATTTTTTTAATTTAAAGAATAAAATATGTAGCGCATTCAACAGCAAAATCTGAACCCAGCAAATATTTGATGACGACCCATGGGCCTAGGCTATATATAGGTTAGGACAAGAATACAGTTCTTAAGCATATACTTTATATGTTTCATTTTCATGCATACCCCTTTCCCTGAATTTATCCAATCAATTTTATATTTTCTAGAGATAATAATTTTTATGGTTTAATTATATTTTTATTATTTCAATTTTAAAATAATTGTTATACTGTTTCTCAAATGCTTTTTCTTTAAAATTAAAAATAAAAACGATTTCAAAAATAATAATATTAGTCTTTTGTCCTATATAATATTAGTCTTTGTTGAATTGATGAGTCTTTTGTCCTATATAATATTAGTCTTATTCTTACTTAATGTGAGATCAAACTTATTCTTGAAATCTTAATAATCTGTCTTTATTGAGTTCTTATAAGAGACACAACGAGTTATGAATATTTCATAAAAAAGGCTGAGAAATCGTTTCCAACCCAAAACCTTAAAAAAAAAAAACAAATATGTGAGTTTTCTTTTTTTATATATTTCTCTTTAGACTCATTCCTATTTAATATTAAACCAAACTCATAATTAAAATCCTAACAATATTTCATTCAATTGCAGGTTTACATCACTAATAATATTTTAATATTAGAGTTTTAAAATTGAAGTACTTAAAATATCTATATACAGAAGTTAGATGATGATTTCTTAATTCATTCTAAAATCTTTAATTTATAAAACTTCTTTTCTATGTACATTCCCTCTTACTATTAAAATAAAATAAAATATTCATTATACACAATATTTTTAATATTTTTATTCCTTTTATGAAATATATTCTTTATATTTTTCAAAATTATAAAAATATAGTATTAATATTGTTTTGAATATTTTTGAGAAAAATAAATAATAATAACTACTAAAAAAATTAATTCTAAAGATTAAATTAAACACCTTATTTAACAATTACATATTTGGTAGACATTCATAACACGATTCACTATTGAGATTCTTCACTCGAAACATAATTTTTTTTCTCACATAATACACTATTATCGTAGTTGAAAAACAACTGAAATAAAATAAGAATGGTAAGTTAAATTTCTTTTAAAAACAACTTCAATCATTCACACATATTTAAACATTCATTCAAATATGCACTCTTGTATATTCAATCTAATGAATATCATTGAAACATAAACTCATTCATTAGTCATATTATAATAAAGAATAAATAAATTTGACTCAACGAGATAATGGTTTATCTAATAGAAGGATCTTCAAATTTTTTTTCCATTGGATTATCATACTCAAAATGATACATTTAGTTATAAAATAACTTCTTATCGAACCACTTTAACTCAACTTATATCAACTTATATATTAAAGAGCATTTTCAATTCAAAATATCATATTTCAATTAATCAAATGATCACAAGGCAAAACGAACTTATCTATAGGTTAAAAACATTTTTAATAATAATCACACCATCTCTACCACTAGATCAACTAGCATAAAAAAACTTGTAAGAAGTTAAACTAATTTCCTTTACTTAGACCAAACTTCTTAATTTTATAAGAGTTTCAAGCATTTCCACTCTTACATGATGCAACTTGTATACAAAAAATTCATATAAACAATATCAACTCATACTAAGTCTTAGACAAACTAAAATTTATTAAGTGCATTTGAGTCATATACAAATATCATCTACTCATGAATGAAAAACTTCCAAAAATCAATTCAAGAAAAAAGATAAAAATAAACTTATTTTGATGAAAATTTTGATCGACATAAATGAAACAGAAAAAAGAAAAAAAAAATTTAAAAAGAGTGATTTATTTAAAATCAAACTTGACTAATATTTTTTAAGTTATAAATTTTACTTTAATAACAAATGTTAAAAAATGATTTATGAGTCCATATGTACTCTTGAGATCTTACAAAATAAATGTTTTTATATTTATATAATAAATTACTATAGTAAAGAGACACTAAATAATATAAATTTAAATTCAAAACAATTAAAATGTTTACCAGAAAATTTAAAGAATAATTAATGATAAGTTTGAAAAATCATTTAATAGCAATACAACATAATTTGAAGACCAAAATTTTTCAACTTTTTATAATATTTCTTAAACTAGTCTACACAATTACGAAATATTTTAATCTCTAAATTAGTTTCTATTTTACAAAAATTTTGGTGAGTGTTAACTTAGATTGCACTTTACGAGAAAGAGAGAGATTAAAGTGTATGCAGAAAGCACTTATAACATGTTTCTATTTTTTAAAGTGTTGTGTTAATGTGAGGCTAATAGGAACAAAGTGTGACAAGGAACATATATCTTGTCTTCATAGGTGATGACCAATTTTAGTGAAAGATGACTGCCATTAGAGACTGCTTTAAGTGTCTATCCCACCACGTCATTTCTAACTATCCAAATTCATTGCTCCAAAAACCATTAGGGATTGAAATAATATCATAGACAAGACATATACGTATTGTATTTGTCACTTCAATGCATGTGTACATGTATTCAAGTCTTAATATAAAAACATACTATCATTGTACATAGTACAATGTTACAAACAGTTTATTCTTTATTTTCATCTTTACATTTTTCTTGTTTTTTTTTTATATCTCACTTTAAAAATTTACAAAACATTAAATATTTTTGTATAATTATTCTTAACTTCAATTCAATCATATTTAACCATTAACATTATTTCCTCCTTTTCATTAGATGTGCCTATACTTTTGTTTTTTTTTCTTTTTTTAAATGTCTAATTCTCTTAAATTAAAAATAAAGTGGCATTTAAACGGTTTTTTTTTTCATGTTGACATTTTAGGTTTTCAATAAACTAAACAAATTTTGTGCTAATTTCACCCAAAAACAAAACGACAAGTACGATTATTTTTTGTACTGTATTCATTAATTTTCCAATTAATACTGATTAATAAAGACAATTTATTAAAAAAGGTATTCACTAAGGTACTTATTGTTTTTCTTAATCCATAAAAATAAAACTAAAGATCACATAATTTTAAATGAAGGGGGATAAGACGAAAATAATGGGAGAACCGAAAGGTGGTGAGAATAATTAAAGACACCTTTAGAATAGAAAGAGAAAATGATCAAATGAGCATATTTTAAAATAAGAGTAGTTTTGACAACTAAGATATATATATTTTTTTATAAATTTAAATTGTGAAGTATTTGAACATATTTTGATTCATGCAAAATTGATAAAATATGTTTTGTAAGAAAAAAAATAGAAACTTAAGAACTTGCTTAATTTTACACAAAAACACCTTTGTTGCATGTAATAAAAAATATTAAATAGTTTATAAAATGAAAATGTTATTACATATGGTAGTTGAAATTGTTAGAAGTGAACTTTAAATCTAATTCAATTCATAAAATTAACTTATAAAGTCGGATGATTCGATAGTGATCCAATAACAAGTGAAAGACTCTAATACCATAAAAAAAATAGACTTTAAACTCCATTTAATTTCATAACACTAGTTTATAAATTGAGATTTATACTCGTTTATATACTATATCTTTAATCAACGTGGAACTTTAATCAGAATGGAAAAAAGTTAATAGAAAGGGTAATTTAGTTTAGTTTTGTTGATGATGATGAAAAAGTAAATGAGGGAAAAGTGTTGATGCATGGATGGATATGATTTGTGAAAGGATGCAGAATAAAGTAAAGCAATTAAGCAGCAAGAGGAAGAAGAGGGACCAAGCAAACACAACACATTACAGAACGCATGCTATGATGCTGGCGTTTCAACAACATCCCTACATTACACAAAATTCTCTTTGCGTATTAGCTTCATCATTGTGATTCGCAACCCCTTTCACTTCATTCATTGCTTCCTCATCTTAATTATGTCAATTGAAGTGTGACTGTACCTTACAACTTCAAATATTAAATTAAACACAACATCTTCCGTCCATGACAGACCCCACTTCTTTATATGCTTTCATGTCATTAAGCAAATGAATGGTCAATGTGACTGATAAATCCTCCTTTCTCAAACCATATTATATAATATAATATCTATAAAATGTTAGACTGTATTCTCTAGCTAGCTGTACATCAGAATCTCATCCCTCACCCTATCTTTTCTATCTTGTTGACTACACATGTGCATGAATATACCTCATTTTGTCACTTTTCTCCTTGTTGAAAAGTTGTGTTAAAAATGGTAAAAGCACAATTAGCCACTAATGCAACAATTACAAAACTTTCATCCCAGTATGAACACATTTCCTGTGAATACTTATTTGGCATGTCTGATTTGATGGAAAAAATAAAATCGAAACCATATATGATAGTGTACAGAATCAACTGTATTTGGCTCCAATCATGAACAAACGGAAAAATCGGAGAACTATAGGAAGAGATAGAGATCATTTTAGGAAAGTGATATACTCGTGTTCCAAATTTTACTTATTTCAAAGTAAAATCCATCCATCATGTTTCAACCTTTTTTCTTCTTCTCTGATTAATCTTCAAACAACTTGATTATTTATACATCATGAATCTTTAAAACATTAGATGTTGGTGCTTCCATTAACCATGCAGATTGCGATAATTTATCAGTTGAAATGCTGTGTGAAGTTAAGTTACTAAAATAGAAAATGTATAATAATAAGAGTAGAATGAAAGGATAATGTAAAAGAGGAAAGGTTGGATGATTAGTCAAATAAAAAATGATGAGAAAGATAAGGTGGTATGGTTAGAAGATGTTGTGAAAAATGCATGTAAGAGAGTGTGTGATTTTTGCATAGGAAAAAGGTGGAAGTGCTTAAATGGTTGAGTGTTCATTCACTCTTGGTGAAAGGACAGGCTATCACGTCCATTGAAGAGTGGCAGTGGGGTGAATAGAAGAAAACCAAGGTGCCAAAACAGAGAACAAAGAGAGAGAGAGAAAAAGGAGAATGAATAAATGAAAGCTTGACAGTGACATGCACTCAGCACCAACCCTTCCTCTCTCTCAGACTGCCCCCCACATGTGTTCTCTCGAATGCAATTTCTTTTTTCCTTTTTTCATACCAATTACTTTTCATTTACAAATAATAATAACTAACTAGGTTTCATGTAAAAATTTTCAATAACTTATTTTACAGTTGAAGGTGACATTTGTTGGATTATTGAAAAAAAAAAAGTTTTCGGAAGACATAAACACGATATGAATTTAATCATATAAAAAATTGATATGATTTTTTATCTAAAATTTTAAGATAATAAATTAATGAGTTTTTCATTTTTAAGATCGTTTATCTTAACGGAATTTGTTTACCTGAATATCTTTTATCAGAAAGATTTTTGGTATAGGAATCATTATACTCGTTTAAGCCGATCATCAAGATAAACCATCGATTCTGATACTGCTGTTAGATCTATCAAAGAGAATTTTCATCGGAGAAACACAATACCAATAAGATATGATCCCAATCATACAAAAAATTAATATTATTCTTTATAAAAACTTTAAAACAATAAATTTAATGTATTTTTCACCTTTATCTAGTATTTTATTTTATCATTTCTATCTGAAAGTTAAACTTAAATTCTCAACTATCCTCAAAAGTGAATTCCTTCGACATATGTACATTCTCCACAAACGAAAGGTGAAGGAGACATTTTCATACTTCGAATCCTAGATAGCTTAGTTATCGTCTTTATTTGTTTATTATTTGGTGCTTTTATTTATTTATTTTACAGTGTTACCTGCCGCAACTTAGCATAGGAACTAGGGCTGGGCATAGTTAATTAAAAAAACTTAAACTATAGTTTATCTGTACTGTTTTAAACTTAAAAAACTTAAACTAATTTTACTTAAAACTAATTATACTTATTAATAGTTTAGTTTAAAAATACTGAACTGTTTTTATTCCAGTACAGTTAATCAGTTAACTGTTTCAGTTTCCCAATTTTTTTCTCAATCACAGTTTCTCTCAAAATTAGGTTTTCCTTTCCCTTTCTCCAACACAGTTTTCGTTTGCCGCCATTGAAGTTCGTTGCCGACTTGCTGCTCGCCGTCCTCTCGTTACTTCCCGTTCGTCAAAGGTTCGCTCGTCACTTGCTGCACTCTGCCCTCGTCAAAGGTGAGTTTTCTTTTCCCTTTCTCCATCACAATTTTCGCTTGCCGCCATTGAAGTTCGTTGCCGACTTGCTGCTCGTCATCCTCTCGTTACTAATGCTGCTTTGAGATTTTAACCCACGCATCTGATCTAATATGGTGAAGCTTGCTCCTGATTTTGGGGCAGAGGCTATGGGTACATTGGAAAATTTGGCCAGCTCTGCTTTCTGATTATAGGGGGAGGTTTTTCTTGTGTTTTTCCACAAAATTATGAAGGTAGTTTGCTGTATAGAAAACTGGAGCTACTAAGTTCTCCAAGTTCCCAATATTTAGGGCTTGGCCAAATTTGAATTTAGTTGATAATCGCCATTCCCTTTTGTTAAGAAATTTCTTATCCTTGTATGAATGGCTTAAAAGTCTTGCAACGAGCCCAATGTCTTGAGTTGGAACCTCGTTGAGGCTCCTACTCCTATAAAAGGGGAGTCCCAAATTCACCAGGTTGTCAGGTGTTTGTTAAGGAATTTTGGATCCTTGTATGAATGGGTTAACTTTTTGTAACACCTTTCTGTGCTGTTTGTATCTTTGAACATTCTTCTTGTGTTTTGATGTTTCACAATTCACATACAGGGGAACATCTAAATCTATGAAAAGTTTCCTGGTGTCTTGAGGCATCTGATATTTAGCTCACAGCAAACCTTTGTGGTGGTGTTAAGATAATTCATCTTGTATTTGTGTCATATTTATGGTACTTGGTAATTAAAATAGATCTTACGTTTGCATGCAATGACACTTTGAGATCATCCTTTTTATTTATCAATTGGCTTTGTCTTGTGAGATCCTACACATTATTTCTTTTTTATCTAATTTGTACCTTATCAAATTTAGGTCACCATTGTATTCTATTTTTTTTCAAATAATCTGCTTTGATAATTGCTATATTTTCTACATATCTAATAGATTTTGTTATTGGCAGTCTTCAATGCTTCATTCACAACCTAACTCAACCGTGGGAACCCCAGCATATATTGCTCCAGAAGTATTGCTGAAGAAAGAGTATGATGGCAAGGTAGAACTACTTTTAGTTTCAGTCGTGCTCTTTTTCTGTGTTTATCTCATAATTTGATAGCAATAATTTGTGGGCCAGTGAGGTTTATTGATTTACCCTGGAATAAGGATCTAAATAATTTTTTAATAATCTATATGTCATAACTTCAGTGGTAAGTTTTGCTTGGTATCTAAACAAATATTTCTTCTCCTCTGGTTGTCATCTACACGCTTTGTTCATGTCTTCTTGGCACAAATTGAAGTTTTTAACTTTAATGTAGTTATTTAAATCTCTTCTTTTATTGATTATAAGAGAGCAGGAGATAATTGTCAGTCCTCTTGCATTTTTTTGTCTTTAAATGTTGCAAAGGTCCATAGCTTATTGAGATTTTAACCCACGCATATGTGTGTGTGCTGTTGTTGCTTACTTTATATTTTTCTGTAATTTTAGTTTGTTTAATTCTTCACTACAGGTTTTATGAAGGTGTTATCGAATCTTATGATCCTATCAAAGGAAAGCACAAGGTGAGATGTTAGTTACTGATGCTAATCTTTATGCTTTTTATCTCTAGAATTCAATAATGAATCTCTGCCTATGTAAGCTTTCTATATTGCCACTTATTTGGAATGCATTATGTATGCTATTCTTTATCACAAAACCATGTTACATGCTGATTGAAGATATTCCAGTCCTTTTTTTCAACTAAATGTTTTCACTATTAACTACAAAATGCTTCTTTGTCTTCACTTTCTTGTTTCAAAGATTTGTATAGGAAATAAAAATAGTGAATATGTTGTCAAACACAATGGATCTTTTGATGACTTCCCATATTTAGTTCTGATTTTCTATGTAGATGTAAATAAAGAGCTTGAATTTAAAACTTCAGGCTACTGAACTGTGCCACTCACCAAGTTCTTGTTTGATTGAACTCTTAATTAATGTAGTTTTATTATTCAGTCATCTAGTGTTTGTTTTCATTTTGGTTAAGCTTAATGCCGTACAAATATCTAGTTAATTTGTCTTTTAAATTTTGTTGAAACTTAGGAAATTATAATAGAAATAAAATTATGCGTAATGTACATAGAATTATTTCAACTTAATGTAATTATTATTATCAATTGAAGTTAGATTGTGGCAAATGGATTCTCTTTTCATATTATCTTTTTTAGTCAATTCATAAACTTGTTTAACTTTTCATTCCCATGTTTAACATCAGGTACCAATTCTGGCCTTACACTAAGCTAATGATCATCTTCTGGCTCATTGTGCCAGACTTTGGACGGGCTTCTTATGCCTACAATAATATTATTCGAACATGCATCTCAAATCCACAAGCAAGCATACGTAGTTTAAATAACTGGAGGAAGATTTTTGTCAAGAAAGATAAAGATAACTTTTTACTGCATGCAGATAGATATTTAGAAGAGAATGGAACAGAAGCCTTAATGAAACTCATTGCTAGCAAGGTAAACATCTATATTGCTGTAAGTTTGTGAATCCATGAAAAATGTCTTTCTATTGGCAATGGAAAAATTATGCTGATTCTCCTTTTCTTCTATTGTAGAACACGACTAACAAACCTGATGCACAAGCAACAAATGCAAGTAGAGTTACTGACCATGAAGAGATGCAACAGGTGAAGTTTTTATGTTGCTGGTGCAGTTATGAAACTAATTTGATTCTTGTTACAAGCTCTTGTATGAGTCATTTCAACCCATCCAAGTCCTCTTGTGAGAGTTGTTAATGAAATAGCATCTTGCGTAGACAAATGTGAAAAATCTCCAAACATAATGCTTTTTACAGTTTTATTTGTATTGCAGTTTACTGAACTGCACTGTACTATGAGTGGACTAAAAACCAGTGCAGTTCAGTTCACCCGAACTACTTTTAGTTCAGTTTAGTTTAAGAGAACTGTTTTATAGTTAACTGCAAATTTTTATAGTATAGTGCAGTGCAGTATACTTTGCCCACCCCTAATAGGAACCTATCTTCTCCAAAGCTAGGGTTTCTGCAGTGACATCATGTTATGATCTCACTTCAATTTACTCCTCCAATTATCCAAATACTGCTTCTTCTTCTTTTTCAACTCTTCTTTTTAAAACAACATTATTATATTCATGTTACACTTTCATTTTCTGCTTCGTCGTCTTTCATTCTTTTGCACACAACGGAAGTATATCTTCCTGAAAGAATATTATAAGTATTTTGTTTTTGTATTCAACGTTTAACTTTATACTGCTAATTAAGCTTGAGTAATTTCTCATTGATACACATGTTTTGTGATTAACTGTTTTTCTAATACTTTTTAAATTAAATACCATATAAATTCCTTATTTTACTTTAATATAATGCAAATAATATACTTTATTAATGCGATTTATCAACGAAAGCTACAAATGTTGGTTTAGACGCCATGGCATGGAAAAAAAGAGATATCATGGAAAATATTTACTGAAATTGTTCACAGATGAAAAATAAATCCTAACAAATATATTTTTAAGATACCATAAAAAATATAGTCAATTATTTTTGATTAGTTCAAACCATAAGTCCATTGAGAAGATTATATTAAAATAGTTACACTTTGAGTGGGTATAGTATTAACTGATAAACTGTAAATCTTACAAAATTAGTTAACAGACAGAGGTTTATATTATAATTTATAATAAACACTGTATCTTTCACTTTCTTTTACCCTGGTGAATTCCAGTAGTTTCTAAGAAATTTTTCGTACAGTTCCTCATCTTAGCCACTTGTTCGTATGTATGGCTTAATTATGTACGATACTGTAGTTAGGTAGGTTATTGCAATTTGTGGATTGTTTTATCTCAGTGGCTGTCAGAAAATATTACGAATATAATCTAAGCTTATACATAGCATCTCAAATCATAATATTAACAAATATTTCTTTTGTAAAGGAATTTTTGTAAGTCTTAAGTTGCCATTTAGGATAATATTAATTTTATAGTTTTTAATGTTAAAATCTTATTTGGTTTCCACAGGATATTTTATATACTAATATTTTTTATTTAACTTTTAATATATTAAAAATTAAATATAACTAAAACTTACTCAAACAAATAATTTAATCTATATATAAAATATGCACATTGAATATAGAAATTAATATATACCTATAATATATTCCTGATATATTAGGAAAAAAGGATAAAGGATATGGAAGCAGTCCTAAAGATATTTAATTTTTTAAAGTAAAAAAAAAAAATGTATAATGTACAGCAGGTTGCATGTCAGAGTGGTGGAAATATGCAGACATATTTACAAGTTTGCTTAATTTATAGGTATGAGATTCTGAGCTGAAATGTGAAAAGAAGAAAAAGAAACAGATGAGTTGAGTTCAACATACGAGGCATCTATCTCATCTGATGAAGCTTACGTCAACTGTGGATTATACTCTGTCTGTCTCTCTGTCACACTCATTAATTACTGTTAATTATTATTTTCTTCTGTTTTCGTTTTGGGTTCCAATTCCAACCTATCCTGCACCTGCTGCAGCAGATCAGATCTTTTGCTTAACGGCAGTGATCATATCTCCATTTACCGATAAACTGAAAAGCCGGTCACATTCTTAACTCCGTTTCACTTCCGGTTACCGCAATCATTATTAGTTGCTCCATTCAACATTGTGTCAGCTGTATTTGTGGATTTGTAAGCTTCAATCATCAAATCACTCACTTATTATATTACTCTTATTTTTAAACCTTGGGATTTGTTACTGACACTGCATAATTCATCATTTTCATTTTCTGCATTAATGCAAAACAAAACAAAACAAACTAATCTTTTTTCAATCCCATTCTCCAATTTTCAGACAGTTTGGTTACTTTGGATATTCATGTTTTTCAGACCAATAAATTCAATTAACATTAAGGTAGTTTGATTTAAACAACCAGGTTATGTTGACCAAAAACAATTATATTTTTAAATTTTTTTTATCACCATTTATTATTGTTTTCCATAAATTTTATTTTGATATTATTAACTTAACTAAAAATACCCTTTTACTTCTAAGTATTTCTTTTATTTTTTCATTCAATCACTTCTTAAAGCTAACAAAATTTATAAACAAGTAAAAAGGGTGAAAAGAAATGTTGAGTTTGCTTGTTTTTCTTTCCTACATAACTTGTTCCATTTTCCATAAAGAGAACTTGGTATTTTGGTGAAGTATGAGGCGAAGAAAGAGCCCACGGTGACAGAATCAAAAGACACTGACAGTACACGAGAGATGAGACAACGTTTGTTTGTTTACGGAAAATGAATGGCCAGGACTTGCCAGAATACTTCCAACTTTTATCAGTTAAAAAAGAAAACAAAAATATAAGAAAACTTCTGAGTTAAACACTGTTACTGACAATGATTAACATCAAGAGTCTGTTTTACTGTGTACATATGGAACATATATCTATCTCTGATTATCTTATCTTACAAATACTTTTTAACTCTATATTTTATTTCTCATTTATTTTATTTTCATCCATATCAGTGTCATTATCTGCATCAAAGATGACATAAAGGAAAGAAAATGATGTACAGAGTGCTTTTATTTAGCCATGTTGGATAGCTTCCTAATATTATGAAACAAGTTGTTTTTTTGAAAGATTGAGAATAGAATATGAGTAAGCTGCGCTTGAGAGTGTTGAATAGAGTACAAAGCTACAAATCTTGAAGAAGTTGATTGATGGAATAGCCTCCTGAACACCGTAGTGCTTGAAAGGCTACTCTCACAATAAGATATGCTTTTTAACCTGAGATATTTAGATGAAGCTAAATCATATCAGAAAAAAAGTTCATAATTTAATATTCTATGTTTATAGCTTTTTCTTGTTTCTCATGACAGGTTTTAATCATGGATATAAAGGACCATTATCTTCGTTTTATATACCAAAAAGATAAGAGTTTATTAATTTTATTATATTTAACAAAGCAAAATTAGAACCTACAAATACAAGCTTTTCAACCTCATGTTTTGAAGCACACACCCAGAGTTTCATCTGTCCAGTAGGTAAGAATAATATATTAAATAATGATATTCATATATCTGCATATATCTGTATGTTGGAAGCACAGACGGGTCAATATGATTGGATTTATTTATTTCTATAAATGGTCATTCATTTTCTGTAAAATTTCTGAAAAAGAAAACAATATCTTTGAGAAAAAATATTTGACTTTCTTGTTTTGGAGCATGCGTATAGATTTTTCAGATTTTCTCTCTGGGTTTGAAAATGTTTGCCCCACGTTAGGTAGGAGAGAAAAAAGGTCAGTTTTGACTGTTTCAGATCGATTTTAGTTTTCATAAAAGAAAAGTTTTTCAATTATTATAGGGCTACTTGGTTAAAGTGTGGGTTTTGAGAAGCTTGTTGAGACAATGTTTTAGTTGAAGAAAATCCATCCTTTTCATGACTTTAGATAATTATGAAGAGAAGTTCTCTCGCCTTTTTAGGATTTATTATTATTACATAACTTAACTTTATCCCAAAAAGTGAGGTTAAAGTTTTGGATAATAATTACAAACCATTATTACATGATTGAAACTGTTATTTTATTTCCTCCATACATACATGTTTCATATGTTGTTGCCTCAAAGTTTCGGGTTTTAGGATGTTGCAGAAGGGGTGGAGGAGACAGTGACAGAGTCGGAAATACCAAGAAATAAAAAGGGCAAAAAGAAGATGGCAAGAAGCTGTGGAAAGAAGAGGGAGAAGGGACCACAGATGTTGGAGCTTAATCCAGCGTCACACATTTTTCTCACTCTCTCCAGTTTTCAAACCTAAAAAAAGTAAGAACAAAATTAAATATTTTTAAGAATAAAAAACAAAAAACACGTAACTTTATGTTAATTCAGACGTTAAAAGTAACGGCTGATAATCGCTTTTGCAATCATTGTAGCACTGCTTAACTTCACCCTTCTCACTTCACATTCATTCATACCAACAACAACAACAACACTTCCCCAACCGGAATCTTCACACTTCCCACCAAATCTCATCAATACTTCTTTTCGATCGCACTTAAGGTATTATAAACTACCCACCATGCTACTTCCTTCACCACTATACTATATCTCAAACTTCTCCTTCTTTTTCAGTATTATTTTTGTAAGCAATTTTTTTCTCTACCCGTGAATTCAATGTGGTGTTTGTGTTTCTTCTTCTTTGTTAATTTCAGCGTTTGCACCACTCTCAAGGTGGTTCTTTCTTCTTGTGAGGTTTTTTTTTTTTTTTTAACGAAGCGTGGGTGAGTTGTTGGTGGTTGAACTTGGAAACCTCCGCTAGATCCGTTGGAGTTGGAGGGTGGGTCAAAAGTTAGGGTTTCACTTGTCGTTTTTTCACGTATTCGTGAGCTATAACTTGTGCCTGTTTTTTGTACTTCCGTAGATTTTACGGTTTCCGTGAGTTGTGTGAGTGAGTGCTTCATCTTCAATCTTACCGACACATACATACGAAGAATGTTGTAGCGTTCGATTTGGTGGTTGAAATAGTGTCATACGAGAGCTGTTAAGGAGGGTAAGTTATCCTATGTATCTGTTCGTGCTTCCCTTGTGTTCTTCTCATTGCTAAATAAAGGTACCAATAGAAGCGAGTGAGAAAGAGAAGGAAGGCAAGTTGTTTTATTGATTTCACTATATAGAATAATAAATTAACTGGAAACACAAGATGGTTTTTTATAAACACTTTCATTTTCATGTCAAATTCTTGTTTTTGTCGTCTGAACTTAATTTGCTGCAGTTCGAGTTTTGTATCTATTTTGTCGACTGTAGTGTAATTCTCATTAACAATTTAGTTATTGTTTCGTCGAAATTATGCAGATAAATACTGTTGTTTATTACTATTATTACTATACTACGATTGAAGTTATGATGCATATGTTTGTTGTTCGTCTGTTTCTTTTGTGTTTTTTTAATGGATGGTTTTTTCTCTCTCTATAATGCGTGGAAGAAATTAATGGTATATTTACCTGTGAAAAGGGTTTCTTTGGTGGATCCCTAAGGCTTTGTTTGGAGTTAGAGTGGTGGGGTTAGGAGGTTGGAATGAGCAGCTTAAGGCCTGAACTGCATGTTGCCCAACAACTTCGGCGGGACAAATTGAGGATCCAAAACAGTTCCCACCAACATTTGCAAGAGTTCCCAAGCAACCTAGAACAGTTATCGTTACACCCAGGTTTCAACTTGGATCTTCTTCAAGTGAGAAATGTTCGAAATGGAAACACGCTTGACGAGGCCCTTTATTCATCGGATATGATATCTTTTTCCACTGCTTCGAATCCTTTGTCCACTCCAAGAAACCCGTTGGAGTGTCAAGAACTGATGATGGCTCAGTATGGTTCCACTTCGTTTCCTCATTCATCGTCCCCGAAGGACCAACAATGTGAACCACGCCACATGGGAGCTAATTGGATGGTGAATTACAACGAAAGCAACCCCAACACCAACAATACCACCTTCTTCTCTTCTGAGCTTAATAACAATGCTTCTGGTGAAATAGCCAATAGAGAAATTCAGAAGCAGTTCGGTGAAATGCATTACCCTTATTCTTCTTCTTCTTCGCCTCCTCTTTACCATAATGCTTTGCAGGACATGTCTTACGGCGTTTGGGGAGGAAACCATGCTGAGCCTGTGCTTCATTATCAAGCAAACAACGAGTTACGTTTTGGGGGTGCTAATTTATGGACAAATAGTAGCGCGATGGGTTTCAAGAAGAATAATGAACAAGACATAAATCCTCATCAGGGTTTATCACTGTCGCTTTCCTCCAACTCACAATCTAAGCCTTGTTTTGAAGAAGGGTCTGCATCAGATGACCCTACTCAATATTCAAAGTCATTGAAGTCCTCCATGAAGTTGAACGTTCTTTCAAACAATGCTGTTTATCGAAATGTTGGCCCCCTCGGTCCCTTCACCGGGTACGCCATGATTTTGAAGAGTTCGAGATTCTTGAAGCCTTGTCAACAGCTGTTAGATGAGTGGTGCTGTCAATACGGTTCAAAGTCTGCGAAAGGAGAGGGTTGTGACGTTCCAGAGTGGGTCTCTCGAGATGTCAGTGCTGCCTCTATTTCTGCAGCTGCAACTGCTGGTGATGCTCTTAATGTTGATGAAAGTGGGGGTGCTGCAAAAGGTGTTAGCTATCTGGGTGCTTCATCCTCTGTGTTGTATAGTTCAAATGAAAATGATAATACAAATAGCGCTGATGGCGGAGCCACGAGTAACTTTTGTCTTTCTTCTCGGCCAGAGTGCCAAAAGAACAAGGCCAAACTACTGTACATGCAAGAGGAGGTTGGTTTTTTCACTGCTCAATGTAGAATAATAGTAACCCTTCTGGCCTGTTTGTGTTTCTTACTTTTTTGTCTTGTGTGTTTTTGGTATGTATGTATGACTAATGTCTGTCACAGGTTTTTACTGTTTTGTAACATGAAAAAAAGGCCAAATGCTTTAAAACCTTCGTGTGCAACATTAGGTCATTTGGTGTCGGTTATTGTGGATGCAAAGCTCATGAAAAGTTTGCATGTGGAAATATTTACAACAACGATATACGTCCTCAGAATGTGGGTTAAAACGAAAATATATATATTTGTGTTGGTGTGTTGTCGATTTGGTTAGTCATTTAACTTGAACGTGTTTCTAATTTTATATGGATATCTTAGCGTTTTCTTTTTGGTTTGAAAGGTTTTGTTTATGCTAAATAATATTACAACATGCGTTTGTGGTTGTGGGTAATAATACAGTTGCCCTTTGCAATTTGTGTTTTTGGTAATGTTGTTACTTTCCTTTAGTCATTGTCACATGTCTATTTTTTTTGTTTTTATATTGTGTAGCTATTTTTTTTTGTTTTTATGCTGTGTAGCTATTATAGCTCTAATTCTTTTTCTTGTTTTTCATTTTTCACTGTTGGGTGGGGGTATTTGTTCATCCAGTATATCCTAATCATAGGATCACATTCTTCTTTAATGATATATTGGTCCCTTGTTTAATTTCTTACTTTTACTAATTATTATTTTGTCAATATATTTCTGTGTAATTTAATTTGTATTGTTTAATTAATGTTCTTTACTATGTTTGATATCTTTTTCAGTACAATTTTTTATCTTGTCATACTATTCTTTCTTAATATGGATTGTGAAAAAAATGTGAAGTCACAACATATAGAAATCATGGTGAAGTCTAATTAATGATGAACTAAATTGATAAATGGGTTCTGTATAATAGTCTTTAATGGATTAACTAGTTAATTATTTAAACAATCTGGAGAAATATGAATAAACATGACAGGAGTGCCATGCATTGAATTTTTTAAAATTTTTCATTGTTCTTTGTATACTTTTGGAGATTATTAGACAACAGTCAAACCTCTGTTTATTTGTCTCTACAAAATAAATGCGTTCCATGTAATAAATCATTGTTGCTTGGTAAATGAACAGTTTCAAATATTTTGTTCTCCTTTACAAAATAATTGCGTTTCATGCATACTAAATAATGATTGTTGCTTACCTAAGAGCTTTGAAATATATTCTTCACTCACGTGCATATGTTCACCTGCACACAGCAGTGTACTCACACTAGTGCAGCGAGGGGCTTTTACCGCGGTTCATTTTCACTATACGTCGCGGTTCTCGAACCGCGGCATATTCAGCCGCGGTAGTAAGTCAGACACTTTATGCCGCGGTTCTAACCGCGGTATATAGCTGCGGAATATGCCGCGGTTGTCTAGGGAACCGCTGACTAAAGTCATTTTTTTTTAAAAAAAAATTTTAAAAAAAATTAAAAAATGGACTATATGCCGCGGTTCGCGGTTGAACCGCGGCATATAGGCCGAAGAATATGCCGCGGTTAGTGTCAAAACCGCGGCCATATGTCTCGTTTTTAAAAAAAAACGAAGCACTATATGCCGCGGTTGTGGTTAGAACCGCGGCATATTCCCCTGCAGTTTTTTAAAATTGCAGGTCTGTTTTTGTGATATCCACTACCACAAAAACAGACCTGCATATAAAAACATTTACAGAAATTCAATTTGAACATAACAAACACATGTTCAAATGTATTTCAACATCAAATAAAGTAGAGAGTCTAAGAAAATTCTATCTAATCAAATGCATTGTTTAAATCTAAATCTAAGAGCTATTGTATAATCTAACTATATACTTCGCAGCAGCGTTCCTAATGAATAGTAGTGACTTCTCAGGAACTGGTGTAGTAGTCTTGAATCTCTGCAAAAGACAATTCATTTTAATTAGTGTATATGAATTCAACATTGGTTAAAAAATCAAAATTTGTTAAAGTTAAATATTACCGTTTCCCAGCGAGTTGTGATGTGAGAACGAACAATATGGGTCATCCAATACATTACATAGTATCCACACTCATATGACCCATTTTGTCTGTTACACTACAATATATCATCACAGTTGATAATAGTTAGTGAATAACATTTGTTATAAAACAATTATAACAAAGTATGACTTTAGCATATGTCAAACCTTGAGAGAAATCCAAGCAATCTTTCTACTCTTAACAATTGATCTCCCGTCCATCATCATACTTGCTGGAATAGAACTGTATATAAAAAAATGTTTTAGCATTCAGTTATATAACAAAGAAAGTCCAAACATTGAGGTTCTTACCAATCAATTGCTTGTCTGAGTTGTGTGGGAGGAGGCCTGTGCAATGAGCAGAACCACAAAGCATAGTTGTCTTGCACAGACATAACAAGAAGTTGCCAATGGCGCCTGAAATTCATAATAACGTAACTATTAAATATTAAAATCACATATGGAACATTATTATGCTAAACAAAGTTCACTTACCCGGATATATAAGGCAAAAAGTATATTTTCTTGCCCCTTCGAAAACTGCTTATCAGACTCATGTTGATATGCTCAAAATCATTTGATTCATGAATGTCTTGGGGATCAATGAATCCATAATCATCAGAACGCCCCAACTTATTAGTGACCCCAGACATATACCTGAAATTAAAAATTAACTTTGATATAAGGATACTTGATATATAAATCAATTTTATATATAAATAATTGGTCATAGACTTACATCGTCCATAGTTGAATAATTGAAATATTCAACTCTTGTGTTCCCGACGCAAGCTCACGGACATCTTGGCTATTAAGGTATATTGGGACCTCAGAGCCATGCCCAAATACATTAGCATCATACTCAACCTCCAAAGGCTTATCATCAAGGATGTCAGCAAGTAGATGCAATGAAGAAAGAGGGTCATCCTCAGATAGAGGAATCTTCTGTTGTTCCTGCGTCTGTTGTTACATGAAAAGATAAGATAAGTTTTGACATCAAAAACCTTTAAAATTGAGAAGTGTAAAGAAGAATTTCATACCGAGGGGTCAGAAACTGGTTTAACCAAAAATTTAGGCCAAGTGATAAACGACTTATATGCTTGTTCCACAGTGAAAATCTCTTCCGTGGACAGTGGAACCGAGGCATCTGGCATGATCATTTCATCCACTGAGACCTTCACCTCATCCTCTAATAGTTGCATACCATGACATACAGTCGCTGACCTAAACTCTGTTCCACGAGCTACCAGCACCATCTCATCTTCTTCTAAAATGTATAGCAGACATGGACTACCATCGTCCATGTCATCCTCTGGGATGGCTGATGCGGAACAACTTCCTTTGGCGCTTCTCCCTGTCAGAGTAAATGTTAGATTATACAAAAGATAGAAATAATTGCACATAAATGTTTATTAATTTTACCTGTGGGAGGGGGAGGGACCACATGTTCCTCTATAGGAGACTGCACCGGGCGCATGCTCTGAAACTGCTCCTGGTATAGCATCTGGAATTCAGCCCTCACCTCGGCCCTGATCTCCTGCATAAGGTCTTGTCGGACCTTTTTTGTGATCTCTTCTGTCATCCTTTGTGTATCGCTGTACGAATATGAATGCTGACGAGAAGAGCTCCCAAAATAATCCGTAATTCCTACTCCAGGACCTGCAGCACGTACACGTCCAGGGTGCTCAGGTCGTCCAATTGCAGCAGCAAGAATATCCTGGCGACCCTCTGGAGTGAATTGGCCTTGGGAGCTCTGCTCAACCAAGGCGTCCTGTAACATTACAAAACACCATTATCAGTTAAATAGTTTAATGTAGTATGTATAATGACAATATTTATTATTTTAGGAACAGTGATAACTTACAATTTTTTCAGAAATCTCTCGTGCTGTGTCGGAAGAGTAGGTGCCCGATGGTCGCATACGGGCCAACTTCCATTTGTCATGTCTAGACGGTGGAGAAGGAGGCTGAGGAGGGCTACCACTCTGAGATGGTGGTATAGCATCTGCCTTTTGCTTGAGGATTTTCTCCTCAAGCTTCCTATACCCACCACGAGATAATAGGTGGGGGTTTTTGTTCTTAGCACTTGTTCCTTGTGCTTTGCTTCTAATTGCCTGTCACATACACATTAATTAATCAGTTCATATGATATATATTTGTTAATGAGGAATTGAATAATATGAACTACACTAACCTGCCATTCCTCTGACATCCGACTCTCTTTAAAAAGCCGCCAAGTCTCCTCATCAATGGACTTATATGAACTGCATGGACTTTTATGTTTAAGGTGTCCAAAGATGTACCTTGATGTCAACTTGCTTTTAAAGTTTCTGAAATTTTCTGCAACAGTTGACAAACACTTATTTCTAAGTGTTGGGACATTTGGAATGTCAAATGTCATCTGAAAAAAACATAATAAAGTTGTATTAGTACAAAATTATCAATATAAACAAATTTTAATTCAAATGCTATTAACTAACTTACCAATATATCTTGCCAAATAATGTTCCGATCACCCTCGGACACATGATCAAAAGATGGAATGAGAATGCTAATCCTATCACGTGCCACTACTCCAAGGTATGATCGGAAGTCATCTGCATGGGGGCCAGTTGCCACACCCGTGGTGACATTCACATTCACCGGAGTTCTTTCACCACTATTTTTCCTGATTAATAATTGTTTCATCCTAGTGGGTCCTCTAGTGGATCTGGTTGGGGGAGCCTCATCCCCTGAAGAATGTGGATGATCAGCCATATATCTGTCAAAATAAATAACAACATTAAATTTTCTTTCAAGACTTATGTAATATCATATAAATTAACAAAACATGTAATAGTACAGAAATTGAAAATTCATACATAAAGATATGGATTCATCATATGTATATTCCCTCATCATGATCTGACCGAATTGCATGTACATCATCGTCAACTACAGATTGGTCATCCAAATTTGTTGTAGTTTGAAATGAATGGTTGTCAGCAATATCAATATTAATCAGATTGTCTTCGTTAACTTCAATTTGTTTTTTGCCTTGAAGAGCAACATACCAATGGTCAGACGCAGGATCTTTGACATAAAAAACTTGAGATGCTTGATGTACCATGATAAACGGTTCGTCTCGATAACCCACCTTGCGAAAATCAACCAGTGTCATACCCGAGTCATCTATTTTCACACCACTCTTATTGTCAAACCACTTACACTTGAACAATGGAACAGAAAACTTGGTGTAATCAACCTCCCATTTCATTCAACAACGTCAACAGTTCTGTAAAACTCTTATCAGTCCATCCATTGCTCGCCTTCAAATTCATGAGCCTTAACACCGCTGACAAACGTGTGAACTTAGTTGAACCGACATACAAAGGTGTTTCGGCATCAGTCGACATCGTCTCATACACATGAGCTTTGGCAAAATTTTCTGCTCCAACATCGCGGATCATGTCCTCCAATTTGTCTTCATCCGGTCGATCTTCTTCCATGGTGGAATCAGTAACATTTACACTTTGAGAGTCAGTGGGAAAATCCATTTCTTCGCCGTGCCAGATCCATGTTGTATAGCATCTTAGAAAACCATCACATATAAGATGTTCTCTAATTTGAGTTGCGTTCAACTTTCTCCCATTCAAACAGTTCACACAAGGACATCTAAACTTCACTTCATTATCAGTTCTCCCCTCATTACGTTGCGCAAATTGTATAAATTCCTCTACCCCTCTCTCGTACTCAACACTAATGCGTGGTAAATTAATCCAATTTCGATCCATACGTAAATATTCTACAAAATTACAATCATACAATTATACAATATATTCAACATACAATCAATTCAATCATACAATCAAACAATTAATGAACTATAACAATTTCATGCACTATCAAAATTAAAGCAAAAATTATACCATAATACATTACCAAAACTATAGAAACTTCATACATTACCAAAACTATAGCATTATGCAAAAATTAATGAAGAAATCACGTTATAAATGCAAATGGACATAAATACCTGGAAGAGGAACGGCGGCGGAGAGGGTGAAAAACGCAACACAACGGCGGCGGCGGCGGAGAGGGTGAAAAACGCAAGGAAATCACGATTTTGATCGGCTAAAACTCGTTTTTATCGTCAAAAACGAATAATGACCGAACAATTTTGAGTTTAAACGGTTAAAAACGCAAAATCTGAGGTGAAGGGTGGTTGGGAGGAAGAAGAAACGCGAAACAGAGAGAACGCGCGAGGAAGACGATGCACTGTTCCAAGTTTTGTTTTTTAACTCTGAACAGGGGAATCTACCGCGGTTCACTACTTAACCGCGGTATAAAGGGGTTATATGCCGCGGTTTAACCCCCAACCGCGGCATATACTAATTTAAAAAATTATCAGAAATGGCATTTTTGAAATTATTTTCAAACTATCTGCCGCGGTTGCCCGCTGAACCGCGGCATATACCTCGAAATATTTCAAATAAATATTAAATTAATTTCATATAGGAGAATATGCCGCGGTTCTCTGGGGAACCGCGGCATATACCCCTGAAACGTGTTCAACAAAACTGTCTCCCCAACTGCCTTTCACAGAATTTGAAAAGTTACAGGGGTTATATGCCGCGGTTCTCTGGGGAACCGCGGCATATACCCCCTGTAACTTCTGAAATTCTCTGACTGGCAGAGAAGTTAAGACGTTACAGGGGTATATGCCGCGGTTCCCCAGAGAACCGCGGCATATAACCCCTGTAACTTTTCAAATTCTCTGACCCAGTCAGCACCTGCAATAAATTGGCAGGGTATATGCCGCGGTTGTGCAGAGAACCGCGGCATATACTCTGTTATTTAATTTTTTATTCATACGTGGCGTCAAAGGCAATGGTTGACTGGGGTATATGCCGCGGTTCTACCGGGAACCGCGGCATATAGGTTCGTTTTATTTACAAAACTGCCACCGCGCACCATTATGCTGCGGTTTTCGTTGAACCGTGGCATAATGTGCGCTGTAAAAACCCGATTTTTTACTAGTGTCACTTAGATGTTGATGTATCCTACAGACAAGCTTTTTTTAGTTACTTTTGAAATAAATATTCAGAGTTCACAAATCTTAATGCACTAAAACAGGTTCAATCATACTGGTTTTTTCCTGTACTACATTTGATAGGATCGTGATTTAGCTATTTTAATGAGGGAATATAGGTACAATAAATTGCTTTACATATACTGTTGGAATTACTGTAGTTTTGGAATACTGTGTGCTAATAGTAGAAATGAAGTTTGTTGCTCAAAATGTCTTGGATTCACTTCTAGTCCAAAATCTATTTTATATATCCATGTAGGACTCTATGCCTATGCAAGAACAGTGTTGCTAGATAACCTTTCACCTTTGCACATTCCGCTTTGCGAAAGTTCTTTATTTCTTCTACAATTCCTAAACAAGTTTTTGAGGTGTTATACTACCTGGTCGCTATTGTTCAAATCGGAGGGTTATTAGTGGTTAGTTTTTTGTCATGTACTTCAACACATTTTTAATAGTTTTACCTAAATAATTGTGGTTGTTAGAACAACATTCAAATATCTAATTATTATTGTACACCTTTATGTTACTGTGCTCCCCACAACTCAATAATGATGTGTTTCGTGTTATGGTTTAGAATAGTATAATTGTAGGCTTATTCTTATTCTGGTTAAAAAACATGGGAATGTTTTTAAACTTGTTGGTTTTGTTGCACTGAGTCATGATAGGTTACTAGGAGATACAAGCAATACCATCAACAAATGCAAATGGTTGTTCAATCGTTCGAGTCTGTTGCTGGTCTTAGTTCTGCAACTCCTTATGTCTCCTTGGCTCTCAAGTCAGTATCGAAACACTTCAGGTGCTTAAAAAGTGCTATCTCTGATCAACTGAAGCTTACATGTGAAGTCTTGGGTGAGGAATTTTCAATGCCAACCACAAGTAATGGTGGTAAATTTGACAGTAACATGGCAAGGATAAGGTGCATAGATCAAAGTTTTCAGAAAAACAAATCTTTGGGGGCTAACATAAACTTTCTTGAGCCCCAACAACACGTGTGGAGGCCCCAGAGAGGCTTGCCAGAAAGATCAGTTGCAATTCTTAAAGCTTGGCTCTTTGAGCATTTTCTTCATCCGTATGTCTTCTCTCTGTGACCTCTCATGTGTATGAAACTATGAATCTTTTCTGTTTGCTCAGAAGAAGGAAAGAGAGATTGAATTATGGTTTTCTTTTTGCTGTTCAATTTCATTTCAGGTACCCCACGGACACTGATAAACACATGTTGGCTACCCAAACAGGTCTTTCAAGAAACCAGGTGGGGTTCTACTCCTTTTGAATTCATTATTATGTCTATAGTCCTTCAGCTATATATGCTTGATTTCATTTGTGTCTTTGACATTCTCTTTTGTTGGCTTCTTAGTGGGTCCAACCAGTGTGCCAAATATCGTCAAATATTTTCTATTTCAAATTCCAAGTCTTAATTTAATAAGTGAGGAAACTTGTTCCTTTTGTTTTCCATTCTCAGGCTTTTAGGCCGACACATACGTTTTTATGCATAATTACAAATGTACCTCACTTTTCATTTTGCTTCCTAGTTTCAAATTTTTTGAAACATTTTATAGTGAACATTTGTGTTTTCACTTATTTCCTGCTCTAAATGTTAAATCAAAAAGTTTACAGAAAACATATTAAAACAATGTCAATTTGCAGATTTTAGTAAGGGTATGCATATAAAGGGAATTTGAGTAATAAAGAAGCAATGTGAACCTCATCTTACGCAGTCACATTTTAATCTGAGAATTTTAGTACAGACTAGTCTGGAGTCAGATGATCTTCACCATGTAATGATATCCACACCTTAGGGATAGTGTGAAAAGTGTTCTCTTTTGTTGTCTAATGATTTGGGTTATAGGAGTTTCTCATATTTATAGAGTAAACAATCCAAACTCCACCACTTGTAACATAAAAGACAGAAATTTATGCTTATACATTTTTATGTGTAAATGTCTGTTTGCATTGTTGGAAACTGGTATTCAAACATGCATCTTATGGTTTTCTACACAATCCATTTAAGGGATATAAATTTGTCGCAAAGACAATTTGCCTTGTTTATGTAAAAGGTAAAAAGAATGAATTTTTCTTGAAGTTAAAATCAATTTATAACCCGTATCCTTTGCAAGCTAGCTGATATGTATTGCTACTTCTGAGAATTTGGAATATGAATGCAACTGAAACGTATTTGCAAGCTGACTGATATATTTTTAGTTCTAGAAGCTTGGAATAACGATGTAACTGAAACGTAGGTATCAAATTGGTTCATAAATGCTCGAGTGCGTGTGTGGAAGCCAATGGTTGAGGAAATACACATGCTCGAAACAAAGGGTGCAACAGAACCCCACCAAGCCTCTAATAAAAGTGACCAGGTAGCTTCTGCATCTGAAGGTAGCAGCCGGCCCAAATCAGATCACCAACCTGTGAGCAGGTATGGCACGCATGCATCATCACATGCAATCCCTGACAAGCAGTTTCAGTGTTTGGAAATGGGGTCATCATCCTCAGCAGGCAATGAGGAACACATTGGGATGAATGAAGAGCAATGGAATCAAGAGAAGAGGTCAAAACTGGAATGCCAGATTGCTGCCACACCAAACATAGATGGGACAGTGATGGGGTTTATGCCCTACAGAAGAGGTGGACTTGAGGTTGGTGGTCTTGGTTCTGTGTCACTCACTTTGGGTCTTAGGCATAGTGTTGAAGGTGTGCAACAGCAACAACTGCAGCAAGAGGAGGAGCTTAGGCGTCAGTTTGGAGGGCATATGATCCATGACTGTGGGCTAGTTAGATACTTGTCACTAGAGAAAGAATAAGAATTGGTCAAGGGAATGGAGACCCTTTTGTAGCTAAGTGGTAAAAAAGGAGTTTTGTATACATTTGCTTGGTGATGAGGAAAAGGAGAGGTGGGTTGGGTTACTGTGTAAGCTGTTTTTTACCTTCCAATTTTTTCTTGTGTTGGGGAAATTGTGAACTGAAATTGGTGGCTAACCTTACAACATGGCGGATGAGTAAGCCGTTTCCACGGTGTCTTTAGAAGCAGTGGTCAGTGTTAAACTTGCAAAGATAGTGAAAAGCAGCAGGGCAAATAATTCAAGGTCAAGTATTCCTGCATGCACAGTTCTGTAATATTTAACTTAATGTGATTTGGGCTACTTAAGAAAAAATAGAGAAAAGAAAAGCAGCAATATTTAAACAATAAATTCTTCTCGTTATATTTCCATTCTCTTTTTCTGTTTTTACCTTTTACACACTATACAAGGGATGTATCATGTATGTGTATGATAATAGATAGTCATTTGCAATGAAAACAACGTTATTAGATAGGTTATGAAACCGTGATTTGAGTCGTGAAAGTAAACTCTGCCCTATTCGACGTTTGAGTATGATGATATTTTCCGCTGTATATCTGAGGAATTGTTGCAATATAAACTTATTGTGTGATTAACTTCAAAATTAAAAAATTTGCTTCAAATGTAAGATCAGATTGAATATAAATACAAACAATATAAAGCAATTGCAGTTATCTACTTTCTAAGTGATTCTTGCTTGACTCAACCTGGCCCAAAGGAGCAAAGTGAAAAGAAAGCAATTAAGAGATAGAAAATATTGTGTAGGTTTAAAAGTTTGTTCTTCATCTTGTGATATTTGCTGTTCAGTGTGACGAAGGTATTATAGTCATATTCAATATTTGTTGTTAGTAACGCATGTGATTTTTATCATAAGTTAATTTTGATGGATAGAGTATTATTAGTTGTTTATATCATATTTGATAGACTTAAATTTTGATACACTAATTTCAAACAGTGTTAATATTAATCTTGTAAAAAAAAATCATAGTCTTTTTACGAAAACAAAAACTCCTAAAAAAATTTAATCGAATAAAAAATAAATATAAAAATCAAAACGTATCAAAGCTCTAAGTTTCTTTCCTTTTTCTTCATATTGACTTCTCACTTGGTCTTTACGTACGTTGCCATCTTCATCATCTTCACAGAGTTATCTATACACAATTTTGGATTAATGAATTCAAAATACCCTTTCAAATCCGAAAATATATTTGGATTATCCAATCTTAAACTAAATGTTTAGATTAATAAATTCGATATGTATTATCGGATTTGAAATGCATTTCAGATTATTTAATCTAGTATGTATCTGTAAATATTAAATTTGGATAATATATAATGTATCCTCGAATCCGATAATGTGTACCAGATTGATCAATCCAGAATGTTTTTCAAAATTCTTAATATAAGTTCCAATCTGAAATGTATTTTCTTATCCAAAAGAGTGACCACACTTACACATTCATGCTTTCTTCTCTTGTTACTTCCGTTGCTTTTACTATTGCTTTTGCGACTGTTGGTGCCAAGCTTCGATGGAGGTGCAATTTATTCGTGAGGAGAGGCTGTGCTGCATTGATGACCATGTTTAATCCAGCGACAAAGTTTAGGTGTTGCAGAAAACACGAAGGAGAGCCAAAATGCATGCAGAACAAACAAAAAATAAAACCATGCAGTCTCGGATTGGCCAATCAGATATCTGAGAGACTATTCCGAATTACCTAATCCGGTATGTACATGTACCCAAATATAAAATAAATTTACATTTCAGTATTTTAAGAGGGTTCAAGAAGAAAAAAAAGGGAGTGCATAAAGAAATGGCCTTTTTAAACCCAGAATTCGAAGAAAATAAGTTATAGAAGGGGTGTTGCTCCCACCACCACCCCAAGTGCTCTGTACCTCTCCACTATCTTCTTTTATTCCAAAAATACTCTACATTTTCTTATTATTTTTTTTTATTCCAAAAATACTCTACATCTCTCCATTATTCTCAACCATCTTTATTTTTTTCTCTCTGCGCATTCACATGGTTCAGATTTGAACTTGTGATATATTGCAAAATACAGACCAAACTTCAATATTAGTGCTTCTACCTCTTCCATCTTATAAACTTAAAAGTTAGATACAAATACAAAATAATAAACATAATAATATTAATAGTAAATAATAATAATAATATATTATTATTATATACTAACTTTATAATGACGAAAAAACTAAATAAATTTCAAATTTTTAACAAATAGCTTTTCTTTTATATTTTAAGTATTTAATAATATTTTTATATTATTTATTTAATAAATTAAATACTTTATTCAAGTTATTTGAGTCAAACATGTCGGTGAGTTAAAACATAATATAATGTTAAAAATTATAGATATTAAATGTAAAAAAAAACACACGTATATGTAAACATTTTTTTAAAAATTTAGAACAAAATTTTACTATTTATTAAGTAATTTGAAGATCGTTCCTAAGCTTAAGGATAACATATTCTTTCCTCATGTTTCTTAATTCTTCTTCTTCTTCTTCTCATTTTAGGGTTTACATCGAAGTTTCCTCTGAATTTTATATTTTGCAATATATTATAAGTTCAAATATGAGCCATGTAAACGCTCCATTAATGCAGAGAGGGAAATCATGCAAATGCGTTGAGGATAGTGGACAGATGTAAGGTATTTTTGGAATAAAAGAAAATAATAGAGAGATATAAATATTTTTTGGAATAAATGAAAATAATAAGAAAGTGTAGGAGTACTTAGGGTGGTGTGAGCAATGTTGTTCCATTTGAATCTCTTGGATAGGTTTAACATAACCCATATCATTTTACCCATATTCATCATGCTACATAATACCAGAGGTACGACTTCATTTATGCCATATTTAGACTAATTATATAAACGTGAGTGCTAAGTATTAAAATATTACCAATGCAAATCTAAAACTTGTGAATCAAAAAGAGAAAGAGTGGATCAGATCAACTACAGTGGACACACATACCTAGCAAGGTGAATTTGTTAGAAATTGAGATTAAATTTAATTTATTTTTATAAAATTATAAATTTGCTTTATTAATCTTTCATGCATTTTTTTTTTATAATGAGAGATAAATATCTCGTATAAACAGTAAATATTTGTAAGTAATTTAATATCGATTTGATAATAAATTATACTAGATTCAATAAATTTCATTAACCTATGGTGTGCATATAATAAAAGGTAAGTTTAAATCTAATTTATATTTATAAAAAAATATAAGGTATGATTTGTTCTCATGTATATATTATAAATTAGTTACATCTTTAAAAAAAAAATTAATTCTAGTACAAATATTAATGACGGTCAATTTAATTGAAACAAATAATAAAAAATAGTCAAATATATATAATAAGAAATAGAGTTGAGACACATATTTGAGATGAAATTGTAAAGAAAATAAATTAGTGCTATAATCTCATAAATATCTATTCATACATGCATGGATTTTGTATAGTAATATCTTAAAACGAAATCTACGCATATGTGTACAATATTTATTTGTATTGGAATATCTTTTAAAATTAGATTTAAAATCAATTCAATTTAATGGAAAAACTTGTTTTCAAGTTTAAGTTTATATGGTCGGATTTCCTGTTTAGATTATATTAGGAATGCCCTTAACCATGAGGAACTATTAATAGTATTTTTAATATCAATTGAATGGTTTTATTGAAAGTACATGGAGTGATTAATCGTAATGAAATTAACAAAACTAACATTATGATCAATTTCTACAAAAAAAAAAAAAAAACAAACAAAGTTTTCACTAGGGGTGGGCAAAGTATACTGCACTGCACTATACTATAAAAATTTGCAGTTAACTATAAAACAGTTCTCTTAAACTAAACTGAACTAAAAGTAGTTCGGGTGAACTGAACTGCACTGGTTTTTAGTCCACTCATAGTACAGTGCAGTTCAGTAAACTGCAATACAAATAAAACTGTAAAAAGCATTATGTTTGGAGATTTTTCACATTTGTCTACGCAAGATGCTATTTCATTAACAACTCTCACAAGAGGACTTGGATGGGTTGAAATGACTCATACAAGAGCTTGTAACAAGAATCAAATTAGTTTCATAACTGCACCAGCAACATAAAAACTTCACCTGTTGCATCTCTTCATGGTCAGTAACTCTACTTGCATTTGTTGCTTGTGCATCAGGTTTGTTAGTCGTGTTCTACAATAGAAGAAAAGGAGAATCAGCAGAATTTTTCCATTGCCAATAGAAAGACATTTTTCATGGATTCACAAACTTACAGCAATATAGATGTTTACCTTGCTAGCAATGAGTTTCATTAAGGCTTCTGTTCCATTCTCTTCTAAATATCTATCTGCATGCAGTAAAAAGTTATCTTTATCTTTCTTGACAAAAATCTTCCTCCAGTTATTTAAACTACGTATGCTTGCTTGTGGATTTGAGATGCATGTTCGAATAATATTATTGTAGGCATAAGAAGCCCGTCCAAAGTCTGGCACAATGAGCCAGAAGATGATCATTAGCTTAGTGTAAGGCCAGAATTGGTACCTGATGTTAAACATGGGAATGAAAAGTTAAACAAGTTTATGAATTGACTAAAAAAGATAATATGAAAAGAGAATCCATTTGCCACAATCTAACTTCAATTGATAATAATAATTACATTAAGTTGAAATAATTCTATGTACATTACGCATAATTTTATTTCTATTATAATTTCCTAAGTTTCAACAAAATTTAAAAGACAAATTAACTAGATATTTGTACGGCATTAAGCTTAACCAAAATGAAAACAAACACTAGATGACTGAATAATAAAACTACATTAATTAAGAGTTCAATCAAACAAGAACTTGGTGAGTGGCACAGTTCAGTAGCCTGAAGTTTTAAATTCAAGCTCTTTATTTACATCTACATAGAAAATCAGAACTAAATATGGGAAGTCATCAAAAGATCCATTGTGTTTGACAACATATTCACTATTTTTATTTCCTATACAAATCTTTGAAACAAGAAAGTGAAGACAAAGAAGCATTTTGTAGTTAATAGTGAAAACATTTAGTTGAAAAAAAGGACTGGAATATCTTCAATCAGCATGTAACATGGTTTTGTGATAAAGAATAGCATACATAATGCATTCCAAATAAGTGGCAATATAGAAAGCTTACATAGGCAGAGATTCATTATTGAATTCTAGAGATAAAAAGCATAAAGATTAGCATCAGTAACTAACATCTCACCTTGTGCTTTCCTTTGATAGGATCATAAGATTCGATAACACCTTCATAAAACCTGTAGTGAAGAATTAAACAAACTAAAATTACAGAAAAATATAAAGTAAGCAACAACAGCACACACACATATGCGTGGGTTAAAATCTCAATAAGCTATGGACCTTTGCAACATTTAAAGACAAAAAAATGCAAGAGGACTGACAATTATCTCCTGCTCTCTTATAATCAATAAAAGAAGAGATTTAAATAACTACATTAAAGTTAAAAACTTCAATTTGTGCCAAGAAGACATGAACAAAGCGTGTAGATGACAACCAGAGGAGAAGAAATATTTGTTTAGATACCAAGCAAAACTTACCACTGAAGTTATGACATATAGATTATTAAAAAATTATTTAGATCCTTATTCCAGGGTAAATCAATAAACCTCACTGGCCCACAAATTATTGCTATCAAATTATGAGATAAACACAGAAAAAGAGCACGACTGAAACTAAAAGTAGTTCTACCTTGCCATCATACTCTTTCTTCAGCAATACTTCTGGAGCAATATATGCTGGGGTTCCCACGGTTGAGTTAGGTTGTGAATGAAGCATTGAAGACTGCCAATAACAAAATCTATTAGATATGTAGAAAATATAGCAATTATCAAAGCAGATTATTTGAAAAAAAATAGAATACAATGGTGACCTAAATTTGATAAGGTACAAATTAGATAAAAAAGAAATAATGTGTAGGATCTCACAAGACAAAGCCAATTGATAAATAAAAAGGATGATCTCAAAGTGTCATTGCATGCAAACGTAAGATCTATTTTAATTACCAAGTACCATAAATATGACACAAATACAAGATGAATTATCTTAACACCACCACAAAGGTTTGCTGTGAGCTAAATATCAGATGCCTCAAGACACCAGGAAACTTTTCATAGATTTAGATGTTCCCCTGTATGTGAATTGTGAAACATCAAAACACAAGAAGAATGTTCAAAGATACAAACAGCACAGAAAGGTGTTACAAAAAGTTAACCCATTCATACAAGGATCCAAAATTCCTTAACAAACACCTGACAACCTGGTGAATTTGGGACTCCCCTTTTATAGGAGTAGGAGCCTCAACGAGGTTCCAACTCAAGACATTGGGCTCGTTGCAAGACTTTTAAGCCATTCATACAAGGATAAGAAATTTCTTAACAAAAGGGAATGGCGATTATCAACTAAATTCAAATTTGGCCAAGCCCTAAATATTGGGAACTTGGAGAACTTAGTAGCTCCAGTTTTCTATACAGCAAACTACCTTCATAATTTTGTGGAAAAACACAAGAAAAACCTCCCCCTATAATCAGAAAGCAGAGCTGGCCAAATTTTCCAATGTACCCATAGCCTCTGCCCCAAAATCAGGAGCAAGCTTCACCATATTAGATCAGATGCGTGGGTTAAAATCTCAAAGCAGCATTAGTAACGAGAGGATGACGAGCAGCAAGTCGGCAACGAACTTCAATGGCGGCAAGCGAAAATTGTGATGGAGAAAGGGAAAAGAAAACTCACCTTTGACGAGGGCAGAGTGCAGCAAGTGACGAGCGAACCTTTGACGAACGGGAAGTAACGAGAGGACGGCGAGCAGCAAGTCGGCAACGAACTTCAATGGCGGCAAACGAAAACTGTGTTGGAGAAAGGGAAAGGAAAACCTAATTTTGAGAGAAACTGTGATTGAGAAAAAAATTGGGAAACTGAAACAGTTAACTGATTAACTGTACTGGAATAAAAACAGTTCAGTATTTTTAAACTAAACTATTAATAAGTATAATTAGTTTTAAGTAAAATTAGTTTAAGTTTTTTAAGTTTAAAACAGTACAGATAAACTATAGTTTAAGTTTTTTTAATTAACTATGCCCAGCCCTAGTTTTCACGACTAATAAACTCTTTTTAATTTAGAATTAACAAGATCGGCTTTTACTTTCCTCACTTTACTTACTTTTCTCAAATTAACCAATTCTTCAATCCTTTATTTTGTTTGATAATTATTAAGTTTATCAACGTTTTTCTTAATATTATTCATTTGTGGATACTTTCATATAGATTTAATTTTTTTTTTCTCGCTTTTTTTTGTCTGGTTTGTGCATGAACATTAATTAAGAATATCTCTTATTTGACAGACAAAAAATTACTTCCTTCCAAGGCTACACTGAAGTAAATGTTATCTTTAACCAAGAATAAAACCCTACATGATTATCAAGTGGATCTGTATGTGCCTTTTCAAAGATTCCTCTGACGACATGTTCAATCCTTAACACTTTTTCTGTCTTGAAAGAAATGGTTGGAAGATTGACAATTAATTAAACACAGAATTGATAAAACAAAGTCTGCTTTAATTATTTACTATCAGAACTCATATTGATTAGATAGCTATGCTGAAGCAACAAATGTAGAGTTACCAACATACCAACTGCACCTAAGTACATAAAACCACCAGGGTTTTCATCATAGGTTGCCCTAGTTCTTTCACCTAATAATTTCATAAACTAATTAATCTCAGTAACTCCTTGCATACATATCTTATACATAACACATATCTATCATTCATTACTCATCAAACACCCCACGACTCATGCATGCATATATATATATATAGACAGCAATATGATGCATCTGAGTAACATTTAATTTCCTCCCTGACCAGGTGTACCATAATCCTTCCGAGGTATGTAATGGTGATTAAACTCCTCACTCACAGTACGTTGGCCAGATCCTGGTTTTCCATACTCCTTTCGAGGGATTTGATGGTGACCACTATCATCAGATTTATTGCTCAGTTCTTCCTTCTGCAGTTTCCTCATGAGTTTCTTCCTATCTCTAGCCACAGAAGAGCTTGCCAGAAGCATCAACACTAGCACTGTAATAACCACAGCCTTCATTCTCTTCAAGACTAACCGGATCAATTTTCTTTAGCCATACACAAAAAAAGGTTAGGCCCTATACTGATTAAGAATATATAAGGTATAAAACACACACACATAAGAAACTAGCTGCATGTTCAGTTAATTAACTTACCAGAAGATGCTATGCTATGAACCCTTTTGTGATCTTACAGGAAGAAGAAAAAGAAGAAGGTTGAAGCAGCTTAAATAGGGGCAGATGGAATGAAATGAAATGTGAGGTAGGGAAATGGGAAAGTCAGTTTCAAATAATAACATGGTGGGGTTGAAACCATTGACGTTGAGGAAAAGATTAAGTGCTATGGCCATTAAATTTGTTAATTAAACAGATTTAATGATGATATGCTTGTGTGTTTTTCTATGTGGTGTAAATAGGGAAATTCCACCTAATTGAGGAGCATTAATTGGACATGTAGGTAGAATTAATTATATCGTTCATTACTTTTCTTTCTTCTTTTCTAGTACTATTTTTTTTTGTTTTTTCAAAAATATGTATGTGGTCAGTTCAACTTGATTGAATGTTGTTGGGAAACACAACAAGGAGAATCATCATTTCAAATCTGCCTCATTAAAATGACCAGCAATAAGAACGCTTTTACTGTTAAGGTTATTTTAATATTTTTTTATAATGATGTTTGTAACTAATGGATTGACGCTTGGAGAAATATGTGGCTTTAACGTTGATTGGATATAGGATATTTCGTGTTGATACACGTATTTAACGGACATTAATGCTTTGGTATAAGGAAGAAAGAAAGAAAAAATTAAGTAAGAAATGAGTGAAAATAAAAAACTATTTGATTGAAAAAAAAATGAATAAATAATATTCTAATTGATAATTTTTTTCACATATTTGTTTGAAAAGATAAATATTTTTCAACATTTACGCTTTTTCTTTGAATTATTTGCGTTAAATTAACAAGTGTATCACCTTTTTTTTTTCTCTCTTTCTTTCATATGTACATGAAATCACACACACTAAAATAACTCTTCTAACTTTAGAAGAGAAGGTATAACTAATTTGGTTAACATATATTTAATTTTTAAGTGTTTTGATTAATTGAATTGTTTCTTTATAAATTTCTAATACGAATATTTTGCCAATATGTTTTCGGAATTGAAATTTTGTTTTAGGCTGGTGATATATTTGTTTTCTGTAAAAAAGAGACTATAGTATTTGAAATTTTTTTGTATTAGTATGACACTTTCTATTGTTAATGGACGAGTCTTACTAAAAGTCACTTTTACACAAATTGTTGTTTTTACTTCTTTTGTTAGATATTTAAGATTTTAATATATTTAAACAAATTTATTATTATTAGTAATGGTATTAAATATATAATTATGTGAATTTAAATTGGTCTATATGTTATAATTTTAAATTACAATGACGTTGATCTTTTTATGATTATGGAACCCGTTGATATGGAAACAATGTACATATCTTGTATATAGGTTGGAGAACTTAAGAAATTATATATATATATATATATATATATATATATATATATATATATTTGTTTTTTTGGTTGATAAAAGAATAGTTATAATTTTTAATAGTCTAAAATATATATGAAATTTTTAGCCAAACAAAAAATCTAAACTTAATTTATTTTGTAAAAGATATCGATTTGGATATGATATAAAGTAGATGAGTTCCATCAAACAATCTAACCTATTTTCTCACAACCTCGTTTTGTCTCGATTTGCCAGTATAGTAAAAGTATCATCCATGAGCTTTAAGGGTGTGTTCATTTGGGGGAGAGGAATTGAGAGAGAGTGAGTGGATGTATTTGAGGGGATTTGAAGGTGAATTAAGTGTTGTTTATTTGAATGGATTTGAAGGTAAATAAGAGTGAATTTAGAAATAAAGTTTATAAAAATTAGTGTAAGATTTGATTGATGTGACAAATAAAAAAATTTGATTAATTGGTAAAAATTGAAGATTATCAAAATATCCATAGTTATTAAAGTAATATAAAATGATAATAGTTAATGTTATATTTAATTGTAAAAATGTTTATAAAGAGTAAAAAATTAATATTAATTATTAATATTACATGCATATATTCACTACACAGTTGAAGTTATATATTTAGGCACAGTACAACACTAAGTTAAAGAATAAGAAAATAAGGAATTGAAATAGTTGAAGCACCACTGTGAGACTAGTATGGCAATCCTGTCAGGGCAAAATGGAGATTTTCCTTTCATTTTCTTCAAATCGCTCCAAATCGCAGCATATTAGAGTGGTATCCCACAATTACTCCCTCTTAAATCAATGAAAGCGAACATGAATTTAATTCACAATCCGTCCGAGGGTGCATAGTAAATTCCCTTAATGTGAACACAGCATAAAAGTATGCATATGATAAAAAAGTTTCAACCAACTAATATAGAGGCAATCAGAAAAAAATGTGATGGGATATTCCTGGTGACAGGACAAGAGATATGGTTTATCTATTTAATTAATTGAATGCTTTTATTTTTTTCTATTGTTTCGGTTGAATTGGTCGGGGTCGATCATCCTTCCTTGTTTTGTTATCTTTTGATCATCTAATCCTCTTCGAGAACGTAATACACTCTGATGGGTTGTTGACCTGCAAAAGACACTCTGACACTCAAGTCAGCTATCTTTTTCAAAGAGGTCGTTATTTTATTATGATAGATCAATGTTATTTTATCTGAACATCAATAATATTAGGGATGACAACGGGTCGGGTCGGGCACGGATAGTGCCTACCCGCAACCTGACCCGAAAAAAAAAAATCACCTGCTACCCGACCCGTTACCCGCACAGATGCCCGCTTAAAAAATATCCGCGAATATTTTAAAACCCGCAGATATCCGCGGATACCCACAAATATTTAAAAGAATATATTCTTATAAATTATTAAAATAAAATTACAAAAAAATATATAAAATATAATATAAATTAAATTAAATATAAATTAAAATGATATTTTTGTTTCGGTTGAATTGGTCTAAAGGTCAGTTGTTCTTCTTTGCTTTGTTCTCTTTTGATCTTCAATCCTTCCTGAGAATGTCATCCACTCTGATGGGTTGTTGATTGTCATCCACTCCGATGGGTTGTTGATGTGTAGAAGACACTCTGACGCTCAAGATATAAAAAAGGTCTAAATAAATTTTATTAGGATAGAAGAGGAAGATTGTACGTACAATTGTATATTTATAGAACCTCTGTTGATTAACCATTAGTGCAATATATTTTTAGGCGATCAAACCCAATAATCAATAATTAATACCGTGGATATTTTAAGAGTAAGACAATATGACCTATTAATTAGTGCAATATAATTTTAGGCAATGAAACCCAATAATCAATACAGTATATTTTGTAAATAGTAAGGCAATCTGACCTATTAATACCTGTTAATTGTCCATAAATGACAATTAGTTTCGATCTGTATACTTCATATATTACAATTTTAATTAAATTTAACCTTTTAAAATATAAATTAATGTTAATTTTAATTAAATTTAACTTAATAAAATAAAAATTAAATTTTTATTTTTATTTTTTGCGGGTAGCGGATATCCGCGGGTACGGATAATATAATACCCGCACCCGACCCGTTTATAAGCGGGTATTAAAATACCCGCTATTCGCGGGTTTCGGGTAGTAAATATCCGCGGGTATCAACTATCCGTCGCGAATTTTATCCACGGATATCCACGAGCGTAGATTTTTTTGTCATCCCTAAATAATATATTTATATTTATAGGACTTGTGACAGCCAAATACATTGATTAACCATTAACGCAATATATTTTTAGGCAATCAAACCCATTAATATATTTTTAGGCAATCAAACCCATTAATATATGCCAATATACCTGCTAACTGCACATAAATGACAAAGGGATTATTATGAGCTTAAGAGAGGTTGCTCACGTTGTATTTAGGGAGTCTATTTTCGATGCGCTTTAAGTCTTCATTCCTCCCTGTACCGAGCGACAGACTGTAGGAGAACTTTTTCCATGTTGAGCGGCAACTAATGAGAGTTCTTTCTAGAACTTTTTCCTATGTTGAGTGAGGAGTTATTTTCGAGAACTTTTTTCTCTAGGCCAGGCGACGGCTCATATGAGTTCTTTTTCCAGAACTTTTTTCTATGTTGAATGGTAGACGTTAGGAGTTCTCTTTGAAACTTTTTCCTATGCAAGATATTTTCATTCACAAAAGTATGTGTTAAACAAAATATTCAATATTTTATTTTTATAATGAGAAGCTATTAGAACCTGACAAAGTTGGACTTTAGTGGTCTAATTAACCAAGCGGTAAGGGATTGAACCTTCTTGTGCATGATATTTTTACTCACAAAAATATGTGTTAAATAAAATAGTCAACATTTTATTTTTACAATGAGATGACATTAGAACCTTGATTAGGTTGAACATTGGTGGTCCAATCGACCAAGCAGTAAGGGATTGAACCTTTCTGTGTAAGATATTTTTACTCACAAGAATATGAGTTAAATAAAATATTCAAACATTTTATTTTTATAATGAGAAGCTATTAGAACTTGAGAAGGTTTAACTTTGGTTGTCCAACTGACCAAGCGGTCCTGTGCATATTTTTACTCATAAAAATATGCTTTAAATAAAATATTCAACATTTTATTTTTATAATGAGAAGCTATTAGAACCTGACAAAGTTGAATTTTGGTGGTCCAACTGACCAAGCGGTAAGGCATTGAACCTTCATAATATTTTTACTCACAAAAATATGCGTTAAATAAAATATTCAACATTTTATTTTTATAATGAGAAGCTATTAGAACCTTATCAGAACTTGACAAGGTTAAACTTTGGTGATCCAACTCACCAAAATAGTAAGATATTGAATCTTCCTATACAAGATATTTTTACTCACAAAAGTATGAGTTAAAAAAAAAAAGTAAATGCTTCCATACATTTGAAGCTAGAATTTCTAAAAGAAATTATTAGTGATTGGAAATATATATAATTATTGAAGTGTTTTTTCAAATGTATACATGTACAGGAATTACGAGTTTTATTTAACAAACACCTGTTTTTTTTCAAAATTTAACGCATAATGAAAAATGTAAATAAATGGGTTTAATTTAGCAATTGCTAAATTTTTTGTTAACTAATTAAAAATATCCCAAATAACTTCTTTTACTATATAAACCTTTTGTTGTGATTTCTTTTCAATTAAATTATAAATGTGATATTTAGAGTCAAATGAAACAATGACAGAACATATAGGGTAAAACAAATTTATATTGTCATTAAATTATCATTAAAATATATTTTTAATATACTTATTACAAAAGTCAACAAGCTTGTATGATCCAAATAAAAATGTAAAACATGACTTTCTCTCTCCATATTTTAAGTTCAAAGTATTTTCCTATAAAAAAAATATTAATAAACTTTTATTTATCAAGACCATTGTAATATTTCATTTTCAAATTAAATGGTGGAAAGACATACAAAGTACAGAAACAAAGCAAACATTCTTTATTATTAATAACAGGCACAAGGTATCCCATGAAGCATCACATATATGTAGCTGTGTTATGAATACCAACCCCAGAAATTCATGCATACCAATATTGACATGAGGTAATAAGAACTATCAGGATTTGCATCATATAAATCACACCTTATAACGTAGTTCCCCAACAATTCTTTCATGCATTCTTATGCATATATGCAATTTAGTAATAGTACCAACGTACACATACATATGACATATCAAACATATCAATTGCAAAACTACATAAGAGTTGTACAACCATTTATACATACACACACACACATATATATATATATATATATATATATATATATATATATATAATATCAGATATATCAGATATCTCTGATATAAATATATATAGATGTAATCCTTGATGTTCTAAGCATTTCCTCCGGGACCAGATTGACCAAAGTCCTTGCGAGGGATCTCATGATGACTTACTGTGCGTTCGCCTGGTCCACCTTTTCCAGGACTTTCATGGATAGTAACATCACTATAGCTGTTCAGAGGGATTTGATGTTCAACATTATTACCATTGCTGTGTTCTTGCATGTTATTGTCCACCAAACTCATCTTATTCATAGCCATACAACAACTTGCAACCATCAGTGCAATTACTACCACAACCCTCATTCTCATATTTCTTCCTCACTCTCTGCATAATTAGTTACTTTAATTAGCCACACAGAAAAAAAGTACGCAAGTTCATGACATAAAAGCGTGTATATTTATACACACACACAAACACTCCGCATGCATGATAAATATGATGAGGGTAGTAAATAACTTGCTGTAAACAACAGCACAGTGCGTATGATTTTAAATGAAGAAGACGAAGAGAAATAATGAGTGAGTATAAGCTTAGGCATAAAACTAATTGTATTTTTGTTTTTGGAAAAACAAGATGTGCATTAGTTTAGTAATACGCACCAGATATAGGTGGATGCTAGGGCTATATTTGCCTTTGAGATTTGTATGATATAACACGAAGAAAGAAGAAGGTTGGAGATACTTAAATAGGGCATAGCTAAGCACGGAATGATAATGGTAATATAGTGGTGGGTTGTCACAAATGACGTGAGGCAATATTAAGTGCGATGGCCATTGAAATTGGTGACCAAACAAATAAAATGATGACATGTTTTGTCCATATTTCTATGTGGTCTAAATAGAGAAATTCCACCTAATGCTAGGGCATTCGCAATATAGGTTATAGTATCTAATTTGGTATGATGTTTTCTTTTTTCGTTTTAATGGTATGCCCAACTTGTTTGAATTGTGGGAAACACAATGAGGTGAAGAATCATATCAAATCTACCCCAAGGAAAGAAAAAGTGGACTAGAATTTAAACTGTTATGCTTTGAAACAGTGTAAGAATGTCTACTTAGATAAATTAATTTGAAAAGAATATATGTTTGGAATTAGTATCTAAAATTTTCATTAATTAATTAATTAAAAATCAATTTAGATACCAATTTTTTTTACAGTCAAAATTTTGATATATACACTGCAAAAGAAATACATTATAACAGGGGTTTATTTCTGTCGATTCTGAAAAACCCTAGAATTTAAAGTTTAATTCACAAACTAATTATATATTTTTATAATAAAAATTATTTTAGATACCAATAATTATAAATTTATAAATTAATATTTAAATTAATCACTGTAATAATTAATTATTATTTTTTTTTTAAATTGTTTTTTATTTAAAGATTTTTTTTTATTGGCAGAGAGTTCCCATATCAATCACTCCACACAATCCAAAGACAACATGTTAAAAATAAGTCTGATTTATATATACTAAAAACTTTAAAATTAGGTTATTGATTTCAATATTTCTCATTAAATTAGTCGTTAAGAATATTATTTTTTTAGATTCTAACTTTTTAAAAAATAATGATATTTAGCATATATATATATATATATATATATATATATATATATATATATATATATATATATATTATTTAAAAAAACATGTTAGTGGTGAGGACTTGAGAAAGTTTATATATTGTTCGATCTTAAGTCCGTTAAGTGACATCGTTAAAGTCAATCATTTTTATTAGATGTGGTAGGAATATAAGCTTTCCATCAAGCTATAAGAGAAACGAGGGTTCAATTAAGGGAACCGATGGTTCATCTTAGAACTTTGTCAATATTTCAATCCAAAGTTTTTTGAATGACATTGTTAGGATCAATTACTCCTTATCCAAAATATTGTTTGTTTTTCAAGAAATCCTTACTATAGGAGTACATTTTCTCAAGCTGCCAATACTTCTAATCTTAGTAGATATGTACCACCATCATATAATAAATTAAGAGGTCCTTTACTTTCAAAGAATTCATGTCAAAAATCTTTTACAACCTATAAGAGATTCATGGAATTATAAAGGTGTGACAATTGTTAGTGATGGAAAGAGTGATCTTCAAAGAAGATCACTTATAAGGCTATTGTTGGAAGTCCCACATCGACTAGAGATAAGGGCAATTTATAATATGTAAGTGAAGTGCAAACCTCACTTTATAAGCCAGTTTGTGGGGTTGAGTTAGGCATTAAAACTCACTTTCTAACATGGTATCAGAGCCATGATTAGAGTCTATCCTAGCGAGTTCTAAGTGGACATTTCTATTTTCACCCGTTGTCAGGCCGCTATTGGACTACCCAATTTCTACTATCACGCACGAGATGACCTTGGCGTGAAGGGGATGTGTTGGAAGTCTCACATTGACTAAAGATAAGACCAATTTATATATATATATATATATATATATATATATATATTTATATATATATATATATATATATATATATATATATAAGTGAGGTGCAAATCTCACCTTACAAACCAGTTTTGTGAGGTTGAGTTAAGCTTAAAAACTCACTTTCTAATAACTATCACTGAGAGTGATCCAATGTTTTTTAGGTCAATAGATGGATCGGATGAGATAAAAGACAGATTTTATTGTTAAGTCCATGAGAGATGTAATTATAGAAGTTGGACCAAAAAATGTGATATAAAGCATAACTGATATTGTAACAATGTAAGAAAACAAGTATATGTTTATAGAATCAAAATTTTCTTCAATCTATTGGACTCCTTGTGTAGTGACGCCTTGAATCTTGCATTGAAAAAGTGTGTAGCAAAAAATACCAAAAAAAATAGTTATACTACGTATCAAGAATTTTCTTGGATCACAAATTGTTGATGATGCTAAGTTCATTAAAAACTTTATTGTGGGGCACTTTATGAAATTTTCAATGTTCATTGGAGTTGCTTTTTGTTGCTCAAACAAGATTTGCTTCAACCATTGTCATGCTCAAAAGGTTTAGAAGTTTGAAAAAAGGACTCCAAGAGTTAATTATCAGTAATGAATTCTTACAAAGAGTATAATGTGGATAATGCACAATTTGTGATGAAGGTTGATTATCTAGTTGTTTTTACTGCCCTAATTTTTTATATTCTTAGAAACACAAATACATATATGGCTACTCTTCACTTAGTATATGAAATGTCGTATTCAATGATTGAAAATGTGTAAAATATATCAATATGAAAGAAAGGTAAAAGTTAAACATTCATCTTTTTTGAGAGAGTAAACTCAATATTAATTGATTGTTGGACTAAGAATAACATATTTCTTCATTGTCATATTCATTCTTTAAATCCAAAGTAATTACATTATTATTTTATTTTATTATTAATTTTTTGTATATGTCTTTTTTATAATTATAATATTATTTAATTTATGTTTATGTATTTTTAATATTGTAGATATTATAATCATGAATGGTTTTGACGTGCTCTCACATCAAGATGTGAAACTTACTCATCAAAGGAAGAAATGTTTTATGAGGTACTTTGATGATGTAGATGTAAGAAGATAAGTAAATATAGAATTTTGCAAACTTTTCAAATGAAAAAGAAGATTTTGCATATGCTGACTTTTTAAGGGATAGAAGTAAAATAAATGCAAAATCATGGACACTTCAAACGATAGCTCTTAAGCTATTTAGACAACTTTGTTCTTCTTCTTGTTGTGAAAGGAATTGAAGTGCTTACTCTTTTATACATTATTTGAAAATAAATAAAATGACACTTAAAAGGACAAAAGATTTAGTATTTGTCCATAGTAATTTTCATCTTCTCTCAAGAAATTCCTCAAAATATAATGAAAGGAAACTAAATTGTGAGATATTGCATGAGATGACGTTTTAAAGAAATCTTTACATTGTTAGCTTATCTCTTCCTGAACCAAAATTAGAAAATGTATTTTTCAATAAAGATGAATAAATATGAAAGTTAAATATATGATTCCATAAGTTTCTTTTATTAGATTTTTTTTATATAAATGTTTCTCTCTTTTTTTGTTTTATTATTATGATGTATAATTGGTATATTTTAATATATATATATATATATATATATATATATATATATATATATATATATATATATATCGTCGTGTCCGTGTTCTATATTTTTACAATTTAGCATGTCCTATTCATGTTTGTGCTTCCTAACTTTGTAGTTATTTTACTGTTTAACACATAATCATAAACACGTCTCAGAAATGTCAACCATGCGCATGCAGGGGTTCCATGTTGCTTGCTACGGTTGGTTTTAACTTTTACAGAGTTTTTTTTCTTCTTCTGTGATGGACTGTGAGCCAATTACATCGTTTCAAAACTCCAAAATAGTGCATAAGATAATGTAATAAGCATGGTTTTAGTCAAACTAAGACTTGTCATCTTAAAAGTGAGTGAATTCATTTTTCCAGAAAATCATATATGTTTGGAAATTAATTAACTGAAGCAGAGAATGCTCCATAATTAAGGACACGACACGTGCATGTACAAACGTCCATGTTTTAAACCACACATATGTTGTTGGTAGAAAATGGCAAATTCTTGTTGGTCTCTAAAATTGCTAAGATACAATGCTAAAGATGTAAGTGTCTCTATTGACGTCAAAGTAATGGTTTTTTCACATTTCAATATCCTTCACCCTTTCTATATATATTCCAAGTTTCTAAATTAACTTTCGTACCCTGTGGTTGTCTTTAAATAGAGCACGTTTCTGATCTTTCTCTGCATCATTCCACATTCAATTACATTGATCAAATATCATAGCAAAAGCTCTCAAACGTGTTGAGTAAAATGGAAAATCTTACCAAGCAGGCTTTGATTTGCAGTTTATTAACAGCACTTGTTTTGTCATCATGCACAATAACAATGTCTGCAAGTGGTGAGCTTTTCTTTTTCTTGTTTAATTACTTTCTCGTTCTTAATTGCATGAATGCATGCATGCGTCAAACAAATTGAAAGACACTTCACATCACGTACATACAAAAAACACACATTATTTCTGGGTTTCTGATACATTGAAATAATTTCTAGGGTTACCAAAATATGAAAGAAACATTGTAAAGACTTAGCAATTTCTTTTCATAAGATTAAAACCTGCTTTATATCTTTTATGGTAAGATTTTCTAACCGTTAATTGATTTATTGTTTGATGGTACATTCAGAGGACGAGTTTACTTATGATATGAATAGCAAGACAGGACCAGATCACTGGGGAGAACTAAAACCTGAATGGAACCTATGCAAGAAGGGATCCATGCAATCCCCAATTGATTTCTCCAATGATAAGGTTAAAAAAGTAACTAATTTGGAAGAACTTCAAATCAACTATAGACCATCCAGAGCAATTATTAAAAATAGGGGCACTGATATCAAGGTTAGTCAATACCAGAAATATTTAATTATATTTGCTATTGAATTATTATCTAATTAAGTATTTCATAATTTCTTTTTGTTGTCCCTTTACCAATTTTGTTTGAAAGTATTTTTTTGTAATAGGTGGAATGGAAAGGGAAGAAAAGCAATATAAACATTAATGGAACTAAGTATACACTTTTACAGTCTCATTGGCATTCTCCCTCTGAACATGCCATAGATGGCACAAGGTATATACTTAATATATATTCTGATATATGTCCAAATATCAAGGTATATTACATAAACTAAAATTCTAGTTTTGATTAGAAAAACAGCATAAAAAATGAATTTGACACTGGGCATGTAAGTTTTATTCCTTCAAACACTCACCAGAAAGATTTATTTACCCTCATAAATTAATTAAACCCTAAAAATATAAAAATTTAAGTATTTTAATTGAATACACCGTTACTTTCAAAAAAATATTATTTGGTATACTTAAATTTTTTATATTCATTTTATATTATCTTTTCTTATTTTTTACTCTTTTTTTTTTAAATATAAAAATTTATATTTTTATGATGATTTTACCTTTATTTTTATATCAAATGAATGTAAAAATATATTATAGTTACGTTAATCTTACTTTCAGGTTAGATCTAGAGTTGCATATGGTGCACCAAAGTCCATCAGGACAATATGCAGTGGTTGGAATAATGTACAGGGCTGGAACAGCAGATCCTCTCTTGTCATCGGTACATTGATTAAAGATGTCACAATGAATGGATGTCTGTGTTTATGAGTAAACCCTAAATTTCTTATATATACTTTTGCACATCTTTTCTAGTTAAAGGAAGTCTTAGAGGCCATTTCTGATAAAACTGGAGCAGAAAAAGAAGTGGCTGAACTGGATCCTAATGTGCTTATGGAACGCGCAAGCGCAGCATTTTATTACAGATATATTGGTTCTCTGACTACTCCTCCATGCTCGGAGAATGTTATTTGGACTGTCTTCAGAGAGGTCAATTTGCTATCCAATTCATCATTCATCATTTAGCAGTATTTGCAAAATTTATGTTATGATTTTCCTTCAAATTCTATATATATATATATATATACTCAAATGAATCTTTGTTATTCATCAGGTGAGAGCAGTTTCTCAGGACCAAATCAAATTGCTTCAAGAGGCCGTTGAAGATGTAAGTAACTATACTTTTATTTATTTAATTATTTATATATATATATATATATATATATATATATATATATCTTTAAATATATTCTGTTAAGGTTTTGGACTGAGAATAACCTTAATATTTTATATATGAATTTGATTCATATCTTATTCGTATTGAATCTTTTCGATGAACATCGATGAATCCATCTTTAATATCATAGGTAATAGTTAGTCTTGATATCAGTGAGATTGTTCAAACTCACAGCAGCTTTTTCATTTAACCTATATAATATATATAATTTGTTGAGAAGTCAAAATTTAGAAAGGATTTTGTTATCAACTGTTCTTGTTTTGTTCCTGCATTTTAGAATGTCATCTTACAATTTTCTGGGATGGAGTTATTAGGGTTAATTATGTTTTAAACTTTACCTGCACTTTAATTTGCAGCATGCAAGTTCCAATGCAAGACCACTGCAGAAATTGAACAACCGCTTAGTGCAGTTCAATGATCCCGGAGTTAAAGATTAGTGTGTTTCAAGGCATTGACGAGGACAACTATATAATTGATCAGATTTTGATTTCAAATTTTGGTGGGAGAGTGATTTTTCTCATGCACTTGGTCTGTTGTTATTTCCTTATGTTTATTTCATGTTTTAGGGTATATTCAATTTAATTTTCATTTTGTTCCTGTGCATTAAAATAAATTCGGTTTTACATGATGTTCTTTGGGAAGAGTTTGACAGTGCTTACATTATAATTTGAAAAGGTGAAGAACATTTATCTTTTTATTCTTATTCTGATTAATCATCACAAATTAGAGTGGTCAAAATGGATAACTTGGTTCGATCCGACCCGATCCACCACGGGTTGGTTACTTAATGAGTCAACTCAATCCGGTTCATTTATTAGTGAGCCAGAAAAATTCAAACCCGGCTCGACCTACCACGAGTTGGTGAGTAAACGGGTTGACTCACTGACCCACTTAATTACAATTTTTTTAAATAAAAAAAAAACAAACTTTCTATAATTCAAATCTAAATAAATTTCACTCCCAAATTTCATTCCCGATGTTTAATTAATTTTGAAAATATAGAACTTAAATAATTTTTTCAAGAAAAAAAAATAATAAATATTTTTTTATAAAATTAAAATTAAATTTTAATGAAATAAAATTATGTATGCGGGTTGGTGGGCCAAACCTGGTCCACCATGGGTTCAACCCGCATGAACCGAGTTTAAATGAGCCGGGTTGAAATCTGACCCGCATAAAAAAATATAATTTTTTCAAATCCAACCCGTGACGGGCCGGGTTGACCCGTGGATTGTGACCCATTTTGAGAGCTCTATCACAAATTATACTGATATAACTCATGTTGATGGTTATGATCTCAATATTTTTCAATAAAATATTATTTCTAATAATCCAACTATTAATAAGGTCTAATTAATGTTATATATACTTTTTAAAACAATCAAAATCGGCTGTAAGTCAAGTCCATTTCTTAAATTGATGCGCATAACGTTGGGCTTAGTGAGGGCCAGTCTATTTCTTGTTGTGAGTGTAAAAGGCTTTTACGTTCTGTACCCCGTAATTTCTTTACACACTGAACAAATTTTGAAAATCACCGTTTTACCCTCTAAAGAATTGACTTCCGGGATGTATGTACAGGAAATTTTCCGCAACAGGCTTTTCAAAATTTCCAGAATAAGATTTTGGGAACGAAATTTCTAAAATAGAATTTCTAGAATTAAATTTTTGAAAGTCATGTAATACATTCTGCAAAAAATTTCTTAAACAAATTGTCCGAAACGTATATAATGTCATCCACAACATTTTTACATGAAATGTGTTCGAGGAAGAGCTTTCTGAAACATATAAAATACATTTCGGAAAGAACTTTTCAGAATGGCATCTGCTTTTCTAATGTCCTCCAAAGATTAAGAGCTCAGGTGATGATGATTCATCTCCGTGTTGAATGACAAAGATTGGTGACATAACTGATGGCCTATTCAGAAATGACAGCAAAATCTTTTCATCATTTACTTTATAAACAAAAGCAATTCCTTGCATATGTAGCTGTTTCAATGTCTATTACTATTTAATAAGTACAAACAAGAGAGGCAAGTAAGTAGCAGAACTCATGAGGTAATATAACAAATATAACTTTTCTCACATTTCACAATTAGCAGCTTAGCACATATTTTGGCTAAACCATTTTTGCAAGGACTTTCATGATATCATCCATACTTGGCCTATGGAGGGGATCATCTGCCACACAATCCTTTGCCAGAAAAGATAAACATAAAGCCTCTGGAAGAGAGTAATCCTTCAGATTAGGATCCATGAAACTCCATAACCCTTCAAAACAACCACCTTCACTGGCCTCCCCCAACAAGAATCTCAGGGAATCTTTCATTGCTTTTCCATCAAAATTCTCCCTTCCTGAGATCAGCTCAAGCAATACAACCCCAAATGCAAAAATGTCAACTTTTTCAGAAACTGAGCCATGTGAGAGGAACTCTGGTGCCACCAATCCTTTGGGAATCTGGACACTATCATTGCTTTTGTTGAGTGTGGCAATGGAAGCCAATGCCCTTCCAACATCTGCCAGTTTACCCCTACAGTCAGCTGTTATGAATATGTTTCTGCTACTGACATTCATGTGAGCATAGGAAGGAAAAGAACAGAAATGTAAATAGTAGAGACATGTCGCAATATCAAAAGCAATTTGTGTCCGTTTGTACCAGTTTAGAGGATTGCATCGATCAGATAAGCAGTCCCTCAAGCATCCATTCTTAGGCAACTCAAACACTAAATAAGACCATGAATCATTGCTCTCACCATAACAAACACCAAGCAAGTTCACAATATTAATGTGGTTGATCTTAGAATGTAAATCAATCACCTTTCGTGTATCTTCCAACCTCATCCTCTTCACCATCACCTCAACATCATTGACTCTGCCCTTATACACAAAGTCACCTTCGCTACTGATGTTGTTTTCTTGACTGAAATTCTTGGTTCCCTTCTCGAGCTCCTCTATGGTGTAATTGAGTAAGTAGTACTTTATTCCAACAAGAAGATCCGGGGACAGGCACCAAGTTGTATTGCTTTTACCCGTTTGTGTGGATATCTGAGAGCTTCTAGTTGGCGACCACAAAGTGAGGGAGTTAGTCGGACTGAAGGAATGAGCAACTTCAATTTTTCTCAATCTCTTCATGTAAAATCCGCTAGCAAGCAATGTTATGAGCAACAAAAATCCGATAACACACCCTGCAATGTACAAATGTGATGGTTTTGTGTATTGTTGTGTCTTGTTCACTGGATTTGTAGGAAGAAAACCTGGAGGCGGAGAAGGAGAGTCAGGAATATCAAGTATTCTGATTGGACCATCCTCTAATGGAACTAGAACAACTGTGTTAGGATAAACAGTTGACAAGGAATTCAAGTTATTGACTGCATAAAACTCTTCTGGTGAGATTTGAAATTTCTGACTCACTTTGTCAGGATCATCTTCTGCTATAAGAGGGTACGTGACAAGGTACTTCACCTTCTTGCTCCAGGTGGAATTCTCACTGTCAGGACAAACACATACGAGAGGTACATGAAGCTCAGAACCAGGTTCTGGTTCATTACCTTGTGAGAGGTTTTCCTCAGCCAGTGTGAGACGACTTAGCAGTCCTTCAAAAACACCACAAGCAACCTCGGAAAATGTTGTGTTGTCAAGGACTCTATAGCTTAAACTGGTTTGATAATACGTGCCAGAGCAGGTACAATTAACAGGAATAAGCACCTCCTTACCTTGTCTGAGTACAAGGGACAAAGAGGAAGATACAAGGTTGTTCTTTAGAAGCACCTCATCAGAGCTCTTGTTGAAGAGCTTTGAGACACTAGAAATGGTGTTGAAATTTTTGTTAGCTCTATACACCACGAATGTTTCGCATGAATCCTGCTTTGACTTGCAGCTGTACCTTGTTCCTAGCCCAATTTCATTTGAAGTACAATTGTTTTGGTCGTAAGCAGAGCACACACCTAAGCAAATCCAAGCAGCAAACCACAGGTGAAGCATGATTTTGTGGTTAAGTACAAGACTTTCCATGAAGAGATTTCTCAGTAGTCACTGGTATAATATGTTGCAAAGAAAAATGCAGATGAACAAAAGAAGAGGATGCAAAATCAAAGTGATAATATATTAGATCACTCTTGAGCTTGATTCATTGGTAAAGGGTATTCTTATGACTATGATCAATGAATGAATTACTTGGCTAGCCTCCAAATGAATATGACATTAGAGATCATGGCCATTTGACTAAAAACGTAATCAGAATTTGTCAGCATGCGTGGTCAAATGCATAAATGTGTAAGAAGCCGGCAGAAAAATCAAATGGCTACTTCGGACTAAACTTTAATATTTTGTGTAGTTGTTTCATGTTGTTTGTTCTATTCCTTTCCACTTGTTTCTTACCAATCATATTCAATATCTTATGTATTGTTTGCCACTATGTCAGAAACTTGGTCCTTCTTCTCATTCACACACAGTTGAAGTTATATATTTAGGCACAGTACAACACTAAGTTAAAGAATAAGAAAATAAGGAATTGAAATAGTTGAAGCACCACTGTGAGACTAGTATGGCAATCCTGTCAGGGCAAAATGGAGATTTTCCTTTCATTTTCTTCAAATCGCTCCAAATCGCAGCATATTAGAGTGGTATCCCACAATTACTCCCTCTTAAATCAATGAAAGCGAACATGAATTTAATTCACAATCCGTCCGAGGGTGCATAGTAAATTCCCTTAATGTGAACACAGCATAAAAGTATGCATATGATAAAAAAGTTTCAACCAACTAATATAGAGGCAATCAGAAAAAAATGTGATGGGATATTCCTGGTGACAGGACAAGAGATATGGTTTATCTATTTAATTAATTGAATGCTTTTATTTTTTTCTATTGTTTCGGTTGAATTGGTCGGGGTCGATCATCCTTCCTTGTTTTGTTATCTTTTGATCATCTAATCCTCTTCGAGAACGTAATACACTCTGATGGGTTGTTGACCTGCAAAAGACACTCTGACACTCAAGTCAGCTATCTTTTTCAAAGAGGTCGTTATTTTATTATGATAGATCAATGTTATTTTATCTGAACATCAATAATATTAGGGATGACAACGGGTCGGGTCGGGCACGGATAGTGCCTACCCGCAACCTGACCCGAAAAAAAAAAATCACCTGCTACCCGACCCGTTACCCGCACAGATGCCCGCTTAAAAAATATCCGCGAATATTTTAAAACCCGCAGATATCCGCGGATACCCACAAATATTTAAAAGAATATATTCTTATAAATTATTAAAATAAAATTACAAAAAAATATATAAAATATAATATAAATTAAATTAAATATAAATTAAAATGATATTTTTGTTTCGGTTGAATTGGTCTAAAGGTCAGTTGTTCTTCTTTGCTTTGTTCTCTTTTGATCTTCAATCCTTCCTGAGAATGTCATCCACTCTGATGGGTTGTTGATTGTCATCCACTCCGATGGGTTGTTGATGTGTAGAAGACACTCTGACGCTCAAGATATAAAAAAGGTCTAAATAAATTTTATTAGGATAGAAGAGGAAGATTGTACGTACAATTGTATATTTATAGAACCTCTGTTGATTAACCATTAGTGCAATATATTTTTAGGCGATCAAACCCAATAATCAATAATTAATACCGTGGATATTTTAAGAGTAAGACAATATGACCTATTAATTAGTGCAATATAATTTTAGGCAATGAAACCCAATAATCAATACAGTATATTTTGTAAATAGTAAGGCAATCTGACCTATTAATACCTGTTAATTGTCCATAAATGACAATTAGTTTCGATCTGTATACTTCATATATTACAATTTTAATTAAATTTAACCTTTTAAAATATAAATTAATGTTAATTTTAATTAAATTTAACTTAATAAAATAAAAATTAAATTTTTATTTTTATTTTTTGCGGGTAGCGGATATCCGCGGGTACGGATAATATAATACCCGCACCCGACCCGTTTATAAGCGGGTATTAAAATACCCGCTATTCGCGGGTTTCGGGTAGTAAATATCCGCGGGTATCAACTATCCGTCGCGAATTTTATCCACGGATATCCACGAGCGTAGATTTTTTTGTCATCCCTAAATAATATATTTATATTTATAGGACTTGTGACAGCCAAATACATTGATTAACCATTAACGCAATATATTTTTAGGCAATCAAACCCATTAATATATTTTTAGGCAATCAAACCCATTAATATATGCCAATATACCTGCTAACTGCACATAAATGACAAAGGGATTATTATGAGCTTAAGAGAGGTTGCTCACGTTGTATTTAGGGAGTCTATTTTCGATGCGCTTTAAGTCTTCATTCCTCCCTGTACCGAGCGACAGACTGTAGGAGAACTTTTTCCATGTTGAGCGGCAACTAATGAGAGTTCTTTCTAGAACTTTTTCCTATGTTGAGTGAGGAGTTATTTTCGAGAACTTTTTTCTCTAGGCCAGGCGACGGCTCATATGAGTTCTTTTTCCAGAACTTTTTTCTATGTTGAATGGTAGACGTTAGGAGTTCTCTTTGAAACTTTTTCCTATGCAAGATATTTTCATTCACAAAAGTATGTGTTAAACAAAATATTCAATATTTTATTTTTATAATGAGAAGCTATTAGAACCTGACAAAGTTGGACTTTAGTGGTCTAATTAACCAAGCGGTAAGGGATTGAACCTTCTTGTGCATGATATTTTTACTCACAAAAATATGTGTTAAATAAAATAGTCAACATTTTATTTTTACAATGAGATGACATTAGAACCTTGATTAGGTTGAACATTGGTGGTCCAATCGACCAAGCAGTAAGGGATTGAACCTTTCTGTGTAAGATATTTTTACTCACAAGAATATGAGTTAAATAAAATATTCAAACATTTTATTTTTATAATGAGAAGCTATTAGAACTTGAGAAGGTTTAACTTTGGTTGTCCAACTGACCAAGCGGTCCTGTGCATATTTTTACTCATAAAAATATGCTTTAAATAAAATATTCAACATTTTATTTTTATAATGAGAAGCTATTAGAACCTGACAAAGTTGAATTTTGGTGGTCCAACTGACCAAGCGGTAAGGCATTGAACCTTCATAATATTTTTACTCACAAAAATATGCGTTAAATAAAATATTCAACATTTTATTTTTATAATGAGAAGCTATTAGAACCTTATCAGAACTTGACAAGGTTAAACTTTGGTGATCCAACTCACCAAAATAGTAAGATATTGAATCTTCCTATACAAGATATTTTTACTCACAAAAGTATGAGTTAAAAAAAAAAAGTAAATGCTTCCATACATTTGAAGCTAGAATTTCTAAAAGAAATTATTAGTGATTGGAAATATATATAATTATTGAAGTGTTTTTTCAAATGTATACATGTACAGGAATTACGAGTTTTATTTAACAAACACCTGTTTTTTTTCAAAATTTAACGCATAATGAAAAATGTAAATAAATGGGTTTAATTTAGCAATTGCTAAATTTTTTGTTAACTAATTAAAAATATCCCAAATAACTTCTTTTACTATATAAACCTTTTGTTGTGATTTCTTTTCAATTAAATTATAAATGTGATATTTAGAGTCAAATGAAACAATGACAGAACATATAGGGTAAAACAAATTTATATTGTCATTAAATTATCATTAAAATATATTTTTAATATACTTATTACAAAAGTCAACAAGCTTGTATGATCCAAATAAAAATGTAAAACATGACTTTCTCTCTCCATATTTTAAGTTCAAAGTATTTTCCTATAAAAAAAATATTAATAAACTTTTATTTATCAAGACCATTGTAATATTTCATTTTCAAATTAAATGGTGGAAAGACATACAAAGTACAGAAACAAAGCAAACATTCTTTATTATTAATAACAGGCACAAGGTATCCCATGAAGCATCACATATATGTAGCTGTGTTATGAATACCAACCCCAGAAATTCATGCATACCAATATTGACATGAGGTAATAAGAACTATCAGGATTTGCATCATATAAATCACACCTTATAACGTAGTTCCCCAACAATTCTTTCATGCATTCTTATGCATATATGCAATTTAGTAATAGTACCAACGTACACATACATATGACATATCAAACATATCAATTGCAAAACTACATAAGAGTTGTACAACCATTTATACATACACACACACACATATATATATATATATATATATATATATATATATATATATAATATCAGATATATCAGATATCTCTGATATAAATATATATAGATGTAATCCTTGATGTTCTAAGCATTTCCTCCGGGACCAGATTGACCAAAGTCCTTGCGAGGGATCTCATGATGACTTACTGTGCGTTCGCCTGGTCCACCTTTTCCAGGACTTTCATGGATAGTAACATCACTATAGCTGTTCAGAGGGATTTGATGTTCAACATTATTACCATTGCTGTGTTCTTGCATGTTATTGTCCACCAAACTCATCTTATTCATAGCCATACAACAACTTGCAACCATCAGTGCAATTACTACCACAACCCTCATTCTCATATTTCTTCCTCACTCTCTGCATAATTAGTTACTTTAATTAGCCACACAGAAAAAAAGTACGCAAGTTCATGACATAAAAGCGTGTATATTTATACACACACACAAACACTCCGCATGCATGATAAATATGATGAGGGTAGTAAATAACTTGCTGTAAACAACAGCACAGTGCGTATGATTTTAAATGAAGAAGACGAAGAGAAATAATGAGTGAGTATAAGCTTAGGCATAAAACTAATTGTATTTTTGTTTTTGGAAAAACAAGATGTGCATTAGTTTAGTAATACGCACCAGATATAGGTGGATGCTAGGGCTATATTTGCCTTTGAGATTTGTATGATATAACACGAAGAAAGAAGAAGGTTGGAGATACTTAAATAGGGCATAGCTAAGCACGGAATGATAATGGTAATATAGTGGTGGGTTGTCACAAATGACGTGAGGCAATATTAAGTGCGATGGCCATTGAAATTGGTGACCAAACAAATAAAATGATGACATGTTTTGTCCATATTTCTATGTGGTCTAAATAGAGAAATTCCACCTAATGCTAGGGCATTCGCAATATAGGTTATAGTATCTAATTTGGTATGATGTTTTCTTTTTTCGTTTTAATGGTATGCCCAACTTGTTTGAATTGTGGGAAACACAATGAGGTGAAGAATCATATCAAATCTACCCCAAGGAAAGAAAAAGTGGACTAGAATTTAAACTGTTATGCTTTGAAACAGTGTAAGAATGTCTACTTAGATAAATTAATTTGAAAAGAATATATGTTTGGAATTAGTATCTAAAATTTTCATTAATTAATTAATTAAAAATCAATTTAGATACCAATTTTTTTTACAGTCAAAATTTTGATATATACACTGCAAAAGAAATACATTATAACAGGGGTTTATTTCTGTCGATTCTGAAAAACCCTAGAATTTAAAGTTTAATTCACAAACTAATTATATATTTTTATAATAAAAATTATTTTAGATACCAATAATTATAAATTTATAAATTAATATTTAAATTAATCACTGTAATAATTAATTATTATTTTTTTTTTAAATTGTTTTTTATTTAAAGATTTTTTTTTATTGGCAGAGAGTTCCCATATCAATCACTCCACACAATCCAAAGACAACATGTTAAAAATAAGTCTGATTTATATATACTAAAAACTTTAAAATTAGGTTATTGATTTCAATATTTCTCATTAAATTAGTCGTTAAGAATATTATTTTTTTAGATTCTAACTTTTTAAAAAATAATGATATTTAGCATATATATATATATATATATATATATATATATATATATATATATATATATATATATTATTTAAAAAAACATGTTAGTGGTGAGGACTTGAGAAAGTTTATATATTGTTCGATCTTAAGTCCGTTAAGTGACATCGTTAAAGTCAATCATTTTTATTAGATGTGGTAGGAATATAAGCTTTCCATCAAGCTATAAGAGAAACGAGGGTTCAATTAAGGGAACCGATGGTTCATCTTAGAACTTTGTCAATATTTCAATCCAAAGTTTTTTGAATGACATTGTTAGGATCAATTACTCCTTATCCAAAATATTGTTTGTTTTTCAAGAAATCCTTACTATAGGAGTACATTTTCTCAAGCTGCCAATACTTCTAATCTTAGTAGATATGTACCACCATCATATAATAAATTAAGAGGTCCTTTACTTTCAAAGAATTCATGTCAAAAATCTTTTACAACCTATAAGAGATTCATGGAATTATAAAGGTGTGACAATTGTTAGTGATGGAAAGAGTGATCTTCAAAGAAGATCACTTATAAGGCTATTGTTGGAAGTCCCACATCGACTAGAGATAAGGGCAATTTATAATATGTAAGTGAAGTGCAAACCTCACTTTATAAGCCAGTTTGTGGGGTTGAGTTAGGCATTAAAACTCACTTTCTAACATGGTATCAGAGCCATGATTAGAGTCTATCCTAGCGAGTTCTAAGTGGACATTTCTATTTTCACCCGTTGTCAGGCCGCTATTGGACTACCCAATTTCTACTATCACGCACGAGATGACCTTGGCGTGAAGGGGATGTGTTGGAAGTCTCACATTGACTAAAGATAAGACCAATTTATATATATATATATATATATATATATATATATTTATATATATATATATATATATATATATATATATATAAGTGAGGTGCAAATCTCACCTTACAAACCAGTTTTGTGAGGTTGAGTTAAGCTTAAAAACTCACTTTCTAATAACTATCACTGAGAGTGATCCAATGTTTTTTAGGTCAATAGATGGATCGGATGAGATAAAAGACAGATTTTATTGTTAAGTCCATGAGAGATGTAATTATAGAAGTTGGACCAAAAAATGTGATATAAAGCATAACTGATATTGTAACAATGTAAGAAAACAAGTATATGTTTATAGAATCAAAATTTTCTTCAATCTATTGGACTCCTTGTGTAGTGACGCCTTGAATCTTGCATTGAAAAAGTGTGTAGCAAAAAATACCAAAAAAAATAGTTATACTACGTATCAAGAATTTTCTTGGATCACAAATTGTTGATGATGCTAAGTTCATTAAAAACTTTATTGTGGGGCACTTTATGAAATTTTCAATGTTCATTGGAGTTGCTTTTTGTTGCTCAAACAAGATTTGCTTCAACCATTGTCATGCTCAAAAGGTTTAGAAGTTTGAAAAAAGGACTCCAAGAGTTAATTATCAGTAATGAATTCTTACAAAGAGTATAATGTGGATAATGCACAATTTGTGATGAAGGTTGATTATCTAGTTGTTTTTACTGCCCTAATTTTTTATATTCTTAGAAACACAAATACATATATGGCTACTCTTCACTTAGTATATGAAATGTCGTATTCAATGATTGAAAATGTGTAAAATATATCAATATGAAAGAAAGGTAAAAGTTAAACATTCATCTTTTTTGAGAGAGTAAACTCAATATTAATTGATTGTTGGACTAAGAATAACATATTTCTTCATTGTCATATTCATTCTTTAAATCCAAAGTAATTACATTATTATTTTATTTTATTATTAATTTTTTGTATATGTCTTTTTTATAATTATAATATTATTTAATTTATGTTTATGTATTTTTAATATTGTAGATATTATAATCATGAATGGTTTTGACGTGCTCTCACATCAAGATGTGAAACTTACTCATCAAAGGAAGAAATGTTTTATGAGGTACTTTGATGATGTAGATGTAAGAAGATAAGTAAATATAGAATTTTGCAAACTTTTCAAATGAAAAAGAAGATTTTGCATATGCTGACTTTTTAAGGGATAGAAGTAAAATAAATGCAAAATCATGGACACTTCAAACGATAGCTCTTAAGCTATTTAGACAACTTTGTTCTTCTTCTTGTTGTGAAAGGAATTGAAGTGCTTACTCTTTTATACATTATTTGAAAATAAATAAAATGACACTTAAAAGGACAAAAGATTTAGTATTTGTCCATAGTAATTTTCATCTTCTCTCAAGAAATTCCTCAAAATATAATGAAAGGAAACTAAATTGTGAGATATTGCATGAGATGACGTTTTAAAGAAATCTTTACATTGTTAGCTTATCTCTTCCTGAACCAAAATTAGAAAATGTATTTTTCAATAAAGATGAATAAATATGAAAGTTAAATATATGATTCCATAAGTTTCTTTTATTAGATTTTTTTTATATAAATGTTTCTCTCTTTTTTTGTTTTATTATTATGATGTATAATTGGTATATTTTAATATATATATATATATATATATATATATATATATATATATATATATATATATATATCGTCGTGTCCGTGTTCTATATTTTTACAATTTAGCATGTCCTATTCATGTTTGTGCTTCCTAACTTTGTAGTTATTTTACTGTTTAACACATAATCATAAACACGTCTCAGAAATGTCAACCATGCGCATGCAGGGGTTCCATGTTGCTTGCTACGGTTGGTTTTAACTTTTACAGAGTTTTTTTTCTTCTTCTGTGATGGACTGTGAGCCAATTACATCGTTTCAAAACTCCAAAATAGTGCATAAGATAATGTAATAAGCATGGTTTTAGTCAAACTAAGACTTGTCATCTTAAAAGTGAGTGAATTCATTTTTCCAGAAAATCATATATGTTTGGAAATTAATTAACTGAAGCAGAGAATGCTCCATAATTAAGGACACGACACGTGCATGTACAAACGTCCATGTTTTAAACCACACATATGTTGTTGGTAGAAAATGGCAAATTCTTGTTGGTCTCTAAAATTGCTAAGATACAATGCTAAAGATGTAAGTGTCTCTATTGACGTCAAAGTAATGGTTTTTTCACATTTCAATATCCTTCACCCTTTCTATATATATTCCAAGTTTCTAAATTAACTTTCGTACCCTGTGGTTGTCTTTAAATAGAGCACGTTTCTGATCTTTCTCTGCATCATTCCACATTCAATTACATTGATCAAATATCATAGCAAAAGCTCTCAAACGTGTTGAGTAAAATGGAAAATCTTACCAAGCAGGCTTTGATTTGCAGTTTATTAACAGCACTTGTTTTGTCATCATGCACAATAACAATGTCTGCAAGTGGTGAGCTTTTCTTTTTCTTGTTTAATTACTTTCTCGTTCTTAATTGCATGAATGCATGCATGCGTCAAACAAATTGAAAGACACTTCACATCACGTACATACAAAAAACACACATTATTTCTGGGTTTCTGATACATTGAAATAATTTCTAGGGTTACCAAAATATGAAAGAAACATTGTAAAGACTTAGCAATTTCTTTTCATAAGATTAAAACCTGCTTTATATCTTTTATGGTAAGATTTTCTAACCGTTAATTGATTTATTGTTTGATGGTACATTCAGAGGACGAGTTTACTTATGATATGAATAGCAAGACAGGACCAGATCACTGGGGAGAACTAAAACCTGAATGGAACCTATGCAAGAAGGGATCCATGCAATCCCCAATTGATTTCTCCAATGATAAGGTTAAAAAAGTAACTAATTTGGAAGAACTTCAAATCAACTATAGACCATCCAGAGCAATTATTAAAAATAGGGGCACTGATATCAAGGTTAGTCAATACCAGAAATATTTAATTATATTTGCTATTGAATTATTATCTAATTAAGTATTTCATAATTTCTTTTTGTTGTCCCTTTACCAATTTTGTTTGAAAGTATTTTTTTGTAATAGGTGGAATGGAAAGGGAAGAAAAGCAATATAAACATTAATGGAACTAAGTATACACTTTTACAGTCTCATTGGCATTCTCCCTCTGAACATGCCATAGATGGCACAAGGTATATACTTAATATATATTCTGATATATGTCCAAATATCAAGGTATATTACATAAACTAAAATTCTAGTTTTGATTAGAAAAACAGCATAAAAAATGAATTTGACACTGGGCATGTAAGTTTTATTCCTTCAAACACTCACCAGAAAGATTTATTTACCCTCATAAATTAATTAAACCCTAAAAATATAAAAATTTAAGTATTTTAATTGAATACACCGTTACTTTCAAAAAAATATTATTTGGTATACTTAAATTTTTTATATTCATTTTATATTATCTTTTCTTATTTTTTACTCTTTTTTTTTTAAATATAAAAATTTATATTTTTATGATGATTTTACCTTTATTTTTATATCAAATGAATGTAAAAATATATTATAGTTACGTTAATCTTACTTTCAGGTTAGATCTAGAGTTGCATATGGTGCACCAAAGTCCATCAGGACAATATGCAGTGGTTGGAATAATGTACAGGGCTGGAACAGCAGATCCTCTCTTGTCATCGGTACATTGATTAAAGATGTCACAATGAATGGATGTCTGTGTTTATGAGTAAACCCTAAATTTCTTATATATACTTTTGCACATCTTTTCTAGTTAAAGGAAGTCTTAGAGGCCATTTCTGATAAAACTGGAGCAGAAAAAGAAGTGGCTGAACTGGATCCTAATGTGCTTATGGAACGCGCAAGCGCAGCATTTTATTACAGATATATTGGTTCTCTGACTACTCCTCCATGCTCGGAGAATGTTATTTGGACTGTCTTCAGAGAGGTCAATTTGCTATCCAATTCATCATTCATCATTTAGCAGTATTTGCAAAATTTATGTTATGATTTTCCTTCAAATTCTATATATATATATATATATACTCAAATGAATCTTTGTTATTCATCAGGTGAGAGCAGTTTCTCAGGACCAAATCAAATTGCTTCAAGAGGCCGTTGAAGATGTAAGTAACTATACTTTTATTTATTTAATTATTTATATATATATATATATATATATATATATATATATCTTTAAATATATTCTGTTAAGGTTTTGGACTGAGAATAACCTTAATATTTTATATATGAATTTGATTCATATCTTATTCGTATTGAATCTTTTCGATGAACATCGATGAATCCATCTTTAATATCATAGGTAATAGTTAGTCTTGATATCAGTGAGATTGTTCAAACTCACAGCAGCTTTTTCATTTAACCTATATAATATATATAATTTGTTGAGAAGTCAAAATTTAGAAAGGATTTTGTTATCAACTGTTCTTGTTTTGTTCCTGCATTTTAGAATGTCATCTTACAATTTTCTGGGATGGAGTTATTAGGGTTAATTATGTTTTAAACTTTACCTGCACTTTAATTTGCAGCATGCAAGTTCCAATGCAAGACCACTGCAGAAATTGAACAACCGCTTAGTGCAGTTCAATGATCCCGGAGTTAAAGATTAGTGTGTTTCAAGGCATTGACGAGGACAACTATATAATTGATCAGATTTTGATTTCAAATTTTGGTGGGAGAGTGATTTTTCTCATGCACTTGGTCTGTTGTTATTTCCTTATGTTTATTTCATGTTTTAGGGTATATTCAATTTAATTTTCATTTTGTTCCTGTGCATTAAAATAAATTCGGTTTTACATGATGTTCTTTGGGAAGAGTTTGACAGTGCTTACATTATAATTTGAAAAGGTGAAGAACATTTATCTTTTTATTCTTATTCTGATTAATCATCACAAATTAGAGTGGTCAAAATGGATAACTTGGTTCGATCCGACCCGATCCACCACGGGTTGGTTACTTAATGAGTCAACTCAATCCGGTTCATTTATTAGTGAGCCAGAAAAATTCAAACCCGGCTCGACCTACCACGAGTTGGTGAGTAAACGGGTTGACTCACTGACCCACTTAATTACAATTTTTTTAAATAAAAAAAAAACAAACTTTCTATAATTCAAATCTAAATAAATTTCACTCCCAAATTTCATTCCCGATGTTTAATTAATTTTGAAAATATAGAACTTAAATAATTTTTTCAAGAAAAAAAAATAATAAATATTTTTTTATAAAATTAAAATTAAATTTTAATGAAATAAAATTATGTATGCGGGTTGGTGGGCCAAACCTGGTCCACCATGGGTTCAACCCGCATGAACCGAGTTTAAATGAGCCGGGTTGAAATCTGACCCGCATAAAAAAATATAATTTTTTCAAATCCAACCCGTGACGGGCCGGGTTGACCCGTGGATTGTGACCCATTTTGAGAGCTCTATCACAAATTATACTGATATAACTCATGTTGATGGTTATGATCTCAATATTTTTCAATAAAATATTATTTCTAATAATCCAACTATTAATAAGGTCTAATTAATGTTATATATACTTTTTAAAACAATCAAAATCGGCTGTAAGTCAAGTCCATTTCTTAAATTGATGCGCATAACGTTGGGCTTAGTGAGGGCCAGTCTATTTCTTGTTGTGAGTGTAAAAGGCTTTTACGTTCTGTACCCCGTAATTTCTTTACACACTGAACAAATTTTGAAAATCACCGTTTTACCCTCTAAAGAATTGACTTCCGGGATGTATGTACAGGAAATTTTCCGCAACAGGCTTTTCAAAATTTCCAGAATAAGATTTTGGGAACGAAATTTCTAAAATAGAATTTCTAGAATTAAATTTTTGAAAGTCATGTAATACATTCTGCAAAAAATTTCTTAAACAAATTGTCCGAAACGTATATAATGTCATCCACAACATTTTTACATGAAATGTGTTCGAGGAAGAGCTTTCTGAAACATATAAAATACATTTCGGAAAGAACTTTTCAGAATGGCATCTGCTTTTCTAATGTCCTCCAAAGATTAAGAGCTCAGGTGATGATGATTCATCTCCGTGTTGAATGACAAAGATTGGTGACATAACTGATGGCCTATTCAGAAATGACAGCAAAATCTTTTCATCATTTACTTTATAAACAAAAGCAATTCCTTGCATATGTAGCTGTTTCAATGTCTATTACTATTTAATAAGTACAAACAAGAGAGGCAAGTAAGTAGCAGAACTCATGAGGTAATATAACAAATATAACTTTTCTCACATTTCACAATTAGCAGCTTAGCACATATTTTGGCTAAACCATTTTTGCAAGGACTTTCATGATATCATCCATACTTGGCCTATGGAGGGGATCATCTGCCACACAATCCTTTGCCAGAAAAGATAAACATAAAGCCTCTGGAAGAGAGTAATCCTTCAGATTAGGATCCATGAAACTCCATAACCCTTCAAAACAACCACCTTCACTGGCCTCCCCCAACAAGAATCTCAGGGAATCTTTCATTGCTTTTCCATCAAAATTCTCCCTTCCTGAGATCAGCTCAAGCAATACAACCCCAAATGCAAAAATGTCAACTTTTTCAGAAACTGAGCCATGTGAGAGGAACTCTGGTGCCACCAATCCTTTGGGAATCTGGACACTATCATTGCTTTTGTTGAGTGTGGCAATGGAAGCCAATGCCCTTCCAACATCTGCCAGTTTACCCCTACAGTCAGCTGTTATGAATATGTTTCTGCTACTGACATTCATGTGAGCATAGGAAGGAAAAGAACAGAAATGTAAATAGTAGAGACATGTCGCAATATCAAAAGCAATTTGTGTCCGTTTGTACCAGTTTAGAGGATTGCATCGATCAGATAAGCAGTCCCTCAAGCATCCATTCTTAGGCAACTCAAACACTAAATAAGACCATGAATCATTGCTCTCACCATAACAAACACCAAGCAAGTTCACAATATTAATGTGGTTGATCTTAGAATGTAAATCAATCACCTTTCGTGTATCTTCCAACCTCATCCTCTTCACCATCACCTCAACATCATTGACTCTGCCCTTATACACAAAGTCACCTTCGCTACTGATGTTGTTTTCTTGACTGAAATTCTTGGTTCCCTTCTCGAGCTCCTCTATGGTGTAATTGAGTAAGTAGTACTTTATTCCAACAAGAAGATCCGGGGACAGGCACCAAGTTGTATTGCTTTTACCCGTTTGTGTGGATATCTGAGAGCTTCTAGTTGGCGACCACAAAGTGAGGGAGTTAGTCGGACTGAAGGAATGAGCAACTTCAATTTTTCTCAATCTCTTCATGTAAAATCCGCTAGCAAGCAATGTTATGAGCAACAAAAATCCGATAACACACCCTGCAATGTACAAATGTGATGGTTTTGTGTATTGTTGTGTCTTGTTCACTGGATTTGTAGGAAGAAAACCTGGAGGCGGAGAAGGAGAGTCAGGAATATCAAGTATTCTGATTGGACCATCCTCTAATGGAACTAGAACAACTGTGTTAGGATAAACAGTTGACAAGGAATTCAAGTTATTGACTGCATAAAACTCTTCTGGTGAGATTTGAAATTTCTGACTCACTTTGTCAGGATCATCTTCTGCTATAAGAGGGTACGTGACAAGGTACTTCACCTTCTTGCTCCAGGTGGAATTCTCACTGTCAGGACAAACACATACGAGAGGTACATGAAGCTCAGAACCAGGTTCTGGTTCATTACCTTGTGAGAGGTTTTCCTCAGCCAGTGTGAGACGACTTAGCAGTCCTTCAAAAACACCACAAGCAACCTCGGAAAATGTTGTGTTGTCAAGGACTCTATAGCTTAAACTGGTTTGATAATACGTGCCAGAGCAGGTACAATTAACAGGAATAAGCACCTCCTTACCTTGTCTGAGTACAAGGGACAAAGAGGAAGATACAAGGTTGTTCTTTAGAAGCACCTCATCAGAGCTCTTGTTGAAGAGCTTTGAGACACTAGAAATGGTGTTGAAATTTTTGTTAGCTCTATACACCACGAATGTTTCGCATGAATCCTGCTTTGACTTGCAGCTGTACCTTGTTCCTAGCCCAATTTCATTTGAAGTACAATTGTTTTGGTCGTAAGCAGAGCACACACCTAAGCAAATCCAAGCAGCAAACCACAGGTGAAGCATGATTTTGTGGTTAAGTACAAGACTTTCCATGAAGAGATTTCTCAGTAGTCACTGGTATAATATGTTGCAAAGAAAAATGCAGATGAACAAAAGAAGAGGATGCAAAATCAAAGTGATAATATATTAGATCACTCTTGAGCTTGATTCATTGGTAAAGGGTATTCTTATGACTATGATCAATGAATGAATTACTTGGCTAGCCTCCAAATGAATATGACATTAGAGATCATGGCCATTTGACTAAAAACGTAATCAGAATTTGTCAGCATGCGTGGTCAAATGCATAAATGTGTAAGAAGCCGGCAGAAAAATCAAATGGCTACTTCGGACTAAACTTTAATATTTTGTGTAGTTGTTTCATGTTGTTTGTTCTATTCCTTTCCACTTGTTTCTTACCAATCATATTCAATATCTTATGTATTGTTTGCCACTATGTCAGAAACTTGGTCCTTCTTCTCATTCACACACGTTGCAGATTATCAATCAGTCAATCAATAATACTTTAAATATGCCAAACCAAAACCCAATTGCCAGAAAAATACCAACTGCACAGTAGGTTTATTCTTATCAGATCAACTAAAAATTGCAGAACATTATAAATGAAGGTTATGATATCTCTCTATGATAGAAAAATATTGAAATAATTACTGGCTTAAATATATTTGGTTGGAAGTCTAGTGATGAATATTTCAGATTAATTGTCTTATGAACTGGTTTTAATGAGATTGATATAGGTTTAAAATTTATATTTTTAGCATATTTATTTATAGTATTTATTTCAATGATTTATTTTTCAAATGATATGATGTCAATTTTCAGATTTTGAAATCACTTTTAACATTATTAACTTTTCTATAGTCAATCATCATCATTGAGAGTGGAGAAATGAAGATTGTAAGAAGAACAATAATAAAAAAGACATTGATAATTAATTTAATTTTGAAATAATGAACTTTTGGTTTTGTTATTAAAAATGGGGAAATGAACATAATTCTTCTTATAATCATTAATTACAATTTTATAACTAATTCAACTTTGGAATAACACAATTTTTACTATTATTCTAGATCAACGGTCAATATATGACCACTTTGGCTTCAATTATAGTTATTTATATAACTAATTCCTTAATAACAAAGGAAAGAGAATTTAGTTGTATTATTTTTTATGTATATGTTCAATTGTATTGAATAAAAGATATTATATATACTGCCTTGATTTTTTAGTATGATAATAAAATATTATATTATAATCAATAAACTTATGTATTAATTCCGATAATTTAATTGCATTAAAATATTTCATTTATTTTTATGTGTTTATATTAAATAATAAGTTGGTAGTAAAATATTTGAAACATTAATATCAACTACTTTAATTAAAATAATTTTTTCAAATGAAAAAAATGCAAATTTTAGAGAATAAACAGAATCAATAAAAATGTAATATCAATTTATTTTTTAAAATGTCTAAAATTTTAATCATATAGTAATATAATTTTCCTAGAAAACATAAATTTGTTTATACAATAAAATTTATTTGTCTCATTAAAGAGTTAGTTTGGTAAAAAAAAATACATATTTAACAAAAAAATGCAAAAACAAAAAATGACATGCATAGAAGCCTAAACAAAAAGAATTTGTTCCTTAGTTATATTAAATCAATGACAAAATCATTCAACAATGTCAAATTTTAAAGTTTAAAAAAGAGATTATAAAAGATTTTATATTACTAACTTTTTCATTTCTACATTAAAAATGAGATTATAAAAGAATTTGATACTCAGACTAAAATCTGAAATAATTTGAACGGCAATTTATTTTTTAGCGCGACCGTTCGTTTTTTAATGTGAAAAATAAAAAAATTTAATCGGTTTTATTTCCAAAAATAGACATGATATTGGAGTAAACTGGTCGAATTGAATGGTTGTAACACCTTGTAACACCCGTAATTTTACATACATACTACACAACAGATTCTTGTCGTGTTTATCCGTTACATGTTTTTTTTTTTTTTTTTTTTTTTTTTTTTTTTTTTTCATTCCGTAAACAATTACAATTAGTTAGTTTAAAATGCCCTTTTCTTCCTTTTAGAAACAAACAGTATTAGGTTCTTCAGAAAAGTTGTTCTGGTTTTCCCGGGGGATACCTGAAGCGTGGTAGTGCTGGGTGAATCCCCTCCATGGTAACATAGCATCAAACTACCAGAATAGTAACCTTTGAAGTGAGTAAAATTATTCTCTGAGCTCACCATTTTCTGCTCCTTGTCTCTCAAACAGTTATTGTTAGGGAATTAGGGTTAGTGAATTAGGTTCCAGCACTAGGAAATGGCGGACAATACCAATTCCAGCTGCGTAGGGGAGAAAGGACTGGTGATGAGGTCTTCGACAGAGACATTGTCGAAGAAAGTTGCTGCGAGCACTTCCGCCTCTCCAAATCGCAAGTCGGAGAGGCTTGAGAAAAGGTCTCCACGGTCGCCCGGGGGCATAATGGATCCGAAGAGGAAGTCGCAGACGCTGAATCCGTTGAGGAGATCTGAGAGAACGAGGAGCGCTTCTGCTTCCAGAAGTTCGGGTACGGACACGCAGCAAAAGAAGCATTGCACTGGGAAGCAGTTGTTGTTTGAAGCCAGCGAGGATGGGGACGATGAAGATGAGGAACGAGGCGTGGAAGCTTCTTCGAGACCCAGAACTAGGAGAGTGACTGAGCGTGAGTATCTTGATCAGTTACAATAATAGAGCTAGGTGGAGTTCTATTATTGGATTTTACAAGTTACAATTTTATTTTATACTTAAAAATGAAGAGTTACGGGGGTTTTGTTATTGGATTTTACCAGTTTCAATCAATTATCAATGGCATAATTCCCTCCCACTGAATTTTCTGTCTAAAAAAAATATCAATCACATGCAGTTTCCTCTCTCTCATACTCACTCAGTTCGCCATGGCTGTGGGGCCTATATAGATGAAGATGGGACTTAGATGGTTATTATAGTTTGGATAATTGAAAATGTGGCTGACTGAGGTGTGCTAGCGTTAGTTAGTATGCTTTTTTTTTTGTTAACATTTTAATTTTTGACTTGCAGATTGCCATGTGAAGACAAATGGGATGAATAGGTCAACTGAAGAAGGTGATGACGAGGGTGGGAGCAAGACTGATGGCTGTCTTAAAGGGAACTGTTTAGATTCTGCCAATGACATTGAGCTGCCTGAAGATGCCACCGGTAAAGAGATGAGAGCTGAGCCTAAGTTGAGTGAGCCAGTGAAAGAACTGTCAGATTATGATGTGACTGTAAATCCATTGGTACCGTCTAATACTGCAAGTTGTGAGCCCAGTGGTTTACCTGAAAAGGTTCGGTTTGATTCATGCAAAGAGGAGAGATCACAAAGTTTAGGGTCAAGGGATTTCATATCAAATGAAAATTTGATTAGGAAACGTATTGAGCATGATAAGGATGAAAAATCAATATCTTCTAAGAGAAAAAAAACAATGGTGGCCATGCATTCAGATGCTTCTACTTTGTTGGTGGACAATGACAATAACAGCAACTTGTTTGAGGATACTCGCCCGTCAAGGATATGCAGCAATATTGTGGAGACCAGTGGGTCATGTTCCAAAAGGATAAGGTACTTTATTTTTTAGCAAATGCTAGGGAATTAATCAATCCTATTCTTGAATTAATGTGAAATAAGAATTTTAATCCATTCAATGCTCAGGCTAATTGGCATGTTTTATTGCTTTTATTATGTTTAGCTTTCACATAGTTTCCTTTTTTCTCTCTTAGAAGATATCTTTCTATGTATAATACAAATACATTTTTTGTTTTATGTCTAGGAAGATGTGAGGTATCAAGTTGGATTTTTCTACACATTGTTAAGAAACCTGACCATTATAACAACCTAAATTTTAGTTTGTCTGTGAAAATTATTGTTTATGGGAAACGGATCCCATCCCTTTCACACCTCAGATACCTTGGATAATAATAAAAGTTGACATGCAACAGACAAGGGATAAGCTTATATTGTTATCTCCTAAGTGTGTTTGAGTTGATTTTTCAGGCAGATCTCCTTATCAGATGTGAAAAAGGATCAGAGGAAATCGACCGATAATGTTGACCAGTCCCCTTCAAAGATATCCACTAGGAACAAGAAAGGTTAGTTGTTCCCATCGTTATTAAGTTTCAGTTTGTTATGGGTCTTCACAGTTCAATGGCATGGATAAATAACAAGAGTTAAGAGAGAAAAAAGAGAAAATTGAAATTTCTTAGAGAAAAATGTTATTTGGATGACTGTGTTGAATCTATCTGTTACATTAGATATAATATAACTACTCTTAGAGTGCTGAGCTAGCAACATAAACAATTAGTGAAAGCTGTCTATCTACAGCTGTCACAACTAACTTCTTAGTATCCACACTAAGGACAGCTAAAAAGCTGTTTTCAATATTTCATTCACACAGCTAGAATTGTTGTAGTTGTTGAAGTTTCTCATCGGAGCTTGACATTGTCTGGTATTTTCTACTGGAAATTCTGTAGCTCCTGTGGATAATGTCTTTTAATTCTTCTTTAGCTCAACTGCTTGTGTTTGTAACAGTATTTCTTGGTTTACCTGGAGATATAAAGAGACTAGGCCGGTTCCTTGGATAGCTCCTTATCACCTGAGGAGCTTAACCGCCTCAGTTGTATCATAAACTTTCATCCAAAATGACGCCTTTTTTCTTCTCCTTTTTGTGCATTGAATGTTCTTGCATCTAGGCATGACAAAATGATAGGTGGTCCACAGTTAGTTTGAATCTCTGGCATTGCCCTGGCCATTTGAGTTTGGAGGGGGGTGTTTGTGGAGTTCAGACGGAGCCAAAGGAGTAATCAGGTGGCTTTTCTTATCTTTGGTGAAGATTCTGATCTTTTCTATGGGTTTCCACTGATCATAGCCTAGATACATTCTGCTCTTTTCTTTTTTTCATCTTTAAACTGAATGATATATGTACAAATCTCTTTATTACCAGCCAAACTCCTGCTAATACAGCTCTGGTTTGCTCGATCCCCAACTTTTAGGATTTGAGTTAACTTGCTTTTCCTTATTAATTTTCTGTCACAGCCCTAGAAATAGTTAGCTTGATTCCCACACCCTATGCACAAAACATGTTTTCCTTACTGTCTAAAGGCACTCACATTATCTTAGTGGTCTCAGAGTGACGATTTTTGGGCATGCCACCTCAACTGTCCTTTGTCCCGACAACAACACTGTTTGGTAATTTATTCCATGTGAATTGCAGTTCTTAGTTCTTATCATTTGTTTGTGTGATCAAATGTCAGACTCGGAGAGACCTCAAATGAACACTGTTGAAACTTACAAAATAAGGAAACAGCAGAGGAGCTTACATCTTTTACTGAAGCCAGAGATAGCAAATCTTTGTGAAATTCTGCATCTCCCTGTATGCTCATGGTTTCTCTTTGTCATGTTTTACTTGCCATTTGTTTGTCCTGCTTTGTTGATAGTATTGCAATTTATTTACCAGTTTTTTTATTGATTAAATGCATTTATGAGACTGTATAAAAAATGTGCTGTTTAGTAATATTGATTTATGCCGTCATAATTTTTTTGATTTGATGCTATCCTCTCATTAAGTTCTGGATGTTCAGATAAATTACTAATCCTGTCATAAAGTTTGCAAAGGCTGTAGTGTGAATCTTTTGTAGGCTGTCTTACAGTGATGTAGAATGACATAGGTGTTGGAAATGTGAAATCGACGTTTAAAAGGGTAGATCCAGGCTATGTTGAAGAACCTGTTGACATGTAATATGGGATTTTGGTTGATAATGTAACATTACATTTAGAAATTTAACAGGATGTATTGCTAAGAGTGTAACTAAAAGGATGTTAACGGGTCAGAAATGGTTGCCATGTGATCAGGCCAATAATTTTGGGATCCAACTATAGGTGTAGGCCTATATTATTTGTTTTAGACTGACAGCTACCATGAAGATCCATTTAGAAAACAAGAATCAGTATATAATTATAACATGGCAAGGGGGGAAATGATTAATAAGAACATTTCTCTGACATGATGCCATTCTTCTGGTTTCCCAAGGGTTTGTTGTTGATTTTGTTTGATTTTATTGGAGTATGGAAATGTGTTGGAGGTGCATTACATTGTAGTATTTGGGAAATGGGAGTTACTGAACAGATTCAAATAGCCATATATAGGTTAGATTCTAGGAACATGTATTTATTTTTTCATAATATATTTTATTGTCTCTGACTTTGCCTTATTAATTGTATAGCTTTGAAGTCTTCTAATCCAACCCTGCATTGCATCCTCAGGGAATGGTTTTTAAGACTGTACGCCATACAAGTTTCATGATAGTTTATTTACTATACTTCAATCTGGCTTCTAGTATCAGTTTGATTTTTGTTGTTTTTTGACATCTTTCTTTCATGCAGGATAATGTCAAAAGTATGGTTCAAAATTGTCTTGAATATACTATGAACAATTACCAGATCTGTACAGAACCATTGCCAATATTACAGGCTTTTCAGCTATCTCTGGTCAGTATATTTTCTTACAGAAATTTTTTAGTCTGTACTTGATCTAACTGGTCAACTTCAAGCCTGTTGGTATTTTCTTAGTTAAGATTCTGATATCTGAGTAGCATCATCAGCTGGTAAAATGAGGCTAGGTTCAATCTTCAATCTTAACAACCTCTTAAATTAAGTGTAGAAAATTCAATTCTTAGGGTTTCCAAATGCTGAATTAACTGTGTTGTTCACTTGGTTAATATGTACAATTGACAAGCTTTTCTGTGTACTTTTAAAATTTCAGTGTTTGACAATTGCTGCTTTGCTAAATCACAAACTCAACTTTGAAGCTTCCCTTTTGCTTGCAAAGCAGCATTTGAATTTTGACTGCAAAAAAGAAATTGTAGAGGAAATCAATTCAAGGCTTTGGGATCTGAAGGAAAGTTTTTTATCGCTCAAAGGAAACTCTAATGTTGCTGGCTGTTCAAAGGCTTCTGAATCGTCAAGTGGGGTTTATTCATATATTGAAGTGACACCTGAGGATGAATTGGTAAAAGTTGATAATTCTATAAATATTAAAACCGTTCAGAAACGTAAAAGCCAGTGGAACAAGCTACTTCTGATGCAAAGGGAAGAGAGGATAAAATTAAAAAAAGATATTGAGAATGAAAATGCTGAAATTCAGAGAAGGCACCAGATAGAGTGGGAAGCTATTCGATCATGTTCTCCCGATGATTTGACTAAAGATGGAAAGCTTCAGGCTTCCAAAAGTGCTTACATGAAAAGAACTGAAGAATTGAATAGGCAGCAAGAAATACGTCTCAAGGATCTTGAGGTCAAGCAATTAAAGGCAAGGCTGAAGTTCCAAGAGTCTTCAGCACCATATGAATTGTTAAACCCAATTGCTTCGATCAAACTCGGGCCAGTGGTCAAATCGTTACAGATTTGTGATCAAGCCCAACATCATAATGCTCCAAAAGTCCTTGCGTCTGATACAGTGGAAGTCAAGGCAAGGATTGAATCTGGAGTTGGATTATCTGAAGCTCCCGATGCCAATGCCTCTGTTGTTGCACCATTCAGTAGCACAGTTGAACTGCAAACTCGTCTTGTTAAACATGCTGATGATGAGATGGACATAGCCTCTTCAAAAGATGGACTAGTATCTGAAATTAAGTGCAGTAATATTGTTGAAAATGTATATGAAAGTCATGGAAATGTTATATCTAAACATTCCAAATCCAGAGAGCAACGTTCTGATGGAGCTATTAGAGTGCCAGACGGGGAAGAGTGTGTAAATTTTAATCATGAATCTCATAATGATTCTAGGCAGGATGCTGTAATACAGGTTCTTGCTTCATATAATGAAGACATATGTCACGGGGAAACACTAGATGTTCTTAGTGCAGAGGTGGCTCCTTCAGTCTGTAACACCAGCAGTTCTGAGAATGATCTTGTTGAAATTCCTTCTTCCAGGCAAAGGGAACTAAATGGGACTATACAGATCAAGCCTGTGTGTGGATCATCAATAGAAGTTGATGGTAATGGTTCCAATGATGGTGCAAAAAATATGGCATTATTGAATTCTCAGTCATCTGAAGAACATATTCCAAGTGTAAATACCATGTGCACACCATATTTGGAGAATACTGCAGAAATTCATGACGCTGATAACAATTATGGTTCAAAGAATGCTGACACTATGAACTCATCTTTGTGTGATGAAAGAATTTCCTCCTGGAATTCAAAATCACCTCAAGATTGTGTCCATAATGAAAATGGCAAGCACACTCTAGATTGTGAAAATTTTGCCCTTGATGGCAGTGGTTCAGATAATTTTATTCTTAATTCTCCTTTGGTTGATGAGAGAAATTCTGATAGGACCATAATATTACATAGAGATGCAGATGTGGGAATACATGAGGCTGTCAATTTGACTTCATCCACTGAGCAAATATCTGGAGGTGCAGTAAATGACTCAGTTTTTGATAGTGTGTTGCCAAAACCACATGGAGAGGATACTTCCAGTAATAATAGCTCTGATGCTAATTCTATTCTTTCAAATCAAACTTCTATAGAGAAACAAAATCTTGATGGAGTCTCATCAAGCATACCTATTAGACAAATTCCAGTTGGAGTGTCAGAAACTAATGAGAGGGCCATTGTAAATGTATTAGATGGGGAGGAAGCTAGTTGGATGCCTGACGCTGTCAATTACCCTGACAATGTAATTCCTCATAATTCTTCATCCATGGATCAATTAGTTAATGGAGGTCCAGTATTTGATGGCAGTTTGTCATCAAAGACTTGTACTACAAGCCCAAGCAATAGCAAGACCCTACCTGATGAACACGTTTCTGTCTTGATGCCAGAAAATAGCCTTGGAGAGGTTGAATTCCAATTGACAAACAATGTGGATAAAAGTGCCACATTGGACCAGCAGGAAGGAGTATGTACAACCATGACTGAAAACAGTTCGTACCAGGAGACTCCAGTATCTAGACCTATTGATGTTATGGAGTCTCTGGAACAAGTGCCGTCTTTATCATTTGTGGAGTCTCCTCCTGATCTGGATACTTCTAGAGAAACACGGAACTATGTAGTATCTACTGTTGTTGATGTTGTACAAGCTAATCAATCCATTAATGATTCACTGGTCATGGAGCCTCCACAGGAGGGGCAATTTCCTTCTGTGGGTTTCTTCTCTTCCAACTGGGACCTATCCAACTTGCCTTTGGTGACCAGAACTGAAGATCAGCCACACAATGAAGATGATCTCCTCGACCATGTTCCTGGAACATTAATTGAGATTCAAAATCAAACTCTTGTGCAACATCCCCCAAATTCAGACCAGCAGGAAGGAGTGCGTAGAACCGTGAATGGTAACAGTTTGTCCCAGGAGACTCCAGTATCTTTATCAGTTGATGATCTCATGGAGCCTCTTGAAGAAGTGCAACCATTATCATCCTTAGAGTCTCCACCTGACCAGAATACTACAATAGAAATGCAGAACAGTTTGGTATCAAGTTCTGTTGATACTGTACCAGCTAACGTATCTACAGATAATTCACTGGTCAGGGAGCCACCCGAGAAGGAGGGTCAGTTACCTTCTGCAAATATCCTTTCTTCCAATGATGGAGACCTGTCTATCTTGCCTACAGTGACTGGGACTGAAAACCAGCCATCCATTGAAAAGGATTTTCCCAACCACATTCCCGAGACATCAATTGAGATTCAAGATCTCGATGTTGTGCAATGCGCCTCAAATGTGGAATTGGATCCAGCCTCAAATATGAACTTGGTTTCGCAAGAGCTTGCTGGAGTTAGACAACAGTCTTCAAACACAAGAAATCAGTCAACTCTCACAGAGATTAATAATCATCCTATACAACCTGCAAACCAATCAGATTCCAGGATTATTCAACGTTTGGCTCTTGATCCGTTTAAGTGTGAAATGACAAGACTACATCAACTGGCGGAGGATAATAAGAAAGACTTTGAAGAAAGGGTTAGCTTTTGGTTTACTGTTGCTATGATGATTCTTAGATTATATATCCTTAATCTTTTCTCTTACAATAACTATATTATTTTACTTGTTGGAGCAGAAATTGAAGTTGAGACAGGATTTTGAGAAGGAACTCGAGGAACTTTACAGGAAGTTTGACATTAAACACAAGGAGAATGAAGTTGAAGTACAGAAAGTAAGGAAGGACCTGGACAAACAACATAGCATAGTTAATGTAAATATGAAATTGGCCGAGGCTTGTAGGGTTAAATCCATGGATTTTACACTATCTGGTGCACCAAACATGCACAAAGGTATATTTCTCGTTATACTCACTCTAGTGATTGTGGAAATTTCTATGCCCTTTATTGTTCTGCTTTTAGTATATCTGCTGCTTCTAAACATATTTAAACTGCTGTTACGGTGAACATATTTGCTTAGACTTCTTAACATGAAAGTCTTGTGTTTCTTCCACTGTTAATGTACTTTTGTAATTTAACTCCCGAATGGAAAAAAAAAATGAATCTGCACAAATGTTAATGGACTGTGGGCTTTTCCTTTTACTGGGCTTTGTAGGGCCTTTGGAATCAATATCTCAAACACCGCTGGCGTTTTCTGTTTTCTTCTTTATACATAGGAAAAAACTACCAGTGCATTTGCCAAGTGCAGTTAAGGATGGTTTAGTTTTATGTAAACATCAGGGAAAGGTTTTACTTTGTTAAATATGCCATTTTTATGCACGTCTCTATCTGTTGCGCAGGGGCATCCACCTCATGTGCACCCATCTGCCCCAACTTTTGTTTGTCTCTTCTAACCACATGTTATATTTAATGTCAGATGCAAGTTCTGTTCAGCAATTATTTCAGGTTGCAAGTCCACAAAATGCCACCGCACCCAATGTGGTTGTCAGACCATCTTCTCGGGACTATTCTGCAGCCAGCTTGCAGAGTTCCTATGTTACAACTACCTCACAGACTACGGTACCACCAATACAAGCCACGTACAGTACGCCCGGAACATTCTCCGTTACTTCTTCAAGACTACCACGTATCAACCCCCTCTCTTCACTCTCTGGAAATGTTCAAACTGGTGGGGAGATACGTGCCCCTGCACCACATCTCCACCCTTATAGAACACCAACGTCTGTCCCAGCCTCCACTTTCTGTACAGTTCTGCGTGGGAGACCAAGTCAGCCTGCACCCGGTAATATTCCTGTAACTTCCCCCCGTTTTCTTACCAGACACCCTGGCCAGCGCTGGCAACCCTTCCATCTGTTCTACACGGGGGGCTTTGGCCACCCACTTTACCTGCCATTAATCCTCACACTGATCCTAACAGTCAACACGGCATATATCTGCCAAATGTTCGGCCACATATGCCAGATTTGCCTACGATGAACCTATCCAAATGTGACAAAAGTAGTACAACGTCAGCAACCTCAGCTCATCCAGCTACATCATCTGATGTAGTCTGTTTATCAGATGATGAATGACATGAGGAAGTATTTGCGCATTTGGCCTAACACTAGGCAATTATAATATCTCTTTCTTTCTCCTCATTGAGGAGCTTCGAACAAGAATTAGGAAGGTAGAAGTTGTTGCGGTGCCCGTGCTGGTTCTGGTACCGTGCTCACCTGTTTCTATTATGTTGTAATTATTATTTATTTTAAATATATATATATATATATATATATATATATATATATATATATATATATATATGCAATGTAATTAGTTTTATTAGGCTCCTGAATTACAGTGAAGGTTGTGCTACTTTTTCGGTGGAGCAGCTGAGTATTCCATGAAATGAAGCGTTGTTCATAACTACGTATCATTTTTTAAGTTAAATATAGAATACTTGTTAATGTTGTGTAAATAAGTGCTCCGTCAGTCTTCTCTAAGCAAAGTAATTCATTAATATACAAGTTAAGAGTACTTCTCTTAGGCTGTTTGGGAAATTCATATTGCTCTTTTACAACTTGTTTGATTGGGGTGATTTAGTAAAGGGGCAGGGAAGGAGAGAGAGAGAGATGAAATAGGTGAGATTGGGTTAGACACCTTGATATGACTTTTTCTTCTTTGTACTGAGAAAAAGACTAAAATATCTTTTCTTATTGCATCATGTCATTGTTGTCATTATAGCCACTGTTGCCATCATTGTCATTGTTGTTGTGGCTGTGTTATCAATGTTGCACCTGTGATATCCACTGCAGAAGAAGAAAAAGAAGAGAGAAATTGTTCTGGAAAAAAGCTTGTTCTGAAAAATTTGTTTCAGAAAATTTGTACTGGGAGGTATTACATGTACTCTAACAAGTTTGTTTTGGAATTATGATAAACTTGTTTTGAATTACAATTCATGAGAGAAAGCTTCTCCCTACACCTCCAAAGATTTCTCTCTGCACTTCTAAATTTTTTTACAATGCCACAACTATTCTCTGAAAAAGAATTTTTAACTCTAACTAATTTTAACTTTTCTCTTTTTGTACCCAGAGTTGAAACCTTACCCTGCACCCTTTATGTTTGCGCAGCTGCGTTCTTCTCCCTTCCCCTCATCATTGTTGTCCCTCCGAATTTTTTTCTCCTTCATCTCTCTTGCAGATCTTCATCTGATTGCATTCGATTGTTTTGATTTTCACTCCACTGTCCCTCTCTGCTCACTGTCGTTGCACCCTACTCACTTGTTCTTCGTTGTTGAGGTAAGTGGTTGGATTTGCTTGTACAATTTTATGATTTATTTAGATTTTAGATGATATATGTGGTTTGAAATTGTTTAAAATTGGTTTGAAAGTCGAAAACCTGAGACATTTAAAGACTTTTAACATGTGGCGGATTAGCTTAACAAAGTGCAAAATGTAACCTCTCAAAAATTATAGTATTAAACTATAAGTATTATAGATTAGTTGACATGTGAAAATATAAAGTTTAGTTACAGTCATCTCTCATAACCATAAAGACAAATTTTATATATAATTAGCTAAAACGAAATTATATACATCTATGGAAATCTAAGAAGATTACACATCAAATAGTCCTTCCTCCAGAGCTTGTTCTACGGACATCTCATCGCTTTTGCTCATACTCATCATATGATCATAGTCAAGAAAGAAGAATAGGAATATACAAACAGAGCATAGACAAAAATGGTAAGCTAGAGATACAAAAACAATTCATATATTATCTTAACAATTCATATATTGCATTCTTCAACCACTCATGACCTATTTTATGCATCTTTCTCAACTTCTAACACTCCTAGATTGAATTCTAAACTAAAATTGACTTAATCAAATGTATCCAAACTAACATAAACTAGTTTTAAACTATTTTGTCACAAGATTTCAATCCAAAAATAACCAAAACCTCACTTTAGAGATCCAAATTAAACTCCACCAATTTTAGCTCATAACAACTTAGGGGTCTGAGCAAGTCACACATGACTTACCAAGACTCTCCAAATTGACCATTTAGACACAGAACCTAGAATACAAATTCTCACTAGTCCAAACCTCCAAAAACTAGTTCTAACCAAGCTAAACTCCACTTATCAACCACCAAACACTCTTATAACATATCACCCCATTTCAACATCAAAACCAATTCTAAATGAACAAATAACTAACCCCCAAACTTCTGATTTTCCTTCCTAACTCTTGTATCAAAATTCACATGTCAAAACCTCTTTATTTGAACTTAAAACCTTTTAAAACCATCACATTGACTCATACCAGTTTCCCTATCAAATTTATATTAACTCAAGGTGTTAACAAACCTCAAATAACATATAACCAGACATGTAATACCATATTTCTCCATCCAAACACTATCTCACAAAAATGCATATCAAAATCTCCATTTTAACTACCAAAACTCCTAGATTTTCAACTCCTTACTCCATAAACTTTACAACACACATTCCAATCAGTAATACAACATACTCACATACAATTCATGACCAAAATATAATTCAAAATATCTCACATTAGAATTTCATCATCAAATACTCAAATACACCCATTTAAATGAGTTAACACTATCACAAAAATAGAAATCACACTAAATCAATTTAATACACATACAAACACCAAACTTACATCACAAATATCAATTAAATAAAAATTTAGTTTTCCTTACCTTACAAAGAACTGTCAAACTCTAAGCACGCCTTAGCGATTGCTTGAAACGTAAGGAATTTCTAGAAAACCTACGAAACACCGATTTGAAAAAAAAAAAGAGTCCTTAGGACATCAAACTAACAAAGAACAACAAGAAGAAACAATACAACGTATGCAATGATGAAACGTTTCTCTTAATTTCATATTTAAGAACAAAAGAGAAAAATGAGTCGAAACTTACTTATTTTAAACAAAGAACTGATTGAGTAAAGTGAAGATTACAACATTGTGATCTCATAGGTACCTCCTGATCGTTAAACAGATGATTGAGGAGTTAGAATTCCTAGAGAGATAGTAGAGAGTTCAAGAGAATAATATTTAGAGAGAATGTGAGTGTTTATCAGAATGAGATGAGTTTAAGAAATTTTATTTATTTAATCAACTTATTTTTAAATTTTATAATACTTGATCTCATTATTTAAAACACCTACCAACTTTAATATTATATTTTCTAGACTCCTATACAAAATATGTACGAACAGTTCAGAGATGCCAGCTTTGATGCGGCAAAGCAAATAATTGAATATATTACTCTTTTACAGGTACAAATATTTTGCACTTTGATTTCCTTTATTCTTTTTGTTGTTGTTGACCAAAAGTTAATTAATTTTTTGCAGAGTTGGATTTATGAGGACTTCTTGGGATGAGAAGAATGTATATGCCTTCTACTTACAATGAGGACAAACCTTGTGTTGCTGGGTGTGTGATGGGAGGCAGGTTTGCAGTTTGGTAGAGGCCAACTCACATTTGGATAGACTCGCATACGATGTGATGATCTAGTGCCTGTATGTATGAGTCACATCGAGCCACTCGTCCATTTGTGGTCATCTGTATATTCTTTGGGTGGATCAGAATTGGTGAGATGCTTCATCGAATTTCAATACCTGTTGCCAAGAGTAGATGACTTGCCCCTTAAATTAAATGGAGATTCACATTTTCTTATTTTGTATATACTTGAATAGATATAAGATTTTGTATGTTTTATACTTTCTACTTCTTTCACATCCTTACAAGACAAATGTCTTCCTTTACGGTTTATTTGATGTTATAATTACCACAACAAACCTAAGATGATGGACAATCCCTTTCATCCGTTGAATTAAGTCATCACAAGAGAAATATTTCATTCATTTTGAAATTATTTATCAAATCTCCATCCGCCACTTCATATATGAAAGAAGAAAAATCTAATATGAAGTTAGAATTTATTTTGAAAATTCATAAGATAAGGATATTTTTCCATTTTATAGTATAATCACTTATAACATAATATTATCTTCTCAATATCTATAATAATTCATAATAATACTAATAATAATACCAAAAAATTAGTAAAAGACATTTAAAAGATTATTCATAAATTTAAAATAATAAAACTTCTAAATAGATTATTAAAAAGCATCTAACAAATTAATAATAAATTTAAAGTAATAAAACTTAAAAAAAATTATAAACGCATCTAACAAATTAATAGTAAATTCAAAATAAAAAAAAAATCGAGAGTCTTTAAAAGATTTCAAAATTTGTCGAGATCTTTAATGAATTTTGAAATATTTCAAAGTTTCCAACATATTTCAAAATCTATTGAAAGTCTTAACAAACTTCAAAATTTGTTGAAAGTCTAGATGAATTTCAACATTCATTGAGAGATATTTAAGAAGTTTTCAATGGATTTCAAAATTTGAGAGATTTTGAAATTTGTTGAAAATTTTGACGAATTTTGAAATCCGTTTTAGTCTTTAAAAAATTTTAAATTTTTTTCAGGTCTTCAACGAATTTCGAAATCTGTTGAAACTTGCAATTCGAATATAAGATTTCATACACTTGATTTTCACTATGAATTGGATGAAGTTGCATACGAAGACGAAGAAGATGCACTTCCAAGAGAAACATTAGGACCACTCTTAACAAAATGAAGCACAAACCAGAGAACATGAAGGACCACAAACACTTACACTAACCAACAATGGACCACACAAAGAGAATAACCACAACAATGAGTAATTGAAGAAATTATGGGTGCAAAGGATATAAGAAGAAAGAAGAGTGGAGAGCAATGAATGAAGTGGTTAGGAAGTTACGAAATTCAATACTAACTTCATTTACTTCTTTTTTGTTTTAATTATTGAGAGGTATTTTGAGAAGTTAGAGATATAGAGAGAAATGGTTAGAGGTGTAACAAGAAACCCTCCTCATGTGATTCAGAAATGGTGGTTTGAAAATATTATTCTGAATAGATAATAGGTAATCTTGAAGTCACTTTATTAAAATGAGTACAAAATATGTTGAAAATTATGGAGGTGCGGTTAGAAATTTTGGGAGTGTAGGAAGAAATTTTATATTAGAGTATATAATGAACTGATTTTCTTAAATCTTAATAAAATATCTATGAAATATTTTGTTTTATCTATTTCATTTTTACATCACCATAATTTATGTGTAAATAGTTAATTTATTAAAGTATTGATAAGAAAAGATATTAGTGTTTTAGAATAAAAATTTTAAATTTTGTTAACGTAATTTAAATTCTATTAATAGATTAAGTAATTGAATATATTTTATTTTTAATATTGTTACACGAGTTCACATTAGAAAAACCTTCTATTACTTTTATTTTATAAACTTAAAATTCTTACTCATTTAAGGTTCCAAATAAGGTCAGGTTAATTACATATTAACTTTAATTCTTTCTTTAATAAATGCACTTATACTTACTAAAGAACAAAATATATATTCAAATATATTAATCATTACCTGAAATCAAATAAAATTAATATTAAAATAATATTTATTTTCATTAAAAACAAAATATATCATCTTGCATGCTAAAACATAGTATACAACTGTTTGAAGAGCGAAAGAGTCTCTCACTCTAGAAAATGGGGAAAAACTTGTTTGATTCACCGAGTGGCTTCAAGAGAGTAAGTTTCTCTTATACTATTTCTTAGTCTAAAATCGATTTGCATGTTTGCACGGTGGTGGCAGTATGAGATTTTGCAAATGAAATTTTTACACCGTTTCTAATTTAAAATCATGATATATTGATTTATGAGTCTTTTATTTTTATAATATTTAATTTTGGCTTATTAGACTCACTTATTATTTCTTTTAAGAACTCACTTGGATAAAAAAAATATATATTTTTACACATTTAAAACATTTCTTTTACAACACTAGAAAAAGATAATAAAACATTAATAACTCTTGAAGTAAAGGTTCTTAAACATAAAATGAAAAAGTAATCACATTGTTTTTATAACATTAACTATGGCAAAAAAATCTGATTATATGAGTATTCATGGATAAAATTTGGGATGAATAGTTGGTACGCGCAGATATTTACTATTTGTGGATAGCGGGTAATACCAACGGATTGGATGCGGTATTATACTATCCATACTTATGGATATTTGTTACCTGTAAAAAATAAAAATAAAAATTTAATTTATATTTTATTAAGTTAAATTTAATTAAAATTAAAATTAATTTATATTTTTTAAGGTTAAATTTAATTAGAATTAATTTTAATTTATATTTATATTATATTTTATATATTTTTTAAAATTTTATTTAAATTTTATTTTAATAATTTATAAAAATATTTTTTTTAAATATCTACGGGTATTTGTGGGTTTTTAAATATTATATTTTTTAAAATTTTATTTAAATTTTATTTTAATAATTTATAAAAATATATATTTTTAAATATCTACAGGTATCTTTAGGTTTTTAAATATTCATGGATATTTTTTAAACGGATATCGATGTGGATAACAAACCGGTAACAATATATATATATATATATATATATATATATATATATATTTAGTCGGGTTGCGGGTAGACATTTTCTATACCCGATCCGGCCCGTTGTCATCTCTAGCATTAACAGCAATGATTACATTAATTTTTTCATAAATCAACATCAAATTGAAATTAAAAAATTACAAAACCAACTTAATATTTTTGAACCAAAATTAAAATTAAAAGAATAATTAAACTTAAAAATAAAAATTGTAAAAAATACAAGTGATATAACAAATTCACACAAAGTAAATTAAAACTTTATTTAGAATTCTAGAATGTCATATTATCTTCAAACAATTCAAATTAAGCATATTTTCTTGTAGATTTTGTAAGTTTTCTCCATAAATATAAATGGTTGGAATGGTTAACTAGAAAACTCACATTATGTATTATGGTGTATCAAATTAAGAAGTCTCGAGAGATTTATGTTCATTTTTTATAACATAACCTAAAATCAATAATATTTTGGACACACACCACAAAGTTGATAGAATCATAATGAATAACTTATTATATATAGCACTCTAATATCATAGAAAACTGATGCAGAAAATGTGTCCAAATTTTCTTCTTCACTTCATTACATTCTTATTAATTAATTACATCATCATGAACATCATTACAACCAGCAACTATATTCATGAAAATTTCAACAAAAAAATACTAATTCATTGGACACTTCTGTAGACAAGAATTTATGACTTTAGACACAGCACCGCTACCATCTGACATACAAAATAAATCATCAGACAAATAAAAAAACATGTTAACTGAAATATAATATATAAGAGAGAACAACAATGTTGTAAGAGTTTGAGTATACCAATGTTTATATTTATGGACTTGTTAACCCCCACAGTGACTAATGCATTGTAAAGCTCCTTTAGACATTTTAGGACACTTTGAAACACAAAGTACAAAACATATTGGATAAGCAATATTAGCTAGAATACAATCTATCCCACATTGTGCAGGACATGAGAGTTTAACTGCTTCTTCTGAGAAACCCAACATAATCATCATCACAACAACAACACCAATACTTTTCATCTCACTCTTAGCCATAACTACTATATATATATATATATATATATCCAAATTTTGTCTACCACTTAAACTTTTCTTGTGTGTATCAAGGAAAGCCAAATACCTACTTATATAGGCCCAAGATAACTTTTATTGTGAAATCTTTTTTAACTTTTGTATTAATGAATTGTTGAAGTTAAGGCACTATGGTAATAAAAGGATCAATTCAATTTGAAAAAAAAATTAAGAGAACAAAATAACCTTTTTAATCTAAAACGGTTAATATATTTCCACATCTTGACTCATGTCTAACTTATAAGTTTAATATGTTTGTGTCTTATAAGTTTTAATATTTAAGTTTATGTTAAGAGTATTGGTAAATGCATTTTCACTGCTAGGCTAACATGACCTAATAAGATCTAACATTATAGACAAGTTTTAGATTATAACAATAAAAAAAATCATTTAAAAAAATTTCTTTTAATAAGATATTAAAATAATGTGACAGACTTATAAAAACTAATATTTAGATATCATATTATAACTTTTAAAATAATTTTACCTATATAATTATATCTTTCATTACACGTTAAAATGCAATAATTAATATAATATATACTTTTTTATATAATAAATTTGATGAACTTTTATATATATATATATATATATATATATATATATATTCGATAAGTGGATAAGTTTTAGAATAAACTTATATACTATCAATTTTAAAGGAAATTTGTCAAAAAGATTTATTAAATAAAATAAGTATCACACAGTTTAATATATTTCGAAGTTAAATTTGTATTCTTACTTTCTAAAATTATGTAGATTATTAGTTTGATAATATTCATAACATGCAGAGTTTTAATTGTTGGCTTAATTATTTGTAGAAAATAATTTTACTTAATATTTTATATTCATAAATAGAATTAAAACACTGAAAAATGATTAGATTAAATTAATTTTTTCCTTCTAATTAATAATTACTTAATGCAACGGGTCAACGGTGACTGTTTGTCGGATTTATACCTGTATTTAATATTATTTAATGCATGAGTGCGTTAAATGTATTTAATGCATGAGTGTGTTAAATGTATTTAATGAATATTAAATACTTCTTTCTTCTGTTATCTGATGAGTACAATTTTGTGGAAAATGATACTTAGAGAACATTTTTTTTATAATATTTGAATATCATTTACGTGTCTTTATGTAATTAGTTTATGATATTGTTTATAATTATTATTTTTAATTGTGGAGTAATTTTGGACTAATCACAATATATTTCATTTATGTAAAAAAGAGAAAGATAAAACGCTAGAACTTCATCCCTCATAGATAAAATATATATTTTTTTATAGATAGATATATTTATGAATGTAAGAAGGGATTTAACTGGAATTGTAAAAAAAAGGGAATTCTCAAATATTTAATTACTAAATGAATAACTTATCCAGAAATTGTTTGATCGGGTTTTAAGGTTTATATACAATTCATGCAAATTGGATTTTATTTATATTCTATAATATGTTTCGAATACTTTTTCTGGACATACGATACGAAAACAAAAAAGATAAGTCATTCAATTGAATTAGGATGTTTTTGAATCTCAACTTTATTTTATTGAGAAAGCCACTAATAGACGTTCAAGATATAAAGAACCTTTATTTTCTTCCACAATTGGGGATTAACTAATTAAGGAATGTCAAATATGAAAATCAACGCCTCAGTTCGTAAAATTTGTGAAAAATGTCGATTGATTCGAAGACGAGGACGAATTATAGTAATTTGTTTCAATCCAAAACATAAACAAAGACAAGGATAATATTTGAACAAACAGAAGCTTTCTAAAAAAATAGACTAAATAAAAAAAGAGAGGTGTGAATCCGCCTGTCCGACAGATTTCTTAAGTGTTAGAGTTTATTTATGACATGAAACAACTCGAAGCATGAGTCTAGTTTATTGATACATTTCAAAAAGAACCGTACTTTTTTTTTACTGGCAAAAATCCGGGTTCAAAATATTTTTTTTTTTATTTTGAGCCCGGGTTTGTGTAGCTAAGTATATTTTATTTTTATCACGAATTATTTTCCTTGGTTAACAACAATTGTAGTTTTGTCAATAGTCGGAGGTTCTTTAATTGTCTTATTTCCCCATAAAGGAAATAAGACAATTAAATGGTATACTTATTTTATATGCACTAGTGGAAAAACGCTGTTTAACGTCAGCTCATGGACGTCTGTTAGAGCTCCACCGACGTCATATGATGACCGATGACATTACCGTAAATAAGATGGTAACCTAGACGTCGGTTTCAAGGTAATACGACGTCTATTAAGCAGTACACGTCAGCTCTGCCGTAAGCGACGTCCAATGTAATGAGGTAGGCGAGAAGACAGACTTCTCCTGCGCATTTGACGTCGGTTGTGATGGGGGCCGACGTCTACTTGGGTGCAGTTAATGCTGGTCACCTGATTCCCAAGCTATTAGACGTCAGGTTGTCAAAAACCGATGTCTATGGCCTGTCCGGAAAGCGAGAAGACAAAAATTTTCTACAAAATAGACGTCGTATTTCTGGGTGCGCGACGTCTATGTCCCTGTAATTAATTATGTGCATCAAACTCCGAGGCACTTCCACGTCCGACAGCAGAAAACCAACTCCTATATTATTATAGACGTCGGCGCCCCTTCACAACTGTCGTCTACGTCCCTGACAGGAAGTGAAATGTCAATCGGTAAACGTTGGTGCCTCTTCACAACCGACGTCTAATGGGCATTCAAAAGTCGGTTTAAATGTTAACTTGGTCGTCGAATTAGTTAGACAACCGACGTCTAGATTACTATATACGTCGGTTTTGCAAGCAACCGATGCTCAATTTCATTTTAAATAAACCGCAGACTCTTCACGACATTCAGTTTCTGATATCGTCTTCCTCTCTTCTCTTTTTTCTCTTGTTTCTCTCTTGCGGCATTGCATTATTGTTTTTGATATCTTTATCGTCTTCCTCCTCTTCTTTTTCTCTCTTCCGACATTGCATCCCAGGTGGTTTTTTTTATGCTTACCGTTTAAACTTTGTTTAGTCTTTCATCGATTATCTTCTGGTTCAACTGATTAAAATTTTCTTTCTTTGTGTTGTGTTTTAGTGCAGTTTTGTTCCTTTCTTGGGGTAACGTAGTAACACATTCTCCATTTGCTAGCTGCCTCCTAGAAAAAACGGCGTCTTGTGAATTTCTTTTGGTCATTTCAACTCAAAAACGATCCTGGGTCGTTGCCTAGTTATCGTTTCACCGTAATTTTTCCCTCTTGCGGATGAAAATGGAACTAAGCAACAACCCAGGTTCGGTTTTGGGTTAAAATTCCATAAGAAATTCAAAAGACACAAGCTTTTTTTCGGGGGAAACTAGCAAAAGGAGATTGTGCTACTAGGCTATCCAAAGACGGGAACAAAACTGCACTAAAACACATCCACTGTATTAGACGTCGGTTAATATATACACCGACGTCTATAGTACATTTTAGACGTCGGTCTATGACACTGACCGACGTCTATATAATGTCTTTAGATGTCCAGTACCGACGTTTAGTGACGTCGGACATGGTATTGACTGACGTCATTATAGACGTCCGTTAGATTCATGTTCGACGTCCCATTGACCTCACCGGCAATGACGTCGGTTGTTTAGTAGACGTTAAATGCTCAAAATAACCGACGTTAAACAACGTTTTTTCACTAGTGATGTTTCATAGATCTCCTTCTAATAACCTATGTATTTTGTTATCACTTCGAATTGGATGATCCACTAATCCAATTGACAGAAAATTATAACTGGATCCATTTTTTTGACTTTTACTGGAGATTTGGAATAGATGGACTCTCTCTAGGACCTCTTTTATTAACGGGATTTATCACTACGTTAGCTACGTTATGAGCTCAACCAGTTACTCGAGAATCTAAATTATTTTATTTTTTTATGTTAGCAATGTATAGTGGTCAACTAGGATCATTTTCTACTCAAGACATTTTACTTTTTTTCATCATGTGGGAATTAGAATTAATTTCCGTTTATCTACTTTTATCTATGTGGGGTGGAAAAAAGCGTTTGTATTCAGCTACAAAGTTTATTTTGTACACGGCAAAAAGTTCTATTTTTTTATTACTGGAAATTCTGGGTATGAGTTTCTCTAGTTGTAATGAACCAACATTAAATTTTGAATCATTAACTAATCAATCATATTCCGTGACACTGGAAATAATCTTCTATATGGGATTTCTTATTGCTTTTGCTGTCAAATCACCAATTATACCTTTATATACTATATTCAAATGTTGTCAAAAGAATGTTGAGTAAGTATCAATTATCTTCAATTTTATATATCCAAACAAATATTAAATTCAAGGTTTCTCGTGAAGCTCCCTCTCGCCCGCTACTCTTTTGACAAGCTATACTCAATAATCCTTTCTACCCCTTATACTGCCAAATGGTAGCCCGGTTACTGCTACGCTATGCATGGTCTCCTCAGAAGCCCGACATCGCTCAGGATTCCCGCCACAATGGCATCATCAACCACCGTCGCTTTTTCCGATCAGAACAACAAAGATGTGCTGAACTCGTTGTTATATACGCTTGCGATCGAGCGTTGCACCTTGGCAAGAAGCTGCACGCGAGCTTAATCACCAAAGGTTTCTCTCGTTTCAACGTAATTGTTTCTAACCTCGTAACCTTCTATGTGTGCTGTAGCCAAATCTCCCGTGCGCGAAAACTGTTCGACAAAATTCCCACAACAAATGTTCGCCTCATTGGTGCGTGCGCTCGCTGCGGCTTCTACGATCTCGCGCTGGCGGTGTTCTCTGAGATGCAGGCCACTCCAGGGCTTACTGTCTGCGCAGAAGAAATATTTTCCTCTAGTTTTGTTATTTTCTCGAAGCACTCCTGATACTGAAGAAGACTATCTTCACTTTCAGCCTGTAATTTAATTTGGGTTTCCTTCAAGGCTTGAATTTCAGCTTCAGCTTTACTTGCTCGCTGATCAAGTCTTTGAGAATTCTCTTGTGCGCTAGACAATTCTAACTGGAGATTAGACAGCTTCTCTAAACACTGTTGATACTGAAGCAAGCCAGCTTCCTTCTCATCCTCTAATTTTGCAATGGCTTTCTTCAAGGCCAAAATTTTTGTCTCAGCTTTCGTCACACGTTCAGAGACTCAGAGGGAAATCTGCTCACGGTTTTAGCCAATTGTGTTGGATCATTTTTCTTTTGTGGAGGGTATAGTTACGGTCAACATCCTCTCTTGGGCAAGTCAGAAGACATTAAGCACTAATATTTCGGCCAAGGCACGTCCTTGTATTTCTCATTTTTTGTCTTCAAACATTCAATCGAAAACTAAGCGGTCTTGCATGTTTAGCCATCCGGCCTTATAGCCTAAACTATTTTGATATTGACTGTCTAACTTGTAAATGCATTGGATTGATTGTCTCACTCAAGTCTCTTCGACTTAAGGAACGTTCTAAGTGAACTCCTAAAATCCGCCGCTCAACGAGGAATGTTCTCCGTGAACTCTCACTCGAGTCTCTTTGACTTAAGGAACGTTCTAAGTGAACTCCTAAAGTCCGCCACTCAGCGAGGAACGTTCTCCGTGAACTCTCACTCGAGTCTCTTCGACCTAGCTGAACTCCTAGAGTCTGTCGCTTGGTGTAGAGAGGAAGGCTTAAAGCACATCGAAAGCAGACTCCTTAATACAACGTAAACGATCTCTCTCAAGCTCACAATAATCCTTGCGCACCTCTAAAGAGCTTGCTTGGGCTTGGGGGGCTTGTATACTGTATGGATACCCTTCAGGCCAATGGATTGAGCGGGCAAGCATTAACAACTCAGTAACCGATCGTAAAGATAGTCGTTGAGGTAGTTGCAGGATAATTAATAATAATAACAGTCATTGATTGGCAAATAACGAAAATAATAACCATTTATTGGTAATGGATCAGACCTAAGGGTAAACTCATTTTAATATCTATGAATATATGTTTGACAGGAAGGTCAGGTAACTTATTCTGAGTAGTCACTTTCTATTAAATATTATCACGCAAAGTCACTGAGTTGAGCGTAGGAGTGTCTTTGATAGGTACCCTCCCACACGACTTGGATAAAGAGGATTGGGAGCAAACAACGAGAAGGAACGAACAATGCAATTTGGATAATGGAGGATCATCATAAACCCATCCGATCTGCATGACAACTTTGAATGTTTTGAATAAGAAATCTCAACCTTTATCCGAAACAATATTCAAATAGGTTCAAGACAATGAAATACATAAATCACATTATGTTCATATAGATACTAGACGAGTTTGTCCACCGTCTTCGCACTTCCAATCATACTAATAAGCACAAAATTGCAAACAATCACTATTTTACATATCTTTTTGCATAATTTTATACTTTGTGTTTTTAAATTATCAACTCTTTATATTATTCTGTATAGTCTAATATTTATTTTTTTTTATAAAGTTTACTTTTGACATTTTTTTCATATCCTTTGTAATTTTTACATCATCTACTTTTGCTTAAGTTTTCTTTGTAATTTTTACATCATCTACATTTGTAATTATATTTAATGAGTTAAAATTTTTTTTTCATAAATTATAAATTTGTTTAGAAAAACTTATGAGTTATTTAATTTTTGTTAGGCATGAATATTTGGTATGATATGATATTTTATTTGCAGCTACTAAGAACTTACCATCAAAAGATATGCACGACGTTGTTGAAGCTATTGAACAATTAAGAGGTCTCCTTTCATTTTTTGAAAAGTATAAAAAAATAGATTTGAAAATGAAATTATTTCAGTCAAACAAATTGCTTTTGAAATGGATATACACATTTAATGAAAAAATCGTAAAAAGAAACAATTTGATAAAAGTGTTGATAATGAAATTATAAAATCTTTTTAAGAATCATTTAGAATTGATTATATTTGTATATTGTAGATAAAACAATCACTAACACTTAGCAGATTCAAACAATTTAAAATATATAAAGATATTTTTGATTTTTTATTTAGTGTTTAAAAAATTAAAGTCACTATGTACACTTTTAAAAGAAAAATGATTGAATATTGAACAATCTTTAAAACATTATAATTAATTAGATGTTGATTATATTGTATATATAATAAGTCAGATTAATTGGTAGGCCGAACGAGTGATTGTTAGATCGATTGATTGCATAGTAAAGATTAAATTAACAATTAATTAATGATAACTACGAATCAACCAACTAATTATGATTAAGACATGATTGAGTCATCATTAGACTAGCAAATAGATAAAAACCATAACACCAACTATAAATAAAGATATAAAGTATGATTATTAGAAAATTGGCAATATATGACCGATCCATATCGAAACATTGATAGATTTAATTTATTTTATAATATATATTTTAGAGAAAATTATAATTAAGTTTAGAAAATGATAAACTAGTTAACCATCTTAATTATATAAAAATAATATATTCTTCTTGAAATATATATATATATATATATATATATATATATGTAGAATAATATTAATATAAATTGTTTATATTTAAAATCAGTAATATATAAACAAAGATTAAACAAATTAATCTTATTGTCAATTAAAAAAAATATTAAATTAAATTAATTACGATATTTTAATAGATAATTTTATATAAAAAAAATCAATAATTTCAAGTAAAAAAAAACTTTATTCTCAAATTTATTTTATGCCTTCCATCTGAAACTCTATTTACCTTATTACATCATGATGAATATCATTACAACCAATACTTTATTCATGATTATTCAAACAAAAAAACTATATACTAAATGGTTGAGCACTTTTGTAGACAAGAATCAATCACTTCAGACACAACACCGCTACCATCTGACATACAAAATGAATCATTAGAAATATGAAAAAATATATTAACTGAAATATGAAAAATATGAGAACAATGTTGTAAGAGTTTGAATACCAATTTTAATATTTATGGACTTCTTAACTCCACAACGAGTAATGCACTCGGAAGCTTCTTTACACATCTTTGGACAGTGTGCAAGACAAAGAGCATAACATAATCCATAAGCAATAGGAAATACAAGACAATTTTTCGCACATTTAGCACTACATGCAAGTGTAGCTGCTTCTGAAAAACACAACATCATCATTATCAGAACAACTACACCAACATTCTTCATCTCATTCTTTGTCATAACTTCTTTTCAACCCTCTACTATATCAAAACTTTGTATACTTAAATTTACGTTGTGTCTTTCAAGGGAAGCCAAACATGCTTATATAGGCACAAAATAACTACCAATTTTAGAATTATATTAATGGTATTAATTAGGATCAATGTGATTTGCAGTCCTTTAAGGATGGATTTTGAAACTTATTAATGAATTGTTGAGGTTCATGTCTTAAATAAATAATTCAAATTCAGAAGTCTAAATAAATAATGCTTCATGTCTAAAAAGTTGCGTTTTAAAATGAATCTATAATAAATACTAATAATAAAATAGTGCATAATAAGTAATAATAAATATAAAATAATAGTAAAATAATTTATAATAAATAATAATAAATATATAAATATAAAAAATAATAAATTATAATAAATATAAGTAACAATAAATAATGTATATAATATAATAAGTAGTAATAAAATGAATAGAAATAAATAATAATAAATTATAATAAATATAAATAATAAATAATATGAATAGTAAATAATATAAATAAAAAATAAACTCCTGTTAGATTCAATGTACATTATTATATTAAATGATACACTAGATGATACAAATTAAAATCATAAGATGATATATGTGAGACCTGATTAGAGGAATCAATACTTATACTAATCAAATGATATAAGTCCAATTGATCTCAACTATCAAACTATACAAGCTTATCATATTGATAAGGCAAAACAATATTTAAGTTTTCACTTATACTAATTAGACAATATAGTACAACAAATTTATCATACAATCAATATAGTAGAATAAATATAACACACACAATAGGTGAATGTGTTTATATAATCATAAGTCAAATCTATTAATGTATATCAGACGAATATATTTATATATTAATTAGATAAAGGTGTTCATATAGAGACTAGACGAATTTATTACACTTCCAATTATACCAATTAATACAAAATTAAAAACATTCATTACTCTATATATTTTTCATAGTTTAGGATTTGTGTTTTTAAATTGTTTATTTTTTATATTCTTCAGTATAGTCTAACATTTATTTTTTATAGAATTTACTTTTGACATTTGTTTCCATCTCCTTTGTAATGATTACATCATCTACTATTTAAATTTTTGTGAATCATCTAGCTTTTGTACTTTTTACATGTTTACTAAATTTATTCAACATTTTGTACATGTTGATCTTTTTTATTCTTAAAGAATTTACTCTTTACATTTTTGTGAATAATTTAGCATGTGTTTCTTTTAAAATTTAATTTAAATTCTTATTTTTTGATTAACTTGATCATAATATATTATTTAAAATAATCATATACAATTTATTTTATTAAAACTATATATAACTAAAATATATTCAATTTTTAAATATGTATAATAAATTATAATTATATTTCTATAAACTCAAATTAATCTAATAAATATATTACAAATTTTAAAAGTCTCATGCATTACACGGATATTACATAGTATAAAACAATCATTTTATTGTATGTGAATGTATGTGGAAGAAGAATCCATGAACTAAGTTGTTAGAATCAATAAATAACAAATACATATAGTATTCTAATATTGGTGCAGGAAATGTGTCCAAAATATTTATCTTCAATTCACTGCATTCTTATTAATTACATCCAGGGTTATTTCAAAGTCATAGTAAAACACTATATCTAAAAAAAGCCTAAAAAATAGTGCTATTATTTTTCTATTAAATTATAATTATAAAAATATGTTTAAGAAACAAGGTCTTAAATTTTTTAATTTTATTAGGCATGAATATTTGTTATGATATGCAATTTTATTTGCAGTTACTGAGGTCTTCTTTAATATTTTTTTTTGAAAAGTATAGAAAAAATGGATTTGAAAATAAAATGATTTTTGTTAAAGAAATTGTTTTTGAAATGAATATAGACGTTAAGTGAAAAAACATATTAATTGTAAAAAGAAACAATTTGACAAAAGTGTTGATAATTGTAAAATATCTTCAAAAATAATTTAGAATTGATTATATTTTTATATTGTAGATAAAACAATCATAACCCTTCAAAGTAGATTCAAACAATTTCAAATATATAAAGATATTTTTGGTTTTTTATTTAGTGTTTAAAAAATTAAAGTTACTATGTATACTTTTGAAAGAAAAATGTTTCAACCTTGAAAAATCTAAAAAAGATGATAATTTTATAGACCTTTTGATTATATTTACATATAAGTCAGATCTACTCATAGGTCAAGCAATCGACCAATTAGTAAGCCGATCGAAAATGATAATAATGAATCAACCAATTAATAATGATTAAAATATAATTGAATTATGATTAAGCTGGGAGAAAAAACTCACAACATCAATAATAAATAAAAATCTAAAATATGATTATTGAGAAATATATCACTCTATTTAGTATCCTATCATACATCACCTATTAACTTTAACAACAGAATACTTTTTATAGATATAATGCAAGAAGTATTGGATCAATATATGATCTAATAGACAATAGACAAGAAACAAAAAAGACCCAAGACAAAACTATCTAGAAATTAGAAATATTTGGCCGACCCATGTGGAAACATTGATGAATTTAATTTATTTTATAATTAAATATCTTAGAAAAAATTATAAGTTTAAAAATAATATATTAAATAAAAATCTTAATTATATAAAATAATATTTTTTTCAAATATATATATATATATATATATATATATATATATATATTATAAAATAATGTTAATATCAATTGTTTCAGTTGAAAAGGATTTCTCAAAACTAAAAAAATTATTTAAAATCAGCAATATATCAATAAATATCAATAAAGACTAAACGAATTAATCTTATTATCAATTAAAGAAATAATAAATTAAATTAATTACGACACCTTTAATACATAATCTTATATAAAGAAAATTCAATAATTTCAAATAAAAAAAACTTTATTCTTAAATTTATTTTATTCTTCCAAAAATTCTATTCACCTTATTACATCATGGATGAATATCATTACAACCAAACACTTTAATCATGAATATTCCAACAAGAAAAATATATATTAAATGATTGGACACTTCTGTAGACAAGAATCCACCACTTCGGACATAGCACCGCTACCATCTGACATACAAAATGAATCATTAGAAATATGAAAAAACATATTAACTGAAATATGAAAAATTTGAGAGCAATGTTGAAAGAATTTAAATACCAATTTTGATGTTTATGGACTTGTTAACTCCACAATGTGTAATGCACTCAGAAGCTTCTTTAGACAATTTTATACATTTTGCAATACAAATCTCCAAACATATTGGATAAACAATAGTAGTTATAAGACATTTTATCGCACATTTAGTAGGACATGAAAGTTTAGCTGCTTCTGACAAACACAGCATCATCATTATCACAACAATAACACCAACATTTCTCATCTCATTCTTTGCCATAACTTCTTTTCAACCTTCTACTATATCAAAACGTTGTCTATAACTTAAATTTATGTTGTCTTTGAAGGAAAACCAAACATGTTTATATAGACATAAAATAACTACCAATTTTAGAATTATATTAATGATATTAATTAGGATCAATGTGATTTGCACTCCTTTCATGATAGATTTGGAAACTTATTAATAAATTGTTGAGATTCATGTCTTAAATAAATAATTCAAATTGAGAAGTCTAAATAAATAATGCTTCATGTCATAAAAGTTGCTTTTTAAAATGAATCTATAATAAATACTACTAATAAAATAGTGCATAATAAATTATAATAAATATAAAATAATAGTAAAATAATTTATAATAAATAATAATAAATATATAAATATTAAAACTAATAAATTATAATAAATATAAGTAACAATAAATTATATATAAATAGAATAAATAATAATAAAATGAATTGAAATAAATAATAATAAATATAAATAATAAATAATATGAATAGTAAAATAATATAAATAAAAAGTAAACTCCGGTTGATGATATATGTGAAACCTGATTTAAGTGCAAATGATCTTAACTTAATTAGACGATACAGTATAACAAATTTATCATACTATCAATATGATAGAATAAATATAAATACATAATAGATAAGTGCTCTCATACAATTTTAGATAAATTTATTAATACACAATATGTTTATATATATTAATGAGATAAATATCTTCATATGGACACTTCAAATGTACCAATGAGTACAAAATTGAAAACATTCATTACTCTATATATTTTTGCATAGTTTTTCATTTATGTTTTTAAATTGTTTACTCTTTATATTTTTCTATTGTCTTCTGTATCGTCTAATATTTATTTTTTATAAAATTTAATTTTGACATTTTTTCCATATCCTTTGTAATTTTTACATCATATACTATTTAAATTTTTGTGAATCATCTAGTTTTTTTGTACTTTTACAGTCTATTCTTTATCATTTTATTAGTAGTCTAACCTTTAGATTTTTACTGCGTCTACTTTTTACACTTTTATACATTATATATCATTTTTGTAGTTTTAGATTGCCTACTCTTCACATTTTTGTGAATTGTTTAATTTTTACATTTTTACTAAATTTATTCAACATTTTGTACACGCGTTCATCTTTTTTATTCTCAAAGAATTTACTCTTCACATTTTTGTGAATAATTTAGCATGTGTTTCTTTTAAAATTTAATTTAAATTCTTTATGTTGATTAACTTGATCATAATGTATAATTTAAAATAATCATATACAATTTATTTTATTAAAACTATATATAACTAAAATACATTCACATTTTCCAAATAATTAAAATATTATTATTATTAAAATTAAATATGTATATTTTAAGGCCCTGAAAATGTAAGGTTATTGGACCTTAAGTGGAGAAGTGTTTCATCCTACACATCCAACATCTTATCTGCAGCTCCAAAAATTACATTTTTAACCTTCTGCACCTCCAATTTTTTCAAATTAATAATGAAGTTTTAACTTTTTCTCTTTCCTATTTAAGTAACTCTACATCCCTCTAACTTTACATTCATTTAATAAAATTTATAGTTTAATAAATATGTAATTAAATTTAAAAATCTAATATTATTTAATATATTTTTATATTTTGATAATTATTAAAATATAATTTATATTATTATAATAGTTATATTAAAAAGTTAAATTTAAAATAATTAAAATAAAAGTAATAATAATAAAAATAAAGAAACAAAAATAATAATATAAAATTTGATTCAATATATATAAATATATTAAATTATATTAAAATTTTAAATTAATGAAATAAGACTTCTTATTTATAATTACTTTAATTTAAAATTTTTAATAATATTATTATAATAATATAAATTACATTTTAATAGTTATTTAAATATAAAATATATTAATTAATATTAAATTTTTAAATTAAATTAAATAGTTAATAAATTATAAATAAAAAATAAATTTATAAAATCGGAACTGGAATTCCAATAACTATATTATCGGATACGATGATTACTTTTTTTTAATTTTATTTTCTATTTAAAATTTAATAATAATTTAATTTAATTTAATATTTTTATATAATTTAATATTTTTATATATATTAAATCAAATTTTATATTTTTATTTTTGCTTTTTTTATTTTTATTACTTTTATTTTAATTATTTTACTTTTAATATTTTTAATATAATTATTATAATAATAGAAATTATATTTTAATAATTATTAAAATATGAAAAAAATACTAAATTATATTAGATTTTTAAATTAAATTAAATAGTTATTAAATTATAAATAAAAAACAAAGTTTTAAAATTTTGTTAAAGGGATGCATTTTTAAAGATGTGTATGATTACTTTAATAAAAAAAAGGGAAAAAGTTAAAAAAATATTTATTAAGGTTAAAAAAGATTTTAAAAAAATTAAAAATGTAGGGTGAAATGTTGGAGGTGCAAGATAAAACACTCAAATTGAATGTAAAGTTAAAGGGGTGTACAGTTACTTAGATAGGAAAGAGAAAAAGTTAAAAATTATTTATTAATTTGAAAAAGTTGGAGGTACAGAAGGTTAAAAATGTAATTTTTGGAGGTGTAAGATAAGATGTTGGAGGTGTAGGATGAAACACTCTAAGTGGAGGCAGTCAGGCCTATCAAGTTAAGGATACCTGACCTTGGAAATGGACTTTTCAAAATCTGATTTCATTTAGTCAACTTTTCCTTCTCTCTCTAAAACTCAGATTTCTCCTTTCTCTCTAACCTAACTCTGCCTTCTCTCTAGATTATCACTTCACTGAACCGTTCGATTTGTGATTAGGCACCGTCTAAGCGTTCAAGGCGCCGATGGCTTCATTTTGAACCGATTAATTTCTCCATTTCCTTCCGGTAAGAAGTTTTTCTGTTTCCTCCGCTATTTTTGAAACCAAGGGTTTGAGGTCCTATGGGTTCATGAAATTAGAACCGTCATTCTTCCAATTTTTGTTTGGTGCTAGCTCTAAAGAGCTGTTTTCACCACCAATGTGGTGGTTGTAGGGTACTGTTTGGGGTCTTCTTGAGAGGGGCGCTAGAGAAGAGGTGTAGTGAGCTGTACTGTGCAACCAAAAGGTAAGAGGAGCTAGTCTTATTTGATTTTGTTTGATAGATGAATTCTAATTAGTGTTTGTAGGTAAAAATATTGATTTAATTGTGAAATTTCATTGAATTGAGAAATATAGTATGTTGATTTGTTTGTATATGTCTTGTATTAACGTGAAAACTGATGAATGATGAGGTGAGATGTAATTTTTGATGTGAATGTTGTGGGTGATGAATTTGAGACACTAAATTGGATAAACTATGAGTTATCATATTGTTATAAGTCTTTGTTTTGTATCTAGTAGAAGAAACAGGTAGTTTTTAGGTTATAAAAAGGGTTTTGATACGTGAAAAGTTAAAGGAAAGGTTATTTTGGATAAACTGTGTTTTGGTAGGGGTCCAAGGGTTAATTAAGACTTGTTTGAGTATTATGACAACAAAATTCTGATATAGAACTGGTTTTTAGCTATTTTAGTGTGTTTTGTATGATTTTTGGTTCATTTTCAAGGGTTTTCACTAGTGAGATTATGAATTAAACGGTATGGAATAAATGTGATGGTTTGGGGACTGTTGTTAAGTCTATTAAAACTTGTTCAAGTTGTTAGTTGCAAAAAATTTGTGTTAAAAGGTATAAAATTGAGTTTAATTGATTTTGAGTGGTTTAAAGTAATTAAATTGGATTGAGGTAGCAAATCTGAGTTAGGAGAGTGTTTTTCAATGTAGCTTGGTGCGTAGGAGACCCTAAGAGTCAATAGAATGTGGGGGAAAGTGTCCAAGTTGGGATTTAAAGTGTATTTATGAGAGTTTAGTATCTGTTCTGCATAATTCCACAATCCACGGAAAAATCCACAATTTGCTTGTGGACTTCTCTGTTTTCAAATTCGTAGTTGAACTTGCTAGTTTTCAATTTGTTTCTCTCGAGACAAGTCCACAGGTTGTGGAATTGTTCACAATTATGTTGTGGACCCCTTTGGTTTCAAGGTTTAGATCACTCTAGTTACTTTCGTGCTTATGTTTTAATTGAATTGTGATGCATTGTTGGATTGTTTATTGTAATTTGATGTATGATTGTTGGAATGTTAGTAAATTGAAAGTATGTGAATATAAAGGTTATAATTGGTGTTGAATGTAACAAGTGTGGTTCTTGGACGTAATTTCATGGCCTCAATAAGGAGAGGATACATGGTGGTGCCCCAATAGTGTGTAGAATGATTTGCATGGTAACTCAACATTGGGGGTTATCCTGAAACTACAATGATAAATCATTCTCAAGTAGAGAGGATTGAATCATGTGGTGAGTAGTAGCAGGAGGTCCTAGTCTTAGAGGCTTCCAGTATGCTCTAAGGCGCGGAATGGACTAACCTCGTAGGGTGAAACCCATTGACAATGACTTTGCAAAGCAGTAGAGGCCACCACGAGTGCACAACCGGCCATAGCTCGACAATCATTCTAGTCCGGATGAGTCAGTTTATAATGAAACAAGTCTTGTAGTGTCATTTAATATGTTTTGAGTGAACTTTACATGATGTGTGTGATTGTATAACATGTTTTTTATACCTAGCTCACTCTTGCTTGTTTGTGTATGTTTCCTTTGCGATGATCATCCACTTGGATGTGAGCAGACGTTGAGGAGGTTCCCTTGGAGCAAGAGCTTGAGGATGCTGACGCTGCAGCCTAGTCCCTTAGGAGTTTTATTTACTTATTTTGAGATACTCTAGTACTCAGCTTATGTTATTTTGAAATACTTCCTTGTCGTTAAAGGTTTTAATTTTGGAGTTAACTTGAATGACTGTAATCCTTTATTTAACTACCATTCTACTTTCCAATATTATCTATGATGACGTCTTTATTTATATACATGTATGCTATATATTTGGGATGTGACATATATTAAATTATAATTATATTTTTATAAAGTCAAATTAATATAATAAATATATTACAAATTTTAAAAGTCCCATGCATTGCACGGATATTACATAGTATAAAACAATCATTTTATTGTCTGTGTATGTATGTGGTAGAAGAATCCATCAACTATAAGTTGTTAGAATCAATAAATAACTAATAGATATAGTATTCTAATAATATCATAGAAAATTGATGAAGAAATATGTCCAAAATATTTATCTTCAATTCACTGCATTCTTTTTAATTACATCCAGGATTATTTCAAACTCAAGCAAGTAAAACAGTATATCTAAAAAAAAAACCCAAAATTAGTACTATTATTTTTCAATTAAATTAATTATAAAATGTTTAAGAAAAAAGTCTTAATTCTTTTTAATACTAATATATTTCTATTCAATTAATTATAAAATTCTGTTTAAGAAAACAAAGGCTTCAAAAAACTTTTAATACTAATATATCTCTATTAAATTATTTATAATTTATATTTGAGAATAATATTTAATTAAATTATTATAATTATCTGTTAATTTTTATTGATATTAAAAATTATATTTAATGAGTTAAAACCTTTTTTTCATAAATTATAATTTTGATTAGAAAAACTTATAAGATAGAAAATTTTTAATTTTTGTTAGATATTTGGTATAATATGGCATTTTATTTGCAGTTACTAAGAACTTACCGTAAAAAAAATATTCACATTGATGAAGTTGTTAAACAATTAAGAGGTCTTCTTTATTTTTTTTAAAAAAGTATAGAAAAAATGGATTTGAAAATAAAATTATTTTTGTTAAAGAAATTGTTTTTGAAATGGATTTAGACGTTAAGTTGAAAAACATATTAATTGTAAAAAGAAACAATTTGATAAAAGTGTTGATAATTATAAAATTATTTAAGAATCATTTAGAATTGATTATATTTCTATACTGTAGATAAAGAAATCACAACACTTCAAAGTAGATTCAAACAAGTTAAAATATATAAAGATATTTTTTATTTTTTATTTAGTGTTTAAAAAATTAAAGTCACTATGTACACTTTTGAAAGAAAAATGTTTAATTGGATCTTGATTGTATTGTACATATCCTTTTGGTTAATAAATCATATCAATTGATAGGTCGATCGATTGGCTGGCATGACAATCAAATCAAATGATAATTACAATTTAAAATATAATTATTAAGACAGGTATCAATGTTTTTAATATCCTTTCATCAGTCACCTACTTACATTATCATCAAAATACTTTTTGTAGGTACTATAAAAAAGTATTAGATGAACATAAAACCTTAAAAACCGAACAAACAAAAAACAAGATCAAGGCAAGACGAAGCTATCCAAAAATTGACACTAGCCCATATCAAAACATTGATCAATTTAATTTATTTTCTAGTTAAATATCATAGAGAAAATTATAAGTTTAAAAAATAATATACTAATTAACAATCTTAATTATATAGAAACAATATACTCTTTTTTTAAGTGTATATATAAGTTATAAATAATGTTAATATAAATTGTTTGAGTTGAAAAGAACTTCTCAAAACTAAAAAAATGATTTAAAATCAGTAATATATCACCAAAGATTAAACGAATTAATCTTATTATCAATTCAAAAATAATTAATTAAATTAATTACATTTTAATAGATAATTTTATATAATAATAGGTCAATAATTTTAAATAAAAAAACTTTATTCTTAAATTTATTTTATTCCTCCAACGTGAAATCCTATTCACCGTATTACATCAAGAATAAATAACATTACAAACAACACTTTTCATGAATATTCAAACAAGACAAATATATACTAAATGATTGGACACTTCTGTAGACAAGAATCTACCACTTCAGACACAGTACTGCTACCATCTTACATACAAAATGAATCATTAGAAATATGAAAAAAAAACATATTAACTGAAATATAAAAAATATGAGAACAATGTTGTAAGAGTTTGAATACCAATTTTGATATTTATTGACTTCTTAACCCCACAACGAGTAATGCATTCGGAAGCTTATTTAGACATTATTGGACACTTTGCAATACAAGCCACAAAACATAATGGATAAGCAAACGGAGATTGAAAACAATCTATTCCACATTTAACAGGACATGAAAGTTTAGAGGCTTATGAGAAACACAACATAATCATTAGCAGAACAACAACACTAACATTTTTCATCTCATTCTTTACCATAACTTCTTTTCAACCTTCTACTATATCAAAACTTTCTCTTTAACTTAAATTTATGTTGTCTTTCAAGGAAAGCCAAACATGCTTATATAGGCACAAAATAACTACCAATTTTAGAATTATATTAATGATATTAATTAGGACCAATGTGATTTGCACTCCTTTAATGATGGATTTTGAAACTTATTAGTGAATTGTTGAGGTTCTTGTCTTAAATAAATAATTCAAATTGAGAAATATAAATAAATAATGCTTCATCTCTTAAATTTTGCATTTTAAAATGAATCTATAATAAATATTAATAATAAAATAGTGGATAATAAATAATAATAAATTTAAAATAATAGTAAAATAATTTATATAATAATGATTGATTAATAATAACGTTAGAATATATATATATATAAGTATTGATTAAATAATAATGATAATTAAAAATGTTAAATACAATATAATTATTGATTAAATTAATAATAATTACAATATTAATGACTAAAGAAATAAAGTAAAAAAAATATTAATAGTAAAAATAACATTAATATTTGAAGAAAAATGTTAAAATAAAATATAATTATTGAATAAAATTAGTAAAGATAGATATATTAATAATTAAAAGTGAATATGATTAAAATGGAAAGACGATTTCCGTTCGTGGGTGCGGCGACAACGACATTCTCTTCGCGACAGTGGAGTTGCGGTTCTTCATAGTAAGTTTTCGGTGAACCTGACACAATGTTCTTCACGATCGTTTTAGGGTTCGAATTTGTGGTTCCTTTCCTCTTTCTGATTTATGGTGATTTGGGGTTTAGGGTTTCAAAGAAGGTTTCCTTCCCGCATCTCGCTATCTTGGGTGTTGCCGTGAAGAAGAAGAGTTGTAGGTAAGAGAAGCTAGTGTTTGTATTTCTTTTATGATTGTTGTGTAAATTTAGTGCTTGCATGTATTATAATTTGATTTGATCGCAATCTAGATATTCTTGTTAGTATTAGTTCCTTTAAATGATGATTAATGATTATGTGATGGTTGAATGTTTGGTATGGTGTGGTTGTAATGATTTTTCTATTATGATTGTTTATAATGAAGTGTTATTGAGGCTTAATATTGAATTCAAAGTGGTTATAGTGAAGATTAACCAATTCTTGAGCTTTAAGTTCAAAAAGAGAGGTTTTGAGTGGTGAGTTTGAGATATAGGTATTTGAATGAGAAAATAGTTGGTTTAGTACTATCACAGAGTCATTTGAAACTTGTCTAGATTCTTAGATAAGAGAAATCTGAAGTAAAATGAGTTAGTAGCTGTTGAGTTTTGTATGGTTTTAGGTTAAATTTTAGGGGTTTTTAACTAGTGAGATTTCAAATTAGAAGTTCTAGGCTATAGGTGATGATTTGTAATATGTCATTGTGTCTATTAGGACTTGTTCAAGTGGTTAGGTTGCAGAAATTTGGTGTATAACTGTAAATCTAAGTTTAGGTGCTTTAGAGTATAAAAAACGGTTTGATGCAACTAATCATGAGTCTAATGATCAAATGGATACTTATTTTCACTTATAAATGTATTTTTCTATCAATTCTAATGTTTAAGTGATAAAGAATCTTCAAGGGGCACAAATTTGAGGACAAATCCTCTTCAAGAAGGAGGGTATGATAGAGGGCTATCTCCTGAAACATATATGAGAAGAACTTGAAGAAGGACATTTGCAATTCCAAGGATCTATGACAAGGTCAAAGATCAAAACACGTCTCCTTGAATCTTATAATCTTCCATGAAGAGAGAAATTTAACGAATGTGAAGATCATGAGCACAATTGAAGAATAATTTAGGAAATTAAATAAATTTTATTTATTTATTTTAATTGCAAACAATTTGTTTCTATTTTTCAATTTATTTTTGGACCCAATGTCCTTGGGCTTTCCTTTAGGGTTTCTTAGGTGCCCTAAACATTTGTACCTATATATAGGGGCACCAAATACATATGTAGACATTTTTGAGTCATAATATATGCATTTGCATTTTTGAGAGAGGATTATTTTGGTTCTTGGTTTAAAACTCTGATTGTTATCAAAGATTAACATCTTTGTGGCGAATCTTCCTTGACTTATCAATCTGCTAGATTGTGGCGTCTCCATCTCTGTCTTATTTTGCGTTCTTCTCTATAATTTATTTTTATTGTGCCCTTGAGGAAATTAAATTAAAAAAAAGATCATACTCTTTCCTGGACAAGATAAGAACCAACTTGATCAATAGAACAAGTTCTAAGAGCATAAAAATTCATTTTCAAAGTGTCCTGGGTGTTGTCATGGGGCTTGGGCGCCCCCTGAGCGCCCTTGTTCCAGAGGTCTGGCGCTCGGGCGCCCTTTTTGGGGGGCTGAGCGTTACTACATCATTTTGGGGTTTTTCAAGTTTTGTAAATCCCAAATTATGGGTTCCAGATGTCAGGTTTGGACGTTCTTTAGGTCGTTTAGGAGGATTTTTGACCCTTCCAGAGTTATTGGTGAGGGTTTCCAAGCTATTTTCATTGCCTAAATGTGGGTATCATGATGCCTTAAAGAAAATGGTGTTATTAAGTGACTTCTGATGACTGGTAAGGGTGTTTCTGGTTGTTTATTTTTTAATAAGAGATTTCATGTGATAGTATGCAATGTTTGTGTGAAGTATATATATATATATATATATATATATATGTGTGTGTGTGTGTGTGTGTGTGTGTGTGTGTGTGTGTGTGTGTGTGTGTGCGTGTGTGTGTGTGTGTGAAAAGGATATTATGATGATGAATAAGTGATTATGTCGTGGAGATGGATGATGTTATGTCGTGGAGAGTAACAAGAGGTCTTAGTTTGAGTAGCCTATCTTCATTTGGTAAAGGGCGTTTGAGGACTAACCTTGTGTGTGGTAGGGTGAAACCCATTGGCAATAGCTCTGTAAAGCAGTAGAGGCCACAAAAAATGCATAGACCACCACAAATCGACATTCATACTATATCCGGATGAGTCAAGTATAATGTTGTGATATGATTTGAGATGTATATGCTTTATCATGTGTTTAATATAATGTATGATTGAATTTTTAGTATATTTATGATTAATTGTTTTACTGCTAGCTTACCTTTGCTTTTATATTGTCTGTTGTGTATTGTTTTCTCTTTGCGATGATCAATTTAATAGTATGAGCTTGGGGATACAATATTTTCAGTTGTTCCAATAAGAGGTGAGGTTGAAATATTTGAAAAGTCAGATGATTCTACATGTATAGATCTTGATTTTTGTAAGTTTGTTTTTTTATAATAGTTCCATTATCATGTATGTATATTTCACATTAGTAATATTTTACTATTAAAAATAGATGTCACACGTACATCTTTTTTATTCTTAAAGAATTTACTTTTCACATTTTTATGAATAATTTAGCAGGTGTTTCTTTTAAAGTTTAATTTAAATTCTTTATGTGGATTAACTTGATCATAATATATTATTTGAAATAGTCATATACAATTTATTTTATTAAAACTATATATAACTAAAATACATTCACAGTTTAAAAATAATTAAAATATTATTATTATTAAAATTAAATATGTATATTAAATTATAATTATATTTCTATAAACTAAAATTAATATAATAAATATATTACAATTTTTAAAAGTTCCATGCATTGCACGGATATTACATAGTATAAAACAATCATTTTATTGTCTGTGAATGTATGTGGTAGAAGAATCCATCAACTAAGTTGTTAGAATCAATAAATAACTAATAGATATAGTATTCTAATATCATAGAAAATTGGTGCAGGAAATGTGTCCACAATATTTATCTTCCATTCACTGCATTCTTATTAATTATATCCAGGGTTATTTCAAAGTCAAGCAAGTAAAAGACTATATCTGAAAAAAAAGCCTCAAAATTAGTACTATTATTTTTGCAATTAAATTAATTATAAAAGTATGTTTAAGAAAGAAGGTCTTAAATTTTTTTTAACACTAATACATCTTATTAAATTAATTATAAAATTATGTTTAAGAAAAAGAAAACATCAAAATCTTTTTAATACTAATATATCTCTATTAAATTATTTATAATTTATATTTAAGAATAATATTTAACTAAATTATTATAAGTATCTGTTATTTTTTATTGATATTAAAAATTATATTTAATGAGTTAAAACTCTTTTTCATAAATTATAATTTTGATTAGAAAAACTTATGAGTTAGAAAATTTATAAATTTTATTATATGGCATTTTATTTGCCGTTACTAAAAACTTACCGTCAGAAGATATTCATATTGATGAAGTTGTTAAACAATTAAGAGGACTTCTTTCATTTTTTTGAAAAATATAGAAAAAATGGATTTGAAAATAAATGATTTTTGTTAAAGAAATTGTTTTTGAAATGGATATAGATGTTAAGTGAAAAAACATATTAATTGTAGAAAGAAAAAATTTGATAAAAGTGTTGATAATGAAATTGTAAAATATCTTCAAAAATCATTTATAATTGATTATATTTCTCTATTGTAGATAAAGCAATCACAACACTACCAAGTAGATTCAAACAATTTATTAAAGATATTTTTGGTTTTTCATTTAATGTTTAAAAAATTAAAGTCACTATATATACTTTTGAAAGAAAAATGTTTGAACCATGAAAAATCTACAAAACATGATCATTTCTTAGATTTTGATTATATTGTACATATCTTTTTGGTTAATAACTTAGATTAATTGATAGGTCAGTGACTGATCGATCGAATAATAATCATGAATCAACCAATTAATAATGATTAAGAAATAATTGAATCATGATTAGTCTAGAAAAAAATAAAAACTCAGAATGTCAACTATAAATAAAGGTTTAAGGTATCATTATTAAGATATGTGTTAGTGCATTTAATACTCTTTCATTAGTTACCTAATGACTTTATCATCAGAGTACTTTTTGCAAGTAGCATCCAAGAAGTGTTTGATGAACATAAGATCTTAAACACCGAATAGACAAGAAACAAGAACGACACAAAACAAAACTATCCGATAATTGGCAGAACTTGACTGACCAGATCGAAACATTGATGGATTTAATTTATTTTATAATTAAATATCTTAGAAAAATATATAAGTTTAGAAAATAATAAACTAATTACCAATCTTAATTATATGAAAATAATATATTCTTTTTCTAGTCTATATATTAGTTATAGAATAATGTTAATATCAATTGTTTCAGTTGAAAAGAATTTCTCAAAACCAAAAAAATTATTTAAAATCAATAATATATCAACAAATATTAAACAAATTAATATTATTATTAATTAAAAAATATATTAAATCAAATTAATTATGACACTTTAATAGATTGTTGATAGGGACACTTGAACTCATATATCTCACATATGTATTTTTAATTATGACAAAAAGAAATGTTTTATAGTTTCTTGTATAATAAAATGGCAAAATTGTTGCTTTATTAGATCTGTGTTTGTGTTTGAACTACTTGTTATATGATAATTTCTTGGATCCTTATTAGGTTGTACATGTCCTTCGGGTTAATAAGTCAGATTGACTGACAAATCGATCGATTGACGTGTCAATCGACTGACCGACTGGTGGGTTGATTGACCAACTGACACGATGATCGACCGATTGCAAAATAAAGATCAAATGAACACTTAACAAATGATACTCAAGAATCAACCAACTAATTATTATTGAGGTATGATTGAGTCATTAGGCTAGCAAAAAGTTAAAAATCCATAACACCGAGTATAAATAAAAGTTTAAGGTATTGTTATTGAGAAATTTATCAGTGCATTTAATACCTTTTCATCGGTCAGTAATGTTTTTAACATCAAAGTACTTTATGCAAGTACCATTCAAAAAGTGTTGGATGAACGAAAGACTTTGGAAACGAACATAGAAGAAACAAGAACAACACAAGATAAAAAAACTGTCTGGAAATTGGCGACGGGGCCATATCAAAACATTATAGATTTAATTTATTTTTATAATTAAATATCTTAGGAGAAATTATAAATTTAAAAAATGATAAACTAATTTATAATCTTTATTATATAAAAAAATCTTAATTATATAAAAAGAATATATTATTTTTTAAGTGTATATATAACTTATAGAATAATTTTAGTATCAATTACTTTAATAAAAAGCAGTTTTTCAAGAATAATAAAAAATTATTTAAAATCAACAATATATCAACAAAAGATAAACAAATTAACCTTATGATTAATTAAAAAAGAAATACTATATTAAGTTAATTACGACATTTGAATGGATAATTTTATATATATAAAAAAACTCAAAACAATTTTAAATAAAAAAACTTTATTATTTGTTTTAGAGTTCCCAACCTGACACACCTTATTACATGGATGAGTATCATTAAAACCAACCACTTTATTCATGAATATTTGAACAAGAAAAATATATACTAAATGGCTGGGCACTTCTTCTGTAGACCAGAATCCATCATTTCAAACACATATATATTAAATGGTTGGACACTTCTGTAGACAAGAATCCATCACTTCAGACCTAGTACCGTTACCATCTGACATACAAAATGAATAATTAGAATTACGAAAAAACATATTAATTGAAATATGAAAAATATGAGATCAATGTTGTAAGAGTTTGAATACCAATTTTGATGTTTATGGACTTGTTAACCCCACAACGAGTAATGCACTCGGAAGCTTCTTTAGACATTTTTGGACACTTTGCAATACAAACCGCAAAACATATTGGATAAGCAAGAGTAGATGTAAGACAATCTATCCCACATATAACAGTACATGAAAGTTTAGCTGCTTCTGAGAAATACAACATCATCATTATCACAACAACAACACTAACATTTTTCATCTCATTCTTTGCCATAATTTCTTTTCAACCCTCTACAATGTCAAAATTTTGTCTACAACTTAAATTTATGTTGTCTTTCAAAGAAAGCCAAACATTCTTATATAGGCACAAAATAACTCCTAATTTTAGAATTATATTAATGGTCTTAATTAGCATCAATGTGATTTGCACTCCTTTAATGATGGATTTTGAAACTTATTAAAGAATTGTTGAGGTTCATGTCATAAATAAATAATTCAAATTGAGAAGTAAAAAAAATTATTTTTTATATGATTTTTCTTTTAGCAAGATCTTAAAATGAATGTGACATGGACTTAAAAAAATAAGTTAGGTGTTTACGAGCGGGTGTGCGTGATAGATAATTACAATATTAATGACTAAAGAAATAAATTAAAAAAATATTAATAGTAATAATACCATTAATATTTGAAGAAAAAAGTTAAAATAAAATATAAATATTGAATAAAATTACAAAATTAGTAAAGATAGTTATATTAATAATTAAAAGTGAATATAATTAAAATTGAATAAATTAAAAGTGAATATAATAATAATTACAATATTAATGACTAAAGAAATAAATTAAAAAATATTAATTGTAATAATAACATTAATATTTGAAAAAAAATGTTAAAATAAAATATAATTATTGAATAAAATTACAAAATTAGTAAAGATAGTTATATTAAGATTTAAAAGTGAATATAATTAAAATTTAATAAATTAAAAGTGAGTATAATAATAATTACAATATTAATTACTAAAGAAATAAATTAAAAAATATTAATTGTAATAATAGCATTAATATTTAAAGAAAAATGTTAAAATAAAATATAATTATTGAATAAAATTACAAAATTAGTAAAGAGAAAATGTGAATATACTCTTAACTTATTATTCTGTTTAAAACAATTTGACATATCACATTATTTAACAGAATAAATTAATATTAAAATTCATCTTGGAAATAAAAGTAATAAAGTGTAATAAATGTTTTCTGTTTTCGATAAATACCAATTCAAAATTCGTAAAGTGTTAATTAAACGAATTATTTAAACTTGAGTACGTGGACCAGTTGTTGAACGTGTTTCATCAACATGTACTGATATTGTGCGGTCTCAGCTTATATCCCAGGAGACTCCCACTGTTACTAGTTATGTGGGTTTGTTGAACTATGGAAGCATTTTGCTATTATATTGTTGTCATAAAAGCTTCCATTATCCTAATTAAGTTGGGCATGCCTTGATTTGTAAGAGGTGGAAGAGAACTCGAAGGAAATACATATTATTTAGACAAAACTAATAATACACAATAGAAACTTCGTATACCCAAAACCTATAGGTCTTTCTAAGAAACAGTTGTTTTCATACAAAAAAAAAATATATAACACTTCAATTTCATAGTATTCAATTATCATAAAATTCATCACACTTTCAATAATATAAAACAGTCAACTCAATAAAAGCATATAAGTTTCTACTATAGTTATTCAGATATAACATATAATACCAAAAAAAAATATATATATATATATATATATATATATATATATATATATATATATATATATATATATAAAAGTTTCTACACTACTATGAAATATACTATACTGAATCATAACCTTCAACGTTTGGACTTTAATATCAATACTTACACTATTAAAATACTATCATAGAATCTTTCCAAAAAATCCATAAAATTACACCAAAGATTATATATCATGCACATAATCAATAACATACTCATCATTATAACACCTCCAATAGAATATCACGTGTAAAGGAAATAATGCACAAAATATATAAAATCATTCTCATTAAGTTTTTTTTTATATATAAATTAACATTGTATAACCAAAACCACAATTTAAAACAACATCCTTACAAAACCAAAATAAACCATAACATCTCGGTTACAAAACTCTAAGTCAAGTGTACGAAAAGAAAAGCTTTAAAAGATAAATCCTGACAATAATTATTCCTTGTTTCTCTCGTCGTGCTACTCCAATCGTACTTCACCTACAACATCATCTACTCGTAAACAAGTATCATCATAACAGGTGAAACCATAATCGCAACAGACAAGAGTGAGTAAGCAGAAAATATATCAAAAGCACATACATACCATAATATCACCACTCACAAATTGTACAAGTCATCACATCACATTACATCGTAGTAATCAAGACATAACCCAGCTCATACATAAAACATATGTTGTTTCCTTGAACTTTTTCATACAAACTTACTTCGCAAAATAAAGCGATTTGAGTTGTTCTCCATTGTAACTTAAGATTTATCTCTCCGACTCCTCAAGGACTAACGACTAAAAACATTGATACTACGTGCGCCGGTGGACTATACTCAGCATGAGCCGAAGTCATTAGACAAGACATCCAACCCTTTCTTTCCTATCGCAAGGAAGGGTGACACTCGAATCTCTATCTCCATGTGAGACCCAACTCCTTATCGTATCACAATACGAAAAGCTCACACAATACGAAAAGCTCACACAATCCGAAAAAATTACAAGAAAATAACGTAGTCTATATATATGTATTACAATCTCATACATATTCTTAATAACATGCATAAAACCAACCAAAACCTAGACCAACTCAATTATGAGCCTTGTAGGAAGAGAAGCGGCATTCCTTACGGAAGAAACTGGAACGAGACCTCATGCGAATGTAAATTATGTAAATGTGTAGTCCTCATACGAATGTACCTTGTAAATTCTTTTGGTAAAAGGGTTAAAGTACCTAATGTGCACTAATATAATGTCTTCATTTGAAGTAATGTTTATGATATTCATCGCTTAAGTGTGATACGATATTGTTTGAGCTTTAATTATCTATTTAAACATTGAATAAAATGAAATCTAATTTAATGTAAAGCAACATTATTATCACCAAAGTTGTCAAATTTCTTGTCACCATATTGTTTGGTTCAAAAGGGAGGTGGTATAAAATACATTAGAGAACATATTATGGATAAGATGGTGGTGACTGAGTGAAAACGATCAAGTAATGTTTATAGATATTGGATTAGTAGATAGAAATGGAGATGCACATTATAGTGAAGCAACTTATATCATGGATGCATATTATTACAGCCAATCACTTTATTCATGAATATTCGAACAGGAAAAATATATACTAAATGGTTGGACACTTCTGTAAACAAGAATCCATCACTTCAGACACATCACCGCTACCATCTGACATACAAAATGAATCATTAGAAATATGAAAAAACATATTAACTGAAATATGAAAAATATGAGAACAATGTTGTAAGAGTTTGAATACCAATTTTAATGTTTATGGACTTATTAACTCCACAATGTGTAATGCACTCAGAAGTTTCTTTAGATAGTTTTGGACACCTTGCAACACAAACCGCAAAACATATTGGATAAGCAAGAGTAGCTAAAAGACAACGTATCCCACATTGAGCAACACATGAACGTTTAGCTGTTGTTCTTGAGAAACACAGCATAATCATTAGCAGAACAACAACTCCAACATTTTTTATCTTATTCTTTGCCATAACTTCTTTTCAACCTTCTACTATATCAAAACTTTCTCTGTAACTTAAATTTATGTTGTCTTTCAAGGAAAGCCAAAGATGCTTATATAGGCAGTAAATATCTCCCAATTTTAAAATTATATTAATGGCATTAATTAGATCAATGTGATTTGCACTCCTTTAATGATGGATTTTGAAACTTATTAATGAATTGTTGAGGTTCATGTCTTAAATAAATAATTCAAATTGAGAAGTAAAAAAAAACATTTTTTTAAATGATTTTTCTTATATCGAGATCTTGAAATGAATGTGAGATGGACTTAAAAAAATAAGTTAGGACATTATATTATAAATATTAAAATGATTTAATATATATTAGTGAAAACATATGTAATACATACATTTATGTTTACTTATATATATATATATATATATATATATATATATATAAGTATTGATTAAATAATAATAATAATTAAAAAGGTTAAATACAATATAGTTATTAATTAAATTAATAATAATTACAATATTAATGACTAAAGAAATAAATTAAAAAATATTAATAAAGTCTATATTACGCTTTTGGATCAATTAATATATCTTCTTGTAGTATATCCTCCCCTTCTTAAACATTATGAAAATTGGAATGTTAAGAAAAAAAATCCCATGCCTTTCAAGGATATTACATAGTATATGGTAGAAGAATTCCTCAACTAAGTTGTTAGAATCAATAAATAACTAATAGATATAGTATTCTTATATAATAGAAAATTGGGGGCAGAAAATGTGTCCAAAATATTTATCTTCAATTCATTACATTCTTATTAGTTACATCCATGTAGCCTCGGATCAACCAAATAAAACATTATATATAAAAAAATCTCAAACTTTTTTTAATATTGTTATTTTCTATTAAATTAATTATAAAATTATCTTTAAAAAACGTCTTAATTTTTTTAATACTAATATATCTCTATTAAATTAATTTTAAATTATGTTTAAGAAAAATAAATTAATTTTTTTTTCATACTAATATATCTCTATTAAATTAATTTTAAATTATGTTTAAGAAAAATAAATTAATTTTTTTTTTCATACTAATATATCTCTATTAAATTAATTATAAATTATGTTTAAGAAAAATATCTTAAATTTTTTTTAATACTAATATATCTCTATTTAATTAATTATAATTTTATGTTTGAAAATAATATTTAATTAAATTATTATGAATGTTTCTTACTTTTTATTGGTACTAAAATGATATTCAATTAGTTAAAATCTTCTTGACTTAAATTATAATTTTGTTTAGAAAAACTTATGAGTTAGAAAACTTTGAATTTTTGTTAGGCATAAATATTTGGTATTATATGACATTTTATTTGCAGTTACTTAGAACTTACCATCAAAATATATGCATAATGATGAAGCTATTGAAGAATTAAGAGGTCTTCTTTATTTTTTTTAAAAGTATAGAAAAATGGATTTGAAAATGCAATGATTTCTGTCAAATAAATTGCTTTTGAAATGGATATATAGACTCTAAATTTATTTTAAAAAAAATACATTCGTAAAAAAAAAAAACAACTTGATAAAAGTGTTAGAGAATGAAATTTTAAAATCTCTTCCGGAATCATTTAATTGATTGTGTAAATAATGTAATCATAACACTACAAAGTAGATTCAAATAATTTAAAATATACGAAGATATATTTTGTTTTTTATTTAGTGTTTAAAAAATAAAGTCACTATGTACACTTTTGAAAAAAAAAAGGTTTGAATCTTGAAAATTTTTTAAAACATGATCATTTCTTGGATTTTAATTATGTTGTACATATCTTCTAGTAGATTAATAAGTTAGATTGATTGACATACCGACAAATTGACGGTATCAATAGACCAATTAGACTTATCGACCATGTAACAGGGCGATCAATTAATTACAAAATAAAGGTCAGATTCACACTTAACAAATAATAAGAATGATTACACTAACTAACTATTAAGAATGTATGATTGAGTTATGATAAAAGTAGTAAATAGTTAAAAGTTTATAACAGCAAGTATAAATAAAAGTTTAAAGTGTGGTTATTGAGACATGCATCACTACATTTAATACTCTTTTATTGATAGTTTACAACTTTTAGTATCAGAATACTTTCTAGAGGTATTATCTAAGAAGTATTGGATGAACTTCTAGAGGTATTATCTAAGAAGTATTGGATGAACGAAAGACTTTAGAGACCAAACAGATAAAATACAAGAATATCCCAAGATAAAGCTATCTGGAAATTTAAAACAGCCCATATCTGGAAATAAGTATTGATAGATTTAATTTATTTTTACAATTAAATATCTTAGGAGAAATTATAAATTTCAAAAAATTATAAACTAATTAATAATCTTAATTATATAAAAATAATATATTATTTTTCAAGTGCATATATAACTTATAGAATAATGTTAGTATCAATTACTTTAATAGAAAGAAGTTTTTCAAGACTAAAGATAATAAAAAATTATTTAAAATAAATAATATATCAACAAAGATAAACAAATTAACTTTATTATTAATTCAAAAACAAATATTAAATTAAGTTAATTATGACACTTTAATGGATAATTTTATATATATATATATATATATATATATATATATAAACTCAACAATTTTAAATAAAAAACTTTATTATTTGTTTTAGACTTTCCAACCTCAAACACCTTATTACATCATAGATGAATATCATTATAACACTTTATTCATTAATATTCCAACAAGAAAAATATATACTAAATAGTTGAGCACTTCTGTATACAAGAATCCTCCACTTCAGACACAGCACCGCTACCATCTGACATACAAAATGAATCATTAGAAATATGAAAAAACATATTAACTGAAATATAAAAAATATGAGAACAATGTTGTAAGAGTTTGAATACCAATTTTGATGTTTATAGACTTGTTAACTCCACAATGTGTAATGCACTCAGAAGCTTCTTTAGACAATTTTATACATTTTGCAATACAAATTTCCAAACATATTGGATAAACAATAGTAGTTATAAGACATTTTATCGCACATTTAGTAGGACATGAAAGTTTAGCTGCTTCTGAGAAACACAACATCATCATTATCACAACAACAACACCAACATTTCTCATCTCATTCTTTGCCATAACTTCTTTTCAACCTTCTACTATATCAAAACGTTGTCTATAACTTAAATTTATGTTGTCCTTCAAGGAAAGCCAAACATGCTTATATAGGCACAAAATAACTTCCAATTTTAGAATTATATTAATGGTATTAATTAGGATCAATGATATTTTGCACTCCATGATGGATTTTAAACTTATTAATGAATTGTTGAGGTTCTTGTATTAAATAAATAATTCAAATTGAGAAGTAAAAAAAAAATTAATGATTTTTCTTTTAGCAAGATCTTAAAATGAATGTGACATGGACATACAAAAAATAAGTTAGGACATTATATTATAAATATTAAAATGATTTAATATATATTAGTGAAAACTGTAATAGATACATTTATGTTTACTTTTTATAAAATAAATTAAAATAAAACTATTATTATAAATATAAAATTAAATAAAATTATCTCTATAAATTTTATTGTAAATATTTTTTATGGATACAGATATTACGTTAAAATAGAAAAAAAGAGAATTATATATACATACATAATATATATACATATACATATATATATATATATATATATATATATATATATATATAAAAGTATTGATTAAATAATAATTATAATAATTAAAAAGGTTAAATACAATATAATTATTAATTAAAATAATAATAATTACAATATTAATGACTAAAGAAATAAATTAAAAAATATTAATAGTAATAATAACATTAACATTTGATGAAAAATGTTAAAATAGAATATAATTATTGAATAAAATTAAAAAATTAGTGTAGAGAAAATGTGAATATACTCCTAACTTATTATTCAAAATCAAATATAACAATTCTGTTTAAAACAATTTGACATCATATTATTTAACAGAATAATTTAATATTAGAATTCATCTTGTAAACAAAAGTACAAAGTGTAATAAATGTTTTCTTTTTTCAATAAATACCAATTCAAAATTCGCAGTCTTAAGTTGTTGGACGTGTTTTATTAATCTGTTGTATGACAGTCATCTATTGATGTGCGGTCGCAGCTTATATCATAGCAGACTCCAACTGTTACATATTATATCATAGCAGACTCCAACTGTTACATATTATATCATAGCAGACTCCAACTGTTACATATTATATCATAGCAGACTCCAACTGTTACATAGTTATTTAAACGTGTTTTAGTAATCTGTTGTATGACAGTCATCTACAGGAGGTGGAGGAGACCTAGGTATTATACTGCTCACATAGACAAAATTCATCCGTCGAACTCGAAGGAAATACATACTATTTAGTCAAAACTAAGAGTACAGAACAAAGACTTAGTACACCCAAAACTTATAGCTCTTTCTAAGGAATAATTGCTCATACAAAAAATCTAACATCCCAATTTCATAGTATTCAACTACCATAACATTCATCACACTTTCAATTATACAAAACAATCAACTCAATTAAATCTAGATATAACATATAATACTAATATATATATATAAAAGTTTCTACACTACAATGAGATATACTATATAATAAAGTTCTTTCAAAATAAAAGAGACCAATGAAACGTCCTGTTATAAGATTCATCTCCGTTACCAGTTAGTACCACTAATGCAATAAGGGGAAACGACAGTAGTTCTTTTTGTCTTTTGGCATCGGTTCCTGAACCGAGACATATGCAGACGAGATAAAAGGTCTACACCTTTATGCCTTGGTTCAAAACCGAGGCAAAAAGTTGGATGATTTCGTCTCGGTTCGAAGCCAACCGATGCAGTATGTATTTTCTTTATTTTTTTTTTCGCTGGGACTTTATGCCTCAGTTCCCTCTAAACCAAGGCAATATTTCCGCCTCTACTGCCTCGGTTGGGACCTGAACTGAGGCAGTAGGGTCTTTTTTTTTTCTTCTTTTGTCGGTCTTTATGCCTCGGTTGTTACCTGAACCGTTGTCGTAGGGTGGTTTTCTACCTCGTTATGACCACAACCGAGACATATTCCCTTGTTTTTTTTAAGAACAAGTTTGTTTCTGCAACATTTCCAACTGCAGAAACAGACCTGCATATAATTTTACAGCCAGAACAATCCATAAGCGTATATTTTAAATGAAAATTATATTAAAACAAATACATTCAAAGTAATCATAAATAATCTTCTTAGAAGCATAAATCAATCCAATGTAATCATAAATCAACTTTGAAACATAAATCAATGTAATGTACAAGGTTAAACTAATAATAATGTACAAAAACATAAAACAACTTAGAAGCATAAACTTAGAATTTACTATATCCTAACATCTACTGCATACTATTATATAATTGAATTACATATTTAGCCAGTGTGTTCCTCACAACTTTAAGTGTCTTTTCTGGAATTTGAGTAGTCACATTGAATCTCTACATAAAACACAATGATTTTAATTAATGTATATAAAATCTAAACTATAGAGAAAATAAAATTCAAACCTAAATATTACCGTGTGCCATCCATTGGTGTAATGTGCACGAATAGTGGTCATCATCCAAAACATGACGTAGTAACCACATTCATATGACCCCGTTTGTTTATGACACTACAATATATAATCATAATTATAACATGTTAAGTAACATCATTCAAATGGTACACAATTTAACAAAGTATGGATTAAATTACCAAACCTTAAGGTGAACCCATGAAATCTTTTTAGCTGTAACAGTAGATTTCCCAGATAATATCATATGTGTTGCAAGAGAACTATTAAGAAAAAATTGCTTTAGCATACATTTATATAATAAAGAAAGTTGAAACATTGAGGTTCTTACCATTCTACTACATGTTTAAGAGGGCTGGGAGGAGACTTGTGCAATGAACAAAACCAGACAGCAGTGTTCTCCGGTATAGAGATCAGAAGTAGTTGCCAATAACGTCTGAAATTGGAAATAACTTAATTGTCATATACCAAAATTAATAAATGAAACTTTAAAGTAACAATCTTCACTTACCCAAGTATATAAGGGAGAAAATATATCTCCTTCCCCATTGCAAATCAGGTGGTGATGTATGTTTGGATATCATCAAATTTATTTCTTTCATGATTCATAGTGGGGTCAATGAACCCATATACATTATTGAACCCCTTCTTGTTACTGACATCAGACATATACCTGAAATGAAGAAACGATGTGATATAAGTAACTTGATAAGAAAGAATTACATAAAAAAAAGTTCTCATAAACTTACATCAACCACAGCTGAATGAGTGTAATATTAATTTCTTCCCTCCCCGACGCAAGCTCCCTAACATCTTGCTGATGCAAGTACAATGGGATCTGAGGGTCTCTTCCAAATGTAGTAAAATCGCATTGTACAATCATCGGCGCATTTGAAATCATGTTAGCAAGCTCGTCTAAGGCACTAAGAGGGTCGTCCTCAGATAAATGAGGCTTCTTTGGTGTAGGACTTCCCTCTTGACCTGTCTGCTGTTACATGAAAAAATGGTTATGTTATGACGTCAAGTTGATGTATTGGTCATATGTATATTCCCTCATTGTGATCTTCCCGAATTGCTTGTATAACATCAATTAGATGGTTGTCATCCAAATTTATTGTCGTTTTAAAAGGATGGTTGTCAGCAATATGAAGATTACTTAGATTCTCTTCTTTATCTTCAATTATGTTGTTTGCTATGATTGTCTAAATGCATCTAATGTTATACAATGAGTTAAGGTTAAGGTAATATTTTTTTTCCATTATGGTATAACGTATCTCACTTCCTTCCATCTAAAACCCAACAAGTCTTTTTTTTTTTTAAATTTCTTCCCTGTTATTTCTTCTAAAAACTATCCAAAATTAACTCTTTTTTGTTGTCTATTTTCCTTATTTTTATGTACACTAATTTTTAATATAGAAATGAAAAGGAAAAAGTTTAACAAATATGACTGCACGACTAGAGTGTGTTCGGCTTTGGATCAAACTGAAATGATGCGTTCAATTGGTCTCAAAATCTATCTTATTTTTTTATCTCTTATATTTTGTTAACTAGCTTGAGTTACTTCTTTAACTAACTTCGCTTCCACTCTTTGAATCCCTTTCTTCTAGAAGACTTATTCTTCTTTTTAAATTCAAAAATAGATGAAAAATAAAATACACTTTCAATAACTCTAATTGTTAGGCTCAGCACCAATTAATCATACCAAATTCTCAGCCTTCAAAAGTTTGTTGAAAAAACAACTCAACTTTTATTTTATTAGGTAACAAATTATGTTCTTCATGTCTTAATCCAAACCCACGTTTCTGATCCTTAACTCTTTTAATTAACAAATACAAATTTTTAATAACAAATACAAATAACAGCAAACAGCCAAACAACCAATCAATCACAGCAAATGAAAACTACCCAAACATAAAATTTACTTCTCTTTCTGCCAACCAACCTCATTGCAGGCAACAAGATTGAAACAGCAGTGGAGGCAACACCGGTGGAGGCAACACCGACGGAGGCAATAGTGACAGAGGCAGCAGCGGCGGAGGTAGCAGCGGTGGAGGCTATAGCGACGACAGAGCAGTGGAGTCGTTGGAGGAAGCACCGCAGGCAGCAGCGGCGGGGCACCAATGGCGCGACGACGAAGGGAGAAGCCGCGACCAAGAACGGCAACGAGCAGTGGCAGGCGCGAGCACTGACAGCACAAGGGTGGCGCGGCGAGCTAAGGACTGGCGGTGGAGGAGTTGTTGCGCGACGCAGAAGAGAGAGCAACACAGAGAGCAACGCAGAGGAAGAATTTGTTGCGCGACGCAAATGCAACGTGTGTAGGTTAAGTTCAGTAAATGGAATAGAGATACTACCTCGGTTACCCATAAAACACGAGGTAATATCACCCTTTGGCACCGGTTAAAAGTCCAACCCGAGGCATAAAGTGCTGGACAGGATCAACGACTTTGGTTCCCTACTGAACCGATGCCATAGGTCTGGCGTGGCAGGTGAGGTTGCAGGCAACGAGCAGGTGCAACAGGCAATGTAGCAGGTGTTGCAGACGTATAGGCCTCGATTGCCTAGCAAACCACGGCAATAAGGAGCGTATAGACACCGTTTTCCTAGCAAATCGAGGCCTTAGGGCCTTTTCAAAATGTTATCAGGCAGAAAGGTCTGATCTGTAGTGCTGTGTTCATATATATAGGCCTCGGGTCTTTTACTGACCGAGGTAATATCATGGTTTCGCCTCGGGTGTTGTCTTAACCGAGGTATATACGTTTATACGCTTCGGTTTTCGTTTAACCGAGGTTTATATGACGAGTTAAAAACCACATTTTTTACTAGTGCACCTACTCAACAAAAACATTATATTTTCGGTTCACCCTATTAATGTAATCATTATAAAAGAATAAACAAACAAAGACATAAGGGTAAGCTAATTTACCATAAAAAACATTGATACAATTGAAATACAACAATTAGCATACATATAAGTTATATCAATCCATTAATAAACATATAACCATGCATTCTAAACTTGACTGCCTGGACTAGTATTGATGTGAAATCTTGAGGGGTCGTGCAATTGTAGTGATAATACTCGATCCACCTAGGTGTTTTGTCGTGCTACCACTCACAAGGTTAATGTTTGTCAAGATCATAAGAACCCTGAGACCGTCCTTATGGCAAGACCTCCTGCTCCTCTCACCACATAACCATCATTTTCTACTTGAGAAAGAATGATTATTAAAGTATCAGAATAACCTTCAATGTGTCTGGACTGGCACATTAATACTCACACTATTGAAACGCCACATAAAATCTCTCCACGAGATCCATCGAATTATGCCAAACACATATACCATGCACATAATCAATAACATATTTGTCATAATCACCATATCATACATGAATAATCACCATGCATGCTCACAATCATATTATAAATCAATCATTGTTTTTAACATTCACATAATCACATACATTAAACACATCATAAGAGGTATATGAAAATTTCGTTAAAATTCTGATATTTTCGCTTAGCCACTAGATCTGCTCGCTTAATGAAAGCACTCTCGTTCAACCACCAGATCTTCTCGCTCAGCTAAAGCCCTCTCACTCAGCCACCAGATCTGCTCAATCACCTAGTAGTGCCTCACAGCACACTCGCTCAACGACTCAATCTACTCGCTCAACCAAAAAACCACTAGAACCTATAGACTTAATTTCTCCTAAAAGTCATCCAACGAATATATTCTCGCCTAGTGATTGTCATGTCAATGAACTCTCTGCTTTTGGACTCACTTAGGGAGATTTTATGCACTCAAACACCACCAAGTCAGTAACTATCTGACTTTGACTTTGCCTAACAAGTATATGCTCGCCTAGCGAGTCTGCATAATTTTATAGAACAAAATTTTGCATATTTATGTCATTCCAACCTTATATAACAGTCTAACACTAACTTCAGATGCCCAAAACAACTAACCATCAGATTAAACATGAATCAATAACTTAATTCACCTCAAATGTGATCTCAATCACACAGTATACCAACATTTCAACATTCAATCACTAAAAACGATTCAAAGCCTCTAATTCAACTCAACAGGTCATATTTCATCAACAAAAACAATAGTATCAACATTTGAACCAATTTCAAGCAACTCAAACTTGCAACTCAGATTCTCAATACACTAGAAACTTAAAAGCAAGGTAATTTAGCTTCCCTTACTTGTTAAATGATCAAACAACTCTAGATAATCTAAAACCGCTCCCTGAGCTCAAAGAACTTTATCTATACCTACAAACCATGGAATCATGATCAAGGTACGTCGTTAGAACCACTAATCAACATAAAATATAAAGGAAGACTCAGATGACACATGTAGTGGAAAACTACTCTCATGGAAAACGTGAAAGCTAGATAAAAGAACGTAAACTAACTTATTCTTTTTCAAGAACTGATCGGAAAGATTTGAAGACCTTGTCATAGTGATCACTTTGGCCTCCTTTGATCTTCAAACAAATGACTCAGCAGGTACCAAACTTAGAGAGAAATGAGAGCTTTAAAGGAAAACAATTTCTAGAGAGATGGTGTGACTTGAAATAATGAAACTCGTTTTATAAGGTTTATATTTATACTTTGAACTTTTAACATTAAAATATTCAAGTCTCATTACTTAGGCCACACTATCAGTTCTAAAAGAAAATTTTCTAGGATCTTACATTCACTGGTTAGAGTCTGCTGAGCTATTTTAACAAGTAAGGAAAGTTAATTGCACTAATTTTATAGATACCTTAAAATGTCTAATCTTATGATTGTATGGTGAATTGATTAAATGATTGATCTATGTGATGAGTATGATATGTTGAATTATGGTTAGGTTATATCATTACATGAATTGATTGTATGATAAAATTTGGGAATGTTGTCTTATTGGTATGACAGATGAGATATTTGAGTTAGTGAAGGTTGTGTAATTTGAATTTGGTATGTTTTGGTATCTATGTTTGTTGTTGTACTGAATTTGTAAGGCTAGAATGACATAAATCTGCAGAATTATGCAGACTTGTTGGATAAGAATATAGTCACTAGGCGAAACCAAAGTCAAATAGTTTTTTACTTATCGTTGAGCGAGGATATACTCAACGGGCAAAGCTAAAGTCAAAGAGCTTCTGACTTGGTTGTCGCTGAACAAGGATATACTCGTTGGGCGAAACCAAATTCAGAGAACTTCTAACCTGATTGTTGTTGAACGAAGATATAGTCACTAGGTGAAGCCAAAGTCAAAGAGTTACTGACTTGGTGGTCACAGAGTGAGAATATACTCATTAGGCAAAGCCAAAATCAGAGAGACAAGTCTTATTGCATGACTTTTGGGTAGATGTATGTCTTATGAATTACAATGATAATTTCATTGGAAGAGCCATCTAGTCGTTCGGTGAGTGGGTCTTTAAGGACTAGCGAGTAGATGTTCTCATCGAGTGAAACTAACATAATATAGTACTATTTTATATATACTTTGCTTGTATGTTTATGTGATATTAAAATGATAGTTGATTTATGATATTTATATGATAATAATTGATACTAATCAAAGAAGGATTGATTATAGTTTTGATTGTATGTGTATTGATATATCAGAGATCAATAAAGAGATATTATAAACTCTAATAAGTATTCACACTAAAATAATATAGAATAAGTTATGTGATAAAAATCGCATAATGACGTCACAAAGACATACTTCTAAAGTAAATTTCAAAAAAACTTGGTACAATTGCATCAAGATTAGGATCTAGTTTAATGGAAAATGTAACATCCCAAAAATTTAGCTGAAAACTATACTTAAGAGTCCTTACTTTTACAATAAAATAGAACAGTTACAGGAAAAAAAGTTAACTTACAATTATCCTAAAATAACCATAAATTTAAAAATTTACAAAAACCTAATGTTGATACAACTATAGGTATAAACCAAACGGTCATACAAACAATGTATTAAACCAAACGGTCCTAAGTTATTACAGAAAATAATTATAAGACCGAACGGTCTTACTCTAATAGAAACAATCCTCTCCTTCCAGTGCCTGCTCTAGAGTATCTTATGCACACTCTGCTCACACCTATAGGGTGATCATTGCAAGGACAAAGACAATCGAACGGACGAAATGACAAGACAGGAAAATAAGGGTATGCTAGTGTAATTTAATTAACTATGTTAACATAGAATTCAGACAAACCTATAATACAATCATACATATACAGAAATCATACAAGCATGTTATAACCGACCATTTTACATTGTCTGTCTAGACTGTATGAATATGTAGCTACGGTCGTTCTTGCACCCGTGGAAAGGTAAACTGGAAACCTCACGAATATCATAGCTAGAAACCCAATCCGCCACACGAGGTTAGCCCTTCATCCCTCACTATGGCTGGAAACTGCAAGCTACAACATTAGTTTAGTCCGTTAGTTGAACCCCAAGCTATACGCGACTATGCCTCCTGCTATTCTCACCACATGCGTCACCATTCTCTACTTGAGACTCGGTGACCATTAGAATGTCAGGATGAACGCCAACTTAGCCTATCCATATTCATACTTAAACCACATTGAAACCAACCACCGAGACATTCCTCCTTGGAATTCTCTTTCTCATCATACTTTCTCATTACATTAAAATTATCATACCATCATACATACTCATCCATAACATGTTTAAATATAAATCCCATAAAACAGTAAAACAAATCCTACCCTTGAACAAGACCGAAAGAAAAAGATCACCATAACCTAAGGACAAGACCGAACGGGAGAACACTGCTTATATATATGAAGATGACCGAATGGGAGAACATTCCCTATATGTGAACATGACTAAACGGTCATTTAGAGAGTAAGACTCAAGCATGAGCCGAAAAATTGAACCTTATACCGAACACTTATGAATTAGAACGAACACTATAGACTTAGACTGAACTCCATTGGCTTAGGCGGAACACTATTGGCTTATGCCGAATACTATTGAATTAGGCCGAACACTATTAGAACCGAATATCAGTGCAAGACTAAGAACTAGGAAGAGACCGAGTGCTAGTACAAGACCGAGCACTATTGAGACCGAGTGCTAGTCCATGACCGGGCACTACCCAAACAGTACATGGCCGAGCGGTCATAAACAGATAAGACCTATAACAAACCGAACGCAGTTAAGACTAAGGGCTATGAATAAACTGAATGCTATATTCAACTGAATATTAGCTCAAGACCGATCGATCATTAATTGAGAATCCACAGTAGCAGAACTCAGTTAAGACCGAACACCAGAGAAATGTTGAACGGTCAATTAAGGATCCTCAGCGAACTGCATAATTCTGCAGAATGACTGCAGAATTATGATCAACACCAATCCTTACCAATTTCACTACAATCTCTCAATTTCTAATCCACTAAACTTATATCATATATTTCCCTACTCATTAATTAAGAATATCAAAGTCTTTTTAACATCATTAAGAGAGTTTCGTCACAGAAATTGAGAGTCAATTCTGCAGAATCATGAACTCAATGATCGAGAACCAAATTTCCTAGTTTTTAGTACAATTTGAGTGACTTAAGGATTCTAACAAGTCTTAAATAACTGACCTAGATTTCCCATATAGACCAAACTCAAACCGAACACAAATTCCCCTTTTCAACTACCACACTTCCTTCCAATTTCACTTGGCCACTGAACCAGATTAAGCAGAAACACAATCATCCTAAACACAACATCAATATTTCATACCAACAGCACCAAATAACAAATCATTCACTTTTACACACATGCATCATCGTCAAACAACAATTTCATACATCAAAAGTCAAGTAATTAAATTAGCTAGCTTCTCTTACCTCTTTGACCGAACCAAACAACGTTTATCTTTTCCAGAAATTACTTTTTCACCAGAAAATCCTAAGAACACCTATAGTTCACCGATTGGTGAGAAGAGACCACCCAACAAACCTAAATGGAGTTAGAAAGGAGAAGAGAAGGTTGAAGAACACATCAACCAGTAAGGCTAACTTGCATGTGACAGAGTTTCCAAATTTTTAACAAAACTCAAGAAATGAAATTTATCCGTTCAAAACACAAGTTGGATCGGTGAGAATGGAAGTCCTTGACACCAAGATAGTTTACACATTGTAGATCAGATGAAGAAGAAGATAAGAATTTGTAAAAAGAGAAAAAAGAGAATTGTAGAGAGATGGAGAAGAAAAGATAAAACTTTGATTTAGAGAGATGTAGGTTCCGAAGATAATGAAACAACTTTACTTAAGCTTCTCTTTTATATTAAAAAACCCGACCTTCTTATTTTGAGACATCTGTCTCTTCTCTCAACACGTAATATTTCAGGGTCTGACCAAAAAATAAATCTCCAAAATTTTGCAATAAATTAAAGTGATTGAAGTTATGCAACAACAAATTTCTTATATATAAGTAAAGCGAAGGACCGAAAAAAAAATATGGATAAAGTCTTCTATTTTACATTTGAGAAGGTTATATATTTTATTCTTTCTTTTCTTTTTTTCTAATTATATTTTTAAGTTTTCGGACTTTTTTATTTAAAAAAATTATGATTTTACACACAGTTATAACCGTAACCAAATATTGAATATAAATTTTTTAAAATTAATTTAGAGACTATTAAAACTTTTAATGGACTTTAATAATTTTTTTAAGTCATAATTTTCTAGGGAATACAACTGCATATGAAATAAAAAATTTAAAACTAATTTAGAAGAAATTAAAACAAACTTTAATATTATTTTTATAGTTACTCCGATATATATTAAATGACGTTATAATAAATTTATGATACTAAATTGGTGGACTAACTGACAAAAGAAATGACAGTTAAAACTAACAAGCAACAATATTTAATTAAAAGTAAAGATAAGGTAACACATATTTACATTAAAAAAATAAAAAAATAATATTAAATGAATGTAAAAAGTTTATGTATTATGTATTATTAAATTTGAAATTTTAGTACTGTATACCTTAATTATATTAATCATATTACTACTGTCATCAACATGGTTAACCCACTATTTTTTATATAATGACTATTATTAATATCATTAAAAATATACAGAGAGATAACCAGTACTTATTTTCTAATAGCTATTGTAAATTCATTTCGATAAAATTGATAGCAAAGTATTTCATTAATATAATGGTAGGTCATAGATATGATTATCAAATCAATATTATTTCTTCAATACAACATAATATGTAAATACTATTGATTGTGTTGGCATTGTTGCAAGCAAGAATCCGCCACCTTAGTCACAACCCCACGATCATCTGAAATACAAAATAAATTAATAAAAAAAGAAAATATATAATAAAATGAATCATAAAAGAATTTAAAAAGAGAGATTAATGTTGCTAGAGAAAATACCAATATGGATGGTGATAGATTTGTTGAAGCCACAGGCAGTAACGCAATCAGTGGTGTGATCTTTGGGACATTTTGCAATACAGAGACCAAAACATAATGGATATGGAAGACTAGATTCCAAACAACTTATGCCACACTGTTCTCTACATGACAGTTTCATAGGACCATTGTTTGATCCAACTTCCATTGATGAAAAACCATAACCACTTTCTGCCAAAATCATTATCATTAGACTAACTCCAACTATTTTCATCTTATTATCTCCCATTATTTTTTTCTTTAAATCTCCAAAACCTATCTCAAGAATTTTGTATATAAGAAAAATAAGCACCAATTTATAGACATAGCATAATAATACTTCCATATACAACAATAAATATTCAAACAAATTAATATAGAATTTTTTAAAAATGAGAAATAAAGTCAATGATTAGTTTATTAATATATTAATAATATTAATATTAGTATATTTATAATATTTAATATATAATATTATGCATATTAATTGAATTTATTGCAATTTAATGTTTACTCTACGTAGTAACAAATATAAAACTTTTATGTTCGTCTCCCATTTCGTGTATATAAATTACTGTCAAAGAAAGTATCACTAAAATTAATTAAGAAATATGCGCAATTAATGTCAAGGTCATATAATTAAATATTCATAATTATAAAGTTGTAAAAAAAATTGTACTAGTGTTACTAAATAAACAATATAATATTATAAAACCCCAAAATAATAACGTATACATTTTAATGACAATTATTTGTAGCATAGTCACTATTCTTTAAACCTTTTTGTCCTGTATTTACTCTTAATTTTCTTCAAAGATATTTACGTCATATTCAATATTTTTATATTTTTCAAGAGAAAGCAGTAATAATTCTTAAATTATTTTGGTATGTAAAATTTCAAAAAATGATATTTTAAAAGTGATTATAGTTTAAAAATAATGAGACTCGGTTATTTTAATATTAAATGATTTATTTATAAATATAGTATTTAGTTATGTAATAGTGAATTGAAATATGGTTTCAAGTGATAATGTCAATCTTGAGGTAAGGAAGTATTAACAGATGGTGAGAATAAAGAGGAGATTCAAGTTCTTGATTGATAAGAATTGAGTAAGAGCTAATCGAAGAATATGAAGACTAGGGTCTCAAGTGGATGTGGTAAGGAGAACTCATTAGTATAGTTAAAGTACTATAACTAGTAGGTTTCTCAAAATGGTTGAGAAAGAGCACTTTGGACAATCTTAATTTAAGATGTATCATAAAATGGCTAAATATTGATCAAGCTAGTGAGTTTCAATTTGAGAATAAGGCAAAGCTAAGTCTGAGTATAGGCTAGTGGGTCAAGAAAGGCAAATGGTTTAGGTTTACAAGTTAAAGAAATGAAGATGGAGTAAATGTGGTTTTGTCGCTATAACAGATAAGAGAGTTCTACCTTGAGAATCGGATATCATAGTTCGAAGCTATGTTACTTAAGAGTGGAGATCAGTAAAGCAATGTGTAGTCCTCATAATGGAAGTGTTTAAAGGTGATCAAGAGTGATTAATAATTGACAATAACTCAGAAGTTGTAGTGATCAAGTCAGTTGTATGGTGCTTCTTAAAAGGATCAATAGAAAGTCAGGGGAGATTAGTCAAGGGCTAATCTGAAGTCAAGGCTAGCAGAAGTTTTAAAAGATTTTTACCAGAGGTAGTGAAAGACAGATGCAGGGGTTTTTTTGGTTTGATAAGAAACGATTTGGTTAGTTATGTGAAGGAAAGATCCTTAAGAGTTGAGGTTTAGGGGTTAAGGAATTGTTTTAAGAATAGTGGTCAGACCAATTTACACTATTGAACACTAGAGCATCTAGCACAGAGACAAGATTTTCCATGTTAATAAAGTTGTTGGTGAGTAGTATTTTTGTCAAATAGGTGGTTGTGAGAGAGAATGAAGAAAGCATATCTTCTCTCTATCTAATGAGTGAATTTTCGAGGACGAAAATTTTTGTTGTTGGAGAAAATGTAAAACTCTAGAAAATGGTATTTTAGAAGTGATGATAGTTTAAAAATAGTGAGACTCGGTTGTTTTAATATTAAACTATTTATTTATAAATAATTTTGTTATAAACGAGTTTCATTATTTTAAAATGTATAATCTCTCTAGAAATTAATTTTCTAGAGTTCTCTACCTTTTCTCTAGGAGTTCTGACTCCTGAGTCATTTCTTTGACAAAGTGAGACTCGGTTATTTTAATATTAAACTATGTATTTATAAATAATTTTGTTATAAACGAGTTTCATTATTTTAAAATGTATAATCTATCTAAAAATTACTTTTCTAGAGTTCTTTACCTTTTCTCTAGGAGTTCTGACTCCTGAGTCATTTCTATGACAATCAGAATGTACCTAGATTACCACAACAAAATCTATATTTGTAACCAATTATTTTTTATCATAGAGAAATATGTTCATATATTACATAAATATGTTTATACTTTGACTAGACAAGTTTGTCTACCATCTTCGCATTTCCAATCATATCCATAAGCACAAAATTGTTAATAATCACTACTCTACATTTTTTTCATAATTTATCCTTACGTGTTTTTAAATTGTCTCCTTTTTATATTCCTTTGTATCGTCTAACATTTATTTCTCTTTATAGAGTTTACTTTTGACATTTCTTTGCATTTCCTTTGTAATTTTACATCATATACTATTTAAACTTTTTGTGAATCATCTAGCTTTCGTATTTTTACAGTTTACTATGTAGTCTTTTTGTTCATCGCCTAACTTTTAGATTTTTACATAATCTATTCTTTAACACTTTTATACATATGGTCTATCATTTTTTACATCGTCTAACTTTTACATTTTTACTATATTTATTCAACATTTTGTACATCATCTATCTTTTTTATTATTAAATAATTTACTCTTTATATTTGTGTGAACCATTTAGTATGTACTTCTTTTAAAATTTAATTTAAATTCTTTATTTTGATTAACTTGATCATAATATATTATTTAAAATAATTACATATAATTTATTTTATTAAAAATATATATAACTAAAATATATTCACATTATAAAATAATTAAAAATATTATTATTTATAAAATTAAATATGTATATTAAATTATAATTATATTTCTATAAACTCAAATTAATATAGTAAATAATATATTACAAATTTTAAAAGTTTCGTGCCTTGCACGGATTACATAGTATAAAACAATCATTTTATTGTGTGTGTATGTATATGGTAGAAGAATTCATCAACTAAGTTGTTATAATAAATAAATAACTAATAGATATAGTATTCTAATATAATAGAAAATTGGGCCTGAAATTTTTTTCAAAATATTTATCTTCAATTCACTACATTCTTAATATAGTAAATAATATATTACAATTTCTGAAAGTTCACTGCCTTGCACGGATATTACATGTATATAATTTTGTGAACTTTGTTAATTATTACTAATTATTAAAGTTTTTATTTAAATTGTTATTATTTAAATTAATATTATTAGAGTTTCTATTTAAATTGTTATTATTTAAATTTTTATCATTTAAATTGTAACCATTTAAATTTTTACAATTTAAATTGTTAACTTTTTTATTATTACATTTAAATGAAAATTATAATAATTAGTAATTATATATAAATTAACATTTCTGTTATTATATTTAAATAGAAATTATAATAATTCTAATTATATGTAAATTAACTATTATTATCACATTTAAATTTGAAACTGTAATAATTACTTACTATATACAAATTAACATTTTCATTATCATATTTAAATTGAAATTGTAACAACAGTTTATATATTTCACTTAAATCAACTCTTTTGTAATATAAAAAATGTTATATATCTTAACTAGTTAAACACTATATGAAAATTGGGATGTTAAAAAAATAAAATAAAACCCATGCTTTGCAAGGATATTACATAGTATAAAACAATTGTTTTATTGTGTGTGTATGTATATGGCAGAAGAATTAATCAACTAAGTTGTTAGAATAAATAAATAACTAATAGATATAGTATTCTAATATCATAGAAAATTGGGACTGAAGATGTGTCCAAAATATTTATCTTCAATTCACTACATTCTTATTAATTACGTCCAGGTTGCCTCACGGGTCAAGCAAGTAAAACATTGTATCTAAAAAAAATATGAATTTTTTTAATATTATTAATTTTCTATTAAATTAATTATATAATTATATTTTAAAAAAGTATTTTTTAATGCTAATATATTTCTATTAAATTAATTATAAAAATATGTTTAAGAGAAAAAAGGTCTTAAAATTGTTTTAGTACTAAATATATCTATCTAATTTATTATAATTTTATACTTGAGATATTATTTAATTAAATTATTATAACTGTTTCTTATTCTTTATTTATAGGATTAAATATGTTTTTAGTCTCTTAATAATCAAGTGATTTTAGATTTATTCTGTCTTTCAAACTTTAATACACTTTGATCCTTGTCTTCTAGGAAACTATAATTTTTAGTTCTCTATAAATAACGGTCGTTAAATTTTGGCTGATGTAGCTAACGGTCTACCACATCAATGTTACTTTTTTCTGAAATGATCCTTGCTTGCTTCCTTCTTGCATCTTCACCTTTAGGGTTCTTTCTCTCTCTTCATTTCGCCCCTTTCTTCTACTTCTTTTGTTGACGGTGGCGCCAATCTGATAGGAATCTAGGATCCGATCATTGCAGCAACAAGCAATGGCAGGAACAACCTCGACTCTGTTCCTACTCGACATCAAACGTCTTAAAATTGTTTTTAGTATTGATTACTTTAATCGAAAGAAAATTTCCAAACTTAAAGATGACAAAAAATTATTTAAAATCAACACTATTTTCATCAAAGAAAAACAAATTAACGTTATTATTAATTCAAAAAGAAATATTAAATTAAGTTAATTATAACACTTTAATGGATAATTATATATATATATATATATATATATATATATATAAAACTCAAAATAATTTTAAATAAAAACACTTTATTCTTAAATTTATTTCATACCTCTTAACTGAAACCCTATTCACCTTAATACATCATGGATGAATGTAATCATAACCATCACTATATTCATGAATATTTGAACAAGAAAAATATATATTAAATGGTTGGACACTTCTGTAGATAAGAATTCATCACTTTAGCATAGCTACCATCTCACATACAAAATGAATCATTAGAAATACAAAAAAACATATTAATTAAAATATAAAAAATATGAGAGCAATGTCATAAGAGTTTGAATACCAATTTTGATGTTTATACTACGAGTAATGCATTCGAAAGCTTCTTTAGACAAGTTTAGACACTTTGCAATACAATCCTGAATACATAATGGATAAGCAAGCTCAGATATAAGACAATCTATCCCACATTTATCACGACATGAAAGTTTAGCTTATGAGAAACACAGCATAATCATTAGCAGAACAACAACACCAACATTTTTCTTCTCAATCTTTGCCATAATTTCTTTTCAACCCTCTACTAAATCAAAATTTTGCCTATAACTTAAATTTATGTTGTGTCTTTCAAGGGAAGCCAAACATGCTTATATAGGCACAAAATAACTCCTACTTTAGAATTATATTAATGGTCTTAATTAGGATCAATGTAATTTGCACTCCTTTAATGATAGATTTTGAAACTTATTAATGAACTGTTGAGGTTCATGTCTTAAAAAAATAATTCAAATTGAGAAGTCTAAATAAATAATGCTTCATGTCTTAAAAGTTGCATTTTAAAATGAATATATAATAAATATTAATAATAAAATAGTGCATAATAAATATAAAATAATAGTAAAATAATTTAAATAAATAATAATAAATATATAAATATAAAAAATAATAAATTATAATAAATATATGTAACAATAAATAATATATATAAATATAATAAGTACTAGTAAATTGAATGGAAATAAGTAATAATAAATTATAATAATTATAAATAATAAATAATATGAATAATAAATAATATAAATAAAAAATAAACTCCTGTTAAATTCAATTTACATGAATTAAATTAAATAATACAAGACTACATTATATGTAAGAACTTAGAGAATGGAGTATTAGAGTTGATAGGTGTATTAAAGTTACGAAATCGAATATTTTATTATAACATAATTTTATAATATAAATAAAATTTTCTAAACTCGTCTCATTATCTAATATACCGTCTATATCTCTAAATTCTTTTCTCTTCATTTCCTCTAACTTCTCTCTACAAATTTCTTACTCTTGGATCATCGATTCGACGATAAGGAGGTGTCTATGTGATAATGGTAAATTTTACCATTATCTGTGGTGTATTTTTTATACCAAATCAACTCTCTTTGAGCTTGAAGATTGCTTAAATTCTCTCTTTTCTCTCACTTTTGTGAATGAGTTAGTCTATGTTATACTTAATGGTTTTCATCACTAATTCCCTCAATTTTGTAGGCAATTTGTGTGCATTGGAAGAGCATCAAACTATCAAGGAGTTCAATCCTAGGGAAAACAGCAAAAGCACCAAACTAAAAGGCTAGTGAAGGCAAGCATCTCGCCTGGGCGCCCCCTCTTGGGGCCTGAGCGTCATCTTCTCGCAGTCTCGCCTAGGTGCCCCCTCCTAGGACGTTGAGCGCCAGCTTCTCGCAGTCTCGCCTGGGCGCCCTCTCTAGGGCGCTAAGCGCCATCTAGTTTTGCTGAAGTCGCACCGGGCGCCCTCCTGTCTGGGCATTGAGCGTGACACTTTCTGATGTGGCACCCTAGACCTATTTAATGCTTTCATTCAACGAGGGTGCCAACTTCTTGGCGGTTGAAGCAATAAAACACCATTTTGGGACCTCTTGGAGCAAGTTTGGATAGTGGGAGATCTTCACTCCTCTTCCTTGGGTCTTCATCTCTTCCATTATCTTCCATTGCAAGCTCAAGCTCTCCATGACAATGGAGAGCTAACTTCATTTTGTTGGGGAATGATGTAACTATGAAACTCTCTTGTAAATGTACTTGTTTTGAATGAATATAAGCTTCTTTCATTGATTGTTAGTGTTTATTTCCTTCTCTTAAAGCTTGTTGTGACTTGATCAACCATAACATGATTCTTTGGTTTACTTAATGTTGGAAGATATTGTGTGAACCTTGAAATGGACTAAACACCTATAGGAAATTGTATCTAGGAATAGAACTTGGACCTTTAGTTGTCTTAAACCTCATTTCTTAAAGTGGATGAACTTGTTAGGTTTTGCAAGGGATTAGAGTTTAATGAGTAAGTTAGGCTCTCTCCACCAAGGGATTGGATTTGAGTAACTTAGTAGGTTGACATGAGCAATTAAATGAAGAATAAGTAATGTGCATTTGTATGAAGGTGTAGTAGGTAAAATCATACCCCAACATTTCCATTCCATATCATCTTTAATCATTCCATTTCCAAGTGTTTTAACTCAAAAACTTCAATTTACAACTTATGCACTATGTTTATTTTTATTGCACCAAAATCACATTCAATGGAATCATTCTTTAGTCTAAATTAGTTGAATAATCATACGATCGTTTAAGTGTCACACGAGTTTCTTGGGATACGATATCCGATCTTACCGATTTATTACTTGATACGATTCGGTACGCTTCCCGAGGTCTTAACAAGTTTTTGCCCATTGTCGAGGACTCGTGGTTAACACTATACTTTTGTGTGATTCTTAACCAATTTAGGCTATATTCTTTTATTCTTTTTATTGTGTATAATTTTGTTTAATTCTTTTGGGTTAATTTGGTGCTCTAGTGTTGTTGTTCTCTAGTGTATGCAGGGCACAATCCATACTAGGAGCACAATATCATCTGAACCTCTCCTTTTAGACCCTGAAGTTGAGAAGATTGTCCGAAGGAACAATAGTAGAAGAAGGACGCAGAACAAGACTTCCAAAGAAACTTCTCCCATTCCTGAGTTTCTTGAGCATCCTTTGATCCCTATATCTGATTAGGAAGGAGAAGACATGGTTGACAATCTGAATGGTAGGAGTGGTGATCAAGCTAAACGCACTTTAGAGGATTACTCTACAGTCTCTGGTCCTCTTCATTTCAACAATATTGGTAGGTCGAGGGTTAATGCCACCAACATGGAGATGAAGCCTTCTCTCATCCACTTGGTGTAGAGCAATCAGTTCCATGGACTAGCTCATGAGAATCCTTATGATCATCTCGCTACTTTCCTGGAGATTTGCATTACAGTGAAGATTCATGATGTACCAGATGAAGATATCAAACTCGACTTGTTTCCTTTCTCATTAGGAGGCAACGCTAAGATGTGGTTGAACTCATTCCCTGAAAATAGCTTCACTGTGTGGGAGGATGTGGTTGCCAAGTTCTTAAACAAGTACTTCCCTCAATCAAAGATGAACAAGGGAAAGCAGGAAATCTCTTCCTTCTAGCATGATATGGATGGAACTCTAGGCCAAGCATGGGATATATTTAAAGGCCTACTATGGAAGATTCTCACTCACGGATTTGATGATCCTACTATGCTCCTTTTGTTTCTTGGAGAACTTAAATCTTAGACAAAATTGATGTTAGATGCCTTAGTTGGAGGTAACATCAGATGGAAGACTCCAGATGAAGCTCATGAGTTGATAGAGAACATGACTGCTAATGATAATGAGGTGCAAAATGAAAGAGCTTAGTTTCAACAAAACGGAGTTCTTCAACTGCAATCTCAAGATGCCTTATTAGCTTAGAACAAGATAATGACTCAGCAACTTGAAGCCTTGATGAAGAAACTCTCTCAATTGCCTAAAGAGCTCTAAAATGTTTCACATGCCCAACATCAAGGGTGTGAGTTGTGTGGTGGAGAACATACAAATGGTTAGTGTGTCATGTAGGCCAATTCCCAAAAAGATGTGAACTATATGGGTAATCAAGGCCAATAAGGTAACTACAACCAAGGGTAGAGACCTCACCCAAGCATGGGCCAAGGACAAGCTGAACACTTCTGTAGACAAGAATCTACCACTTCAGACATAGCACCACTACCATCTGACATACAAAATGAATCATTCGAAATATGGAAAAACATATTAACTGAAATTTGAAAAATATGAGAACAATATTGTAAGAGTTTGAATACCAATTTAATGTTTATTGACTTGTTAACTCCATAAGGAGTAATGCACTCGGAAGCTTCTTTAGATATTTTTGGACACTTTGCAACAGAAAGAGCAAAACATAATCCATAATTTTTATTAGACAGAATATTTGGTATGATATGACATTTTATTTGCAGTTACTAAGAACTTACCGTCAAAAGATATTCACATTGATGAACTTGTTAAACAATTAAGAGGTCTTCTTTTATTTATTTTTTTTATTTTTTTTGAAAAGTATAGAAAAAATGGATTTGAAAATAAAATAATTTTTGTTAAAGAAATTGTTTTTGAAATGGATATAGACGTTAAATGAAAAGACATATTAATTGTAAAAAGAAACAATTTGATAAAAGTGTTGATAATTGTAAAATATCTTTAAGAATCATTTAGAATTGATTATATTTCTATATGGTAGATAAAGCAATCACAACACTTCAAAGTAGATTCAAACAATTTAAAATATATAAAGATATTTTTGGTTTTTTATTTAGTGTTTAAAAAATTAAAGTCATTATGTACACTTTTCAAAGAAAAATGTTTACGTGATAATTTCTTGGATCTTGATTCTACTGTACATATACATTTAGTTAATAAGTCAGATCGATTGATAGGTCGACCGATCGATTGACTAACAAATTGATCGAAGGATAATCACAAATCAATCAACTAATGATGATTAAGGTATAATTAGATCATGATTAAGCTAGCAAAAAGGTAAAAAAAAAACCTCATAACACCAAATATAAATAAAGGTCTAAGGTATGATTATTAAAACATGCATCAGTGTGTTTAATATCCTTTCATAAGTCACCTACTGACTTTATCATCAGAATACTTTTTTGCAGGTACCATCCAAGAGGTGTTGAATGAACATAATTAAACGAATTAATCTTATTATCAATTAAAAAAATATTAAATTAAATTAATTAAACTTTAATAGATAATTTTATATAAAAATAGCTCAATAATTTTAAATAAAAAAAATTATTCTTAAATTTATTTTATTCCTTCCAACGTGATATCTTATTCACCTTATTATATCAAGGTTGAATCTCATTACAACCAACTTTTTCATGAATATTCGAACAAGAAAAATATATTCTAAATGGTTGGACACTTCTGTAGACAAGAATCCACCACTTCAGACACAGCACCGCTACCATCTGACTTACAAAATGAATCATTAGAAATATGAAAAAACATATTAACTGAAATATGAAAAAACATATTAACTGAAATATGAAAAATATGAGAACAATGTTGTAAGAGTTTTAATACCAATTTTGATGTTTATAGACTTGTTAACTCCACAACGACTAATGCACTCGAAAACTTCTTTAGACACTTTTGGACATTTTGCAAAACAAATCTCCAAACATATTGGATAAACAAAAGTAGTTATAAGACATTTTATCGCACATTTAGCAGGACATGAAAGTTTAGCTGCTTCTGAAAAACACAACATCATCATTATCACAACAACAACACTAACATTTCTCATCTCATTCTTTGCCATAACTTCTTTTCAACCTTCTACTATGTCAAAATGTTGTCTATAACCTAAATTTATGTTGTCTTTCAAGAAAAGCCAAAACATGCTTATATATAGGCACAAAATAACTATCAATCTTAGAATTATATTAATGATATTAATTAGGGTCAATGTGATTTGCACTCCTTTAATAATAGATTTTGAAACTTATTAATGAATTGTTGAGATTCATTTCTTAAATAAATAATTCAAATTGAAAAGTCTAAATAAATAATGTTTCATGTCTTAAAAGTTGCGTTTTAAAAATGAATCTATAATAAATACTAATAATAAAATAGTGCATAATAAATAATAATAAATATAAAATAATAGTAAAATAATTTATAATAAATATATAAATATAAAAATAAGAAATTATAATAAATATAAGTAACAATAAATAATATAAATAAATATAATAAGTAGTAATAGAATGAATAGAAATAAATAATAATAAATTATAATAAATGTAAATAATAAATAATATGAATAGTAAATAATATAAATAAAAAATAAACTCCTGCTAGATTCAATATACATGAATTAGATTAAATGACACAAAACTAGATAATAGAAGTTGAAATCATAAGATAAGATTATATATGTGAGATCTGATTAGATAAATCATAAGATAAGATAAGATGAGATCTGATACATCTAATCAAATGATACAAGTTCAAATTATCTCAACTGTGTGACTATACAAGTTTATCATAGATTATACAAGCTTATCATATTGATAAGGCAAAACTATGAAGAAGATTTCATTAATAGACTCGTCTCATGTATAAACACATTTATCTATTGTATATTTATAGAATTTACTTTTAACATTTATCTATTGTATATTTATAGAATTTACTTTTAACATTCTTTTCATATCCTTTGTATAAACTACATTGAACTCTTTATCATTTTTTTTCATTGTCTAACCTTTAGATTTTTAAAGAGTCTACTTTTTAAACTTCTATACATTGTCTGCTCTTCACATTTTTGTACATCCTTTAACTTTTACATATTTACTAAATTTATTCAACATTTTGTACGTGTTCATCTTTTTTATTATTAAAGAATTTACTCTTTACATTTTTTAGAATAATTTAGCATGTGCTTCTTTTAAAATTTAATTTAATTTCTTTATTTTGTTAACTTGATCATAATATATTATTTAAAATAATTATATACAATTTATTTTATTAAAAAGATATATAACTAAAATATATTCACATTTTAAAAATAATTAAAATATTATTATTTATAAAATTAGATATGTATATTAAAAGAAAGAGTTTGCTAATTTATGTATACCAAATTTTAATTAACAAATTAATATAATAAATATATTACCATTTTTAAAAGTCTCATGCATTGCACGGATATTATTATATATATATATATATATATATATATATATATATATATATATATATATATATATATATATATATATATATATATATATATATATATTATAAAACCATCATTTTATTATCTATGTATGTATATGTAGAAGAATCCATCACCTAAGTGGTTAGAATCAATAAAATATCATAGAAAATTGGTGCATGAAATGTGTCCAAAATATTTATCTTCAATTCACTGCGTTCTTATTCAAAGTCAAGCAAGTAAAACACTACGTCTAAAAAAAAGCCTCAAAATTAGTATTATTATTTTTCTATTAAATTACCTCTAAAAGTATGTTTAAGAAAAAACGTCTTAAATTTTTTTTAATACTAATATACCTTTATTAAATTAATTATAAAATTATGTTTAAGAAAAAAAAACCTCAAATTTTTTTTAATACTAGTATATCTCTATTAAATTATTTATAATTTTATATTTAAAAATAATATTAAATTAAATTATTATAAGTGTTTGTTAATTTTTATTGATATATTAAAAATGATATTTAATAAGTTAAAACCTTTTTCATAAATTATAATTTTGTTTAGAAAAACTTATGAGTTAGAAAATTTTTAATTTTATTAGGCATGAAAATTTGGTATGATATGGCATTTTCTTTGTAGTTACTAAGAACTTACCATCAAAAGATATGCCCATTGATAAAGTTATAGAACAATTAAGAGGTCTTTCACTTTCTGAAAAGTATAGAAAAAAATGGTTTTGGAAATGAAATGATTTTTGTTAAAGAAATTGTTTTTGAAATGGATATAGACGTTAAGTGAAAAAATATATTGGTTGTAAAAAGAAACAATTTGATAAAAGTGTTGATAATAAAATTGTAAAATCTCTTCAAGAATCATTTAGAATTGATTACATTTGTTTATTATAGATAAAGTAATTAAAACACTTCAAAGTAGATTCAAATAATTTAAAATATGTAAAGATATTTTTGGACATAGATTCAAACACATAAATCAACAAAGACAGAAGAATAAACTAATTTATCAAAAAAGATTTAATTGAAATACAACCATTAACATACATAAGTTATATCAATCCATTAATAAATATATAACCATGCATTTTAAACTTGACTTTTCGAACTAGTATTGATATGAAATCTTGAGAGATCGTATACTTATAGTGGTAATATCCAATTCACTTGAGTACTCTATTAAGCTATCACTCACAAGGTTAGTTCTTATTATAAGATCCTCAAAAATCTGATATGAGATGTGGTAGAATGTTTTAAATAATTATACTAACCACATTCCTATTATGAACATCTTTAACCAACTATTTTTTATATAATACTATTACTAATATCATTAAAAATATATAGAGAGAGACCTATATATAGTACTTATTTTCTAATAGCCATTTTAAATTCATTTTGTAATATTTCATTTTAACATTATAAAACTACCAAAATAAAACGTTACATAGATGCTAAAAGAACAATTAGGTAAAAAAAACCTTCCACAAAGAAGAGATCTACTTCAGTAGATCCATCTATCTACACTTCTCGTTGGAGTAACTGAAAAGGCGACTCCCTAAGCTCACACTATTAAGTGATCATCGTAAAAGAGAACAACACACATAACACAAAAGCAAGAGTAAGTTAGTTTACAATTAAAGAATGATATATATATTTATAAACTCATTTAAACATGTTACATACAACAAACATATCACTACACAATCATCAAACACTTTATGCATGACACTTATTATGAATACCGAGCTATGACAGGTTATGCACTTGAGGTCACCTTTACTACTTTGCAAAAGCATTATCAATGGGTTTCACCCTACCACACACACAAGATTAGTCTGTTACCGCGTGATAGGCCTCCAGATAGCGTCTACACTAGGACCTCCTACTACTCTCACAACTAGGGATGACAACAGGTCGGGTCGAACACGAATAGTGACTACCCACAACCTGACCCGCATGAAAAAACCGTACCCATCCCACTACCCGCATAAAAAAAATTCGTGGATTTTTTTCAACCTGGGAATACTCGTTGGATACCCATTTTTAACCGAAAAATATTTTAAAAAATAATATTTTATGATTTTTAAAAAGGTTCAAATTAAATTGAAAAAAACATATAATATTTAAAACATCTGAGTACAATTTTAATGAACAATTAAATAAAAGTTTATACATAGATTCAAATTAATAGTACCTACAACATATATACAAATACAAGTAATTTAAAAAAAATTCTAAAAATGACACTCTAATATCTATGTTTCATCCCCAATATCTTCATTCTCACAATTTAATTCCTGAAACGAATAAAAGACAATTAAAATCACCAACAAATAACATATTGACACTAATAATAAAATTAGATTAAAATTATTAAAATGAAAATTACTAACATCATCATCAACAATTCAAAACAGTAGTGTTTTAATATTGGTAAAACAGCCTAATAAAGTTGCAAAACAGCAGTGCTTTATGAAACATTTTTATACTAAAACATCATGGTTTTATGCAGTATTTTTATACTAAAACATCAAGGTTTTCTATACTAGTAACAACAGTCAAACAACCTAATACAACAAAGATTTTAATGAAAAAGTGTTGCACAGGGAGTTTTGGCAGAATTATTTTTAATGATGAAAAAATTAGAGGAGCAGAGCATATATATATATGTGCAGTGCGACACTGCTATTGTATAAGCTGTTGTAAATTGTAATGTAAAGTAACTGTGCAATTAGAAAAGGCAATGAAAATAGCAGACACGTAGAACAAAGGGGAAAAAAAACGAACAAAGACAGTGACATACAGCAGTTGAAATTACAGGCTATTGAATGCCATGGCATAAGAAACCGATGGGTGGCTGTGTGTGTTGTGCCAGCAATGAGCAATGGGGAAGAAACATAAAAGAAGCAACAAAAAGAAAACAGAACCCTCAAAATTACACATCATAAAAAAAAAATTTGAAAGGATAACAATAAACCATACCCCCGAATCCTTTTACCTGTGACCGGATATTTGGATTAATTGACTAACCTTCTTGTTGGAGTTATGATAAATGAGCACTGCAATTGAAATCAGAAAATAAAAAACTGTAAACAAGTTAGGGTTTGGTAGGAGAGAACATGATGGTTGTAAACAAGTTAGGGTTTTGTAAGAGAGAACACGACGGCAGAAAGAATACAGAAGCTAAAAATAGACTCTTAAATAAGAAAACCTAATAGTTAAAATTATAATTTCATTATTCAAACGGATAGTAGATAATGATTGATACAGATAGTGTGATACTCCGTTAATGAGAGGTATTAAAATACCCACAAATACTAAATATTCGCAGCAGATTTTACCCACAAATATTCTTGAATATAGATTTTTTTGCCACAACATGTGTCAATTCTCTGTTTAAAAATTCTCTCTAGTAGGATAACTCCAATGTTAACGTCCCGTATTCATTCTAAAAATACTTTAATGTTTATCTCCCATTTCGTGTATATAAATTACTGTCAAAGAAAGTATCACTAAAATTAATAAAGAAAAATGCACAATTAATGTCAAGGTCATATTATTAAATATATTAATAATTACAAAGTTGTAATAAAAAAATGTTTACTAGTGTTACTAAATAAACAATATAATATTATAAAATCCCAAAATAATACATATAATGACAATAATTTGAAGATAATCACTATTCTTTAAATATTTTTGTCATGTATAGTTCATCTCTCATTTTACTACAAAAATTTTGATTTTTACTGGAGATTATTTTTTTCGTTTCTGACGGTTTAAACCCCCGAAAAGTATGTTATCTGGGGTTTGGAAAACCCCTGGAATAGCTGGGAAAATCACTGGGAAAAGTTGTTACTACTAGCGAGGCTTTTGCAAAAGTCGCTGGTATTAGCGGGAGTTTTTCAAAACCGCCGAAATTAGTGGAAGTTTTTCCAAAATTGCCGGTATTAGCGGGATTTTTTCCAAAACCGCCGGTATTAGCGGAAGATTTTCCAAAATCGCCAAAAATAACCGGAATTTTGCCAAAACCGTCGAAAATGTGTACAGATATTTTTTTTAGCTTTTGATTGTAATAAAATGAGATCATGATAAAATTAGTTTTATTAACCATATAGGCAATTAAATAATATTAACTAAAACTAAATATTATATATAAAATAAACTACATTATTTAACATATTAATATGATCACACAACTAATTACTCATATATTAAAAAAAAAATATTCAATTTTAAATTAAAATACTAAAAACATGACTAAGATGTTCATTACATAGGAAAATGATAACATTGACATATATATGTTTTAATACAAATACATCTGAATACCTTGTATTAATCTAATCCATTAGTAGTGAATATGGTAGAAATTAAGCTAAGGAAATGCATGAAAAGGTAACATCACAATTTATAACTCGATCAATATGTTGAAAGATAAAGACAACATCCCAACCTATATAAAACATTCATTTGCTCCTCCTTTGTCAAAGAATTCAATTCATCAACACTGAAAATTATATCCCTATCCAGTGGCTTTATTGCTTCGTTCCTTTATCTGATGCCTCCTGTACATATATAGAAGTTCACTTGATGTTTATAATCAGATATCATATATTCCTTCACCAAATGTTGAATTTCCCTATTTTTCCTTCCTCCATTATGTTTCTCATGTTCATCTATTCTTCATGTGACTGTAGGAAAGATGACTTTTGCACCTCCTCATTGGTAACTTTAACGTTTGTGTCATTCAAATCTACGACCGGAAGTTATATGTTAGAACAGAATTCCATGACATAGCTTATTTTATTTGACAGAATATGAAAGAAACAGACCTTCAAGTTTGAGATTCTGAACGCATTTGACAATATCTGAGCTAAGAATTGATTGTACTACTTTATGCACTATTGGAGAAGGGGAAAAAATAGCATACATACTGAGTCCACCTGTGCATAGCATAACGCAACATACATAATGAGTCTACCTATGCATAGCATACATATTATCAAATCATAATTATTCCAATGCATATTTTCTTATATCTCACATAACCTACAGACAAAGGAGAAAAATGTTTCCTTTATTTAATTATTTTCTCATCCTAAGCCACTTAAGAAGGATTCACATTTTTTTAACTAAATTAGCTTAGAATTATTTAATATATTATTTAGACATCAGGTAAACATCACTGGTAGTAAAAAATTAGAAACAGTGAGTAGGAGAGTCTCCAGAAGGTCATTTAATTGTTGCAAAATTTAAACTAGGACTTCACAATATAGTATAATTATTTATAACTGTCAACCAACATTTGAGATGTCATGGTTTAAGTAGATGTCATGCTTTAAGTAGAAGTCATGATTTAAGTTCACTCATTCAAAATATACAAAAGCAGAAGTTAAGTTTTTGGTGATATATCAAATTTTCCTCATGTTTCTTATGCATGGAAGAAAAATTGGGGATGTGCACCAATGAAGAGGGACAATGAACTTATGCTTTTTTAAGGTAATGTAAGCAATCTTTGCAGCATCCTTTTCTGCCTCTCTCTTGGATCTACATCCCTTTCCATGAAATTCCACACCCTTTACTTCCAAGGTAGAGAAGAAAGTTGGCATGTAGGGACATCCAGCATGCATAGTTTTATATGTTGGGTTTGTGAAAGCCTTCTCTCAAAGTTAATTTCATTATTGAAGTCTTGAATGAATCAGATTCACCCTGAATAAGAGGATACAAATTCATATTCAATTGTTGCAATTTTTAATGAAGACAGAACACAAGAACATTCAGGTGAACACACCAAAACATTTGACCTTTGAATGAAGTTGATCTACTGTTGTTAATAAATCATGCTATCATCTATTTAAAATCTAAATGTCTTCCACAGATAAACTATTCTTCACACCGAATGATAAGTAAACATTCATATATTACATATAATATAGAGATCCAACAACTATTCTTAAACTATTTTTTTTTAATTATATATATATATATATATATATATAAAGACATTCTACAAAAGATAAGGAAAAAGAAACTTACCAAGACATTCTATATTTTACCTGAAAAAAAAATCAGTATAAAATAATAGAAATAAAGATGGCAGTTTAACATCAGTATAAAGTATTTCTAGGTCATAGTAAGTTTTAAAACTGTAGCTTCACAAAAAATACTTAAACATATTTCACTTTTGGTAATTGAACTATATAAAGTATTTAAGAATATTCCAATTGTTTGAGTCTTAACATACACATGTACTATCAATTAATCCAGCTCCCCAGTCACCACCTTTTTTAAAATGAAAAGGAAACAGGACACATACGCATGCTTCCAAGTACAGGTATAACAGGAAAGTTGCCATATTATTATTTCATGTCTTACAAGCGAAGCATTTCTGATCCATTTAAAGCCCTGTCCTGCCAAATGCTAGAAGGAACACTTCCGTTCAATGAATTGTTTGCAATTGACCTGCCAGAGAAAGACATGTGTTCATTACTCATTGATTTCACAAAAATTTTACATAATTAGAAATCAAAAACGGATATTAATTTGAAATACGTCAAAATATGATTATTAACGTAAGGTGATATAAACTCAAACAGTTTACAACGTTTGGTTTATGTAATTCAATGTCGTTTCTTGTGGAAGAAGAAATGATGAGAAAAAAGAAGATAACTTACAGCTTTTGAAGACGTGGAAAATCAGAAAAGTAGGATGGAATAATTCCAATAAGATTATTGTTTGATAAATCACTGAAGACAATATTTTGAAGATTATCACGCAAAATAGTTAAAATAAGAGGAATATCTACATAGCAAATCGAAATAATTGGATGCGAGACCAGTAGATTTGTAAATTATTTAAGCAATAAAGGTTCTTACATTGTTTTGATATTGTCTGAAAGCTTATTAGTTGAAATTGATTCATTCAGCTGATTCAAACTGAGGTCACTGAAATATACAAAAACCACAATTAGTAGAAACCGTTAGAGTCTTAGATGTACCATCTTTTGAACAATTACATCATTATACCAAGTGCAGACACTTCATTTTAGAATCCTAACAATCAATGCATAAACTGAGTTGAATGCAAATGGAATAACTTACAGATACGTAAAGCGTGGTATCATGCTCAAATCAGGGATTGGTCCTTGCAAGTTGCAGTTCCTAAGACTCCTGATAAAACCAAGTAACCAATAACAACATATTATCAACCTTACACTTTGTACATTTCTCCACATCAAACCAAATAATTCACTTCTGACAACAAATTTTATTAAGTGGATCAAGCGGAAAATACAAAGTGAATATTTACAAACTTACTTGCGGTTGATTAAAAACACCTCCAGAAATTTTTTTATTTTTTTTAAATAAGACAAAGTTGCGGTTTGTAATCAAAAGCTGCGAGAAATTATTGGAGGTTATCAAAACCGCCCAAAAAAACTCTGTTATATTATATTATTTTTGTAGTGTTTCGTGTATATAAATTACTTGTCAAAGAAAGTATCACTAAAATTAATTAAGAAATATGCACAATTAATGTCAAGGTCATATTATTAAATATATTAATAATTACAAAGTAATAAAAATTTGTTTACTGGTGTTACTAAATAAATAATATAATATTATAAAACCCCAAAATAATAACATACAATAACAATTATTTAAAGATAGTCACTATTCTTTAAATATTTTTGTCATGTATTTACTCTTAATCTTTTTCAAAGATATTTACGTCATATTCAATATTTTTATAATTATGAAGAGAAAGTAGAAATAATTCTTAAATTATTGTAAAACTTCAGTCATATTCAATATTTTTATAATTATGAAGAGAAAGTAGAAATAATTCTTAAATTATTGTAAAACTTCAAAAAATGCTATTTTAGAAGTGATGATAATTTAAAAATAGTGAGACTCGTTTATTTTAATATTAAATAGTTTATTTATAAATATAACATTTAACTATGTAATAGTAAATTAAACTATGGTTTCAAGTGATAATGAGGTAAGAAAATGCTAACAGATTGTGAGAACAAAGAGGAGATTCAAGTTCTTGGTTGATAAGAATTGAGTAAGAGTTAATCGAAGAGTATGAAAACTAGGGTTTCAAGTGGATGTAGCAAGAAGAACTCATTAGTATAGTTAAAGTACTATAACTAGTGGGTTTCTCAAATGGTTGAGAAAGAGCACTTTGAACAATTCTAGTTTGCGATGTATCATAAAATGGCTAAATACTGATGAAGTTAATGAATTTCAAGTTAAGAAAGGCAAATGGTTCAGGTTTGAGAGTTAAAGAAATGAAGATGGAGTGCTGAAATGTGGTTTTGTCGCTGTAACAGATGATAGAGTTCTACCTTGGGAATGAGAGATAGCATAGTAGGAAGTTATGTTACTTAAGAGTGGAGATTGGTAAAGCAATGTGAAGTCCTCAAAATGGGAGTGTTTAAAGGTGATCAAGAGTGATTAATAGTTAACAGTAACTCAAAAGTTGTAGTGATCAAGTCAGTTGTATGGTGCTTCTTAAAGGGATCAATAGAAAGTCAGGGGAGATTAGTCAAGGGCTGATTTGAAGTCAAGGCTAGCATAAGTTTTAAAAGGTTTTACCAGAGATAGTGAAAGACAGATGAGGCGTGTTTTCAGTTTGATAAGAAACAATTTAGTTAGTTATGTGAAGGAAATATCCTAAAGAGCTGAGGTTTAGGGGTTAAGGAATTGTTTTGAGAATAGTGGTTAGACCAATTTACACTATTGAACACTAGAGCATCTAGCACAGAGGCAAGATTTTCCATGTTAGTAAAGTTGTTGGTGAGTAGTATTTTTGTGAAATAGGTGGTTGTGAGAGAGAATGAGGAAAGCATATCTTCTCTCTATCTGATGAGTGAATTTTCGAGGACGAAAATTTTTGTTGTTGGAGAAAATGTAAAACTCTAGAAAATGGTATTTTAGAAGTGATGATAGTTTAAAAATAGTGAGACTCGGTTATTTTAATATTAAACTATTTATTTATAAATAATTTTGTTATAAACGAGTTTCATTATTTTAAAATGTATAATCTATCTAGAAATTACTTTTCTAGAGTTCTTTACCTTTTCTCTAGAAATTCTGACTCCTGAATCATTTCTTTGACAATCAAAACGTGCCTAGATTACGACAACAAAATCTATATTTCTAACCAATTATTTTCTATCATAGAGAAATATGTTCATATATTAGATAAATATGTTTATACTTTTACTATACTAGACAAGTGTGTCTACCATCTTCGCATTTCCAATCATATCCATAAGCACAAAATTGTTAATAATCACTACTCTACATTTTTTTCATAATTTATCCTTACGTGTTTTTAAATTGTCTCCTTTTTATATTCCTTTGTATCGTCTAACATTTATTTCTCTTTATAGAGTTTACTTTTGACATTTCTTTGCATTTCCTTTGTAATTTTACATCATATACTATTTAAACTTTTTGTGAATCATCTAGCTTTTGTATTTTTACAGTTTACTATGTAGTCTTTTTGTTCATCGCCTAACTTTTAGATTTTTACATAATCTATTCTTTAACACTTTTATACATATGGTCTATATTTTTTACATCGTCTAACTTTTACATTTTTACTATATTTATTCAACATTTTGTACATCATCTATCTTTTTTATTATTAAATAATTTACTCTTTATATTTGTGTGAACCATTTAGTATGTACTTCTTTTAAAATTTAATTTAAATTCTTTATTTTGATTAACTTGATCATAATATATTATTTAAAATAATTACATATAATTTATTTTATTAAAACTATATATAACTAAAATATATTCACATTATAAAATAATTAAAAATATTATTATTTATAAAATTAAATATGTATATTAAATTATAATTATATTTCTATAAACTCAAATTAATATAGTAAATAATATATTACAAGTTTTAAAAGTTTCATGCCTTGCACGGATTACATAGTATAAAACAATCATTTTATTGTGTGTGTATGTATATGGTAGAAGAATTCATCAACTAAGTTGTTAGAATAAATAAATAACTAATAGATATAGTATCCTAATATAATAGAAAATTGGGCCTGAGTTATTTTTCAAAATATTTACCTTCAATTCACTACATTCTTAATAATTACATCCAGGTTGCCTCACCGGTCAAGCAAATAAAACACTATATCTAAAAAAATATCAAATTTATTTAATATTATTATTTTTCTATTAAATTAATTATAAAATTATATTTAAAAAAAAGGAATAATTTTTTTAATACTAATATATTTCTATGTTATTAATTATAAAATTATGTTTAAGAAAAAAAAGTTCTTAAATTTTTTTTAGTACTAATATATCTCTATTTAATTAATTATAATTTTATATTTGAGATAATATTTAATTAAATTATTATAAGTGTTTCTTACTTATTGGTATTAAAATGATATTCAATGAATTAATCCCTTCATAAATTATAATTTTGTTTAGAAAATAGAAAACTTTAAATTTTTGTTAAGCATAAATATTTGGTAAGATATGATATTTTATTTGCAGTTACTAAGAAGTTACTAAGAACTTACCATAAAAAAGATATGCATATTGATGAAGCTATTCAACAATTAAGAAGTCTCTTTTCAATTTTTTTTTTAAGTATAGAAAAATGGATTTGAAAATACATTTAAAAAAATTGCTTTTAAAATGGATATAGACTCTAAATTTAGTGGAAAAAAAATAATGACATAAAAAAGGACAATTTGATAAAAGTGTTTTGATAATAAATTGTAAAATCTCTTCAAAAATCATTTAGAATCAACTGTTAATATATATATATATATATATATATATATATATATATATATTATAACTTATAGAATAATGTTAGTATCGATTACTTTAATCGAAAGAAATTTTTCAAAATTAAAGACGATAAAAAATTATTTAAAATCAACATTATATCAACAAAGATAAACAAATTAACGTTATTATTAATTCAATAAGAAATATTAAATTAAGTTAATTATAACACTTTAATGGATAATTTTATATATATAATAAACTCAAAATAATTTTAAATAAAAAAAAATTATTCTTAAATTTATTTTATACCTCCCACTGAAACCCTATTGACCTTATTACATCATACATGAATATAATTACAACCAACACTTTATTCATGAATATTTAAACAACAAAAATATATACTAAATGGTTGGGCACATCTCTAGACAAGAATCCACCACTTCAGACATAGCACCGCTCACTAGTGAAAAAATGTTGTTTAACGTCACCCATATGACGTCGGTTAGAGCATAGCCCGACGTATATGAGTGCACGGTGGCATTAGCGTAAATAAGTGGTAACCTAGACGTCGGTTTGAAGGGGACTCGACGTCTATTATATAATACACTAAGCTCTGACGTAAACCGACATCCAATATATGGAGGTTGGCGAGAAGACAGACTTCTCATGGCCATTGATGTCGCTTATGCTGGGGCCAGACGTCTACTAGGGGTGCAATTAATGCTTGCCACCTGATTCCCAGACGCTTAGACGTCGAGTGGTCAATCACCGACGTCTATAGCCTGTCTGGAAGGCGAGAAGATAGAAATTTTTACAAAATAAACGTCGCATTTCTGGGTGCGCGATGTCTATGTGCGTGTAATTAATTATGTTCACCAAAATTCGAGGCACGTCGACGTCCGGTAGCAGTAACGGACGTCTATAGTATTATAGACGTCTATAGACATCGGCACCCTTTATCAACCGTCGTCTACTTCCCTGACAGGAAATGAAACGTCAATCGGTTCAGCGCACTAGACATCGGCCCCCTGGACACCGACGTCTAATGGCATTCAAAAAGTCACTTTAATTATTATCGTGGACGTCGAATTAGATAGATAACCGACGTCTCAGTGACTATAGACGTCGGTGTCCACGGGGAACCGACGCCCCATTTCATTATAAATAAACCGCAGACCCTTCGCAGCATTGCAGTTTCTGATATCGTCTTCCTTTTCTCCTTTTTCTCTTGCGGCACCTCTTCTTTTTCTCGCTTGCGGCACCTCTTCTTTTTCTCTCTTGCGGCATTACATCCCAGGTGCGTGGTTTTTTTTATGCTTACCGTTTAAACTTTGTTTAGTCTTTCATCGATTATCTTCTGATTCAACTGATTAAAATTTTCTTTCTTTGTGTTGTGTTTTAGTGCAGTTTTGTTCCTTTCTTGGGGTAACGTAGTAACACATTCTCCATTTGCTAGCTTCCTTCCAGAAAAAGCGGCGTCTTGTGAATTTTTTTTGGTCGTTTCACCGTGATTTTTCCCTCTTGCGGATGAAAATGGAACTAAGCAACAACCCAGGTTCGGTTTTGGGTTGAAGGGACCCATAAGAAATTCAAAAGACGCTAGCTTTTTTTTTTGGGGAAACTAGCAAAAGGAGATTGTGCTACTAGGCTATCCAAAGACGGGAACAAAACTGCACTAAAACACAACCACTGGATTAGACGTCGGTTAATGTGTACACTGACGTCTATAGTACCTTTTAGACGTCAGTCAGTGTCAATTTTGAAGTATTTAGTGCCTCTTCGATGTCGGTTATTGCGCAGACTGATGTCTATATAATGTCTTTAGAGGTCCAGTTAGTCCTACTCCGATGTTTAGTGATGTCGGACATGTCACTGACTGACGTCACTATAGACGTCGGTTATATGCTTGTCCAACGTCTCATTGACGTCATCGGAATATACGTCGATTGTTTTGTAGAGTTAAAAGCCCAAAATAACCGACGTTAAACAGCATTTTTGCATTAGTGACTGCTATCTGACATACAAAATGAATCATTTGAAATATGAAAAAACATATTAACTGAAATATGAAAAATATGACAGCAATGTTGTAAGAGTTTGAATACCAATTTTGATGTTTATTGACATCTTAACCCCATAATGTGTAATGCACTCGGAAGCTTCTTTAGACAGTTTTGGACACCTTGCAATACAATCCGCAATACATAATGGATAAGCAAGCCCAGATATAAGACAATGTATCGCACATTGAGTAGGACATGAACGTTTAGCTGCTACTTCTGAGAAACACAGCATAATCATTAGCAGAACAACAACAACAACATTTTTTATGTCATTCTTTGCCGTAATTTCTTTCCAACCCTTTACTAAATGAAAATTTTGTCTATAACTTAAATTTATGTTGTGTCTAAAACATGCTTATATAGGCACAAAACAACTCCCAATTTAGAATTATATTAATGGTCTTAATTAGGATCAATGTAATTTGCACTCCTTTAATGATAGATTTTGAAACTTATTAATGAATTGTTAAGGTTCATGTCTTAAATAAATAATTCAAATTGAGAAGTCTAAATAAATAATGCTTCATGTCTTAAAATTGCATTTTAAAATTAATCTATAATAAATACTAATAATAAAATAGTGCATAATAAATAATAATAAATATAAAATAATAGTAAAATAATTTAAATAAATAATAATAAATATATAAATAAAAATAATAATAAATTATAATAAATATATGTAACAATAATATATATATATATATATATATATATATATATATAATAAGTGGAGGAAAATCGAATGGAAATAAATAATAATAAATTATAATAATTATAAACAATAAATAATATGAATAGTAAATAATATAAATGAAAAATATGTTTTTGTATGTATATAGGCAAATTTGAACTAAAAAATTACGGATCTAGGTAAAAAAATTTGAAATTACGGATCTAGGCAAGTCGTCGAGGGCCAGACAACTTCAAATGAAGAAGTTGTGCCTCTTGCACGACTTTACCCTGACTCATTAGTCAGAGATGAAGTCGTGCACCTCTAAAACAATTTTAAGCCTTAGTAATCGATTACAGGACCTTGTAATCGAATACAGTTGTAATCGATTACAGAAGGTTTAACTCGTGCAAAGGAGTCAGGACTTTCCCTATAATAGGAAAAATCTCCTAGTAATTGATTACAGACATATGGTAATCGATTACCAGAGGATTTTAGTGTTAAAACAAAGAGTATTTTTAGTTTTGTGAGTTATGTTTGTTAATTATTAGTAATTAGTAGAGTTTCCATTTAAATTGTTACTATTTAAATTAACATTTTGTTACCATTTAAATTAACAATATTAGAGTTTCCATTTAAATTGTTACCATTTAAATTTTTGCTATTTAAATTCTTTAACTTTTTTATAATTACATTTAAATTGAAATTGTAATAATTACTAATTTTATACAAATTAACATTTCTATTATTACATTTAAATGGAAATTATAATAATTCTAATTATATATAAATTAACATTTTTATTATCACATTTAAATTGAAACTGTAATAATTACTTATTGTATACAAATTAACATTTTTATTATTATATTTAAATTTAAATTGTAATAGCAGTTTATATATTTCACTAAAATCCATCTTTTGTAATATAAAAAATGTAATATATCTTAACTAGTATAAAAAAATAATGTTGGATAGAATAATGTTAGTTACTTTAATCGAAAGAAATTTTTCAAAATTAAAGATGATAAATAATTATTTAAAATCAACAGTATATCAACAAAGATAAACAAATTAACGTTATTATTAATTCAATAAGAAATATTAAATTAAGTTTATTATAAGACTTTAATGGATAATTTTATATTTATAAAAAAAAACTCAAAATAATATTAAATCAAAAAAATTATTCTTAAATTTATTTTATTCCTCCCAAAGTGAAATCTTATTCACCTTATTACATCATAGATGAACATCATTACAACCAACACTCTACTCATGAATAAATGAACAAGAAAAATATATACTAAATGGATGGACACTTCTGTAGACAAGAATTCATCACTTCAGCACCGCTACCATCTGACATACAAAATGTCATTAGAAATATGAAAAAACATATTAACTGAAATATGAAAAATATGAGAGCAATGTTGTAAGAGTTTGAATACCAATTTTGATGTTTATGCAACGAGTAATGCACTCGGAAGCTTCTTTGGACAAGTCTGGACACTTTGCAATACACTCCTGAATACATAATGGATAAGCAAGCCCAGATATAAGACAATCTATCCCACATTTAGCAGGACATGAAAGTTTAGCTTCTGAGAAACATAGCATAATCATTAGCAAAATAACAACACCAACATTTTTCATCTCATTCTTTGCCATAACTTCTTTTCAACCCTCTACTGTATCAAAACTTTGTCTATAACCTAAATTTATGTTTTGTCTTTCAAGGGAAGCCAAACATGCTTATATAGGCACAAAATAACTCCCAATTTAGAATTATATTAATGTCCTCCTTTATTTATGGATTTTTGAAACTTTTTAATGAATTGTTGAGGTTTATGTCTTAAATAAATAATTCTAATTGAGAAGTCTAAATAAATAATGCTTCATGTCTTAAAAGTTGCATTTTAAAATGAATCTATAATAAATACTAATAACAAAATAGTGCATAATAAATATAAAATAATAGTAAAAACATTTATAATTAATAATAATAAATATATAAATATAAAAAATAATAAATTATAATAAATATATGTAACAATAAATAATATATAAATATAATAAGTGGAGGAAAATCGAATGGAAATAAATAATAATACATTATAATAATTATAAATAATAAATAATATGAATAGTAAATAACATAAATAAAAAATAGGTTTTTTACATATATATATATAGGCAAATTTGAACCAAAAAATTATGGATCTAGGCAAAAAAATTTCAAAATTACGAATCTAGACAAGTTGTCGGGACCCAAACAATTTCAAATGAAGAAGTTGTGTCCCCTACACAACTTCACCCTGACACATGAGTCAAAGGTGAATTCGTGCACCTCTAAAACAATTTCAAGTCTTGGTAATCGATTACAAGGTCTTGTAATTAATTACAGAAGGCTGAACTCGTGCAGAGGAGACATGACTTCATCTGTAATAGACAAATCTCTCTAGTAATCGATTACAGACATATGGTACTCGATTACGAGAGGGTTTTAGTATTAAAACAAAGATTATTTTTAGTTTTGTGGGATATGTTTGTTAATTATTAGTAATTATTAGAGTTTCCATTTAAATTGTTACCATTTAAATTAACACTTCTAGAGTTTCCATTTAAATTTTTATCATTTAAATTGTTAACATTTTAATTATTGCATTTAAATGGAAATTGTAATAATTACTAAATATATACAAATTAAAATTTGTATTATTACATTTAAATAGAAATTGTAATAATTCTAATTATATACAAATTAGCATTTCTATTATTATATTTAAATTGAAACTTTAATAATTACTTATTATATACAAATTAACATTTTTATTATCATAATAACAGTCTATATATTTCACTCATATCAACTCTTTTGTAATATAAAAAATGTTATATATCTTAACTAGTTAAACCCTATGAAAATTGGGATGTTAAAAAATATAAATAAAACCCATACCTTGCAAGGATATTACATAGTAATTGTTTTATTGTGTGTGTATGTATATGGTAGTAGAATTAATCAACTAAGTTGTTAGAATCAATAAATAACTAATAGATTTAGTATTCTAATATAATAGAAAATTTTGGGGCAGATAATGTGTCCAAAATATTTATCTTCAATTCATTACATTCTTGTTAATTACATCTTGTTAAAGTAATGAGAAAATTTATCTTTAAAAAATGTCTTAATTATTTTTAATACTAATATATCTCTATTAAATTAATTATAAATTATGTTTAAGAAAAAAAAGTCTTAAAATTTTTTAATACTAATATATCTCTATTAAATTAATTATAAATTATATTTTAAGAAAAAAAATCTTAAAATGTTTTTAATACTATTATATTTCTATTTAATTAATTATAATTTTATGTTTGAAAAATATTTAATTAAATTATTATGAATTTTTCTTACTTTTTATTGGTATTAAAATGATATTGAGTTAAAACCTTCTTGTCATAAATTATAATTTTGTTTAGAAAAACTTGAGTTAGAAAACTTTGAATTTTTGTTAGACATAAATATTTGGTATGATATGATATTTTATTTGCAGTTACTAAGAACTTACCTTCAAAACATGCACAATGATGAAGCTATTGAAGAATGAAGAGGTCTTCTTTCATTTTTTAAAAAGTATAGAAAAATGGATTTGAAAATGCAATGATTTCTGTCAAAGAAATTGCTTTTGAAATGGATATAGACTCTAAATTTATTAAAAAATATATATTAGTCAACAACAAAAAAGAATTTGATAAAAGTGTTGATAATGAAATTTTAAAATCTCTTCCACATAATTTAGAATTGATTATGTAAATAAAGTAATCATAACACTTCAAAGTAGATTTAAATAATTTAAAATATATGAAGATATATTTTGTTTTTTATTTAGTGTTTAAAAAATTAAAGTTATTATGTATATAATATCCCGTTTTAGTAGTATAAAATTATTAACATAAGGCATATATAAATGAGACTTTACAAGTAATTTGAGACTACTAGAACGAGAGATCATATTCTTGAGGACCAAAGACTATCTATCATGTTGTTTATTTCTCTCAACCAAATGTTGAATTCCCTTAAACATGTCCTTCCTAAGCTCACACCAATTAAGGTGATCATTGCAAAAGAGAAAACAACACACAACATACAACACAGAAGCAAAGGTAAGCTAGATACCAAAGAAATCATATCACATTCATAATATAACATACATAAATAATTTATATCATATACATCATTCCAAACATATTAACATGTAAAGACCTTAGACTTGACTATCTGGATTATTATGAATATGTAGCTATGGCAGTTTGTGCACTTGTTGTGGTGAAATAGTTGGCCCGTCCTAAGCTACCACACAAGGTTAGTCTGTTATCACTCACTGATAACTCCCAAATTTTCTCTATTTTTCTTAGATTAGATGTTATTTTTAGGGTCCTTTAGTTTTTAATTTTCTATAATTAGGTTAGTTTAGCATTTTTTCTTTAATTTTAGAGTTTTGTTAAAATAGTGTTAATTTTGTGTTTTTAAATGATAAATGATAGTTTTAAATAAATAGTATTTTTTTAAATAACAAAATAGAAATGTTTTGCTGTTAGTTTCCTAATTTCTTTTCTTTTTGCAGATTAGTCCATAGTCAAAGGGGTCAAAATCTAAAAGTGGGCTGATGTTGTTGGGCTATTGATGAGTTGAAGCCTGGTAGACTTTAGTGAACGGTGCATTTTGGCGTTCTGAAACTGCTGATAAGGTTGAAGCCCTTTTTGCTGAGTAAGTGAAACGCAACATTTTGATGGCAAAAGTGAAGGGGGTCTCCTGTTATACACTTCATTCGTGCAAAGCTTCGATCAAAAGAGGAATTTTCTCCCAATTTCTTTCAACCCTCAAGCTAGGGTTCATCAACGCAGGAAGAAGAAGGATGTTCGGCCCAAATTGGAAGGCAGCCCAGAAGGATGATTGACCCAGAAACGTGATCGGAGGAGTACGAAGCGGTCGACGGTTGAAGAATGATTCAGAGTTCGTTGAAGGATCTTCGAGAAGCTTCTACGCTGTAACCGATTCCTCCCTCTTTCCCATTTTCTTTTCTTTTTCTGCTTTTGGATTTTCCATATAAAAAGGGAGGTTTTGTAAAGTAATAGATACAGGTGGTGGGTGACAAACATCGCTCTAGATTTTCATACCTAGCTTAGGGTTTCCAATTCTCTGCTTGTAGTTTTATATTTAAAGCTTTCTTAGAGTTAAAGATTGTCTTTTGCACTGGATTTTGCTCACGAGGGTGATAGACCGTGAGTGTTCTATAATGTTCATGGTACACTTTGTAAGTTTAGCTTTTGATTACAATAAAGCATTGAAGTTTCTTTCGATTACTTGTTCAATTTCTACTTTCTTGCTTATCAATTTCACTCATGTTTAGTTTCCCATTTCTGCATTTTTACTTGATTTCATTTACTGCTGTAATAATTTCTTGGAGATTCTTAGTTGATTCTTGTCTACTTTTGGTTGATTTCTACTTTTAGATTTGATGTTCTACAATGTTCATGTTCTGGTTCTGATTTAGATTGCTCTTTCATTTCTTGCACGCGAATTTTAATTTTCAGCATTTGAACTATTGATTCTACAACCTGGCTTTGAATTCTGATTTCCATCTTTGATTTTGTACCTCTCTTTTATAGTTCTTAATCTGATTTTGTCCAGTTAGGTTATTTTAGTAGTGTAGAATTAGTTTTTTTGAATTTTTTTCCTTTTATTTTGATCTGCAACCTTTAGGTCTAGTTACCTATTTTCTATTTTTTGAAATTGCAACTTTGTCTCATATCATAGGATTCCTCTTCCATTTTAATTTCAATTTTTTGTGTCACTGTGAATTAAAGATTCGTATGGTTTTAGTTTGGAATTTTTTTTTATGTTCAATTTCTGATTCAACTCTTTGATCATGAAACATATAGTTTTAAATTTTGTTTTAGGTATAAAAGTAGTAATAGGTCTAGTTTAATGAATTAGCGTTAGATAGCTTGTCACAGAGGTTTATGTTCATTCAGAATAGTTTAGTTTATGTTCTTTACTCTTTGAAACAGTTCATAGATTTTATATTTTTTTAGTTTCATTTTTTTTCATTTTCTTTCCCCACCTAGTTTTTTTTAATTTAGTAAATAAACAAATAGGCTTAATTATACAATTCAAACTTAATAAGTACCAAGTTCACGGATTAGACCCTAGGTTGCCCCTATACTACATTAGTGGGGAATTTAGGTTTGTTGAGATTTTAGGCGACAAAAATCCTTTCAACACTCACCTTAGGCCAAGGAAAAGCCCTTAGGCTAGGACCTCCTGCTATTCTCACGACATGCCTCACCCCTATCTATTTGAGAATAGGTGACCATTAGAATGTCAGGATGAACTCCAAGACTGAGCTTCCCATATTCATACTTACAACCTTTAAAACCACCACTGAGAAATTCCTCCTTGGAATTTTCTTCCACACCATTTGAAACCATATACATAACTTTGATACTCATATAATATTCATAAACAGTCATACATCATCCACAAGTAAATCAATTACATTTCTCCAACCAGTCAAGAACAAAGAAGAAAAGAGTACATCACAACTTGGACTAGTCGCTCAGCGCACACACTCGTTGAGTGAGCACAGAGTTCTCTCGCACAGCGACCCAATTCGCTGTGTGAATCCACTGACAGTACCCCTAGACTATAAACCACTCGCTTAGCGAGCTAGGTCGCTGAGCGAATAAAACTCCCAATGGTACTAGACCCCAACCTCTCGCTTAGTGACTAAGCTCGTTGTGTGAATATCAGGATAGTGTGCTAGACTCTATAACCACTCGTTGAGCGACTTCACTCGCTCAGCGAGTCTGCATAATTCTGCAGCACGAATCTGCAGAATTTCCCAACCTACACAGAATTTACCAATTCTAAAGATTTTCCCCAACTTTAATCCTCCTAGATTGTGTTATATACCTAATTATACTTAATTAAATGTGTCTAAAGCTTTATAACCTCACTCTAAAGTGTTTACTAACTAAATCATACTTCAAAACTTATAAATCATCAACCTATGAACCCAAATCATGTTCTACCACTTTTGGCACAGTTTTAAGCAACTTAGGGACTCAAACAAGTCCCATTTGACTTACCAAAACTCTCCAAACTGACTGTTTGCACACAGAACCCCAAACTCAAGTTTTCACTAACTCATTTCCTCCAATTTGAGTTCTAAACTAATTAGAACTCTACCTCATCACCACCACACACTCTCAACTCAAATTTCCACCAGTTTAGATACTCAAGCATGACATCAAACAACTCACAACCAAATTTAACTGTAAGAAATTAACTCAACAACCATTTATCACCATTTCAATACTTAAGAACTCATCACTAGACCAAAATAACCTACAACCAACCTTAACCATTTTCTATCAACATCAATCACTTTATCAACCCAAATTCAGCATTTCCACATGCATACAAACAGATTCATAAGATTATACCACATTCACCATCATACAAAACATAATTTCATTACTTTACTTCAATTATCACTAACACACAATAACATTTTTCATCTAAACAGTTCATAACTCACATACTATTAAACTTATGCCACATACTTTAATTTAGAAACAATTATCTAGCTTCCCTTACCTCTCAAAGAAACTGCCCAACTTTAAAACTGCTTCGTCGATTACTTGAACCGTAAGGAATACCTAGACGAACCTACGAAACATCAAATTGCAAACAAAAAAAGTCCTTAGAACTCTAGATTAATCAAGAATGTGTAGGAGATGCATGATTACACATGCAACAATAAAAGATTCCTCTAAATACGATTTAGGAAACGAAAGGGAAAAAGGAGTCGAAACTTACTTGCTCTATTGAAGAAACTGATAGGGTAGAAACATAGACCGCGTTGTCGTGATCGATTAGGTACCTTCTGATCGTCAAATAGATGACTTAAGAGTTAGAACTCTTAGAGAGAAGGTAGAGAACTCTAGAAAAGTGGTTTCTAGAGAGATGATACGTTTTAAAATAATGAAATTCGTTTATAACAAAATTATTTATAATAAAACCATTTAATATTAAAATAATCGAGTCTCATTATTTTTAGACTACCACCACTTATAAAAATACCATTTTTAGGGGTTTTACAATGTACACTTTTGAAAGAAAAATATTTGAACTTCAAAAATTTTTAAAACATAATCATTCCTTGGATCTTGATTGTGTTGTACATATTCTTCGGGTTAATAAGTTAAATTAATTTACAGACCGACTAAGTGACGTGTTGATTGACCGATTGACTGATCGACTGATCGACTAACTGAGTATTAAGACATGCATCAGTTTAATACCCTTTCATCAGTCATCTCATAACACCAACATTATTCTTAAATTTATTTTATTCCTCCCAACGTGAAATCCTACTCACCTTATTCCTCCCAACGTGAATATCATTACAACCAACACTTTATTCATGAATATTCGAACAAGAAAAATATATACTAAATGGTTGGGCACTTTTGTAGACAAGAATCCACCACTTCAAACACAACACCCATACCATCTGACATACAAAATGAATCATTAGAAATATGAAAAAACATATTAATTGAAATATGAAAATTATGAGAACAATTTTGTAAGAGTTTGAATACCAATGTTGATTTTTATGGACTTGTTAACCCTACAACGACTAATGCACTCAAAAGCTTCTTTAGACATTTTTGGACACTTTACAATACAAACCGCCAAACATACTGGATAAGTAATAGTAACTAAAAGACAACTTATCCCAGATTTAGCATGACATGAAAGTTTAGCTTCTGAGAAACACAACATCGTCATTATCAGAACAACAACATCAACATCTTCAGTTGTAAGATTGCCAAGGTTTAATGAAAAAAGTCCACAATGAATTGAAGAGTCAAATTATTTGTGTGGGTCATGTTCTTTTACAAAATGGTATCAGAGTGGGGAGAGTTTGAGTGTCCGAAAAAAAGAGTAAAAAAAAGAGAAAAAAAGAGTAAAAGAGAGAGAGAGAGTAAGAGAGGAATAGTTGATAACGGTAATTTGTACCATTACCTATGGTGTAATTTTCTTACCAAATCAACTCTCTTGAAGCTTGAAACATGCTTAATCCTCTCTTTTATCTAACTTTGTGAATAAGTTTAGCTTAGGTTACACATAGGAGTTTTCATCACTAATTCCTCAAGTTTTGTAGGCAATTTGTGTGCTTTGGAAGAGCATCGAAACTACCAAGAGTGGGAGCCTAGGAAAAGCTGCAAAATGCATGAGTTTTGAAAGATCATGAAGGATTTCCCACGCCTGGGTGCCTCAGGAGGGGGGCTGAGCCCCCTTCAATTCGTATTTCACTGCAAATCTCATGCCTGGGCACCCCAGAAGTGGGTTGGGTGCCCTTCAATTCGCTGTTTCACCCAAAACTTCGCGCCTAGGCGCCGTTCCATGCATTTCAGGAAAACATTTTGCAATGTTTGTTGATCCCTTATAAAGTCTTTGTGTCTGTCTTGTGATCTTTCTTCTATGAGCACCATAGTTGAAGCTTGATTTGCCATGGCTTCATTATCTCTTGATTGGTCTTTCCACAATGAACAAACATGATTATTTTACTTGTTTGATTGAAATTGCTTTCTTGAGTTGCTAGACCATTGTAATTGGGTTGTTTTGTCTAAGCCAAGTTCCTTTTTGCTTGAGGACAAGCAAAGTTTCAAGTTTGGGGTTGTTGATAACAGTAATTCGTACCATTATCTGTGGTGTAATTTTCCTACCAAATCAACTCTCTTGAAACTTGAAACATGCTTAATCATCTCTTTTATCTAACTTTTTGAATAAGTTTAGCTTAGATTACACATAGGAGTTTTCATCACTAATTCCTCAAGTTCTATTATCAATTTCTATTATTTGTACCTTGTCCAAAATCTTGTTTGCACCTATTTAAAAGATGCCAAGGTTTAATGAAAAAGTACTCTAATGAATTAAAGAGTCAAATTATTTATGTGGATTTCTGCAAAAAATTGAGAATTGAGAAAATGTGTCCAAAATATTTATCTTCAATTCACTACATTCTTAATAATTACGTCCAGGTTACCTCGCGGGTAAGCAAATAAAACACTATATCTAAAAAAACTATCAATTTTTTTAATATTATTATTTTTCTATTAAATTAAATATAAAATTATATTTAAAAAAAGTAATAATTATTTTAATGCTAATATATTTCTATGAAATTAATTATAAAGCTATGTTTAAGAAAAAAAGGTCTTAAAATTTTTTTTAGTACTAATATATCTCTATTTAATTAATTATAATTTTATATTTGAGATAATATTTAATTAAATTATTATAAGTGTTTCTTACTCTTTATTGGTATTAAAATGATATTCAATGAATTAAAACCTTCATAAATTATAATTTTGTTTAGAAAATAGAAAACTTTAAATTTTTGTTAAGCATAAATATTTGATAAGATATGATATTTTATTTGCAGTTACTAAGAAGTTACTAAGAACTTACCATAAAAAAAAAATATGCATATTGATGAAGCTATTCAACAATTAAGAAGTCTTTTTTCATTTTTTGAAAAGTATCGAAAAATGGATTTGAAAATACAATGATTTCTGTTAAAGAAATTGCTTTTAAAATGGATATAAACTCTAAATTTAGTGGGGAAGAAAATAATCACATATAAAAGGACAATTTGATAAAAGTGTTTTGATAATAAATTGTAAAATCTCTTCAAAAATCATTTAGAATCAACTACTATTATTATTATTATTATTATTATCATTATATATATATATATATATATATATATATATATATATATATAACTTATAGAATAATGTTAGATAGAATAATGTTAGTAACTTTAATCGAAAGAAATTTTTCAAAATTAAAGATGATATAAAAATTATTTAAAATCAACAAAGATAAACAAATTAACGTTATTATTAATTCAATAAGAAATATTAAATTAAGTTAATTATAACACTTTAATGGATAATTTTATATATATATATAAAAACTCAAAATAATTTTAAATAGAAAAACTTTATTCTTAAATTTATTTTATACCTCCCAACTGAAACCTTATTCACCTTATTACATCATAGATGAATATAATTACAACCAACACTTTATTCATGAATATTGGAACAACAAAAATATATACTAAATGGTTGGACACTTTTGTAGACAAGAATCCACCACTTCAGACACATCACCGTTACCATCTGACATACAAAATGAATCATTAGAAATATAAAAAAAAAACATATTATCTAAAATATGAAAAATATGAAAGCAATGTTGTAAGAGTTTGAATACCAATTTTGATGTTTATTGACTTATTAACCCCACAATGAGTAATGCACTCAGAAGCTTCTTTAGAAAGGTTTGGACACTTTGCAATACACTCCTCAATACATAATGGATAAGCAAGCCCAGATATAAGACAATGTATCGCACATTGAACGGGACATGAACGTTTAGCTGCTACTTCTGATAAATACAGCATAATCATTAGCATAACAACAACACCAACATTTTTCATCTCATTCTTTGCCATAACTTCTTTTCAACCTTTTACTAAATCAAAATTTTGTCTATAACTTAAATTTTTGTTGTGTCTTTCAAAAGAAGCCAAACATGCTTATATAGGCACAAAATAACTCCCAATTTAGAATTATATTAATGGTCTTAATTAGGATAGTTATGATTTGCACTCCTTTATTTATGGATTTTTGAAACTTAATAATGAATTGTTGAGGTTCATGTCTTAAATAAATAATTCAAATTGAGAAGTCTAAATAAATAATGCTTCATGTCTTAAAAGTTGCATTTTAAAATGAATCTATAATAAATACTAATAATAAAATAGTGCATAATAAATATAAAATAATAGTAAAATAATTTATAATAAATATATAAATATAAAATATAATAAATTATAATTAATATATGTAACAATAAATAATATATATATATATATATATATAAATATAATAAGTGGAGGAAAATCGAATGGAAATAAATAATAATAAATTATAATAATTATAAATAATAAATAATATGAGTAAATAATATAAATAAAAAAATAGGTTTTTGTATGTATATAGGCAAATTTGAATAAAAAATTATGAATCTAGGCAAAAAAATTTGAAATTACGGATCTAGGCAAGTCGTCGGGCCTAAACGAAAGTCGTGTTCCCCTACACAACTTCACCTTAACACATGAGTCAGAGGTGAAGTTGTACACCCCTAAAACGATTTCAAGCCTTGGTAATCGATTCTTGTAATTAATTACAGAAGGCTGAACTCGTGTAGAGGAGGCATGACTTCACCTGTGATAGACAAAATCTCTCTAGTAATTGATTACAGACTTATGATAATTGACTACCATAGGGTTTTAGTGTTAAAACAAAGAATTTTTTTGGCTTTGTGGGATGTGTTTGTTAATTATTAGTAATTATTAGAGTTTCCATTTTAATTGTTACCATTTAAATTAACATCTACCATTTAAATTCATTATTAGAATTTCCATTTAAATTTTTACCATTTAAATTGTTAACATTTTTATTATTACATTTAAATAAAAATTGTAATAATTACTAATTATATACAAATTAACATTTTTATTATTACATTTAAATACAAATTGTAATAATTCTAATTCTATAAAAATTAACATTTCTATTGTTACATTTAAGTTGAAATTGTAATAATTACTTATTATATACAAATTAACATTTTTATTATTATATTTAAATTGAAATTGTAATAGCAATTTATATATTTCATTCAAATCAACTCTTTTTTAATATAAAAAATGTGATATATCTTAACTAGTTAAACACTATGAAAATTGGATGTTAAAAAGAAAATAAAACCCATGCCTTGCAAGGATACTACATAGTATAAAACAATTGTTTTATTGTGTGTATGTATACGGTAGAAGAATTAATCAACTAAGTTTTAGAATCAATAAATAACTAATAGATTTAGTATTCTAATATAATAGAAAATTTGGGGCAGATAATTTGTCCAAAATATTTATCTTCAATTCATCACATTCTTATTAATTACATCATGTTGTCTCGAGTCAAGCCATATATAAAAAAAATCTCAAACTTTTTTTAATATTATTATTTTCTATTAAAGTAATTATAAAATTTATCTTTAAAAAACGTCTTAATTATTTTTAATACTAATATATCTCTATTAAATTAATTATAAATTATGTTTAAGAAAAAAAAATCTTAAACTTTTTTAATACTAATATATCTCTATTAAATTAATTATAAATTATATTTTAAGAAAAAAAATCTTAAATTTTTTTTAATACTAATATATTTCTATTTAATTAATTATAATTTTATGTTTGAAAAATATTTAATTAAATTATTATGAATGTTTCTTACTTTTTATTGGTACTAAAATGATATTCAATTAGTTAAAATCTTCTTGACTTAAATTATAATTTGTTTAGAAAAACTTATGAGTTAGAAAACTCTGAATTTTTGTTAGACATAAATATTTGGTATGATATGACATTTTATTTGCAGTTACTTAGAACTTACCATCAAAATATATTCATAATGATGAAGCTGTTGAAGAATTAAGAGGTCTTCTTTATTTTTTTAAAAAGTATAGAAAAATGGATTTGAAAATGCAATGATTTCCGTCAAAGAAAATGCTTTTGAAATGGATATAGACTCTAAATTTATTAAAAGAATATATTAGTCAACAACAAAAAACAATTTAATAAAAGTGTTGATAATGAAATTTTAAAATCTCTTCCACGATCATTTAGAATTGATTATGTAAATAAAGTAATCATAACACCTCAAAGTAGATTCAAATAATTTAAAATATATGAAGATATATTTTGTTTTTTATTTAGTGTTTAAAAAATTAAAGTCACTATGTACACTTTTGAAAGAAAAATATTTGAACTTGAAAATTTTTTAAAATATAATCATTCTTTGAATGTTGATTGTGTTGTACACATTCTTTTGGATTAATAAGTTAAATTAATTAACAGACCGACTAATTAACGGTGTTATGGACCGATCGACTGACAGACTGATCGACCAACTTATTATTAAGACATGCATTAGTTTAATATCCTTTCATCAGTTATCTCATAACACCAACATTATTCTTAAATTTATTTTATTCCTCCCAACATGAAATTATATTCACCTTATTACATCATGGATGAATATCATTACAACCAACACTTATCCATGAATATTCGAACAAAAATATACACTAAATAGTTGGGCACTTCTGTAGACAAGAATCCATCACTTCAGACACAGCACCGCTACCATCTGACATACAAAATGAATCATTAGAAATATGAAAAAACATATTAACTGAAATATGAAAAAACATATTAACTGAAATATGAAAAATATGAGAGCAATGTTGTAAGAGTTTGAATACCAATTTTAATGTTTATGGACTTGTTAACCCCACAACGACCAATGCACTCGGAAGCTTCTTTAGACATTTTTGGACACTTTGCAACACAAATCGCAAAACATATTGGATAAGCAAGATTAGATAGAAGACAATCTATTCCACATTTAGCACGACATGTTAGTTGAGCTGCTTCTGAGAAGCACAACATCATCATTATCAGAACAACAACACCAACATTTTTCATCTCATTCTTTGCCATAACTTCTTTTCAACCCTCTATTATATGAAATTTTGTCTAGAACTTAAATTTATATTGTGTCTTTCAAGGGAAATCAAACATGCTTATATAGGCACAAAATAACTCCCAATTTTAGAATTATATTAATGGTATTAATTAGGATCAATGATATTTTGCATTCCATTAATTATGGATTTTGAAACTTATTAATGAATTGTTGAGATTCATGTATTAAATAAATAATTCAAATTGAGAAGTAAAAAAAAATAATGCTTCATGTCTTAAAAGTTACATTTTAAAATGAATCTATAATGAATACTAATAATAAAATAGTGCATAATAAATAATATTAAATATAAAATAATAATAAAATAATTTATAATAAATAATAATAAATATATAAATATAAAAAATAATAAATTATAATAAATATATGTAACAATAAATAATATATATATATATATATATATATATATAAAAGTAGTAGTAAATTGAATGGAAATAAATTATAATAAATACAAATAATAAAAAATATGAATAGTAAATAATATAAATAAAAAATAAACTGTTTCATTTAACACGAATTAGATTAAATGATACAAATACAAGTTGAAATCATAATATGATATATATGAGACCTGATTAGATAAATCATATTTATACTAATCAAATTATAAAAGTTCAAATGATCTCAACTATGAGACTTTTCAAGCTTATCATATAGATAACGCAAACAACGTCAGAAGTTTTCATTATACTAATTAGACATATAGTAGAACGAATTTATAATATAATAAAATAAATATAAATACAATAATAAATAAGTGTCGTATAATTATTAGACAAGTTTATTAATAAACATTATACGAATATATTCATGTATTAAATAAATGTGTGAATGAATGTATTCATATAGAAACTAAATAAGTTTAACTAACATCTCTTTATTTCCAATCATAGCAATGAGCACAAAATTGAAAACAATGTTACTTTAATATTTTTGCATAGTTTATCATCTGTGTTTTTAAATTGTCTATTCTTTATATTCTTTTACTTTTTATAGCATTTACTCTTGATATTTTTTTCATACCCTTTTTAATTTTTACATCATCTATTATTTAAACTTTTGTGAATCATCTATCTTTTGTACTTTTACAGTCTACTCTTTATCATTTTTTTTCATTGTCTACTTTTTACACTTTTATCATTTGTAGTTTTAGATTGTCTGCTCTTCACATTTTTGTGCATAGTTTAACTTTTACATATTTACTAAATTTATTCAACATTTTGTAATGTTCATCTTTTTTATTATTAAAGAATTTACTCTTTAAATTTTTGTGAATAATTTAGCATGTGTTTTATTTAAAATTAATTTAATTTCTTTATTTTGATTAACTTGATCATAATATATTATTTAAAATAATTATATAGAATTTATTTTATTAAAACTGTATATAACTAAAATATATTCACATTTTCAAAATAATTAATATATTATTGTTTATAAAATTAAATATGTATATTAAAGGGATTTGTTAACTTATGTAACCTCTTAAAATATACTAAATTTTAGTTGAGAAAAAAATAATTGTATTCATACAAAAAAGACATACTTTAAACATAAAAATATTTTAATAATTTTTATTTTTAATATTTAAAATAAAAAATAAAAAAAAATAAAATATTATTCAAATACCTTAACCATAAAATTTAAAAGGTATTTTGGTCAACTAAATTTTGATATTTTAATAGGTTAGCAAACCCTTTAAAATAATTATATATAAACTCAAATTCATATAATAAATATATTACAATTTATAAAAGTCCCATGCATTGCACGGATATTATATTATAAAACAATCATTTTATTGTCTGTGTTGTATATGGTAGAAGACTCCATCACCTAAGTTGTTAGAATCAATAAATAATTAATAGATATAGTATTCTAATTGGTGCATGAAATGTGTCCATAATATTTAACTTCAATTCACTGCGTTCTTATTAATTACATCCAGGTTATTTCAAAGTCAAGCAAGTAAAACACTATGTCTAAAAAAAGCCTCAAAATTAGTATTATTATTTTTCTATTAAATTAATTCTAGAAGTATGTTTAAGAAAAAACATCTTAAATTTTTTTTTAATACTAATATACCTCTATTAAATTAATTATAAAATTATGTTTAAGAAAAAAAAACTTCAAATTTTTTTTAATACTAATATATCTATTAAATTATTTATAATTTTATATTTAAAAATAATATTTAATAAAATTATTATAAGTGTCTGTTAATTTTTATTGATATATTAAAAATGATATTTAATAAGTTAAAACCTTATTTCAGAAATTATAATTTTGTTTAGAAAAACTTATGAGTTAGAAAATTTTAAATTTTATTAAGCATGAAAATTTGGTATGATATGACATTTTATTTGTAGTTACTAAGAACTTACCATCAAAAGATGTGCACATTGATAAAGGTATAGAACAATTAAGAGGTCTTTCATTTTCTGAAAACTATAGAAAAAATGAATTTGAAAATGAAGTGATTTTTGTTAAAGAAATTGTTTTTGAAATGGATATAGACGTTAAGTGAAAACACATTAGTTGTAAAAAGAAACAATTTGATAAAAGTGTTGATAATGAAATTGCAAAATCTCTTCAAGAATCATTTAGAATTGATTATATTTTTATATTTAGAATTGATTATATTTTTATATTGTAGATAAAGTAATTAAAACACTTCAAAGTAGATTCAAACAATTTAAAATATATAAAGATATTTTTGGATATAGATTCAAACACACAAAAAATAATAGAGTAAGTTAATTTATCAAAGAAAAATTCATACAATTAAAATACAACAGTTAACATATATAAGTTATATCAATCCTTTAATAAACATATAACCATGCATTTTAAACTTGATTTTTCAGACTAATATTGATGTGAAATCGGGAGACATCATGTACTTATAATGGTATAATATCTAATCTACTTGGACACTTTATCCAATTATCACCACCTTGTTGTAAGACCCTCAAAAATATGATCTAAAACATAGTAGAGTGTTTTAATAATTACACTAATCACATTCCAATCATAAACATCTTTAACCAACTATTTTTTATATAATACTATTACTGATATCATTAAGAATATACAAAGAGACCTATATTATATAGGTTTAAACCCTCCATTGGTCCTCATATTTGTGTGCAAATCTCAGTTTCGTCTTCAAGTTTTCAATTGTCTCAATTGGGTCATAATTTTTGTAAAAATGCACACATTTTACCCTAACCGTTAAGTTGTCTTAAACGGCGTTAATTGATGCTGGGATGAATTTTTTATTTTAGGCTTAATCCCTCCCTTGGTCCTTATGTTTGTGTGAAAATCTCAATTCGGTCCTCAAGTTTTTCCTCAAGTCCTTATGAAATGCAAACATTTTACAACATTTTACCCCAACCGTTAAGTGTATTGAGACGGCGTTAACTTTGAACTAAACTGTAATTTTTTTTTATGTTTAAAAATCATTAAATCCACGTGGCTATGGTCTTTCTTTTTCCTTCCAATCACTGATCACAGTTCACTCGTTCCTCCACCCTCAAACCCCCCAACTCACACCTTTTCTCCCTCTCAAACTAAAAAATGTCGCCGTTGTCGACAGTTCAAAAATTATGACCCAATTGAGACAGTTCAAAACTTGAGGACCGAACTGAGATTTTCACACAAACATAAGGACCAAGGGAGGGATTAAGCCTAAAATAAAAATTTCAGCCCAGCATCAATTAATGCCGTTTAAGACAACTTAACGGTTAGAGTAAAATGTGTGCATTTTTACAAAAATTATGACTCAATTGAGACAGTTGAAAACTTGAGTACCAAACTGAGATTTGCACACAAATATGAGGACCAATGAAGGGTTTAAACCTATTATATATAGTACTTATTTTCTAATAGCCTTTGTAAATTTATTTCGATAAAATTGATAGCAATGTATTTCATTAATATAACACAATATTTATGATAGGTTTTTGTTAATGATAAAAGGTCATAGATATGATTATCAAATTAAAACAAACAATCTTAGTTAGGGATGGCAATGAGTCAGGTCGAATACAAATAGTGTCTACCCGCAACCCGACTCACTAGATAAAATTCTACTCGCTACCCGACTAGCTACCTGTCGGGTATCCGTTTAAAAAATACCCGCGTATTTTCAAATCCGCGAGTACCGGCAGATATCCGCATAAAATAACAAAAAAAAATTATTTTATACATTTTAAAATAAAGTTTAAATAAAATTACAAATATATATATATATATAATATAAATTAAATTAAATATAAATTAAAATTTAATTTTAATTAAATTTAACCTAATAAAATATAATTTGATTTTATTTTTAATTAAATTTAATTAAAAAATATATAAATTAATTTTTTTTATTATTTTTTGCAAGTAACGAGTATCTGCGGATCGGATAGTATACTACTCATACCTGACCTATTTAGAAATGGATATTAAAATACTCACTATCCATTATCCGCGGATAGTAAATATTCACAGATAGTAATTATCCGCTACAGATTTTACTTGCAAATACTCTTGTCCGCGAAATTTTTTGTGATTCGTAATCTTAGCACAAGGCATGCCTAATGAAGGAATTATCTGTGATAAGTAAAAATGATTGGACAAAACATTTTTTAAAAATAAACTCAATATACTATTCATTATCAATATTATTTCTTCAATACAACATAATATGTAAATACTATTGATTGTGTTGGCATTGTTGCAAGCAAGAATCCGCCACCTTAGTCACAACCCCACGATCATCTGAAATACAAAATAAATTAATAAAAAAAGAAAATATATAATAAAATGAATCATAAAAGAATTTAAAAAGAGAGATTAATGTTGCTAGAGAAAATACCAATATGGATGGTGATAGATTTGTTGAAGCCACAGGCAGTAACGCAATCAGTGGTGTGATCTTTGGGACATTTTGCAATACAGAGACCAAAACATAATGGATATGGAAGACTAGATTCCAAACAACTTATGCCACACTGTTCTCTACATGACAGTTTCATAGGACCATTGTTTGATCCAACTTCCATTGATGAAAAACCATAACCACTTTCTGCCAAAATCATTATCATTAGACTAACTCCAACTATTTTCATCTTATTATCTCCCATTATTTTTTTCTTTAAATCTCCAAAACCTATCTCAAGAATTTTGTATATAAGAAAAATAAGCACCAATTTATAGACATAGCATAATAATACTTCCATATACAACAATAAATATTCAAACAAATTAATATAGAATTTTTTAAAAATGAGAAATAAAGTCAATGATTAGTTTATTAATATATTAATAATATTAATATTAGTATATTTATAATATTTAATATATAATATTATGCATATTAATTGAATTTATTGCAATTTAATGTTTACTCTACGTAGTAACAAATATAAAACTTTTATGTTCGTCTCCCATTTCGTGTATATAAATTACTGTCAAAGAAAGTATCACTAAAATTAATTAAGAAATATGCGCAATTAATGTCAAGGTCATATAATTAAATATTCATAATTATAAAGTTGTAAAAAAAATTGTACTAGTGTTACTAAATAAACAATATAATATTATAAAACCCCAAAATAATAACGTATACATTTTAATGACAATTATTTGTAGCATAGTCACTATTCTTTAAACCTTTTTGTCCTGTATTTACTCTTAATTTTCTTCAAAGATATTTACGTCATATTCAATATTTTTATATTTTTCAAGAGAAAGCAGTAATAATTCTTAAATTATTTTGGTATGTAAAATTTCAAAAAATGATATTTTAAAAGTGATTATAGTTTAAAAATAATGAGACTCGGTTATTTTAATATTAAATGATTTATTTATAAATATAGTATTTAGTTATGTAATAGTGAATTGAAATATGGTTTGATAATGTCAATCTTGAGGTAAGGAAGTAGTAATAATTCTTAAATTATTTTTTTAAATAAGTATTATTAGTTTTATATGTTTTAATATTTAATAATTTTATTATATAATTATTATGTTGTTATTTAATATTTAGTTTATTAACATATAATATTATTAGTATATATAAGTAAATATAAATATTCTATTTTATTTTAGTTTTCATTAATATACTGATATAAATTATAGTTTTCATTAATACACTGATATAATTTTTTGACTTCATTGTCAAAAATAAAAAATATTTTGACTTTATTACATGTATTAATATTTAATAATGACGTTAATATGTTAATAAATATAAAATATTTTCTGTGTTTACTTTCTGGTACGTAAATTATAAATTTCATTACTATATTAGTATAGTATTTGACTTAGGGCTAAAAACGGATCGATAACATTTGTATTTTTTTTTCTTGCTTTATAAAGAAATTGTTTTATTCAATCATGAATATTTTCTATACCAATTATATGAGTTAATACTTTAAATTTATGTTATTAATACTTATTAAATTTATTGTTATTTAATTTTTAATATATAATAATATATTATGAATAAATATAAATAATTTATTTTATTTAGTTTGTAACATCCATTTATATAGAACTATAAAATATAGAACTCATCAATTATAATATTTAAAAACACTTAAAGACTTATGTATAAGTATAATATATTACGGTGATCCAAAAGACTACATATATTTTAAACTTTATACACCATAGAGTATCTTAAAATATATGAATATCTATGAAATTCTACTAACTAAACAATAGCGTCCTCGTTCTTCAAGGCCTACTCCAAAGGCATCTCATCTTCTTCTGCTCACATCCAAGTGATGATCATTACAAAAGAAAACACCAACATGCAAACACACAAGCAAACAAAAGGGTGAACTAGTTAAACAATCAATAATCATATTTTGCAATTAATCAGTACCATCATGTTTATTTATTAAGAGTCAAAGCTATACAATTCTAACCATACATCAAGTACTCAACGCGACTCATCCGGATTTGTATAACTGTCGAGTCTTTGCACTTGTATAGTTCAGCTGACACTCCCCAACACTATACAAGGTTAATCCTTATACCAGTTTATAGCTAAACTCTAAGACTATAGGCAAGGACCTCCCTCTACTCTCACCACTTACATCGTTCTTCTCTATTTGAGCATGAACAGTGCTTAGAGTGTAGGGATAGACTTACCATTTCAAAGCTCCATACATTTATACAAGACAACAACCTCCTCGTCCTATATTATCAATCCTCATAATCTCACCTTGAGATTTCACTATTGCACTCAATCATGCCATCATAGATCACAATTATACCTTTACAACCCATACAGTCTTAATACATTATCATTCATGACATTCTGTCAAACAAAAAACATCAAAACAGAAGAAGAAAAGGAGTGAAACCCATTTGAACTAGTCGAATAGTGCACACAGTCGCTGAACGAAACCAGGGGATTTTCACATAGCGACCACAGCTCGCATAGCGAAATCCCCAAACAGTGACACCCCATTCCCAGTCATTCGCACAACAACTAGATTCGCTGTGCGAATTAACACACAGAACTCCAGACCCCCTATACCTCGCATAGTGCATTAGTTTCGCCCCTCTAATTTATTTATATTTTTTCAAGCGTGCACCAGTCGCAAGGCGACCCTGATCCGCTATGCGAACCATTAAGAAGGGAGCAACACTATTCAACCACTCGCACAGCGCACCATTTTCGCATAGCGAGTGGCTCAAACAGAGAGCACACTCTAGGGAGGACTCGCTATGCGAGACAATCAGCATAGCGAATCTGCATAATCTGCAGAACGCAAGTTCTACAGAATTATGCACTCCCACCCTTTCTTACCAATTCTAGACATTTTCTCCAATTTCTAACACCCTTAATTTGTGTTTTGTTCTTAGTTAAACTTATCTAAGTGATACTAATCCTTCCTGATACAAATCTAAAGTGATCCTAACTCAATTCCTAACTTGAAACACTTAATTCATCAACCTAAGGACCCAATTTCAATTCTACCACTTAGAACATGATTTCTACCAATTTTATGATTCTAATTAGTCACAATAGACTTACTAACAATATCCAAACAGACAAATTTCACCTCAGACCCTAATTTCCCAAAATCACCTCCTCACTTCCTCTAAACTCACTTAAAACACTAAATTCACTTACATTACTACTTACTAACTGGTATAACACGTTTCACCTCATCAACAAGCGCAATTCCAGCAAAACATCATACCCAATTCAAGTCATACTCATCAATTCACAGTTTCATACTTCATACATTCAAGGAACACATGGTTGAGTATATAAATATACTAAAATTCCACTCAAACAGCACCACAGCACAAAGCACAGTTCACACTTACATACTTCTACAAATTTAAATGAAAACTAGCTCCCCTTACATTGCAACTTCACAGCTCAACTCAAAAACTGCCTCTACAGTACCCAGAGTTACAAGAATCTAGACAGCAACCTACAGACCACAAAACTGTGATAAAAAAAAGCTCTTCGAGCTAGGATTGGACAGGAATTGGAAGAAAGAAATCAAAAGACACATGCAACCAGCAAATTGCATGGTCTAGGTTTTCAAAACAGTGGAGAAAGGGCAAGAACAACTTACCCGCCAAAATCAGAGAATAATCGGTTGATTAGGAAGTCCTCTACACCGTGGACGCTCAGACACCACCTAAATGAAAATCCAACAAAAGATTTGGTAGAGAGTAGGCAGAGAAAATGGAGAAAATAAGTTCTAGAGAGATAAGCTGAGTATGCACAAATGAACCACAATGTTTGTAAAACTTTATTTATGTTGTTTGTGTGATTTAATAATAAAGAAGCCTGGTGTCATTAGTGTAATACACTTATTAGCTCTCTAATTCAAATGTTTAGGTCCTCACATAGTTTGTCATTTAAGGTATATAAGTTATAATTTTCATTAATATACTAATACAATTTTGATGGGAGAATCATTAAATTTTGAAAAATAAAAAATGAATCAGTAATATGTCAGGAATTAAATAAATATACTTAATCTAGATTAATAAATTAAATGGATTGTTTTGTCTTTTTCAAGTATCATATTGATAATGAACTTCGGTTAGGCTTTTTTATGTTCTGTTTAAATAGTGCACTAAATCTTCCTTTATTCATTCTACTTTATTTATTTATATTTAATTCATAACTCAGATTTGCAATTCTTAATGGGTTTATAATTGGGCTTGCACAAGTCCAACAAGTCTTTATTTTGCTTTCAATGGTCAGTTCTCAAAAGGCTTTTCTTCCTCCACCTTCATTAAAATCATTAAAAATATTAAAAAAAAAAAAACCTGCACTTCCTTTCTTTAAATTTTATTAATATTTGAAAAGATATTTTCATATCTGAAAAATATCTTCTGCAACCTCTAATAAAAAATTTAAAAAAAGTATATTATAAATTAATGTTACTATTTTAAGATCTGAAAATACTTTCAAAACACTCAACTTAAAAAAAAGTATTTTTATATTTCAAAACAATATTTTCACATGTATTTTTTAATATTTTATAGATTACGTGTAACGTATCAAAATATATATTAAATTATATAAGAGTCATCGTAGATAATAACTGAAAATGTCAAAAAAACAGGAAATATAAAGTTAATTACAATTATCTAACATAACTATAATAACAAATTTTATATACAAACCAACTAATCAAAATTATATACACCCATAAAATCTAAAAGACTACACATATGCTAGTCCTCCCTCCAGAGTATGCTCCACTAACACTTCATCGTTCTCTACTCACACCGAATGATCATAGTCAAAACAAAAATAAGAAAACATAAAAATAAACACAAACAAAAGGGTAAGTTAGATACAAAACAATTCATATTAAACTTAAACCATTTCATACATGAATCAGATATAACATAAGTCAACCCAAAAATCTTAACATGCAATGACCTATAGTGGACTATTCGGATTTAGAATGAATGTCGAGCTATAGCGGGTTATGCACTTGTGGTGGTCTCTACTTTACAAAGTCATTGTCAATGGGTTTCACCCTACCACATACACAAGGTTAGTCTGTAGCGCGTCGTAGGCCATACTGGAAGCACCTAGACTAAGACCTCCTACTACTCTCACTACTTGTGTCAATCTTCTCTACTTGAGAATGAATGACTATTAGAGTGTCATGATAACCTCCAAGACTGAGCTCCCTACATTCATACTAATGATACTTGAAACCTTCCAATAATAGATTTCTTCTTGGAACTTATTTCCATAACTTTTCCATTCAATAAACAAGTAAACATACAACTTCATATATCATCTTAGAACTCATAACAAATTATCACACATGCATCAAAGAAGCCAAAATAATGCATCAAAAAAGGGGTGAAAATCCAAAACTTTGTTAAGGGGCACTCAACCCCTAAAAAGAGGCGCCCAAGCGCCAAACTCACTGGAATAGGGTACCTAGGGGGTGCTTGGGGGCACTCGAGCGAGTTTTTCTTGCAAAAAGGACGGTGGGGGGCGCTTGGAAGGTGCTTAGGTGGAAACCTCTCGACAAAAGGGCGCTCAAGAGGCATCTAGCGCGACACCATATTCTAAAACACTTCTATTTCGACTTTGGTGACCCTATACACAAGTTTGAATGGTTCCTACAACCTTTTGGAGACTGAAAAAGATATAAAAACATACCTCTAAAGGACGCTCAAGAGGCTCCCAGCGCGACACCAAATTCTAGAACACTTTTATTTCGACTTTGGTGATCCTCTACACAAGTTTGAATGGTTCCTACCAACCTCTTAGGCATTGAGAGAGATATAAAAGCATACCTCTAACTCAAATTGACCACTCCAAACCCAATTTAACCATTCTAGACTACCTAAACTCACTTCTATCACTTCCTACACCAATTTCAGCAAACTAAAGGTCTAAGCAAGTCCTAAATGACTCAAACACAAACCTTAAACACCCAAATTCAGTCTCAACCACTTACATCAAAATTTCACTAATCAAACCTCCAATTTTCAATTAAAACCACCCAAACGCCAATCATGGACCACCCTTTTTGTTCTAGATCAGTTTTCACCTAATTCATACTTCTAACAAGTTTCAATTATCCCATAACAAACCTGAAATACCAGATTTTTCAAACCAATCTTTATCTCACAAACTCACCTACCAAAACCTACATTTTTTACAACTCAAAACTCCATAACTTCGTAACCAATTTCATTCATCAAATACCACTTCACAACATACAATTTCATGACAATAAGAACATCTCAATTTCATCACAATAGCAATCAATACTCAATTAACCAAAATATGCTCATTTGTTTGTTCCAACAACTTCACAAACATTGAAATTATCACTACAACTATTTCACATACATACAAACACTAAAATTTCTCGACAAATATAATTTAAGGTTAAACATCTCATTTCCCTTACCTTACACCAAAAAATGGAGCTCTAAAAGCACTGATCATTTCACTTTGAGTTCAAGAAACTCTAAAAACGTCTCCAAAACATCGAATTGAAAACTGAATTAATCCTTAAGACCTCATATTACAAGAGAATAAGGAAGCAAAATAATAAGATGCATGCAACGAAGAATCGCTTCGCTTGATTTCAAATTAGGAATGAAATAGAAAAAGGAATCGAAACTTACTTGTTTTATTCTAAAAATTGATCGGATAGACGTGAAGATTACTCCACCATGATCTCCTAGAAGTTTCTTGATCCTCAAACAAATGACCAAGGAGTTAGAACTTTTAGAGAAAAACGAGAAGAAATTAAGAGAAATAGTTTGTGTTTTAAATAACGAGATGAGTTTAAAAAATTTTATTTATTTTTTAAAATTATTTTAATTTTAAAACATTTATTCTCATTATTTTAAAACAACTATCAACTTTAATATTCTTTTTTTTTTTCTTACCATTATATGTTTAGTAATTTTTTATTTTCGAAAACAACAATATTTTAATATATATATTTTTATAATATTTTATATAATACGTATTATTTTTTTTAATGTTTATTTATTTATTTATTATTGTATTGATATATTTTAAATTCTAAAAATATACCAGTATTTTATGTGAATATGTTGAACAAATAACATGTCATTGTCTTGTAAACCCGAAAACGCACGTCTAGCTTCTTTTAGCACCATTCATTATAAGTTTTCTCCCAATTTTAGAACAAGATTAAAAATCACACCCTAAACCCAAACACCCAAATGTTGTTCATGGGCACGGCGAGATCAGTTCAACCAAAACAAATGACACCAAACCATCACCTTCCACCCTCCCCAAGCAATGCTTACAAATTTATTACCTCGATCGTGCTCATCGGCGCAGCTTCAAGCAAATTGAAGATTGAAGGTGCGCAGCAGTGCTCAACGCTCAATACTGCAATAGTTCCAAGGAGGCTCAAAGAATGAGCCAAGGAAGGAAGAAGCTTTATACAACGGCATGGATGGCTGAAGGTTTTGCATTTTAGGGTTTTTTAATTGGAATGCCCAAAGAAGTAGTCTCTCTCAAATTGAATATATAAGTTAAGAATCACTTCTCGATTATGGAATCTGAAATTCACAAGTCATTCTTAACTTTCAGATTATGCAGTCAAGAAGTTATTTCTGGCGTTTGAATTATACAATCCAAAAGTTGATGAAAAAAAAAAATACTGTCATGGGATTGCAGGAAGAAAGCTATTGAGATACAGGAAGAAACTGCTTAAGAGAAAACATGAGATAGATTTAAGAAAAGTAAAACATGATTAATGATATAAAAATATAAAAATAAAATAGTCATAATGTTAACTTTTATATCTTAAAAAAAAGTAAAAAATAAATAAAAATAATGTGAAATAAGTATAGAAAATTTAAGTGTATGAAGTAATTATTTTCCTATTAGAAAAGAAAAAAACAGTACTGTAACAACATGGGCTATTTCTTTCAGTTTGTGGCCCAATTATTTTCACTGACACAAGTTATAAATAGTTTAGATAAGTTATATATGAAATTTTGTATAAAGTAACTTGTATAACTTAATATATATATATATCACTTTTATTGAATGTGTTTATGTTCATTATATATAATATTTTTTTTATAGAAACAAAGTTAGTGCTTGAAAATATAGAATAAGTATCCAAAACATAAAAATTAGTGACAGCTGTCTGGTCAAAACTTTTGGAAGTCAAATTCTACATCACTTCATCTTGTTTGGTTTGTTCAGTCGCACTCTTCAATAAACTATTTTAATAAAAAATGATATTTTTTTATAAAATATAAACAAGATAATAATACGAAAGGTTAAACATTATATTAATATCTGATGAAGCATCTTATAAGTATTGACAAATATTTGTTTCATCTCATTAAATTAATCATAGTATTATAAGTGAGATCAATATCTTATTTAATAAATTGAAGAATCTATTATGGAAAAAATAAACATTAAGAAAATCTCAGTTTTTATAGTAACACTATTTTTTTTTTATTAATGTAAAATTTTCAAACTAGAGACCAGTATCGTGGTGGTTGAAATAGAACAAGATACTATCGTCTTCAACAATATTTTATATTAGAGTTTTTTAGATAAAGAAATATAATTAATAATATAAATTAATCTAAAAGAACAATGTTTAGTAGTTCACTTAACATTATATATGTTTCTCTTGTTTTCTAAAAGAGGTTGACCAAATTTGAGAAAGAGCAAATTAGTTATAAAAGTGATAAGTTTTGAAAGTAATTTAAGTAGTGTATCTACTAATTGTTTAATCTATATCTAACCACTAAATGATTCAAACTAGCTAAGGCTTCTTTTTGGTGATTCACTCAAGCTAAAGGCATGGGAGGAAGAATTAGAAGTTGAAAACATGTTTCATCATGTAAGAAACACAGCTAACCCACCTCAACAACCTAACTAGAAGAGGAAAAACAAAAGAAAAAAGAAAGAAAGAAAAAGGGTAAGAAAAGAAGATGAAAAAAAATGGGGAAGCCATGACCATAGCCCATGTTTGTTTGCACTTGTGTCTTCCCCTACAAGAAGGGACCCTTCCTAAAAGAGAGGGCTCTTAGTTCCAAAAACTTTATTAGAGGCAAAAGTTATGTCCTTTTGTGGTGTGGCTACAACACAAGAGAAGGTGAAAAAAAAGGAGAATCCAATAGTGATGAGGGTCTAGTCCTTTTTGTGACCATATTTACTTCCCACTAACCAATTGCCATAGAATCCTCTAAGATTCCTTCTAGGGTTAAAATCTCTTTCTCCTTTCCTATACTTATTTCCAATAGAATGTGCATTGAGCATGTTTAAAAGAAAAACAAAACCATACCAAAAGAACAATCCATCAAAACCATCTTCCTACTTGCCCTCATGTGATTCAATGCCAACATTGAGCAAAAGGTTTTAAGATTAGGGTTATGAATTTTAATTACATATAAAAATAAGTAATATACACTTAACATATAAAAATTACCCAACTTTTTAATACTCTTTATAATAGTTTACATTCTTTTCATTTAAAAATATCTTCTTTTTTTGTCTATTTTCTTCCATCAAATAATAAGTTTGACAATGTTATAACAACAATAAGTATGGATATATTTCGTTTTTAGTATAATAAAATAAAAAAATCTTAGTACAAAAACTTTAATTTTATTAGTTTTATTTAAATTTCGTGAATGGTTGAACTAATTAAGCACGTATGTAATATTTAATGTAATTGTCAAATATATTTATTGAAAGAAAAATTAACATTGAGTCAAAACAATAGATTTAGAATATATGCGAGTAAAGTTTAAATAATTGCTCGTGATAACCGAAAGGTTAATTGCATATGCCGTTAAAATTATGGATTTAGAATACACGTTATAGAGTTAGAAGAGTTGGAATAATAACAAAGTTAATTATATATATTAACTTTATTTTTTTAATAAATATACATGACAATTATTAAGTTTGAACAAAATCAATATTATTAAAAAAAATATATTAAGACTAATTTTTTTTATTGTACTTTTATTTTTTTTAAATGTTTTAGAGGATTTGTTGGGATCACTTCTGATAAGCGTATAGGGTATACCTGCTTTCTAGTGGGTGATTACTTGAATATTTATCGTTTTCCCTCTAAATATGATGTCAAACCAAACCGACAAAGAATTTGCTTTAGCGTGAATAAATTTAACATAGTGCAAAAACTTAAAATAAATATCATTGGTTATTTTTAATTATGATTTGGTAGAAACACGAGTCACTTATCTCTATGGTTGGTTGATATTATATATAATACATGGTTACTCTTTTCTCACGAGTCACTTTTGACAAGGAATTTGAGCACCCTCGTTAAACTTCTCATTTATAATAATTAGGGTACACAAACATAGTTCTCACATTGTGATGATCATGCTTCACAGAGAGGAAGCTACCATACAATTCGATTCATTAAGATTTGGGGTGGCAGAAAATAATTTTGTGTATAAATATCAAGGAGAAAAAATAAAATATTTTTTTTTTCAAAAACCTAAATTAACCTTTAAGTTGAGTATATTTAACTTTTTATCTTGATTATTATTTATTTTTTATTCCCTTCGGTTAAAGTAAATAAAAATTCGACAGTTTTATAATGAATATGTATTAAATATAATCAATTCATCTCATTATTTTAAATTTATATTTATAAATTTTAAAATAGACTTCAAATTATATTACTTACGGATTGTAGAATTCTAGGCTGACCACCATACAAATATATAAATAAATAAAAATAATATTTTTTAATAATATAAAAGAATTTGACAACTATTGTTTGGAGACAACATTTAAAAGCAGTAGCTGAATTGGTTTTTATATTATTTTTGAATTAAAAGTATAAGCTTTGGTGGATGAATTATGAAATTGAAGTGGGTGAGGTGAGGGAAAGGCATGCATAAAGATAGTAGAGATATGGAGGGATTGTGATGAGTGAGTGTTGAATATTGGTGAAGGAACATGATATGGTCCATAGGACCATGAATGCCAATTATGCTAAAAAGCCACTCATCTGTGTTCCCCAACACACCTTTTTTTCATTTTGACCAAACACGGTATATTCTCTTTCTCTTCAGTGGAGTCTAGATGGGATCTGCATATAACTCTTTCTCTCTCACCGACAAATAAGTTGACTAAAATACTTCAAAAATAAATTATTGGATATTTTCTCAATAAAAAAAAAGAAACAATTTACAAATATACAAGAGAGAGTAAATTTCATTTTATCAATTAATATTAAAAATTTAAATGGGTGCAAATCTTATATTAATTAAATATAAAATTAACTTATAATATATAAGTAAATCTTATTTTGTAAGTTAATTTTGTAAATTTAAATTAGATTTAAAATCCAAAAATCTATAAATATATTCTCTTAAATTTTTAATTAAAAAGTGATAACTTTTTGAGTAAGTTAAATTCAAAATTTATTAATATTGTATTTCTTTTTCATTTAATTATCTCTTTGAAAAATCTATCAAATCAATCGAATTATACAAAGTTAAATTCTCTTATTTTGAATTGTATGGTGATTAGGTACTTACATTACGTGGACACAATTAAGATGTATTTCCTAAAATTTATATTAAGTTTTTTCTAACAAATTAATCTTTTGACTTTCAAAGATACAAATTTGATTAGGTAATTTTCATGGTCTTGGACAATTTAGTCATCAAAATTCAAGTTTAGTATCTCTTTTTTCATTGAAATACTGTACATTCTTTCTTAAATTCTTATAGGATGATCAAAAGAAGAAATTTAACTATTTTAAAATTGAATAAGCAATTCTCATTAAAAACTATAAACTAACCCTAACAAATGCACATTTTTTAAATATATTTAGATAAGTAATGATAAATCATCTTTAGAAGTATTTACAATAAAATTAATGACGAATAATTAATCCTTATGAGTATTTATTACTTACAAACAGAAAATAGTATATTTTTTAATATTTATTTATAAATTAATCCAATGCAAGTATTATACAACTCGTATTTATCAAAAATTAAAGTAAAATTTTTAATTTATATTTTATTAAATCAAATTTAATTAAAATTAAAATTAATTTAAATTAAGTTAAATTAAATTAAAATTATATTTTAACTTATATTATATTTTATATTTTTTTGTAATTTTATTTAAATTTTATTTTTAAAATTTATAAAATATTCTTTTTAAATATATGTACTATCAACTAATACTTAGAGATTTTATGTAAATATTTTTTAAACAAATGTCCAATAGATAGATGATGAATAAATATTTTTGTTATAAGTTAAGTAGCAAAATGATATTTTATCCTATCTGTTGTCATTTTTAATTTCAATATTTTGTTTTTTTGAGCTCTAAACTTAATAGTTTAGGTATCTAGAATAAATTTAATTGTAATTGTTATTATAATCTCTATTTTTTAAACAGATGTTCAATAGATAATAAATAATTTTTTTTTATAAGTCAGATAACAAAATAATATTTTATCCTTTATCTGTTCTCCATCTTTAATTTTAATACTCTAAACCTAATAATTTAGGTATTTAGAATAAATTTAATTGTAATTGTTGTTATAATCTCTAAAAGCAATTAGTCCGCTACTATGTCAAAATTTCATTTATATACGTAGCTATAAGAAAATAATGGCAATATTTTTAATATAAATGAATAATTACAAAATTAAGCTAATATATAATATTAATAAGCCATAATTAATTAGATGATGTATGTAATATGACTCGTTTTATGGTCACGGGTTTTGATAGAAGGCAACTATGGGCAAGGAGTAATTAATGAAATATTTAATACACATATGTATAATAAAAAGAACATATATAATTGTCGTTTTTATTTATGATCTTACATCATCTCCTACTTAACCCAATACCTTAGGAAGCTTAATTTTCCTTTTGTTGCTTTCCTTTTTGGTATTACCAAAAACCATGTATACGAGAAAACACTTCCATGGTTGGTTTTACCATGTAATGAATGTCAACTTGTTATGTTGGCCTTATTCATATTTAAAGGTTATTTAGAAATCCGTCACAAGTTGCGTGATTCGTTGAACTTCTTTGCTTTCTTTGGGTTTCCATTTATTAACAAGAGGTTGTTGAGTCTAAGACGTTTCCTTCTAATTGGAGAACACTCAACAACTTGCATTTAATTAATTAACTCTTCTATATATGTCTAAAAGTGACATCTTATTTGAAGGAATATTTTGATATTACTTAGACCACAAATGAGATGATCTAATCATAATAATAATAATAATAATAATTAATTAAGTATTGCAGGTCTATATATACATATACAGTGTTGATATTTTTGACCAAAGGATTAGACGATGCAAAAGTAAGAAAAAAAAAATTGTGAAGCTTTTTTTATAATGAGAATTGAACGAAGATTACGAAGAAAAATATTCTTTAACACACTTAATTTTTTATATTTATTTTATATTTATTTTATATTATTTTTAATTATTTTTTATATTTTTTTTAAAAATATAAATATTTACGTTTTTATAATTATTTTATTTTTATATTTTGTATTAAATGAATGTAAAAATGTTTCATCATACTATTATTTGGATTATGAAACATTTATGGAAGAGGATAATGACAATGCAGTCTTCAAAAGAAATTTGTGTGCAAAGTTGCATAGTGATTAATGTTGAAATTTGATAATGATAATATGAAGCAGTAGTCAACTGAAGCACGTTGAATTTTTATAACTTACACAAAGAAAACGATTGGCCGACAATGGAGTGGTTGGCCTTCGTCTCTCTCTCACATTCTGCACTGCTTAAACTTTCTGGAAAATTCGTTCATTTCATTTTTACAAAAATATATATCATACTTATTTATTTATGTAAATATTAAAAAAAAAAACATAAAAAGAGTTTCATGATAAATTTTGTGAATAAAAATATACGGTTTAAAAGAGAGAACTCGTTCAAAATATCAACTGGATATCTCTTAGAAGAAATTTATCGTAACTACTAATCAACATATTATTTCACCTCTGGATATAACTCATGAGGTGGTGGTTGGTATGCATTTATAATAATTATTTTCTAGAAAAATTAAAATGTGTGATTTGTAAGATTAAACATTTTTTCAAGAATAATATATGTACTGTTAGTTATTATAAAATAATTTTAATTATTATGACAAAAATATGATTTTCCGTCAATCACAGTGAAAAAAAAGTTATGACACGTATTCATAAATGAATATTCAGCAAACCTTTATTCTCAAGTTAATGTTTTTTTTATTTTGAAATAAATGTTACCTTCATCTCTAATGTATAGTAAGATGTTTTTCACGTCACTTAACATGCGAGATTTTTCGTGTGTTGTTATGCACTGTGTTGGCTATATTTCAATTTCTTTTTTGAGAATTTTCTTGAATATGATTTTCTTTTGAGCATTTTATTCCAAGCATGAGTATAAGGTTTACGAAGATTGAAATGAACAAAATACATGAAAAAAAATATTAAGGACAAAGATTAAACTTATATTACCATAAATATTTTGATTGAAAATAATATTAATATCTTATGTGAATTGGATTCTTGATTTATTAGTTTGTTTATAATATAATAGTCGAAAATAATTTTGAGAATATTTATGATTCTTGTATTGAAAGTTTTTCTTGAGAAACCATTTTGGAATGTGTATAATAATAAGAAGAGAATTTATTCTTGAAAGTAAAGCTGTCAAAATGGGTAATCCGGTTCGACCCCGTCCGATCTATCACGGGTTGGTTACTTAGTGAGTCAACCCAACCTGACTCATTTATTAACGAGTCAAAAAAATTCAAACTCGGCTTGACCCACCACAGGTTGGTGGGTAAACGGGTTAGCTCACTGGCTCACTTAATTATAATTTTTTTAAATAAAAAAAATTACAAACTTTCTATAATTCAAATCTAAATAAATTTTACTCCCAAATTTCACTCCCAAATTTCATTCCCAACAAAGATGCTTAATTAATTTTGAAAATATGGAACTTAAATAATTGTTTCAAGTTAAAAAAATAATAAATATTTTTTTTATAAAATTAAAATTAAATTTTAATGAAATAATATTAGGTATGCGGGTTGGTGGGCCAACCCGGCCCACTACGGGTTCAACCAGCATGAGCGGGATTTAAATGAGCCGGGTTGAAATCTGATCCACATAAAAAAAATACAATTTTTTTAAATCCAACACGGCCCGAACCTGTGACGGACCGGATTGGCCTGCAGGTTGTGATCCATTTTGACAGCTCTTAAAAGAAAAAATATTCGGAATTCAAATATAGATTTAAGTGATGCATGCAATAAAAATTGAGAAATCATGAAAATCCAAAAACTTATTATCTCAAAGTTTTAAATTGAAGTAGTGTTAATGTTTTATGTGAAAATTCTACTGATATTTTTAAACATCAATAGAATATAAACTTGTTTTAGTAAAAGATAAAACTAATAATAATAATAATAATATCTTGTTTTAGTAAGTATTTATAAACTTGTTTTAATAATATATCGATTGTTAAAATTGAATTTATAAAAGGAAACAGTTTACGTATGCAATTCATTTTTCCTGAAAGAAAAAATATTATTGAACTTAATTTTGTTTGTAAATGATCATGGAAAAGTTTTGAAGACTCTAATACATTAGAGAAAAATACAATATAAAATTTCTATTAGGATGTTGTGATAATAATTAATGAACAAGAGGCTTATGCGATTGTATAGTGAGGATTATACTTTTCAATGCAAAAACTCAAACTCAAAATGATATGAATATCTTATACACAAATTATATCTTCCAATGAAAGAGAATTCTAAATTAGCTTTTATACTCCAAGCCAAAAACTAACTAATATATGAAACAAAAAAAAAAGTATTAAATAGTTTATTTAGTAAATGTTTCTAACCAAAGAAATTATCAAATTAGTTACATGTTTAAACTTGACCATGATGACTCATTTTTATAAATGGAAAAAATCCAAATCTACACCAAATGAAAGTAGGTACTTTCTTCAAAATGAGGGGATAATTAGAATTCAAATTCGATTATCATATCCATACAAGACGTGTAAGAAATAACAAAACTTAAAAGTTATTATTCCAACCTAAAAGATTGAAGGAAAGACTCAATCGTCAATTGTTAATAAATTGCCAAAAATATAACATTGCTGACCAAATGAAATAGTCCTCGTTTGCCATTTTCTTTTTCTGAATTTCATGCAATTTTTTATATACCAATTCTATTTATCATCAATAAGGCACTGTTTTTTTTTTCTAACATAATCACCACTTTTTGGTGATACTCAATTCCCAAATCCCATAATTTTACATGTGGCAACATCGAATCACTGCAAATTATTTTGTTCACTTTCGTGTTTCCTACGATACTTTCAAACAAGTTGACCAACACCTTTTAAATTCAATTACATTAATATAATAAGCTTGATGTAATATAATATTTAGTCGAGGTCAATTCTTTTCTATAATTAGTTCTTCTGATATTAAGTTTAGGTTAAAATTTATTTTCTATTATATGCTTTTTACGTTGGATTAGATTGAAGAGTTAAAGCACTCTAATATTAAAGTTGGTAAGGATTCAACCATATTAATAATAAACACGTATTAAATATAATCAATCTATTACAATATTTTAAACCTATATTTATACATTGTAAAATAAATTTCAAATTGATATCGATTTAATTACTATTAATAATGATTAACTAATATTTTTAACATTAATATTCGTTTAATCTAATGGTTCAACTAACCGGCCAACGTTTTTTTAAAGTTCGAAATTGACAGAACCATCAATCTTTTATTGGTGCACAGTCATATAACACAATAATTAAAACAAAAAAATAAAAAATCTAAGTGTGCGAGTAAATGATAAACTTTTTTTTTGGATAAATCTCTTATAACTTGTGTTCTTTATGTATCAGATGAAAAAGTATAGAAAATAAAATAATAAATTCTTATAACTGACTTGTTTTCTTTTTTCCTAAGTAAGAATTAGAGATAATACTTCTTTAATAACTTGATGACAACTTTTTATTAATTTGATAAAATGAAAATAAAATATGAAGTTTTTATTTTTGTAATTTCAACTTTTCTAGGTAAAACTTATCTTTCTCTTTATTGTGCAAAGACATCCAATTCAACGGAAACACCTTGGTACTTTTGTTTGAGCTTATGTTGTTTTAAAAATGACAGTTCATGTAACAATGGGGGCCTGAAAATATGGATAGGGTGGGTGGCTCATTCATTCATGTTTGAAAACTATTTTTATTTTTAAGAAAAAAGATATTTCCCTTTTGTTTTAATCTAAAATGTAGAGAATTTATATGTTTATTGACAAATTAGTTCTAGTATTATGATTAGCAATCAATCTCTAGCTTAAAAAAACCTACTTTTTCTTTTTTACTTTTTATATACAATATCACAATCAAGTCTATTTCTTCAAATTAAACAAAAATCACTAGGAATATTATAATTATTATTTTTTAAATATTATGGACCACTCTTCACCAATTAAAATATGGTGGTATGCAGAACTTATGAATGATTCAATGGCGTAATCACGGTGATAACGAGAGAAAAGCATTACATTAAATGACACATCTGATTTTCGTTTTGTAAAATACTTTTCTAATTACGACAGGTAAACTTATAAAAAAAAAACTAGAATAACTATTGTCTACATATGTTGATTTTTGTATCTTATAAATCCTTCCAAATATATTATGACGGATCCTGTGAGACCCTGAAAATTTACTCTGTAAATTACCCGTCACATCACCATTAATGCACCCCACAATCCATGCTTATCTCATTTTAAAACCCATTTCCAAATCTGATAAACTCTCTGACATACACTGAAACCACGCCCATCATTCTCTGAAAACGCACATGGCTTCACATGCACACCCGCCACGTGTTGCAGAAGAAGCTTCCAGTTCAGAATTTAGTGGGCACGTGTCAGCTTGGGGTACGTTCGCTCAAACGAACGTGAATTTCACAAAACTGGATTTCCTAGAATTCTCTCTCTTACCTGCACCACTCATCCTCTTCCTCAGAACTCAAATCCTTCATCTTCTCCAACCTCTCTCTAGAAACCTTAAAACTTCTCTCTACTGTTACTCATTCGTCTCTTCTCCGTTTAACATTCAGAACCGTAGGAACGTTCCTTACGTCGTGAACTTCATTTTGGTCCGAACAACTTCAGATTCTGTTGACGGTAAGATTTCCAACTCATAAGCTCGTTTCTGGAATTCCTTCGAACCCAGATTCAGTTACATGCAAGGGCTTAAGTTGATATCGTTTACGTTTCTTTGGTCAGACTTAGTTGAAGAGAATAAGAAAGATCTGGAGGGTAGAAAACCATAAGTTGGGCAAGTCCAAGTGATACTATTAGAACAAACACTGCTATCCAGGTAAGGGAAGCTTATATGTTTAATTTATACTGTATGTTGTATGATCTGAGATGTATGAATGAAAAAAATATAAGGTTTGAGTTGTATGGATGATCACTGTTATTGTGCATGTATGAACTGCATGATGTTTGAGCTGTATGGTTGACCACTGTTATGGAAATTTTACTAATATGATTTCTGGTTTTGATTTCTCTGCTATGAACGAACACTGCTGGTATGAGTTATATTTGATGTTGATTTTGATTTAAATGCATGTTGATTTGATCAAGTATGAATGGAGTATGGTTATGGTGTGGTTGGATTGATTAAAATGTTGAAATCTGTATGATGATGATGTTTGAAGTGATTTAAATCTGGAAATGAAAGTATAAAGTTCTAAATTGGAAATCTGGAAAATTCTGCTAAGGTCGAGAAATCTGAAATTTTCATGTTTCCCCACTGATAAATGACGTTCGTACCTGTACGGTCTTAAACCGTTCGGCTTTCAGTAAAATTACTTAGATTGGAATTCTTTCATTTGGAAAGAATTCTGCTCGAGAACGAGCGTCCCCAGTTGATGGTCTGAGCGTTCGTCTAGCTCAGCAATATTTAAATATTTAAAACTTTATAAACAAGTGACGTTCGGCCTTAAGTTGAGCGTTCGTCCTTAATGTCGTTCGACCTTATGTCGAACGTTCGTTCTACAGAGCGTTCGTCCTTATACTGAACGTTCGTCCAAACTGGCGCTCGGTCCTATACCGAAGCGTTCGTCCTAAATAGCGCTCGGTTTATATCCAGCGTTCGTTCTAATTCGTGCTCGGTCATTGACCTAGCGTTCGTCCAAAGCAGGGTTCGGTTTCTAACTGAACGCTCGTCCTTATTATTGAATTCTGAGCGAACGTAATTGATGTTCGTCCAAAGTAAATTTCTGAACGTTCTTTCATTTACAGTAAGAGTTGTTTTCTGTACTTTAAATACTCTGGTTATTTATCTAAGTTATTCTGTAAGATATTTATTCTCTTGATTCAACCTAAAGTCTTTGTACTCAAAATCTTCTAAATAATATTATGATCTTCTAAACTCAATCCCATTTAAATTAGTTAAGTATTCTTAACGTCTGTAATTGAACAAGGGTTCGTTTCTTTTGGTCAGAAACGTGAATTCAAAATGTACTGTAATAAGTTCGTTCTAAATTGAGTAAATGATGTATGTTGCTAATGCTACGAGAATGGAACACAGAATGGAAATATTATAACTATGAAAGGATATGATGGTTGAACACTATGTGATATGATTATATGATTATGAAATTGAACGAGCGTTCCAAGGAGGAACGTCTCAGATGTGTTAAAGATTGAATTTGGTAAAGTATGAACATGGATAAGTTAATGCTGGCTTGGTCCATCCTGATATTCCGTGATGCTCATCTTCACGTAGAAGGGGGTAGTCATGTGTGGGAATGGCAGGAGGTCATTCGTATCTCTCACTTAGCAGGGGCGAATGATTAACCTCAAGTGGAAGCTGATTAGGTATATCCCGGCTACTACACTACTTGGGTGCAAGGACGCCTGTAACTACATGGTTCATACAGTCCGGACGGTCTGTCATATATATATTTCTATGTTAAATTATATGATTAAGTTACTTGATGTATGTGTGAATTGAATTATGAACTGTATGTATGTTGTATTAATTAAACAATATAAGCTTACCCTTGCATTTCCATTGTGTTGTCCTGTCTATGTACGTTCGTCTTGTCAAATGCAATGATCATCCGTTGTGGATGTGAGCAGATGGTGATGCTTCCCTTGAAGTCATGCTGGAAGAAGAAAATTTGGAGGATGCAAATCTGGTGGAAGTGGAAGTGAAGACCGAGCCTTAGAGCGCTCGCTAGTTTAGTACTGTAAATATCCGTGTAGCTTATACGTTCGGCTAGTATTTTTGTAAAGCCGTTCGTCCTGTTTTAACTCTGTTTCTGTTTGAGCGTACGCTACTTCTGTATTTCCAGCCGTTCGGCTTTTGAGCTCTGCTCTTTTTATATTAAGACTGTTTACTGTTCACTGTTAATTGTAATTAATTCTGAATTATGGTATTACTATATTTTGGGATGTTACATTAGTGGTATCAGAGCAGTTTTGTTCTTTTAAGGAACACTGTAGGTTATGAGCATACTATGTTTGTGCTGTGTACTCAACATTCATTTGATGAGTGTATCAAACCGTCCAAAGTTAACTAACGATTATTTTCTCTGCTTATCAGAGGGAACAAATGGCACCAAGATCACCTCTTCAGCCTACCGAGAGTGATGCGTCTGGCCACATCAAACTACTGGAATCCGTAATCGAGGCGCTTCAACAGCAGAACGCTGCTTTGATACAGCAAAACACGGTCGCCTTGCAGAGTTTGGAGGCTGCGAGGGCACACTCTGAAGCTACTCAAAGACAGTTGATGGAGATCATAGAAATCACTAGGAATATTACAAATTCAAGGAGAACAAGGAGGACGCCTTACGCTCGTACTGGAGTACCATCTACTTCTAGTGGGTCTCAGGCGAAATCGTTAGTTGCTGCCAATCGGTCAGAACGGCAAAGGAACATAAAATGTTTTAAGTGTGGAGGACCACACTTCCGATCATCGTGTCCTCAACTGGTGGAATCAAAATATTGCCTTCAATGTGGGGAAAGTGGACATGTCAAGAACGAGTGCAGCATGGGAGGACGAGCAGGGTTGGGGTCACCAAATGTTGGAAGAGGTCAACCAGGAAGAGGTAGTCGAGCACAAGTGGGATGAGTATATGTCTTCACGAACGCTGAAGCAACGAACTCAGGTACGGTTATCACCTGTATTTCTTGCGATATGAACTGCCCTATGGCACACTGTTTTATTTATTGTGATAAGGAAGCGGTTCGGTCTGATAATGTAAATGTCAGCAATTGGATTAGTTTTAATATCCGACTGTGAGATAGATGCGTATTTAGTGAGAGTGTAAATTTCTAGAATTGGCTAACTTAGGAGAATTCTTCACGAGAATGGTGTACCAACGTTCGGTTTCTTTTAAATTAGACCGGTCAGTAGCAATAAGGTAACTGAACAGTAATAAATGATTGGATTGGTGGGTCTTCCTGAATCGGCTTCACGGCCATCTACTCAGCGGAAATTTGAGTCTCTTTCACAATTATGCTAGGTGTTAGATTAACATCAGTAACTTTTTACAAAGTAGCTTTTGTAGAGTGGATGAAACCCAAGGATCAATTAAGTGAGTGGAACGTTTAGTTATGTAGTACGCACGCTTTACTAGAATACAAGAAGGATGAATCAAAATGAAACATTTGAGAGCAGTGCTAGGAGTGTTAAGGATAAGAAGATTTGTGTGTAGAATTGTTCGAAGTATGAATTACTGTATAAACAATGTGCAAACACTAAGACGGGTGTAAGCAGTGATAAACCGAAATTTGGGTCTCGTTGAGAATTTCAGGAAGTAATATTATAAGTAAGGATACGAACGTTAGTAGAGAGTGAAACGAGCGATAGAACCGATCGGTAATACGTCTAAGATACTATTAGATTTACTAAGAGTAGATTGAACAAGAAATTTCGTTTTATAGTTATCAGTCTGAGAAGTTAATGATAAGGATTGATTTCACAGGACAGCCGGGAAGTGGTTGGATTGTTTAGAATACCATTTAGTAGCAATCCAGGTAGGAATTTTCATTTCATCTCTTGGATCTATGCAATCATCTAAGAGTAAGTTGGGTGACCAGTTTAGGATTCGTTCAACTTATTACTTCAGACGAACGACCAGACGGATAGGACAACCCAAAAACATGAAGACCTGAAATTATGCTCGTTTTGAATCGAATTGGGGTCAGAGGTGAAGTCTATTTTTCTCCAATAACCAAGAAAATCCATTCTCTGCCTAAATCTAAAATGTTTGATACTTCCTTTAAACTACTCGGGAATTCCTTATATTCCCTTCTTCAAACAGTAACTGTCATTTAGAATCAGCCTTATATTTTATTCATTGCGTTTCTTGTGATTAATCGTTCGGTTTTTCATCTGAAAAACGTTCTCCTTCTTCTAAGCGTTCGGTTATGGACGAACGTTCAGGTCTTTTGGCTGCTCGGTTTCGTTCGTTTTCTTTAGCACTCGTTATTTATGTCCTTTAATTGGATTAAGTATACAAATATATATAGTTCACCTTGTCTTGTTTTTCATTAATAATTCTATTCCACGATATTCATATTATTCTTTCGATGTTTCTCTTCTCTGTCTCGCTGTTTCTTCTGTTTCATTGTTTCACACTCGACTACAATAGAAACCAACTCCCATATTAATTATTTTTCCTCTTGAAAGACTTGTGACTTTTCTTAATAGTGATTTTTCTCGTTCGGTATTTAGGTTACCGATCGATCAACCTTTCAAAGCCATTATTTCATTATTCAAATGTTATCAACCGTTTACTTACTTCAGAGTTCTTCTGTAGCTCACTCTCTTTCCATAACCATTCAGCCTTACCCAAATTTTTCCGTTCGGTATAGTTGGAACCAGTCAGCCTTGAATATTCACTAAGGACGCGCGAGAGTAGGTAGAGCCGTTTGCCTTAAAAGCGGTTTCTCAAATTCATTAGTATTATCAAATCTTAAATAGAATCTGGCGAGTTGAGTATGAAGATATCATTGCCTCCTCAATTAGCGAGTCATCATCTAGCTTTCACGCATCACCACTCTGGAAGTATAATGGAGACTCGTCTAATGTGATAGAACTAGAAGATGTTCATATTTAGGGATACCGAATTGTGTAGATCCAACCAGTACGCATAGGAGATACCCCAACCAAGTGTTTCAAGAGAAAATCCATCAGATGGGTGAGAGTGGTATGGAGCGAGAAGGATGACAACATTACGAGAGAAGTTGAAGATTTACAAGCAAAGACAAAGTAACTCCGTATACCCTTTAGTATCCCTTAAATTTTCGAGGACGTAAGTGCCGCACACCACTTTGTTGGTTCCAGAAAGGAGAGAATGTGCTAACTGGACCTGAGCTCATCCAGCAAACGACTGACAAAGTGAAGCTGGTCCAGGAAAGATTGAAGACGTCCCTGAGCAGGCAAAAATCTTATGCGGATAGAAGAAGGAGGCCATTGGAGTTTGCTGCAGGAGATCACGTGTTCTTGAGACTCAACCCAATTACTGGAGTAGGCAGAGTCGTTCGTCCAAAGAAGCTGTCGCCAAAGTTCATAGGACCGTACCAGATTTTGAAGAAAATTGGACCAGTAGCTTATGAATTAGCATTGCCACCTCAACTATCAAATCTGCATCCAGTTTTCCATGTGTCTCAACTCAGGAAGTATATAGCCAACCCCTCTCATGTCTTAGAACTGGAAGACATTCACCTACAACCGGATCGAACGCTGGAGTTACAGCACGTTCGCACAAAGCTACACAAAGGGAAGGACGTTCGTTTAGTGAAGATAGTGTGGGACGCTAAGACTGGTGACTCAACTTGGGAAGTGGAGAGTGCAATGAGGGATTTGTACCCACATTTAATTATGTGTAAGTTCTAAATTTTCGAGGACGAAAATTTTTGTAGTTAGGGAGAATGTGAGACCCTGAAAATTTACTCTGTAAATTACCCGTCACATCACCATTAATGCACCCCACAATCCATGCTTATCTCATTTTAAAACCCATTTCCAAATCTGATAAACTCTCTGACATACACTGAAACCACGCCCATCATTCTCTGAAAACGCACATGGCTTCACATGCACACCCGCCACGTGTTGCAGAAGAAGCTTCCAGTTCAGAATTTAGTGGGCACGTGTCAGCTTGGGGTACGTTCGCTCAAACGAACGTGAATTTCACAAAACTGGATTTCCTAGAATTCTCTCTCTTACCTGCACCACTCATCCTCTTCCTCAGAACTCAAATCCTTCATCTTCTCCAACCTCTCTCTAGAAACCTTAAAACTTCTCTCTACTGTTACTCATTCGTCTCTTCTCCGTTTAACATTCAGAACCGTAGGAACGTTCCTTACGTCGTGAACTTCATTTTGGTCCGAACAACTTCAGATTCTGTTGACGGTAAGATTTCCAACTCATAAGCTCGTTTCTGGAATTCCTTCGAACCCAGATTCAGTTACATGCAAGGGCTTAAGTTGATATCGTTTACGTTTCTTTGGTCAGACTTAGTTGAAGAGAATAAGAAAGATCTGGAGGGTAGAAAACCATAAGTTGGGCAAGTCCAAGTGATACTATTAGAACAAACACTGCTATCCAGGTAAGGGAAGCTTATATGTTTAATTTATACTGTATGTTGTATGATCTGAGATGTATGAATGAAAAAAATATAAGGTTTGAGTTGTATGGATGATCACTGTTATTGTGCATGTATGAACTGCATGATGTTTGAGCTGTATGGTTGACCACTGTTATGGAAATTTTACTAATATGATTTCTGGTTTTGATTTCTCTGCTATGAACGAACACTGCTGGTATGAGTTATATTTGATGTTGATTTTGATTTAAATGCATGTTGATTTGATCAAGTATGAATGGAGTATGGTTATGGTGTGGTTGGATTGATTAAAATGTTGAAATCTGTATGATGATGATGTTTGAAGTGATTTAAATCTGGAAATGAAAGTATAAAGTTCTAAATTGGAAATCTGGAAAATTCTGCTAAGGTCGAGAAATCTGAAATTTTCATGTTTCCCCACTGATAAATGACGTTCGTACCTGTACGGTCTTAAACCGTTCGGCTTTCAGTAAAATTACTTAGATTGGAATTCTTTCATTTGGAAAGAATTCTGCTCGAGAACGAGCGTCCCCAGTTGATGGTCTGAGCGTTCGTCTAGCTCAGCAATATTTAAATATTTAAAACTTTATAAACAAGTGACGTTCGGCCTTAAGTTGAGCGTTCGTCCTTAATGTCGTTCGACCTTATGTCGAACGTTCGTTCTACAGAGCGTTCGTCCTTATACTGAACGTTCGTCCAAACTGGCGCTCGGTCCTATACCGAAGCGTTCGTCCTAAATAGCGCTCGGTTTATATCCAGCGTTCGTTCTAATTCGTGCTCGGTCATTGACCTAGCGTTCGTCCAAAGCAGGGTTCGGTTTCTAACTGAACGCTCGTCCTTATTATTGAATTCTGAGCGAACGTAATTGATGTTCGTCCAAAGTAAATTTCTGAACGTTCTTTCATTTACAGTAAGAGTTGTTTTCTGTACTTTAAATACTCTGGTTATTTATCTAAGTTATTCTGTAAGATATTTATTCTCTTGATTCAACCTAAAGTCTTTGTACTCAAAATCTTCTAAATAATATTATGATCTTCTAAACTCAATCCCATTTAAATTAGTTAAGTATTCTTAACGTCTGTAATTGAACAAGGGTTCGTTTCTTTTGGTCAGAAACGTGAATTCAAAATGTACTGTAATAAGTTCGTTCTAAATTGAGTAAATGATGTATGTTGCTAATGCTACGAGAATGGAACACAGAATGGAAATATTATAACTATGAAAGGATATGATGGTTGAACACTATGTGATATGATTATATGATTATGAAATTGAACGAGCGTTCCAAGGAGGAACGTCTCAGATGTGTTAAAGATTGAATTTGGTAAAGTATGAACATGGATAAGTTAATGCTGGCTTGGTCCATCCTGATATTCCGTGATGCTCATCTTCACGTAGAAGGGGGTAGTCATGTGTGGGAATGGCAGGAGGTCATTCGTATCTCTCACTTAGCAGGGGCGAATGATTAACCTCAAGTGGAAGCTGATTAGGTATATCCCGGCTACTACACTACTTGGGTGCAAGGACGCCTGTAACTACATGGTTCATACAGTCCGGACGGTCTGTCATATATATATTTCTATGTTAAATTATATGATTAAGTTACTTGATGTATGTGTGAATTGAATTATGAACTGTATGTATGTTGTATTAATTAAACAATATAAGCTTACCCTTGCATTTCCATTGTGTTGTCCTGTCTATGTACGTTCGTCTTGTCAAATGCAATGATCATCCGTTGTGGATGTGAGCAGATGGTGATGCTTCCCTTGAAGTCATGCTGGAAGAAGAAAATTTGGAGGATGCAAATCTGGTGGAAGTGGAAGTGAAGACCGAGCCTTAGAGCGCTCGCTAGTTTAGTACTGTAAATATCCGTGTAGCTTATACGTTCGGCTAGTATTTTTGTAAAGCCGTTCGTCCTGTTTTAACTCTGTTTCTGTTTGAGCGTACGCTACTTCTGTATTTCCAGCCGTTCGGCTTTTGAGCTCTGCTCTTTTTATATTAAGACTGTTTACTGTTCACTGTTAATTGTAATTAATTCTGAATTATGGTATTACTATATTTTGGGATGTTACAGATCCGAATTTAAAAATTTAGAGTTTTTAAGAAAGATGGAATTTAAATAAACCATACAGGAATGACAATACAAAATTTATATACGATTCTTGGTTTATTTTAAAGTAAAACCAATAATTTTCATGAAACTAGTTTTATCATATATTTAAATATATGATAACTTGTATTAATATCTCAAATTTCCATTTTAGGATAAATATTTGTCCTCTCATGTAATATAAGTAATAAAATGTTGTAAATTAATATAAGATGAAGTGATATTGGTTGCAACATAACCAAGATTGAAGGTAACATTTATTAATTCTCTGTCCCATATTAATTACCTTTGTCCTATTATATAATTTATCATTTTCTTTTTATTTATTTTCTTTTTACCCATACATCTAAAAAATGAAATGCATGTGGTTTTGTTGAGCTGGTACTCAGTACAGAGAAAAATCAATAATATTGAATTCCATCTCAGCTAAGAAAGCTGCTGCTACTTGTTGCCTCTCTCTACCCTATCACCACCCATCATCTCGTACCTTCACTCCACTCCAGCAGTTGAAAAGGGCCAAACTCTCTCTCTCTCTCTCTCTCTCTCTCTCTCAACTCATTGATTACAGCCACCGCTTTTCTCTGTCTTCTTACTTGCTTTGGTTCTTCTCTTCTATACCTAAAGCCTACCTTCATACACATGTCCATTTGTAGCATGTTTCGTCTTGGGCATCCCAAAGTTCAAATTTTTCTCACATACTCCTTCCATTCAAACCTCTACACCCTTTTGGGTCATTTCTAGAAGATCTATCTCCCAACCTTGTTGGGTGAACAGAAAGAAGAAAAAAAAATGGGAAGCAAGTGGAGAAAATTGAAGCTGGCTCTTGGTTTGGATTCCTGTGTTCACATTCCTAGAACCTTTGATGATAACTACGCCACAGGCAGGTTTTCCGGCAGCGTCTCACCCAGCGTCGTGTCGCCGGCCGGCGACACCTCCGGCTATCGCCCATCGACTCCCACGCCGTCCTCCTCTGGTCTACGGTTACCCAAATCCGGACCCAAATCTCCCAAGGTTAGAAGAATTTAGCATTACCCTTTGAACCTTTTTGGATAAAGTTATGTTTTTTATCCTCTATTTTTTCTTGTTTAATTTCTAAAGTTGCCCTTTTTACTTCACCTGCACCCGTGAATCACCCTGGCCGGTTCTGGTTTTCACTGTGTCTGTTGAACCGCATTCGTTACATTTCTTATCTTTATCGTTTTTGTTTTGTTTTCTGCGTTAAGTTGGCATATTAGATGTTATAATTCATGCTATCCATTAAGATATGACTTGATGGACATCAACTTCAGCTTTAATCGCACTTTAGCATTCTTAATTAGGGTATGGTGGAGTGTGACGCATTCTGACTATTGCTGAAGCGTTTTATTCTTTGTTGTGTTATTTTCAACTCCATTATGGGTGGGGAATGGCATAAAGTGGAATACTATGCCTACCCTTTTATGGACCAGTTGCTTGGCTCAACAAAACATGCTTTGCATTTTACACCCTTCTTCTTTCGTCCATTTCTCAAATTTACTCTGCACTGTTCAATTTTGTGGGCACATCTCTCTCTCTCTCTCTCTCTCTCTCTCTCTCTCCCCACTTGAGACCCCATAACCGTTGATAGGAAATTTCCCAGATACAAACAAAATAAAAAAGTTACAGGATAATCAATCTACTGAATGAAAATCAATATAAACTAAGAAATTAACATTAATAAAAAATTTAGTTGTTTTTCCTGTCAGGTAAGACTTTATACTATTAATCAACAAGAAATTATCATTAGTGTAATTTCTAAGATAAACAGGGGAAGATTTAGTAGTTTATAATTGGATGACAGTGCATAGAGTATTTAATAATAATAATAATATATAATAATGATACAGATTAATAAAGATAAAGATGGTAGACCAGTGAATAAATCATGTTTGGTTTCGCTTTCTTTCGATGACATTTACAATTTTTTAGTTGTGAATTTGTCTTAGAGTGGCTTTTTTAAAAGGGGGTTGCTGATTGTTGTTATTTGTTTTTCCTTGGTGACCTCAAAGTCTTTGACCAGGGAACGTTGACCTAGTGTTACCTTTGTACTGTATTAAGATGTGGATTCGGCTGAGAATCTAGGCCTCTGTGGTAAAAAGATGGGTTGCATTCAATTTCATCTTTTTATGCAATGGTCTTACTAGTGGACCTGCATCGGGACAGAAGAGTGCAGTGTGATACACTATATTGTAACAGTGACCTTTGCAAATGTTACACTTATCAATGATTACTTTATTTTAGGCACTGTTCAGATTCGCCTATTCAATCCATTTAGTGCTTTTTCTTTCAATTTTTAAAAACTTGCTAATTCAGATATTAGTATGGATTGTTGGATCTATGTCCCCATACATACGTTAAGATATATCTATGTGGCAACGTTTTTCATTGTTAGAAAATTTTAATCATAGTAGTAATTTATTTTAGTGAAAAACCTTCATCTATACATACAGACAGTGGGATTTGAGCCTGGGAATTATTGTTTCCACCGACTATTTGCGTCAGTTTCTCTGAGAGCTTTTTCACTTGTAAGTGCATCAATATGGCTATATTTTCCTAATATTTTTATCCACTGTGTGCAGGGTACTTGTGCAATATGCCTTTACACAATGAAACCAGGGCAGGGCCATGCCATTTTCACTGCAGAATGTTCTCACTCTTTCCACTTTCACTGCATCACTTCTAATGTGAAACATGGGAACCAGATTTGCCCTGTCTGCCGAGCAAAATGGAAAGAAGTTCCTTTTCAGAGTCCTACTTCTAATATGCCCCATGACTTGCCTCGAATTAACCTTGTTGCTGGTCGAGATGAAGGCTGGCCAACTGCCGTACGGAGGCTTCCTTCTCCTCAAGGTGATGCTGCTCGGCCGATTTCGTCACTTTATCATGTTAATGAACCTGCTATTTTTGATGATGATGAAGCCCTGGATCAACAAACTTCAATTACCCATCATAAAGATGAAACTGACCATGATAAGATAAATACAGTGGAGATCAAAACATTTCCTGAGGTTTCAGCTGTTCCAAAATCGGCCTCTCATGATGCCTTTGCTGTATTAATCCATCTCAAAGCTCCTCATTCAGGGAGAAAACCACATATTGGACAAAATATTGAACCGTCACCTCCGGTTGAGAATACTCGAGCCTCAGTTGATCTTGTTACAGTTCTTGATGTGAGTGGTAGCATGGCAGGTACTAAACTAGCGTTGCTAAAACGTGCTATGGGTTTTGTCATTCAAAATCTCGGTCCATCAGACCGGCTGTCTGTCATTGCCTTCTCCTCCACAGCACGTCGCATCTTCCCGCTCCGGTTGATGACTGAGACTGGACGACAGCAGGCATTGCAGGCTGTTAATTCCTTGGTTTCAAATGGGGGGACAAACATTGCCGAAGGCCTGAGAAAAGGTGCCAAGGTGTTTGCTGATCGCAAATGGAAGAACTCCGTTAGCAGCATCATATTACTCTCTGATGGGCAAGATACATATACAGTCAATAGCAGGCCTAATACTGGAACAGATTACCAGTCACTTGTTCCAAACTCCATTCATCGAAATAATGGTGTTGGCATGCAGATTCCAGTGCATGCATTTGGGTTTGGCTCTGATCATGATGCCACTTCAATGCATGCAATCTCAGAGATATCTGGGGGTACATTTTCTTTTATCGAAGCTGAGGATGTGATCCAGGATGCATTTGCACAGTGTATCGGAGGACTCTTGAGTGTGGTGGTACAAGAATTACAAGTGGAAGTGGGGTGTGTTCATCCTCATTTACAACTTAGTTCTGTCAAAGCAGGAAGCTACCAAACAAGCTTGATGGCGAATGCAAGACTGGCTACTATCAGTGTGGGAGATTTGTATGCCGAAGAGGAAAGAGACTTTTTGGTGACAGTTAATGTTCCAGTTGATGAGTCAACTGATGAGATGCCTCTGTTGATTGTGAGAGGTCTTTACCGAGATCCCATAACAAAAGAAATGGTGGCTTTGGAAGAAAACAGTGAAGTTAAAATTCAGAGACCTGTCATCGCTGGAGAACTAGTTGTGTCAATAGAGGTAGACAGACAGCGAAACAGGCTTCAAGCTGCTGAGGCCATGGCTGAGGCTAGAGTTGCAGCTGAACGTGGTGATTTGTCTAGTGCAGTTTCAGTCCTGGATAACTGTCACAAGGCATTGTCTGAAACCATTTCTGCTCAAGCTGCAGATAGATTATGTGTTGCTCTTTCTGCAGAGTTGAAGGAGATGCAGGAGAGGATGGCTAATCAACGTGTTTATGAGCAGTCTGGAAGGGCCTATGTTCTGTCAGGATTGAGTTCACATTCATGGCAGAGGGCAACCGCACGTGGTGATTCCACAGACAGCTCTAGCCTTGTGCAAGCATACCAAACTCCTTCAATGGTTGACATGGTGACGCGCTCCCAGACCATGGTTTTTGGAGCGCCGCAAAATAAACGAGTTCTCAGGCCTGCGAAATCATTTCCTGATAGACAGAGAAGACAATAGGAATGAAAAACTATGTTTGGGAAATACTATTTGGCCTATACTTATACTTTCTGAGGAAACCTTCATGTTTCTTCATATCTTAAGCTACCCTTTTGTTTTTGGTTTTGTGAAGGTGGGGTATAATGGAAAGGAAGGAGTTTTAGGTGGATAAAATTCCTGATTTTGCCAATATGAAAAATTGTAAATGCATAGGCTGGAAAAGGGGCTCTGCAGAGAATGAATGGCGAAAAAGGATGCACAGGTTGAATATTTCAGTGTGATTCCGAGTGATGTACATAACCTATTGTTTTTCAGTTGAATTGTGCGGGTGAATTTCATCACTGGATTATATACATATGGTATAATATATGTGCTTCTGATTCTTTTCATCAGTGGTTGATCTTTATTATGCTTTTCCTTAATTTTATGTCCTTTTAGTTTGCATGCTTTCATTTTATATTATTATAGTTCTTTTCAAATCCAAATTTCTGGATTCTAATTGACCAATATTCTGGCAACAATGAAGGAGAACTTGCATTCTTCTCTAAAACGCCTTTGTTCAAGATGAAATATGTAGGATTCTGAACATATTCTAATATAAGCTACACATGATGGTGATATGAGAGAGGATGACATTTCAAAATCTATTGGTGCCACTTTTAGAATCTAATCTTTCAAAGCATATATTGTTCTTTAAAAAAGCAAAAATTCTAACTTTTATATAAAACATCTATAATATATCTTTGGACAAATGAAAGAATTCCTCGTGTTTTATACCCACCACTTGTTTCCTTACTAGAACATCTCGAATTTCATTCTCTAATGTCTCCATTCAAGCCTAACTCATGAGTTCATTCTCACTTGTTTTCAATGTTCAATCTAAACTTACATCAATTTATTAAGTTTCATGTTCAATCACGTTCCTTTTCTTAAAAAGACACCACTCAAACCTTATTTTTTTTCTTCCAAAATTCAAATCCTATATTATATTCCCACTCTCTCCCACGTTCGATAGGTTTTCTGTTTTGACCTGCTTTTTATATGACATGGGCCAAAAAAGTAAAACTCAACCTACTCGTTTTCGGATCTTTCATTGCAAACCTAAACATATAATGATAATGGAGACGTATGGACACTACATGATTGGATATACCTCGTAATGTGAGTCACGAGTCACGTGACTCTCATACCAATCTATGTAATAAATTTTCTTTGATGCAGATAATTAATCTGTTTAATCGAAGATTAGAACAGAAATCAAGTGAGATTAATATGATATGGAAAGTTAAAATACTGGTTCTATGTCCTTACGTATAAAAAATTTCATTTAACTATTACAGCGAATTTATTGCATGTGTATGACAAAAACTTGGTAGGACCACGTGTTTGATAAAGAAAGCAATGGTTGCCACCTATGCACTTGCTTCTCTCTAGCTATGGAGCTACCTTCTCTGTGACTTCATTATAAGCCCTTCGACACTCTCAAAGTCCTTCCTATTCTTCACCAAAACTTGCACTCAAATTCTCATTTCCCCAACATTTCATGTTTCACAGTTAGCAGATCTAAGGCTTTGAGGTATGTACTGTGGTGAGTCCTAGTTTTTTTTTTTTTCAAAAAATATAGGTGGTGTTATTATTCTCGTACGTAGTTGTACCTAAAGACGGTGGCATTGTGGTTTGGTTTGGCACATCAACCCCACCAAATTAAGGGAAAAAGTTAAGAGGGTATGTTTATTAGTGTAGGAAATGATTGATTAAGGATGCTTGACAGCATAACTTGGTGGCATTTTTGGATTAACATGCTTTCCAATAACGATCTCAGAGTCACCACCGCTGATTAAGATTGTTCTTGAGGAATGCAATGCTCATTTTTCTGATTGATTTCTGTGCTGACATCTCTCTCCTTCACGATTGACACTGACCCCACAAACGACAAAGCAACATGTCACTTGGGGCCCACACTTTAGATCAAAACAACTCAGCGTTGAATTTCTTCTTTACGGGATTAAGTACATTTTAACCATATGTAGATGGCTCCATGTCTTTCAAGCTAAGTTATGTTATATGATATGTATAGAAACAGTCATGAACCAGTGGACAAACAGTATAATTATTACAATTAAACCTATTCAATTCTCATCTGGGTTCTCTCACATTTTCACTGGTAACTGTTAAATTACTAATTAACATTTATTGATTAAAAGGTTGCGGTTTTGGTTTACATATACAAGTAGTAGAAACTGAGTTTAAAAATATCTTGTTGTAGCCGTTATTAATGTGTGATCTGTATTCTGTCACATTTTCAATGGCATCTTAATCACACATTTATTGATTAAAATTTATTAAGAGAGAGACTTGCAAAGTTTTGTGGTTTTTAATAAATTTAACTGAGTTCAAAGAAGTCTTCTACTACTACCACAGAATATTATTAACGGTTCTCTTGTAACATGAAGTTATGGTATGCTTTATTTATCTAAATCCATTAAACTGTGTATACCGTCAGTGTTTTTTCATTGTCTCACGCCTTTTCATTCAAGAAATGACAAAGCAGTACTTTATCTTTTTGGTCGTTAGCTACACCCTATTGTTCTATTCTTTTGAAGTAAGTAAAATTTGGTGCTCCAAAGTTGAAACTAACTTATTCCACTTCGTTTTTCATGTTTGTGATAAAAGGATATACTCGACCCTAAATTTTTATTTATTTTTAAATAAAGTACAGATTCTGTTACGACTACAAGACAATTCTGTAAATTCAGTGGGTCAGATAGTTCATACGAAGGAAGTATTGATCAGGGAATGGGTGAAAAACCAGCTGAGCTATGAGGTGGTTTTATTTTGGATAGATGCAAGTAAATTTGGAAGGGAGGTTGAAGTGTTGTTTTCAGTTAGCAAAGGGTTATTTTCAAAGAGGTGGAGGATTAGATGGTTCCCTTTTTAAGTTTCAATTGAATAAATTCATATCTAGATGTTTATGTTGTTTTTGTAGAATAGACTCATTTGGATAGGTCTCTATCCTCCATATCTGATTACCATTTGTGTGATTGATTTTCTTCCGATTGCCCTTTATTGTTCTCCAATAATGAAACTTGGAGGTTGGTGACTGGTGTTCTCATTACTCTATTTTACTTCTGTTTTTTCCTTGTTTCAGTTTAGTGGAATAGTTTAGTTTCTTTCCAGAACAGAGAAAATGTGCATAATTTGAGGGGAAATTACAAAACCTTGCAAACCCTCCTAGCTATTAATTAATCTTAGTCTTTGCTTTCTCAGATGCTCATTGTAGCTTTCTTTCTCTTATGTTTTCTTTTGTTGCTTTGACTTTCTTTGCACCAAAACCCTCTTCTCCTATCTCCAAAACTCAAAAGCTTTGCAGAATTGTGGGTGAAAACCGTGACGGTTTCTTGTGTTGTGGTACATTCCATTTGTAGACTTTCGAGGCTGTTCTTAAGCCCTGCTTCTACCAGTTCACTACCTGTACTGATTTCTTTTTTTGTGGTTTAAGATGTAACAATTCTGTCGGTCGACCTGTCTTCCAGCTAATTAACATTATTGCAACCTTTTTTGTTGACTTCCTAACTCTGCATACAACGTTTTTAAGTCAATAACCTCCCCGCGGCCATAGTTTCAGTATATGGTACTGAGGGAGAATAACCTTGACTCTGATGTTTTGTTGGCAAACCCAGCATTTGTTCCTTCCTACCCTTTTTACCTTCATTGCATACATTGCTGTGAAATTAGGTCAGGAAACGAGATTGTATATCCCCTTATTGAGAATGAAATGATTGACATCCATTTCCTTGCTGTAGCACAGGGTAGAAACTGAAAAATGGGTGTGCTGTTGGCTTTCTTGATTTATTTGTGTGAAGCTTGAAATTTTTGGATTAGTTTAACAGGTGGATCACTTTTCCATTTTGCTTCTACAGATGCAGATTGGACTCAGAATATTAGAAGACTAAGCCTGTTCTTAATACTGGTTTAACATTTGATGCTATTTTCTTTCTCTTTTTCAACTGTGATCATTAAAATGGCAGAGTTATTTCAATACAGAGAATAAGTCATAATTAAGTTTTGTTAGTTGCTTCAGTTCATGTTCGCTCAAGCATTTTGTAGGCATCTAAAGTAATTTGTTTCCTTTCTTTTACTTGCAGTGTATGGGTTCGAATAAATGAAGCCACAGCTCAAAATTGCTCTTGCTCTAGTTATTAGCTTGCTTTGGATTCAGAGCTCATTTTGTGGTTAGTATAGCAATTTAGAAAATGCTATGTAATTGGCTCTCCAATTGTTTTAGTAGCTTAGCTCAGAAATTTAGGTGATTTACTGCTTCAATAAAAAACGAATCCTATGGACACTTCAGGGAGTATTTACATTCAGTTTGCTCTGTATTTTAGCACTAGTTATTTCACAAATTACGAAAAAATATTAATTTGTCTTTTTGATTTTGTGAGTAGTATAGCATAGCTTACCTTGAATACTGATATTTAGGTGCTTTCTGCATAAATAAAGAAAAAAGGAAAATAGTTGTATTTGATAAACGGGGACATTACATGGACTTATTCCTGCAACGTGAGATAATTGATAATTCATAATTAGTTTCACTTTCATCATGTTTTACATATTTTACATGTTTCATCTTAGTGATAAATAAAATCCAAATGAGCCAAATTTTTTTTTTTTGCCTTCTATTGTTCTTTACAGATGAAGCTTCTGATAACCTAAATAAGTGGAGATGTAGATGTTCTTTTGAAGGGAATCGGAGCTTCTCTCTGGCTAATTGTTCTAAGTCATGTGATTGCCACTCAGGTATGCGGTTAATATTTTAGTGGAATGAAGACCGATAACCTCCTGCTGTATGTTTTTAGGAACCTACAAGCAAGAGAGCTGAGAAAATAAAGAAAGAAGATCTGCAAACTTTGATTACATTTTAATAAAGAAAATCAATAATTCTATTTCACAACAGAGCTGGTGCTCAGTTTTCCAATACAATCAAAATTCAGAACGAATCTTTTTGTACTCCCTTCTAAGCTAACCACCTAACCAATTCTTTAAGGAACTTCTCTTAGCCAACTCTAGCTAATTCTAAAACTGCTCCGATTACCTTGCTTTGTTTTCCTTTATTACTATGTCCCATCAGTTTTTACTCTTCTTTTCACCTATTATATTCTTACCCTTGATTATTTAGCTTGATCTTTGATTTTGGGTATGATTACTAGATGCATTTTTGAAAACAATTCCTGGTATAGTGAATTAACCTAGATTTATACAAGGTGCTTTTGTAATATATTTCAAATTATATTTGTTGATAGAAGAACACCCTGTAGAGTGGCAAAAACTCATTGGATATTATTAGGTGTAGGTTAACTTTGATCCTCCAAATGTTTCATTGTAGAGTTCATATTAAATGTTCACACTAGCATAAAGAAATTTTGGAGCTAAAATGCTAAAGTAGCTAATTGTGGTTGATAATCAATATACATGGTAGGAATGCAATGTATTTCTCCATTTCGGTTGAAATGGGGATACCATGATCACAGCTTCAGTATTATATGGTGACTGCTTTGCCTTCCATGTAGATGCTGAAGAAAGTGCATCCGTATGGAAATGCATATGCGATTCAAATGGGTTTCCCCAAGTGGCAGCAGATGGTCATAGCCCTAATTGTTTTAAAGCTTGCAACTGCACCTGGGGTATTTTCCCTCTATCTCTTCCTCTAGTCCTGAATTTCCATCTCTTAAATTTTACTTGCTCTTTTGTGGGGACATTTAATACAATTTTTCTATAACATATAGCTTTTTACTTGAAGATTGGATTTGTTTCTCAACTTTTTACCTATTTTCATCATATTCTTATCCAATTGATACTGGAAAAAGATTATACCATTTCACACAAAATTGTTGATTTATTCCTATATCAAACAACTCAAGCTGAATATAGGATTTCTTATAGCAGATCACTTCTTACTTGAAGATGTTTTTGTTTCTCAAATTTTTGCTTCTTTTCATCGCATTTTTGTGTTAATGATATTGGAAATTTTTTACTGAATGTATGACTTTTTATGTATTCTTCAGGAACTGTCAGCAATCGGGGAGGTTCAAAGAAACGTGTTTCGATCAAGATTGTTGTAGTTATCCTATTAATATGTGTTATATGCACAACCATGGCGTTTCTTGTCTCACTCTTATGCCATGTATACAGAAGGGACAGATGTACTATTCAATCACCCATATTCTCAACATATAAGGAAACAAGTAGTGGTAGTACCACCAACTTAATTAGTCATAGGTCAGGGGCTTCCTCGGTGCCAGAAACAAAATTTGCTATAAATTCTCCAATTTGTCATATTACAGGTGAGTTGGTTTTGATTTCATGCTTCAATTTGTATCCCTTTTCAAATTTTATGAATGTAGATGCAATTCCGGGGCTTTTCTGTTAATTTGCTATTGTTCATTGGTTCTCAATTAGCCTTTTTCTTTTGTGTAGGATGTTTTCAGAAAGCCTCTTTCTTATTTGGGAGCCCAAAAGAAACTTACCATGGAAATATTTTTCCATTTTCCTTAGCTGAACTGGAAAATGCCACTGAAAACTTTTCATCTTCCAACCTGATTGGACTAGGCGGAAGCAGTTATGTATACCATGGTCGGCTGAAAGATGGTAGCAATGTGGCGGTTAAACGACTAAAAGATCAAGGAGGGCCAGAAGCAGACTCTGCATTTTTCAAGGAGGTTGTTCCTAATGTTGCAATATCAGTATTCTTTGGCTTTCCATTTGAAGTTATAATAATGTCCCATTTGAAGTTATTGCTGCACAGCATTTACATTAATTATTGATTAATCGTTTTTGTTTGCGCAGATTGAACTATTATCTAGACTTCATCATTGTCATTTGGTGCCTTTGCTTGGATACTGTTCAGAGTTAAAAGGAAAACATGTTCAGAGGTTACTTGTATTTGACTACATGGCTAATGGAAATTTGAGGGACTGTTTAGATGGCATTTCTGGAAAACATATAGATTGGGCTACTCGTGTGATGATTGCGTTAGGAGCTGCAAAGGGCTTGGAGTATCTCCATGAAGCAGCAGCTCCAAGAATTCTTCATAGAGATGTCAAATCAACTAACATTCTTCTGGATGAAAATTGGCAAGCAAAAGTATGAATCTTGTGTGTTCTGGATTTACGGTAGTAGTAAATTGGGAATTAGATGAAATATTTTACCTGGATTTGCACATGAATACGAGTTTGGCTTATGATACAGAGCCAGTAAGATACTGAAAGCAAATACAAAATGGTGGTTTTGGACTAGAATCCTGTAACACCTTTCTGGCCGCTAAATTTTTTTTATGAATCTACTATGTTTAGGAAGTAGAGTTACTGATTCATAGCTGGTAGCGGTCGGTTAAATAAAAAAGGTATAAACCATAATCTTTTCAAACATTCAACTTGCAGATAACTGATCTTGGCATGGCTAAAAACCTGAGATCTGATGACCTCCCTAGCTGCTCAAATTCTCCAGCAAGAATGCAGGGTACATTTGGCTATTTTGCACCTGAGTATGCCATTGTTGGTAGAGCTTCTCTTGAGTCAGATGTCTTTAGTTTTGGTGTGGTTCTTCTTGAGCTTATCAGTGGTCGGCAGCCCATCCATAAATCAACTGGCAAAGAAGAAAGCCTTGTTATATGGGTATTTTAAATTATCCTCATGACTAATAACCACAACCTTGATTTTACATTTGTTCATATTAGGAAGATCTTCAATGTGCTAACCCGATGCTCATACTAGGACATCATTTTCATGAGGATCTTTGACTTACAATAGCTTAAACTTCTTTTGTTTTTTCCATTTCAATCATTGATTCATCATGTCTTCTGCATCCCCATAATATATTTCATTTTCCATTTACAATCTGAACTAGGATGGTTGTGTTCTTGATATTGCATAGCTTAGTGAATTCAACTACAAAAGACTATGGACAGTCGGGCATTAATTTGTTTCTTAACTTCTGTTTTAGGCTACTCCTCGCTTACAGGATAGTAGGCGAGTAATAATGGAACTGGTTGATCCACAATTAAAAGGAAATTTTCCAGAAGAAGAGGTGCAGGTGATGGCATACTTAGCAAAGGAGTGTTTGCTGCTAGATCCTGACACTCGACCAACCATGAGTGAGGTTGTTCAGATTCTTTTAAGTATTTCCCCAGGAAAATCTAGGAGGAGAAGAAACATTACAGGCAGCCTCTTTCAGGTTAATCCTGTTTTAATTTCTAATTGTAATCTTTCTAGTTTCAGGTTTCTTATTTTTCAAAGTTTTGATGTATATTTTGGTTATCTGGTTTTTACATTTGCTGGTATCATAGATCATTCTGAAGTGGCATGTAAAATGAAAAATAAACCATATCCTGATATTTTCTTTCTTGATGGACTTGTAAAGGAACCGCAGGATGAAGAAAAGCAAAGGCAAGCCACACCCAGTAAATTTCCAACGCATAGTTCACTGCCAATATATCTTGATCATAATCATTCGGTTAAGAACAAAAGTAAAGAAGCAGATCCAGTTTCAGCTGAGTATATGGAGAGTTTGATCATCTTGGCTTCAAAATCTGATGGCTCTTGTGTATCAGAAGAGGAAATGGTAGACCTAACTGAGCCTAGGTTTGAGTCCTTTTGCATCACCTCTGGCAAAGCCCCTTGAAAACATAGCAGCTGGCAGAATTCTGAGGAGTTTATGTTGTGTTTCTTGTGCATGGCTGAATGATATACCATAAGCGATTCTGCAATTAATCTGTTGTGGAGATTATCATGGTCTACACATTTTTTTCACTTTGTTTTGAAAGGAAGAGCACATAGGTGGTGTTAGATAAGCTCTGATCATATTCGTTTGTTTCTTGTACAGAAAAACATATAGGATGATACAAATTTCTGGTTTTCTTTATGTGGAAAAGAACTAAAGAAGAACCGGATGACATACACATTAAATTAAAGGTTTTGATCATAGAAATATTTATGCTACAATTATATTTTGGTATATTTTTTAAATTATTTAACAGTATATATATATATATGATGATAAAACATGAAACATATGGGCCCATGATAACATGAAATGTTTTTATGATGATTTGATAATAAATGATTCCAGTCTGAAATATATGAAATGGAAAAGTAAATAAAATAATGAAAAAGATGCACAAGTTATTGAAGTAAAAGATGACTCCATAATTTTCCCATAAATTTCTAGCATTGAATTATTACTTATCTCATAACAACCAATATAATTTATAAAAATTGTCCTTATCACACGATACTTTATTTTTTAATTTTTGAGTTATGCAATTTAAAAATTAAAAAATGACTTCTGAATTTCACAAGCTTCAAAATTATATAATCCGAAAGTTAAAAATACCTGAATCGCGCGACCCAAAAATCAAATAACTTTTAAATTATATAATCATTCTTTAAAATGTAGACAAGAAAAAGTGATTTTAATGTATAATCTAAATAAAATTGGATTATATATTAGTGTAAATAAATTTACCTTTTTTTTTCAAGACAAATTTAAATAATTTTTACCACGAATACAAGTTTTAAAAATTTAATCTTTAAAAATAGCTTCCATTTTAGTTATAAATAAATAGAAAATTAAAAATATACATAATCAAATTTCAGATAACTCTTAGGGTGTGTTTACTTGGAGGTAATTGAGGGAGAGTGATTGGGGGAGAGTGATTAAGTGTAATTGAGAGTAAATTTGAGAGTAAAGTTTGTGAGAATTAGTGTAGGATTTGATTGATGTGACAGTTTTAAAAAAAACATTTAATTGGTAGAAATTGAAGATTACCAAAATACCCCTAGATATTAAAGTAATATAAAATGATAATTGTTAATGTTATATTTAATTGTAAAAATATTTATAAGGAGAAAAAAAATAAAAATTAATTTTTAAAATATAAAAAAATGGTAATTTAGTAAATTGAAATAATAATAATAATAATAATAATTGTAATAACTATTATTATTAATATTATTATTATAAAAAGAAAAAAATTATTATTATGATTATTATTAATTATTATTATTACTATTATTAATTATTATCATTATTATTAATTATTATCATTAATATTATTATTATTATTAGTTATTATTATCATTATTATTAATTATTATTAATCATTATCATTAATATTATTAGTTATTATTATTATTAATTATTATTATTATTTGTTGACTGTCTTCGTAAACTGGTTCAAAGCTGGAGGAACCTTCAACCTCTGCTTCAGAATCTTTTTCTTCGAATCTGAACAGTCTTGGGCCACTTGACGAACCGAGTCAAGTCTCTCTTCGGCGACAACGCTCCTTCGATTCCGAACTGCTTCGGACGCTTCTCGAAAAGCGGGTTAGTAACTTCATCCAAGTCCACCTTCAGACGCAGCAAAGGAAGCACCTGCAACTCATGCCAGGGTAGAAGCTCATGCGCAGCTGCAGTTCATGCGAGAGTACAAGGTCGTACGCAGTTGCAGCGAAGAGGAAGAAGTAACCGGAGAAGAAGAAGAAGAAATGATGATGACCATAACCTGATACAACATGGGTGAAGAACAACGCGTATCCGAATACAAGCTTTTGTGAACAAGAAGAATCGTATCCGGATACAAGTATGTGGGTAACCAGATACAAGTTGCTGGGCTTTTTCATGGCTTCTCCGTAACCGGATACACCTTCCTTCGTAACCGGATACGATTTTCTTTTTCGTCTTCTTCGTCACCGACAACGGAGCTTGCAACCGACCACCTCTTTTCTTCATCTTCCAACAAAGCTTCTTCATCTACAGCCTGCAAATATTACAGCAACAACCCATATAGAAACAACAAAATGCTCCTATGAATACACGGTGAAAGCTGGTGCAAGTGGGTGAGGGCAACAGAGAAAGATTTAAAATGAAGAGGGCATTTTAGACAATGCCTGATTGATCTCTCTAAATCTTCGCAGATGTCCGGGTGAATAAATAGTGTCGTAATCTCGCAAACACCTTTGAATCATCGCTCGCAAATCAGCAGAAGTGAACACGTTTTTTTTATAATTAATCGATAACCGGCGTGAACAGGAAATTACCCCGAAGTAAACATGCCCTTAAATATGAATATGAAGGAACATATAATCAAAATATGCATATCTATTATTCACAAATATTTATTAAAGGTTTTCACTGACACTTACTCAAGAGGTAAAATAAAGATTGAATTTTGAATCTTTGTTTTTGTGTGTTCATTTAAAATGTGAAATAGAACATAGTAGCTGCTACTAAAATTGTATGATATGCATAGCCTTTCTGAGATGAATGAATAAATAGTGTATGGTTTGTTTATCTTGTTTCAGAAATCTTTTCCTATATTTTATGACTTAATTATATCCTCTTTTAAAAGAGGAGAAATTACATCATAATTAGAGTCATTATTAATCTGTATTTTAAACCATCCAATTGAAAAACACAAATAACTTTCATTTAAAATGAAATGACTAATGTAATACTAAGAATAAATAAAAAATATAATTTTTTGTTAAATTTTTGTGAAATGCTAACCACTACTATTTGTGAAATGCTTCCTTGTGGAGAACTGAAGAGCAAAGTTTTCTGATATATTTTTAAAGGAAAAGTGCAAAGGCAAGTTTGAGGAAGGTTTTTATCTCTTTTGTTTAAGCTTGAAAAGTTGAAGCTACAGACATTTTTTTTTATTCAAGTCATTTTATCAACTGTATGGTAGACTATTCACAATTATTTTGCTAAATATCTGTAAACATAAAAGTTAAATATCCATAAATTAAATGAACTTTTTAAATATTATAAAAGTAATTTTTATAGATTTTATTTTATATGATAGTAAAATAAAATAGTATATAAAATTAAAATAATTAAAAAATAAATATAATACATTACAATAAAATTTCTATTGTATTAGAATGAAAATATTTGTTACTAATTTCTCACTAATTTATGTAAAAATAGCTAAAAATAAAATTGTAACTTATTCCTAACAAAATAACTATAGATTTACCAGAAAATATATCTCTACTAATTTACACAAAAAAATAATGAAAAAATAAAATTATAATTCCTTTGTAACAAAATAACTACATATTTATTAGAACATATATTTGTAGTTAATTATTCTCAATTAAAATAATATTAAATAAAAATATATAATTTTTAATTTAAATATTTAAAAATTATTTATAATTAAAATTGTGAGAATCTAAGAGGGATTAGTGTATTAGACTAATAGAATCAGATTTTAATAGTATAAATTGATTTGTCCAGAACACCCTAGCTTGTTCATTAGCCTATTTATGTTACATCTCTCTAAAACTTATTTCTTCAAGTTCTCTGCCTTCTTTCTAACATTCACAAACACTGAACCATTAGATTTTTTATTAGGTGGTGCCCAGGTGACCACAGCGTAGAGACCTTCAAAACCAATCGATTAGTTTCGGGTCCTAGACGGGTAAGTCCTTTTGTCCAATTTATCTGTTGTTCTTGAATTTGGACATGGTTGCATCCGTTAGATGTTGAGCCGATGAATCTGAAATGTGATGCTTGTGGATTGTTGTGGATGAGTTTGATTGTTGAAATTGTATGTGCTTGAAGTGTTTGGGAGTGTGAATTCCGTCATGACAGTTGCTAGGAAAGAAATCAAGGTAATAAGAACTGTTTAGGTCATGTTAGAGGAGGTGGGGTAGTGATTTTTAGAAATTGGGGTTTTGTGAGCAGTTGTGCTATTTTGGTAGTTCAAACAGGTCAATTGTGACTTGTTAAGAACATCAAATTGGTCTAAAACAGGATACAAGTGGTAAAACTAGATTTGGGTTACTAAGTTGTTGATTTTAGTGTTCTAGAGTAGGAATTCAGTCTCAAACACTTTAGATTTGTAGTAGGAACGTTTATAATCAATTAGACAAGTTAAATTAGGTCTAAGTTACGAATTAGGGGTCTTAGAAGTTGGTAAAATGGTCTAGAAATGGTAAGAGGGTGTGTGAGTGCATAATTCTACAGAACTTGCGTTCTGTAGATTATGCAATCTCGCTATGTGGATGGTTTCGCATTGCGAGACCCTGTAGAAGGGTGCTCACTGTTTAGTCATTCGCTGTGCGAAATGGTGCGTTGTGCTAATGACTAGAGAGTGTTGCTCTCTGCCCGGTGATTCGCATAGCGAATCTATTCGCTATGCGACTGAGAGGAGTATGAGGTTGCATTTTGGTTAATTCGCAAAGTGAAGGGGCACATAACGAGTTGTCTTAGGGGGTTGGTCTCTGTCTGGGCTCTCGCATGGCAACCTAGGTGCGCTATGCGAAAGACCTGAGGTTTGGGCATCTCTGCGAGCTAATTTGCTATGCGAATCAGGGTGCGCTATGCGAATCCTCTGAGTTGAGATTTCTCTTTTTGCTCTTGCTTTGGTTGAATTAAGTGTGTGGAATGATTGGAATGCATAGTATGATGGTGGTAATGTTATTACATTGAAAGTATGTGAATGTATCAGACATGTTTGGCGGTTGAATGTAACAAAGTGTGGTTATTAGACGTAATTCCATTATCCTCAAGGAGAGGATCCATGGTGGTGCCCTTTTAGTGTGTTTTAGAATGAATTGCATGGAAACTACAGGGTCAATCATTCTCAAGTAGAGAGGATTGAACCATGTCGTGAGTAGTAGCAGGAGGTCTTAGTCTTGGAGGCTTCCAGTATGCTCCAAGACGCGGTACAGACTAACCTTGTGAGTGTGGTAGGGTGAAACCCATTGGCAACGGCTTTGCAAAGCAGTAGAAGCCACCACGAGTGCATGACCCGCCATAGCTCGACAATCATTCTAAGTCCGGACGAATCAAGTTTAAAGTATAACATGTTATAATGTGTGATCCAATTTAGTTGAATTAAACATGTATGTTGTGTGTTATTGTAATAATATGATCTTTGTATATCTAGCTCACCCTTGCTTTTGTGTTTGTCTGCCTTCGTATGTTTTCTCTTTTGTGATGATCACCTGATTGATGTGAGCTTAGGGAGACATCTGTTTCAGTTACTTCAGCAAATGATGATCGAGGGGATTCAGTAAAGAAGTCGGACGAATCTACAGGTGTAGATATTGTCCTTCGTAGGTTTATTTTTTATAATAGTTAATTTGTTATCTATGTAATATTCATTTTAGTAGTATTATACTATTAAAAATGGGATGTTACAAAAATATTTTAAAATTATTTAATTTAAATACTTTAAAATTATTTTTTAAAATATACTTTCATATTATAATATAAAATATAATTATAAATATCAATAAATAAGTTAAAATATATTTATTTCATATAAATATGAAAGAATTTCATGACAATCAAGTTATGATAAATATATAATAATGTAACAAATATTAATATAAACCCTAATTATTAATTAAGAATAAAAAATAAAATAAGATTAAAAAATTAGATATATAAACTTTAACTTTAGTCAAAGAATTATAATTTTAAGAAAATATAAATTAAGAAAGGAAACAACATAATTAATGTTTTGCCTATCATATCTCTTTACTAAGACAATTTTATAAAATTATTAATTTTTTCTGTATTTAATTTGGATTTGGCTATATAAAAAATGTTTTTTATTTGTGAATGAATAAAGTGAAATAATATCAATTATTTTTGTAATTATGTTTTTATACACTGAGCTATTATAAATTTAAAAGAAATAATAACAAGGACATTAAAAAGTTAAAGTTAAAACTAATTTAAATATATGTAAAATAATTAATTACACACCTTAAAATATCTTAAATAGTTAAATTAAAAGAAATATGGTGGCTGATATACAAATTGTTACAAAATAACAAACTGTTAAATTTCCTTAAATGACATTAAATTATGTAATATGAAAATAAAAAGAGTAATAATGAAGGAAAGTTACACTTTAATTATTTATAATGTAAAATAAAATATTAAAAAAATTTAAATGAAAGTCTCTATTATTTCTAGTTATTTGTCTCAGTTGGATTTTTTTTTTTAAATTGATACAAATAGACTCTATCCTTAAATTGGTCAAATGACATTAAATATGGTTTAATTAAAAGATGTGACAGACTAAAGACATTTTATGTAGAGTATTAGTGTGAATTTTGATATTTTAAACATTAAAAAAATAATAAAATTTAATTAAAATTAAATTGGGAATGTTTTAAGCGAATTTGCTTTGTGTGAAATTAGGGTTCATTGATAGATTTTAGAGTTTTATCATCTAAATTGGAGATTGATTAAGTGATATTAGGGTTTAGTGAAGAGATTTAGGTGCTTATGTTCATTTCTCGGACATTGTTATTTGGAATCGCAAGATGGTTGTAAGTCAATTGCGAAGTAACTCAAGGTTAATTATGTTGAAGTTGAGTACATGTTGTATTGGAGTTTTTTAATTTATTCTTTGGTACTATTCGCGATATGCATTTTGTTTTTGGGGTTGTTTCATAATATTTATATGCCTTTCTATGTTTATTGTGCCGTGTCTTCCATGTTGTTCCTTATTTTTAAAGTTATGTTAGAGTGTCATTTTAAGTGTGTTCTGCTTTTAATAAGTGTTCTTTTTTCTCAGTATATTATTATTTTATAGGTGTAAAAATATTTATATTCTGATGTGGTGATGGAGGAGAATTTTGAGGCAGTTATCCATCATGGGGAAAATTCATAAATGATGGTATAATGAATAATGAAGGGGAATGTAATACTTATCTTTTGACCTAAACTTTTGAAGTTATTTTATTGTAGAAAATGTACTGAAAGGGTTTGGGTATGTTAGATTCAAAGAGTTTTGGTTATACCATTTTTCATTCAACCATATTCATTAAACCATTTTTATTACATCATTTCCATTAAACCCTTTTCTTTTATACCATTTTCATTAAACCATCTTCATTCAACCATTTTCATTGTAAATTAATGGACAAACAATCAACTTCTACAACTCTTCAATTCATTGAACAACATTACATTCAGTAACACACCAACAATAGACAATGTTAGTTGTCCATCCTATACAATGCCAACTATACATATTAACAACAAAGAAATCACACAAACCACTCCTATTAACACTTTCATCCACTCTTAAAGAATCAATATAGTTTTCTCCAAATTATATATGATCTTCCAATTAGCTTCCTTTTCTTTAATGTTCACCAAATTGTCATCATTTCCTTCGCACTTCACATAGGTACCACTTTCGTCAAATCTATCATCACTGCACTATTTGAAATAGTCGCAACCAACGTCTCCACTTCCATTTTGTTCAAAAAAAAAAAAATCATCAACCACAAGTACTGAGTATTTTATTTTCAGAAACAATAAAACTAATAAAATACATGAATTTTATCTTGTAATTAGGGAAATTCCAAAATTGTTTCTTTCGATTCTTAGTTGTTTTTACAATTCTCAACATCGATTTATCTCCACAATAGCAAATGGATGAAACATCAAAACTCCTCCATTCTCTATCACCACGATAATAGAGACTACGATTTTGCTTCCACTACTCATTACATATGAAAGACAAACATGAATAATCTATAGACATACTTCAATACCTCTAACTACAATGTTGACAAACAAAACAAATATCAACCAGGATCACAAATTTTATCGTGTAAAAACAACCATTCACAATATCTTTTTAAGAAGAATGAGCTAAAACCTGATAAAAGAAGAACCTAAAATAAACTAAAACATGATGAATGTAGAAGAATACCAACAAGAATTTCTAATTAAGAATTCCAAGAATTAGAGAACTACAAGATCCCAAATTTTTTAATTTAAAAATAAACAAATCAACTATCAATCTACTACATATTTGATTAAACCCCATTAAATTAATATGTTATGTCAGCTGACATTTAATACCATTTAGTCAATTTAACATAAGGATTTAATTGAATCAATTTTTCACATATTAGATAAACTTAGGATAAGAAAAAAAAAAACCAAATACCTCGTATTTTTTTTTTTAAAAAGAAAAATTAATATAAAATATTTTATCAAACATAGATAAAAAAGTGTTCCCCTCTTTCAAAGTTTTCAAAACCTTCACTCATTTCTTCCTACCCTCTTTTCTCACATCTCAGGAACCTTTTTAAGGTTTTCATCTAACTTTTCTTTTTGCAAATCTCAATATCATTAATTTGGCGTTCCATTATTTTTACTAACTTATAATTTTCCTTTTCTTCATCTAGGTTTTTTTTTTCTTAGCCATTTTCGTTTTTGAAAGCTCCACCTTCAATATCGTCACCTTTGTGTTTTTCTGCTGAGAATGCAACTTGCGGCAAAACTACTCATGTTCACTGTAAAGCTGGGCGGGGAAGGAGTAATTGTGCTTTGTTATCTGCTAATTGGTGATCTTTATGATTAAGTTTAGGCGTTATTGAAGGGTGTAGGTGCTGAATGTTCTTCATCTGGTCTACTCGTGTTTTCTAGGTTGAATACAAACTGTTCCTTAAGTATCGTGTGACCCAGTGAAAACAAAGCAAAGAAACACGCGCAAAATGGCAGCAAAGAAAGCATGGAGAATCGTTCCGAGACCCCTCTTAGAAACCATCCTCAACAACCACGCGCAGCACCACCGTGTCCCCCAACCCCTCCTCCTTCATGGCCCCAGAGGCGTCGGCAAAACCACCCTCATTCTTCAACGTGCCTTTCTCACTCCCTCCCTCACTCTCTCTCTCTCTCTCTCTCTCTCTCCCTCTCTCTAAATTCTCTCCCTCTAAGACGCATTTCACGTTTCTCCCTTTTTCTCAGGTTTACTACCCGACTGGAATAAAGGCCCTCATCTCACCGGTTACGTTGACTTCGCGGAGCAAATGAAAGTTGACCCTGGCACATCACACAGCCCGTGGGCTTCCTGGTCCACCTGCCCGCCGCCACGCCTCTCCGACTGCTGCAAAGTCCTCGAGCATTGCCTGGAATCCATGGCCGAGAAGGCTGTTCGCGCAGGCTCCATAAGCTCCCAACATATATTCACTACCCTCAACAAATGGCACGGCCTCACCACCGCGCTCCGCCAGGTGCTGCAGAGCAAGTCCCGTGCTTCGGACAGGGCGTCCCCTGCCGTGCTATGGGATCGGGCCGTATTGGCCATGTCTGGGCAATGCACCGGTGCGGAGGTTGGTAGGATTTTGGGATTTGGGGAGAAGAAGAATGGCTTGTCCTTTGAGGAGGCTTCTTACATGAAGGAATCAATTGCGGCACTAAAGCTGGCGAAGAAGGTGATCGAGCTTCAGCAAGGGTGGAGGGCCAATGCCATTTCTCATATGAATCACACCGGTGTGTTCTCCAGGACTTTGACACATTCTTGTACTGATTGGCCTTGCTTGTTGTTAGAGTTGTTGTCACAAGCTGCTGAAATTGATCATTTTCAGGTACATTATTGGTTTGTTTTGCAAAGTACTCAATTTAATCAAGGTTTTAAATTGCACTCATGAATTCCATTCTCTTCATTTCGGGCAATCGTGGCTGGTGTATTCTCAGTTGCAGTTGGGGAGACCTCCAACCATGATCTTGTAGCTGCAGTTGTGGTTTTGGACCATAATTATAAACCTTGAATTAAATTGAACATAATAAAGATGCATTTCGTGCTAATATACATCCAGAAATGATTGTTTTTTGTAAGATTGTATGCTTATTTATCTATGCTACGAAGTCATGTTGGATTTCTTTTCTCTTTCTTTTTGTATAGTGTGTTAGTGACATGAGTTGTTCAAACTAATGATATATTCAAGTAATTGCAGCCAAAGCTGGTTATTAACAATATTGAAGTTCTAAAGCACGCCACGGTAAATAACAAGTTATCAGTCAGTGGACCCCTATATCATGATAGTCTAATATGGAGAATAATTGCTTTGGGTGCAAACGAGCGCTGTCTGCCTGTTATCTTGGTGACATCTGATAGGTGTTTTTCTTACGTTAAACTTTGTTTCTTTTCTTCTCATTTTTGTCGCAGTTTACCATACAAAGTTCTTACACAGTGGTTGGATTTTGTTTTTTGTTTTCCAGCTAACAGTGCTTATTTATTTATTTATTTTTACTTTGGAATCTTGTGGTTGTCAAATTTTCTCGTAATTACTTTTTTGAATTGAAGGCACTGGAACCTTTTTAATATATGTATCAACTTTTGACCGCAGAGAAACTATCTGTGTATGTTGAAAGGATCAGTGACAAAACATAGTAGTTGAATCAAGATACAAGTTCTGTATGGGAGAACTTATATTTTGAACTGTATAGTGAATCATTAGATTCATGAACATTAAAAATGTAACACATACTTTAAATACAAGAAATATAAACATGCAAATATACAATTAATAACAACCACGTAGTCAAAAAGAGTGGTTGTATCTATATGTATTTATGCTGCACAATTTCAGCAACATAACCTCCAAAAAAAATGGCTGTTGCTGCATAAAATTCCTGTAACAATGACTAAATGCTTTTTCTTGGTCTTGGGTCTAGGTTGACTTTCATGTTATACATATTCATGTATTCTGAATTCTTTCATATTTATGAAAGACTTCGGCTAATTTAATATTTGGTGCTGCCCTTTCTACATTTATTTTACCTTTGTATTCTTTCTAATACTAATTCCAATACCTTGTTATTTGCCCCAGTTACTACTCATATGAAGCTTTCTTGGAGTTTGGATATATGCAGATATTTATCTCACGAGAGGTACTTGAATAGCCAATGTTTTGCTCCTCCGCTCTTTCTTTCTACACAAACCAATACAAACAAATCATTATGAGAATTTGTGTATATATTTAGGTTAAGATACATGGACGAACATGCTGATTCCTCTGAATTAAGCATGAAATATGGAATATAGGATTAGAATACAATTGAATTGTATAGATCTCTACCTTCCTTTCTAAGGAAAAAATGTGACTGATAACAAGGTAAGATACACTATGCTACCTTTTGAGATTAAGTTTCCTAGGAAGGAAAGTTGAGGGTAAAACACAATATGTGAATCAATGTTATCCACAGTTGCCAAAATGGCTGCTATTGTGGTGGTGAGGCATGAAAACATGTTTACGTGTTGCAATTTTGAATTGTGGTTGGAGCATTTGTGATTGGAGGTGTTGCAAGGCATTGTTGCGATTGTGCTCTCGGCGTGATTTAGGGTTTGTTGTCAACTCTTGCTTGAAATCTTGAAACTACCCATCACTTTTTAATTTTTTGTGATGGTATGTTTGGGTTTCCGTAATGTTTAATGTTATTTAGCTACTAAAAAAGCTTATCCCTACCATGACACAGATAAAAGATCACAATGAAGAGGTGAAGGCCTGTCTTTTTTTGGTGTTTCTCAAATCATCTTCATAAGAATCATGACTTTTGTTAGATTAGTTTAAGAAAAAACTATTTTGTACTAGATCTATTTGTAACCTATAATCTTTGGGTCAAACTCAACTGTATGGTTGTCAAACTCGCGAGTTAACTTATTAACTTGGACGAGTTTACATTTCTACACAACTTTCAAGTTAACATAGAAACAAACTCACTTTTGCTGCAAACTTGGTAGAATCATGAGTGAACTTGCCTAAGCTAGCGAGTTTGCAACCGAGTTGGCAAGTTTAAAAGAGAAATTTTTTAAATCCCAAAACAGCAGCTGCCACCTTTTGTTTGGTGTGCGTAAGTGAAAAACTCAATCTGATTAGAAGATTAGTGTTTCCCTTCTGCATCCAGCGTTGTTGTGGTTGTCAACAAGGTAATCAAAATCCAGATCTTACTCAAGATCGGAAAGGAAAATATAAATCGTAAATTGGAAGATCGTAACATGGATTGTAAGATCCTACAAATTTTATTGTCACTCAAAATTCATAATATATGAAATAAAAGAGTACATCATTAGGTACAAACATAACATCCTATCTATATAGGTAGGAGTAAGTCCTTCCAAGTTACAAAACAATAAATAGCTTAAGGAAGAGTGAGAATGAGACTGTTTTAGAGAAGGAGGATCGACAGTGTGGATACATGTTGGGGGGAGGTTCGACACACACACAGATCTCCACACTTGGTAAGATATTGTCCGTTTTGAGCCAAGCCCTCAACGGATTTACTTTTGGAAGATCGTAACATGGATTGTAAGATTCTACAAATTTGATTGTCACTCAAAATTCATAATATATGAAATAAAAGAGTACATCATTAGGTACAAACATAACATCCTATCTATATAGGTAGGAAGTCCTTCCAAGTTACAAAATAATAAATAGCTGAAGGAAGAGTGAGAATGAGACAGTTTTAGAGAAGGAGGATCGATAGTCTGGATACATGTTGGGGGAAGGTTCGACTCACACATAGATCTCCACACTTGGTAAGATATTGTCCGTTTTGGGCCAAGCCCTCACGGATTTACTTTTGGTACCACTCCAAAAGATCTCTTACCAATGGAGGTATCTATGTGTATATAAACCCATATCTGTCTCTTATTTTATCCGATGTGGGACTTTGTTTGTATCTCAACAATACATTTTGATCAAGGAGGAGTGGCAAATGTTTTTGATCTTTTAGTGTGTCAAGTGGCAGTTTTCCACACTTTTTTAATCTTTCATTTTGCAGTGGCACTTTCCCTCTCTTACGGAAGAGAAATAGTCACTCCCTTTTTCAAAAAGTTACTTTTACTTCTAGGGCAGTGGCAGCTTTCACAATCACTTATCACCACTAACGCAGAACTGCACTTTGATCTCAAATCAAATGAGCATGTCACCGTGTCAGTGAGATACTCTCGCATTGCAGCAAACATGTTGGAGAGCTCAATGCACGACACAACACCTCCTACTAACGAATCCCTATTGTCTAACCAGTGTAAATACACCTATCATCTGCTTTGTGTGTTTTACACACCTTGTCTGCCCTGTATAGAACACACCTAGCGTCTAACCCATGCGATTTACACTCCTTGTCTAACACTCAACAAAACACTCTCCTACCACCACAAAACACCACCTTTTCTACCCAATGCAAGTATGCATACCTTCTACTATGTGTATTTGCAACCAGTGTCCACCACCAACTCGTCTATTCTACTGTCAACTCTTCCCATGGTCATTACACTTTGCAAGTCAGCGGTGTAGGGTTGAGTTAAGCCTAAATTCACTTCCAAAGATATATTATGGCATCAAATGATTCATGTAGTTGACTCCACCTATTGAGAAAAGATTTTATTTTAATTGTTATATTGCTTCTTCCTACAATTTGGTTAGGATGAAGTTGAGGTGGTTGAGATATGCTATCGTTTTAGTTTGGGTATAAGTTCTTTTTCATATGTTTTAATACATATTTTTGATTGAACAACTTTTGCTTGCAGACCTTTGGATGGACTCCACAAGAAGCCAAAATGCACTTTGTCACTGACTATTTTAGTCTTTCAGAAGTATGAATATTTCAACATTAGATATTTTGTTTTTGTTGTTTAAATTCTTATTTTAGTTCCAAGTAATCATTGCAAGTTTTAATTAATATTTCTTAAATTCAGTGGAACGTGATCGCTGAGGTACTTGGGCCAAATCCTCGACATCTATTTGAACTTTATGCACTTAAACAAAGCAATTATCATCTGAAGTAAGCATTTCTTTTTTTAATTATATACAGTTATAAAAAACTATTATAAGCAATATTACTCTTTTGACCATTGTCTGCAGGTGTTTTATATTATTATAAGTTTTGTGCCATTGTTACACATCAATGGAATTTAATGTCTTACTAGTTTATGCTTTTGCTTAATTGTAGACAAACAAAAGACACGACTAGTACTTTCGAGGACATTGTAGATGCATACATAGCCTATTTGCAAGTAAGTTCAAAATTGGGCATGAAATATATCATCTTTCAAAGAGATGTCTTTATATGATATATTTTTGGGATTATTCAAGGAAACCTCATAAAAGGCATTGTATATTTTTGTAAATTTCATTAATTTTGCCACAATTACGGTAATGCAATAGCATGGGAAAATTTCTCCTATGAAGAGATAAATTACAGATTCCATCATTTTGACAAAAGTAGACAAGATGGGTGGATATATGAAAGATATCCTTTCCTTTCTATCACTTTTTGATGTATGGAAGTACAATAAAAGGTGAACTATTTTATAGCATTTTTCAAATTTAAAGGGCTTAAGCATTTTATAGCATTTTATATCATATTCTGTGTTGTTCAATAAATCTCTAGATTTTCAGTTTCTCAAAACCTTTTGATGTTCCTGTTTTCCTTTCTTGCGACCATATCACACTCAAACTTGATTTTCAAAGTGAAGAATGTCTTTTCCTAGGCTAGTGTCAATTTCATGAAGGTTATAAATGTTTGTCTTCTGGTGGTCGTGTATTTATATCAAAGGATGTTTTATTTGATGATGATCGTTTTCCTTATTCTGATCTGTTTCCTCAGTCTCCAGATACTCTATAAAAAATGTTGATCAATATTTTACTTTATTTCCAAATCTGTCGTTTCTTATACAGCCTACCAGTCCTGCGTCCAATACTTCCATTTTATCTGATAATGAATCATCTCCTCATGATTCTCCTTCAGTTTCTATTTTAAATTATTCAACGCCCTCTGTATCAGATCCTGCACCTGCACCTGTTTTAAACACTCATCCAATGCAAACTAGGTCCAGATCTGTTATTTTTCAATATGGGATTCATCCATCTCTGCTTCTGTCTCATTCTGAACCAACTAGTGTGAAACAAGCACTAAGGTTAAAAACTGGCAGGCTGCAATGCAACAAGAATATGATGCTTTAATCAGTCAAAGAACTTGGGATCTTGTTCCCTTACCATCTAATAGAAAAACAGTTGGCTGTAAATGGGTGTTTAGAGTCAAGGAAAATGTTGATGGTTCTATAAACAAGTATAAAGCACGACTTGTAGCTAAGGAGTTTCATCAAGTTCATGGTTTTGACGTCCATGAAACTTTTTCTCCAGTGATTAAACCAGTAACAATCTAAATTGTTCTCAATGTTGCTCTATCTTTTGGCTGACAAATTTTCCAATTGGATGTGAACAATGCGTTTTTAAATGGATTTTTGAATGAGACAGTTTTTATGGAGTAGCCTCCTAGATTTGAAGCATCTGATAAATCATCAATCTGCAAGTTAAACAAGGTGGTTCACTCACCTTCAAACTGCTCTTCATCAACTTGGGTTTACTTGTGACGCCTCATTGTTCATCTATAAAAAAGGGTTCTGAGATGATTTACTTTCTGGTTTATGTTGATGATATTCTTATCACTGGGAGTTCTCTTAGTCTCATAAAGCATATTACTACAAAGCTTCATGCCACTTTTCCTTTGAAACAACTTGGTCACTTAGATTATTTTCTTGGTCATGAGGTCAAATACTTATCTGATAACTCCATCCTTATGTCTCAGACCAAGTACATTCGTGATCTTCTTCATAAAACTCATGCGGCTAAAGCTCATGCTATATCTTCTCCTCTGGTTTCTAATCGTAAATTGTCCAAACATGGTGCTGATGTTTTTTTAGATCCTACACTGTACAGATCTGTTGTAGATGCTTTGCAGTATGCTACTATAACCAGACCAGAAATCAGTTTTGCTGTTAATAAAGTCTGCCAGTTTATGGCCAATCCTCTTGATTCTAATTGGGCAGTAGTTAAGCGCATCATAAGGTATCTCAAAGGGACTCTGTTTCATGGTCTTCATTTTAAACCTGCATCAGCCTGTATCTTTAACAGCTTTTTGTGATGCTGATTGAGCGTCTGACTTTGATGATAGACGGTCTATTTCTGGTTCAATCATTTTCTTGGGCCCTAATCTAGTCTCGGTGGTATAGAAAACAAGTGATTGCATGTTCTAGCACTATAGCTGAATATCGAAGCCTAGCTCACACTGCTGCAGAGCTATCTTGGATTTCAAAACTGCTCATAGAACTTCATGTCTCTTACACAGTTCCTACTCTGTTATGTGATAATTAGAGTGCTGTTTTTATTGCTCATAATCCTGTTTTCCACAATCGCACAAAACATATGGAAATTGATGTATTTTTTGTGTGGGAAAAACTTTTGGCCCAACAATTGTGCATTGCTCACATTCTAACTCTTGATCAATGGGCAAATGCTCTTCCTTCAACTCGTTTTGCTTTTCGTGCCAAACTCAATGTGAAGAATTTTTCACAAGAAAATTCTTCTCCTTGAGTTTGAGGGGGGCTGTTAATGTTAGTATACTATTGTTAAATAATTGATAATTAGTATACTATGGTGTTTTCTTTGTATTTATACAAATTATAATATTCTTTTCCCTTTTCTTGTACAACTGTCAGCATTAGACAACCGTGAGTAACTGACACATAAATAAGTCAGTATACCTGTGATCGAGTAAGAATGTAAATTATACACATATTTGTTCATCATTATTTTCTCTCTTCCCTATGTTCCAATTCTCTAAGACTACGGAAAACGACTTTGGAAACGAGTCAACTCGTGAGAAGTAACCTAACTTGCAGACTTATACGAGTTTGCCAAACAACTCATTAGTTTGATAATAATTCCCAACAGGTTTTCCAAGTATTGCTCTTCTCTATTGCCTCCATTTCCAAATCCATGGTTTGTTTTCATCTCAAAATTAGAAAATATTTTCTCTCCTTTTCAGTCTCATTACATACATGATATATATACATACATTGATTGAATAATTTAGGAAACAAGCACAACCTATTCTAGAAAACAAATCCTTGAGATTGTGGGATTGGTTTGCTAGTAATAAGACCAAGACACAACCAATATACAAAATTAAAACCAATAAGAATAAAATCTGAAACTTCCTAAAATATCTTGACAGAGTAAAATCTAAAACTTCCTAAAATATATAATCTCAATGGGTCCTCCTCTGTGTGTAATCAATTCAGTTTTACAGTTTGATAAAATTTCACATGATCGTTTCAAACTTACTCTAATTTATTTACAAATAATAAAAAAATTGAATTAGGAAAAATATGATGACTTAAAACAAAAGAGGGAATATTTGTAACTTTTTCTTGTTTTTCTGGAGGTTGAATTTGTGGACTGCATTTCTTTTTTTTAAATATAAGGTGCCATTTTATTTTCTTTTTGTTTCTAGTTAGTTGACTTCAATTAATTTTGTTGGTCTTCTGTCTTCTGCATTCATCATTAATGACATGTATTATTCAACTTCATTCAGATTACTGTTGTGAATCCTGCTATGGATAGAGCTTTGGAGTTGTTGCAAAAATTTGCAGTTGATGTACACAATGGAAAAATTTCAGAAGACAGATTACGTTTTGGTGCAGCTTGGAGGCACCCCCCACAAATTGATGACCCTATGTTGCACAAGGAATGGGCAAAGCTTCAATTAATGGATTTTGTTCAGTCTTTTGCTAATACAGGATTTGCGGTAAACTTTCTTATCTTTCATCAGATTATATTTTGGCTCTGATGTGACTATAGTTTTTTTGAAAAATGAATGACACTGGAGCAAAGTTATATAAAACATAAGAACATGCATACGGAGACACAATGCATGGAATGATCCCATGTTTTTTGTTTTTTGTTTCTTCGTTTTTCTTTTTGCTTAATAAATTTTCATGTGATTACAAATGATAGATGTTCTTTGTGGTATCAGGAAAGCTATGATGCCAAGGTAAATAGTATTTTCTAACATAGACTTCAAAATTCTTGGATAATGTTTCTGTTTTTTGAGCTTTTGTTTGTTGAAGGTTATTTTTAGGCTATACTATCCTACTTGCCACATGTAATAAATGTGAAAAGTGATTTCTTGCAAATCTACAAATTGTTATAATTTTTAGTCTATACTATCCTAGTTGCTACATGTAATAAACGTGAAAAGTGAGTTCTTACATACCTACAATTTATTATATTTATTTTATAAGCAAGGACATGATGAGAAGAGGTATATTCTTACAATATCATTTTGTCAAATTACTTTTTCTACCAATGGTGGTGATTAGCTTATGTTTAATTCCCTGTTGAATGATTCTTGTAGTAGAGGATACTACGAGTGAAAAGGGAAATAATTTCTATATTTATTGACAATTGAAGAAATTAAGCTAAGCTATAAGAGAAAGGTTCATGAAAACTGAAAATGAATTTGTATTTATTGATTCATGAACTTCCTGTATAGGTATTTATATAGACACTGTAGGTAGCACAACAAATTGTGCTGTCTAGATTATAACTCAGCGTGACCAACTTACAAGATAGCTTGTACGGAAGTGTCATCAGATAGGGGTTATGGCAGGCACCATAACAGTATAGCAAGGGCGTTTTTTCTGGTCATTGCCATCTGCTATTTTGAAGGATATGGCGTCTTCTTCCATTTCTGTTGTGGCACTTGCCGTGCAAATTGGATCTTCTATGAACATGAACCTTCTCCATGGTGCGAGATATGAAAGCATTTCAAAACCAGTCTTTTTTTTTATGTTGAGCCTTCTTTTTAGTTGTCTCGGATAATAATACTTGAACTGTGTAACAAAATAAAAAAATCATTTTATAGATAACAATGACACCGATTACATTCTCATCACCTTTATTTGTTACAATCAAACAATTTCAAATAAGGGAATAAAAATATGCTCAAATGAATACGAAGATTCTAAAGATATTTTCTTCTAAGTTTGGAGATATTGTAGATATTTATCCTAATAATCTGCTATTTACAACATTCTTTCTCAATTTGGTAAACTAATATTTATGATTCCCAACTTGTCTACAAGATCGTGTAATTTGTTCTGAAACCCCTTAGTGAAATGTTTGCTATTTGAAGTCTTGCAAGTACATGGTTGTAATTCTTGGAGATACCATATTGACTAAAGATATGACCTAATTATATTATATAAGTTGTTGCAAACCTAAAATTTCAAATTGGTTGTCTAACATTGAGTTAAACATAAATTCCACTTTCTTAAAATGGTATCAAAGCCATTTAGAGCTTATTGTGGTCATGTTTTTTAGGCTTATTATTTCACTTGCTCTCAGGTTCTGTCCTAGTCCTGTGCTTGAGATGTTCAATCCTCAGTGTGAGGGAGTGTGTTAAAGATAAAAGTATGACCAAATTATAATATATAAGTGAGTGTTAACCTTGTCGTTTAATTTAATTTTGAGGTTGAATTTAAATTTCACTTTAAGAGTGACCATAAGACCTTTATCAAGATTATCTTCAGTGAAGTACTTGTCAATTTTAATGTTTGTCTTATCATGTTGCAGTAGGTTATGGATTATTTTCATGGCTGACTTGTTATCACAATATAATGACATGAATGTTCGTTTTTATTTTGAGGCCATCTAGTATAAGTTTCACCCAAAGTTTTTCACACACCTTGAGCAAGGACTCATAATTTAGCTTCTGTGTTAGAATGTGATCTACTCTGTCCTTTGTTTTTCTTTCTTCCAAGAAATATACAATATCCAGAGGTAGATTTTGTTCGTCAGTGACTAATCCTGCATTGTCTGCATTAGTATCTATTATCAGGATCGATGTGTCTTTTTTCATAAGCAATAGTTCCTTTCCTAGGTTTGACTTCATGAAACTAGTAAGTTAGAATACAAACCAGTAGAGACACTTGTTGAACGGAATCACAAACTTGGTGTGAATCAATTGAAGATGTAGCTATGGGTAGGCAATCTTATCAAAGGCTTGTCGGGAAGTTGATCTACTTGTCTCACTCTAGGTTTGACATTGCCTATGCTGTAGAATGCATAATCCTAAAGAGACTCATCTCAGAGCAATTTATCGCATTCTAGGATACTTGAAAGGAACTCTTGGAAAAGGAATTCTATTTACAGTGTGGAATGAAATTATCTTAGAAGCATACATAGACCCTGACTATGTAGTTCAATAGACGACAGGAGGTCTACCTTCAGATATTACACTTTTCGTGGAGGAAATTTAGTCACTTAAAGGAGGAAGAAACGAAATGTTGTGGTGAAATCAAGTACAGAGGCAGAGTTTAAAGCCATGGCCTTAGTGATTTGTGAATTACTATGGTTAAAGATTGTTGAGATATTTTAGGAAGTTTTAGATTTGATTCCTATTGTTTTTACTTATGTATATTGGTTGTATCTTGATTTTATTAATAGCATATCAATCCCAATTTCTTAGCGATTTGTTTTCTAGATTAGGCAGTACTTATGTCCAAATTTATCCAATTAATGTATGTATATGTATGAGATGCATGTAATGAGACTGAATAAGAGAGAAATTATTTTCTTCTAAACTTGAGAAAGATAACTTTAGAATATCTGAAGATTGATCGGAAAAGTTTAAAAAAAAAAATTCATTAGAGGAAGCCGATAACAAGTCAACAATAAATATTGTGCATAATCTTGTACAATATGATAGAACTAAGCAGGTTGAAGAAGATAGGCACTTGTTAAAGGGGAAATTGGATAATGGGACAATATGTACTCCATTTGTATCCTCTGAAATCAACATGCAAATGTCTTGACAAAAGGGATAACTGGTGCACATCTCAGTTTACTGTTCGTAATTTGGAATGGATGACATCCACTCACCAACTTGAGGGGGGTGTCAAAATCCCTTGATTTTTGCTGCAATTAGTATTTTCTTGTACAATTTTAATCTCATAATTAGGATATTTAATTACATTTCATAGTTAGTAGGATTAATAGGCTGACAGTGTATTTTATATTTATTGTACAAGATCATTGATCCTCAATTATAAGGATAAATTATATCCATTGTAAATTAGGATTTTCAATTGTTATGCCTATGTAATCTATTTAAGAGCAATTGCTCCTCTATGAATAACATTGGATTTTCTTTTTGTAATACACACACACACACTATACACAAGATGGGATTACTAATTTAGGAAATATAATATCAGCACTTAATGTAATCAGATTTCGATGATTCAGGAATATTAGCATATCCCTTCGATTCAAGTATATAATTAGATTCTTATGATTTAAGGATATTTCCATTATACACTTTTTATTATAGTGTGCTTAATATGGAAGTAATAAAATATGATTGCTGACATAGGTTGATAACAAATGGCAGTAGAAGGACTATAATATCTTCGTATAGTTTTTTTGGATGGCTAGGGTAGAACTTCTAGCTTAAAATTCAAGCCTCCTCCAAGTCATGTATAATAATAAATTATCTTTGGAATGTTATGGAAGCATTGGTTCGAGAAGTTTGTCAGCAATAAAACTCCTCGTTTATTAGTGAGTTTGAGTTTATAAACTGGTATTGAAAAACTGAGGTATGTGGAGTGAAGTGTGACTCTTAATATATTTTATTATTGTACATAAGGCGATTGTTATTTGCATGTGGAGGTAAGCTCAAAGCTGAACCACAACATTTGTTATTATACTTTAACTTTATTTGCACAACCTATTAACAAGTTTCTTATTCTTTTTTTCCCTTGACTTGTTTTCCCTTTTTGTTCTTTGTTTACTCTTGTTGATAATTAAGAAAAGCAATCAGAACGATGGATTTGATGCATGGGAATGAATAGTTATACAATTTGATTTTGTCCATTTAATATTAGGATTTGTTATAATTAGGACTTCTTTCTTTTTGTTTTTTAGAATAAGCTTTACAGGAAAGAATCTTTTCTAATATTCAGTCAGATTCTTATCATCCCACTATCGACTATATTTGCTATCTCAACTCTGGCCAATTGCTCCATGTCATTATCTAGGGTTGATATGAATTATAAGAGAGATATTAATTAAAGATTAAATAAAGCAATAACGTTGTTTTTGGGTTGTCTTTCATAATTAATAACCCAAAGTTTGATGCTATATATTAGGCATTTGGATTAGGTTTTGTTGTAAATATCATGTTTTATCACCGGGTCAATGAAGGACTCACTTTTGACAACATTGGTATTATGCTTAGATATTTATATTACTAGAAGGTATTGCTGTTTTGTTTATTTATCAACTATGCAAAGATGTGGTTGGAATCTGTTCAGTAATGTTGATCTTCAAGCAGGTCAATTACCGAAGTGATTATAGTGAAGAAATCTTTGATGATCCATCTATGGATGCTTTGTTACAGGTATGTTAATTTAATAAAAGCCATTGGCCTTTTAGGATCATAGAATAATATAGAATGATGTTTGATATTTCGGGTTATAATGATATGATCTTGATATTTTGTAATTATAACACTTCCTCTCATTGGAGCATATAAGTCATATGTCCTCAACTCGCTTGTTAAACTAACTGCAGAATTTAGGATGGGTCATAGCGAGATAGCGTAGCTTACCAACTAACCATTTGTATCTTAGGATCTGAGTTTGACTCTTCTTTATGTGGTACAAGTTTGATACTTGGATCCTGGCGGTCTACCGGTGTAGGATTCCTATTTCTTCTAAATTATCCAAAGTATATTTCCTATGTGATGTCACCAAACCACCCTTGGAGTTAGCAACTTTGATGCCTAGGAATTACAATTGTTTATCAATGTCTTTTGTCTGGAACAATCAAGCAAGATATTGTTTTAGAGCCGATGAAGATGACACACCTTATCAAACATCCCCTTTGAGCAACAAATCTAGGAAGTTGTGCTGTGTATACTTTCTCATCAAGATCTCCATGCAGCAAGAGACTTAGGAATAGAGATAAACGAGACAGGACAAACATGTATAATGTATGAAGGAAAGACGATGATATCTTAGGTTAGTTAGTGTGGGAAGGGTTATGGGTAGAACATATACCATTTTAAACAATATATCCGTTAATTTCAAAAGATTAGATCAAATCTAGTATGAAAGATTGTATTGGGAAGGGGGAGGGATGTCCTCCATTATATCATTTCTATTGTGTCTTCATTGGTGATAACGTGATATCTTGGATTGCCTTCAATTTAATTTAATCTATTCCCAGACATACTTTAAATTAATCTGTAATTTAAATTCTCAAATACAAAACTAAAAAGCATATTACATAATTATTAAATAATTTCCATTTCCTAATTTAAAAGTAAAATTAAAACCTAAATCCCAATTATAAAAATCAATTAAAAAATAATTTATAAATAAGATAATATATTATCTCTCATTTCTTCTATCCTAAAACTAGCAAACCATACACCAGACTTTCCTCCCACATGATCCAAGCTTTTGAAATGGAGAAGAGTACTGCAAGTTGTAACACTTAGTTGTGGAAGAACGGTGGTGCGGCGAGCGAAAGACAACGCAATGAGTGAACAGTGGTGTGAAGAGCGAACAAGGGTGTGGTGAGCAAGTGATGGAGTGGCGACTGGCAAATGGTGTTGCAGTAAGAAAAGGATCGCTGGTGGTTAAGTGGTTAGCATTCTTCACTTTTGCAGACAAAATGACTATGGTGGCTACTTTTTGGGGGTTTGAAAAATTTCTCATTTGAACTTGCCAACTCGATGGCAAACTCGCGAGTTTGAGTAAGTTCATCGAGTTCACCATCGATTCTACTAAGTTTAAGTCAAAAGCGAGTTTATTTCTTAATTAACTCGAAATCTCTATATAAAAGCAAACTCGGACGAGTTAATGCAAGTTTGACAACCATGGATCCACTAGGCTGACACAATTTTCAAGAGGCTTTAGATACTATGCTAAACTATAAGAGAAGAAAAGCATTGAATCGAAATCAAACCTTTGTGATAGTGTGGCCGACACAATTTTCAAGAGGCTTTAGATACCATGCTAAACTATAAGAAAAGAAAAACATTGAACTGAAATCACACCTTTGTATAGTGTGGGTATTTATATTGAGAGAAGGAGATCAATACAATTAATGCATGATATTTGATATTCTCTGATAATTAAGATATGAGCCTAGAGTAATTCAAGTATGTTCTTGATATTTTTTATTACAAAGACATGGTTCTAGTATTTGTAATTATGTCATATATTTTTAAATTTAATATCTTCATCTTCAAAGAAACGTCGTATGAGTAAATTCCACTGCCTTATCCCCCTCCCTTTGTGTATGTTTGAAGGTGGGACTGTTTTATGCTCAACGGGATCCGCCATTCATTCGTCCCATATCTAAGGGAATTCAAAGGTGTCTAGTGAGATGGTAAGTAATTTTTTTTTTCAAGTTTCATTGTGCTGATAATAGACTGGAATGGGTTGAAATACTTATTTAAATGATGTTTGATTGTAGGCTTGTACAGCAGCGGATGCAGCTGAATACCCACAATTTGATTCATTTCATGTGGCATAGAATAATACGTGGACGATATTATCGTCATTTGATGGTACAAATTGGCTATAAATAGAGCATGGAATCTGGTAAAATTCTTGATCTATCTCTTTCCAGTTTAATTATTGTAGAAATAAATGATAGATAGTCATATGATGGAATCATTTGTGTGACAAGTACAAAAAGCAACGGATTATATAGAGTGTACATTGCATTCCATATAGATGGGTATAGGCCAATATAGTAAAATATATATAACAATTATTGTTCACCATGTTGATCCTTGATAAACGTTGAGATGTTACTTATTGTGCAGTTAATGGAATGGATTTAGTTCATACATAACATTTGTAGACCTTAGGAGAGTCTCAACAGCTGAATTCAAGAATATCCAATGAGATAATCTTGATCCATTCCTTTTAACAGACCTGCGTATTGCTCGAATTGTACAATATAATCTTCTACATTTCCTATTTGATTTAATGCCAGCAAAACTTAGAAGGGATTTCTCAACATATTTGGCTGAAAATGTTGCACCACTAAAGCTTTTCCTTCCAAAGCCACCATCACTGCTTGCATTCTTTCAACAGAGACTTCTTGCAAACGGAAATATTTGTCCAATCTATTAGTCCAGCCAAAAGCATCTTCCCTTGCAAAGATTGGTATATCCAGTTTGCGCCACCTTGAGCCTCCATTTGGTTTGCCTTGATCTTTTTCAACAGACTTTTGGGCTGAAAAGTCATTATTAGAAGACCCAGATGTGGGTTGCAGGTGATCTTTTATGCCACTCCTGATAATCCACTGATCAAACTCTCCATTCTTTGAAAACATTCCATTTGCTCATTTTCCGCTTTTAGCCTATCACGTCTATCTTCTTGAATCATGCGTTCCAAGCTTTCGAATTTGAACTCCATTCTGGAGTTAACCATGCATGTTCAACACAGTGACCACAAGACCAAGAAGGGAGCTCTGAATACCAATTGATAGGGCTAATAGAACTTACAGAAATATTCAAGACAGACTCTTGAATGATTTTATTACTAACAAGACTGTTTCTGCCAATGTGGTAGAAAACAGTAACAGAGTACAACAATCGAGGTTCTTTTGAGAGGACCTTATTCTCCCACTCCTTTCTAGAAAACAAGCTAACCTCCCAAAAACAAAACCCTGACTATTTAAAATAGTCAGCTACATGGAAAACATCTACAGGAGGTTATAACTATCACATTCAGTTACTCCTCCTTTTATACACAAGGCCAAATCTATCACCATCACACCTCCTAGACCGACACATACAAAATACTTCTTACATAAATTCTTCCTATAGTACACCTTCCGAACCCGTTCTATCTCTATAAAGGTCTAACAGATTTCCTCAAGTTTGTGGACAAGAATGAACATAAGACCTCCTGACTAGCTTTTCGATCAGCCTTTCTGTTAGGTTCCTGGGTTTGGAACCTAACAAGAACACACTTAGAAGATAGAAACAGTGATGGAAGAATGGGTTTTCTATATTATTCACAGTAAAAAAATTCCTCTTTACAAAGAATGGGTTGGAAGCATAACCTCCCTGGTTGGGAGCATAATCTCCCTCTTCTGGCCAAAGTCCAGACTTACAAAGAATTCACTCAATACTCCCCCTTGTGCAGAACCCACTCCCTATTTATAAAGTTTCTCTTCCCGTTCCCACTAACTAACTATCTGTCAAATAACCTATAACCCTATATCCTATTATTACATCCCACTGCAGAACAACCTTGTCCTCAAGGTTGGAACCGGAAAGCTTGATCTCATGGCTCCTCTTTATCAACCTGTTACCCACTGGATGCTGCCCTCCAATTCAAGTATGGAGGCTTGGGTGGTGCCAAATCCTCCTCCAATGACTTCCACTCTTCCTGGATTCTTTTAACCCAATTTTGTGAAGTCCTCAAAATCTCAACTCTGACTTCATCGGCCCTTGCAGCAGTAACAACACTTTTGGCAGCTGCTCCATCTACTTGCAAACTCTCATATAAAATTTGCACACTTCCCCTCTGTGTTACTGCTGCCCAATTCTCACATGTACTGCTTCTTTTGTTCCCTTCAACTATCTTTAGTAGAGTTGAGGCCAGATTTTTTCAAGAAAGGTGCTTGAATTTTTGATGCCAAGTCTTGCACCCCTGGACTACATTTTCTTTGCTGTTTGGATGTGCTTTTGTTGATCCTTTGGTGTTTTGAACTTTAAAAGCATTTGCTGCTCCTGTTGTTTGATCTTGCGTGTCAATTCCTTCATAAGTGATCAACTCTTCTCTTTTCACCCACGAAAAAATTGGTGTCTCCTCACCCTTCCCAGCTCCATTATTGTCAGTGGCATCCTCTCTTTTTTGCTCCCAATTGCTTGCATTTTCTCTTCCACCTGAGCTTTTTTTCCTGTCTTTACTGTTTTGACATTCACACCACAACCTACCACACTATCAGCAGCTTTTTCAACTTTTCCAGCAGCAGTCACACCCATGGCTCCATCACAGTTTGCAACAGTAAAATCAGCAGCTTTTTCAACTTTTCCAGCAGCAGTCACACCCATGTCTCCATCACAGTTTGCATCATTGCCTTCCTCTCCACGTACATTTTCTTCTCTCCTATCCTGCCCTCTAATTCTTGCAAAACCATCAGTACTCAAAACTGCAGCTTCTGTTTCTCTTTTCTTCTCAAAAACAGAGCCTCTATCTCTTCCTCCAAACCCCATTATTAATGCCTCTTTCAACCCTTTCCAAGAAAGGTTCTTGGTTTTATTTTTCCAGGCCCTGAACCAATAGATTGTGCCTCCTTCCATGCAGCTGTAAGCCAACTTGAGCCTCTCCTTCTCTGTGACATTTTGGGTGTCAAAAGACTTCTTTGCCTGAGAGATCCATCCCAATGGGTCCAGCCCCTCAAACCTGGCCAATTCTACCTGCTGCCTCCAATTCTGTTCACCCCTGTCTTCCTCCATTTCCTCTTCATCTGAACCCTCTTTCTGCCCTTTCATGACAGATTCCTCACTTCTTCCTAAACCCTTTACGTGAATCTTGATTTCTTGCAGCATTTCTCTTATTTCTTGTATATTTCTTCTGTATTCTGCCATGTTCATTTTCGATTCTGCCATGCTCATCTTCAATTCTGCCATGCTCATTTTCTGTCCGTTGGTCCTCCTCTCCAAGGTATTGTTTCTTCCTTCCATGCTCCACCCTTTCTTGATCACTTCTTGATCCCTTCTTGATTTGGCAGCCATCTCCTAAGGAGATTCGGCAGTCCTCCCTTGATGATCCAACCGCTTCTTGATCTTTCACCTTAGGTTCCTGGGTTTGGAACCTAACAAGAACACACTTAGAAGATAGAAACAGTGATGGAAGAATGGGTTTTCTATATTATTTACAGTAAAAAAATTCCTCTTTACAAAGAATGGATTGGGAGCATAACCTTCCTCTTCTAGCCAAAGTCCAGCCTTACAAAGAATTCACTCAATACTCCCCTTGTACAGAACCCACTCCCTATTTATAAAGTTTCTCTTCCCCTTCCCAATATATCCTATTACTTTCCATAATAACTTTCATGCTGTTTGGATGTTTTGTTCACATAGAAGAAACTTAAAAGAAGTGAAATAAGAATTATCTTTATGTAATGAATATGGTGACCAATTCATACCATCTATCCATTCATTAAATTTAGTTATAGATCTACTATATAGACCCATATTCCTTTCATAATCCGGTAAACTAGTAATGATTTGTTTTGTGCTAGAATTTTTATAAATTTATTATTGTTGACACAGACTTTATTGCACGATTGTTGAATACGAACATTCTAGTTGAGTTTAAAATGCAAAGACTTCAATAAATGGACTTTAATGAAAATCATTGTTGATTTACGATTTTTAGTTCTTTGACCTATTGTCTTCTACAGGGAATATTTGGATCTACAGAAATCTTGTTGAAACCATGTGTCCTTCAAAAATATAAGACCTTTATTTTCATGTCTCATGAGTTTAACTAATTCATATGGGTTGAAGGGCAAAGTGGCCAGGAAGTTGATGCCGTCTAGGTGCAATATTTTTCTATCTTAAGCTGTAGAAGTTGGATCGACGCTGGCACAAAGTCAGTGTCCAAATTTGAAGAACAAAATGGTTTAAAACTTCCATGAAAACACCAAGATTTCTTTAACTGAAGTCTCAAATAAAATGAAGGCATCGATGACAAAGTTTTATCTTTTCAGGATTTTTTTATTTGCCTTATCCCACCATTAGGGTAAGAAGAATACCATTTTTCTCATCATTAGGATGAATAGTTTATCTTTTTATTGGAATTGGCAGTCATTAAGATTTGTTTAGGCTTTAATTATGAGTTGTTTGTTCTTCTATAAATAAGAAGTCATGCTTTTGTAAGCACACCTTTTGAATTGAATAAAAAGTTTATCTTCATTTTGTTCTCCACTTCAATTCTCTCGTGCACGCTTTCTTTGTATATTTATTGAAACCTGATTTAAGGATTTTATGGCATCTTACTGTTTGATTTTAACTTCTTCTTTTTTCATCTTTTGATTTATTTTTTTATATCATTCGCTCTTCTCTTTATAAATAGGTTGTGAATTTTTATATGATAATATAATCAAGTTAATCAGATTCTAGATGTTTAAATCATGATTAGAAATTAATATTTAGAAATTGATTATAAATATAATTAAAAAAAAAATAACTGGTTCTGTCTATTTCGTATACCCCAATTTTAATTATCAGTATCTATTTGTTATTAATTATAATATATAAGTAATATATAGATAGATGTAAACTTTATTTTACCAAATTAAATTATAGTATATGAATAGGTGTATATTGTATTTTACTTAAATAATAACAAATTATGTATAACCTAAGAAAATAGATTTTAAATAGTTCTGATGTTTTAAAAGTGTGAAATTTAAGTATAATTTAATTTAACACAAACGGCTAGTTGAAATTGACATCTGTCTATATTGTATAATTTAATCCTATATTTAGTCATGTGAGATACGTGAAGGGACATTAAGCTTATCTTTTTTATATTAAAAATAGTAACTTCTTTATTTACTTATACGAGTGTAGATCGTATGTATATGTAAATGTAAATGAATTATTTTTATAACCATCTTGTTTAAGACTTTAGTGTAAAAGTAAAGTACCTCTTTAATTACTTATAAAATAAGTTGTTTAAAATAAATAAAATACTTGTGATACAATTTCTTCAAATATATAGACTTAATTTATTCAATAAAAGATGAATAAAAAATACAATCGTAATATTTTATTCTATCTTTTTTGTTTTTGGGATGAAAAAGCTATAAAGGAATCAAAAATATGTTTTTTATCCATGTTATTAACTATATAAAATTGAACATGAAGATACTTAATTCTTTTTAATATTATATAATAATAATAATAATATTAATAATAATAATGTCAAATAACTAAAGTGGGTAATAGTTTAGGAAATAATAGTGTTTATATTCTCGACACACAACTTGGATGTAACACATCTTAGAAGTGCTTTGAAGAAACAAATCTTAGGAAGTACATATAATATTTAAAAATAATTTATTTTACAAAATTCTTACATAAATTTTTAAGGTTTTGCATAAGAATTTTTTAAACCTTTTTTATGAATTATATAATTTGAAAACATTGTATTTTGTTATATTATTGTAATTCATTTTCGAATTGATAAACGGTGTATTTTCTTAATAAGTAATATTGAAATGTATTTTCAGAGTGTTTATCTAAAATAGATGTCTAGATCGTTCAATTCAGAAAACTTATCTATATTACTAAATCTAAAATATATCCAAATAGAACAATTCAAAATGCATTGTCAAACTGAATAATCCATGATTCATTTATTTTGTTGATATTAATGTTCATAACTTCTTATCTGCAAATTATTATGGCTTGGACATGGCATTACGATTCTCAATTTATTGAATAATAAAGACCTACTATTTTAACACGTATGAGAGAGCCAGGAAGAGCCAATTGTGTCAATGACAAAAATTTAGAAAATGTTCATGATATCATGTTGCTTGCAATTTGACACAAAAAAAAAATATAATTAGTATAACATTACATTTAGACATTATGTGTAGGATATTGTGTGCTAAACCTATGTTTCGTGGTTAATTTATTTTTCATTTTTATAAACTAGTTTTTCACCATTTTTGAAAGGACAATTACATTGAGTTGTAAATGTTATTTGCAGTGATCGTAAAGTTTGAGAAAAACATCACTTAAGTGGTGTACGCGTGACAGTAAGACATTGGGTACAATTTTAATGATTAAATGAATTTTATTAAAACATTTCTTTCAAGCTTTCAGCCTTTCCCTTACCACTATACATTTCCAAACAAACACAACTCTCTCATCTCTTTTCTTCAGAACCTTGCCTGTTTCTAATCCTTCCTAATCCCAAAATCTAATCGTTTGATTGTTGAATAGGGAGCTCCTAAGCGTCCTTGAGGCCGCAATCAACATTTTCACCGTTCTAAGTTCCATTTCCTTTAACTGGTAAGAGAAACTCCTTTCTTCTCATTCACTTAGGGTTTTAATCATGCAACAAAATCTGGGTGCATGTGACCCACTTCTCGTTTCTTAAATTTTTAGCTTTTATTAGGTTCTAAAAATTGTATTCTATCATCAAATTGATGATTTATAGGTACCGTAATGGTTTTCATAGGACACGGGACATCTCTAGCCTTCTTGAGCTTGGTTGTCTACACTAGAGGTAAGGGAAGTTAATTTGATTTATTTTGTTTGGTTGAGTTTTGGTGAATTAGTTTCTGTTTTGTATTGATGAATATGTGGTTGATTGCTTTGTATGATTTTGAGTGCATCGTTTAGAGAATTTGAATGAGATTGTGATTGTTGGTTCGTATACTTATGATGTTCAGGTTGTTTGATCCATGGTATTGATGCATAAATGAGGGTGTACTTAATCTATTTGTTTATTTGCACTGGAGTTTTTAAATTTAGTGTGTCATTCCACGTTCTTTTCAGTATACGACATATGGTGTTTTTATTCTATTAGTGGTTGTGTAGTTTTTCTTCTAAATTAATATACCCCTCTTTAATTATTATTACGTTATAAAAGTTTTTTTTTTCTTATGAACATTTTAAAGCATGAGATGCAAAGCTTTTTGTTTTTTTTATTGCCATTGCATGTACTGTAATGCCTCCAAACAATTCTTCCTGTTCTCAAACAATAAATTGTGGGACCCTCAAATCATGAGTTTGATCTTATAATAATGTAAATTTTTATACCTTTCAAAGAAAATATATGACCTTTATTTCTTTTATATGATACGGCTTCTTTCAGTTTCAATTTTCTTTGATTAATATTCTATCTTTTCAATATTAAGAATATAGGATATTTTAGTTTTGATTAAAGTGATTTCGGCATGGTTTTAATTGTCGTTTCAGTTTTTTTTTTTGTTTTTTTTAGATTAACAATATTAATCTTTAGTTTTAGATTTAAGCGCAGAGTCATTTTATTTGCTGTAGATACGGTATATCTATTAAATATAATGTTTTAAAAAGGGAAATTAGATTGATTTATATAAGGTAAGATAATATTATATATATATATATATATTATTGTATTTTTATAATGTTATGGATAGAAAAAAATAAGGTATCGTTATATGTTGGTTGTGTTAAGTTAGATTTCAGCTTGTGTGTTAAGTGCTCACTTTGTTATTTGCTGTTATAAAATCTATATAAGACACTTTGTGGTTTGTTGTCAAAGAGGTTTGATGTCATTACTTGCTATCACTTGCTGTTTTAGAATTCTGCACATTTTGTCATTGCTGTTTCGATTAAAAAGTTGCAGAAAATTGTTGGCTCTATGGGTTTAAATTGCTGCAGAAAATCGTTTGCTGTTTTGATTAAAATGCTGCAGAAAATTATTTGTTGTTTTGACTAAAATCCGTGTTGTATTGAACTGTTTTGATTATTGTTACTGCATTAACATCTTTGTTGTATTAGATTGTTTTTGCTGCTGTTTCTGTACCAAAACATTGATGTTTTGCAACTTTATTGGGTTTTATAGTTGAGATGATAATAAACTGGAAATATTTATGCGAGAGGAACATATGTTGAGTCATGTTGTTGGGTTATAAATTAACATCTCTAAATCAATGATTGATTTGCTTGGGTTGTGAAACATGTTCTAATATATTTGACTTGATCTTTAAAGCTCAAATGTGTGGTTTGATTTTGGTTCAAAGGAATTATGAAATGATTAAAAGTCTTGATTGGTGTGAAACTTTGAGAGGAATTATTGATTCAAGAGGTATATCCTGTGATTTAAAGTGGTCGGATTGAATATGAAAGTAAGATCTCTAGGTGAGATCATTTAGTGTATTGAATGAATGTAAGAGGCTTTCATATGGGGGGTTATCCCTAACACTCTAATGGTCTTTCATTCTCACTTAGAGAGGATTGACGCGTGTGGTGAGAGTAGTGAGAGATCCAAGGGTAGGCGCTATCACTGGAGGTCTATTCCGCGGTAACGGACTAGCCTTGTGTGTGGTCGGGTGAAACCCCTCGGCAATGGCTTTACAAAGCAGTAGAGACCACCACAAGTGCACACCCGCCCCAGCTCTACATACATTCTAAGTCCAGACGAGTCTAGAGGTCTTAACATGATAGGATGCTTGTTTTGATGAGTTTTATGAAATAAATGGTCATATTTATGATAACTTACATGTTTATGTGTGTATGGATATTCTCAGAAATGCTAGATTGATTTGAAATGAATTGTATGTTGTTTGAGACCTAGCTCACCCTTGTATTGTATGGTTGTATGTGTTTGCCTTCCTCCTTGCGATGATCATCCAATCCTTTGGATGTGAGCAGTAGGTGATGATGTACCATTGGAGCAAGCGTTGGAGATTGAAGAAGACCCAGCCCCTAGTGCTTAGGACTTCTACTAACTTTTAGTTTAAATAGCTCTTATTTTGAAAAACTTCTAGCTTTTATTTTACCACGATCGGTATTTTGGAAAAAAACTCTTTAGGCCTCTTTAAAGTTTAGTTAGCCTTGCATTTTGGAGAACTTTGGAAACTTGTACTCAAGTTTTAATTCCTTTTAATTTCCTCTATATTTTGGATGACTGTATACATATTTAAATACTATTATCTCTGTCTTTCAAATGCTTTCACATATTATAATAGTTGAATCCTATTATATTATATGTATATGGTATTTTGGGACCTGTTTTAGAACTTAATATCTTCCTTTCTATCATCGTTTGTTGTATTTGAATTCCATATGAATATGAAAATCCAATCTCAAATGCAACTCAAACCCATTCAAGTAAGTCTTTTCACGTTCGTACCAAACACACAATAATTACATTCTTGAACAGTTCAAAAGGGTAAAAAGCAACTTAAAGATCACATAATTCATAACATGTACTACACCTTTCTATATTGGATAATCTAACTATTATTAAACTATATTTTAGATTGGCCATTTTGGAAGTCATAAATTTAATATCTTTCGAATTAAGTGATTTGGAAATACTTTACAAAGTATCTAGAAATGTGAATTTACTTTATGTGTTATATACACCGAAAATCATGAGTCACATTCTAGAATACCTTCAAGATAAATTTATTTAGAATTTTAAAAAAAAATCCAATTGCACATTCTAGAATACCTTTTAAATAGGTGTTCTTTTGGGATAACTTTTCCCATTATGATTACAATTTTTTTTTTCAAAAAAAATGACATTTATCTTTGAAAAAGTACAATTCATAACTACCCAAAATCCAAAACTAATATTTTGAATTATCTAATGGAGGAGAATTCTAGATAGAAAAATTTAAAAAAAATGAATACTAGAATCAATGTTAGGAAATTTCATTGTCACCCAATTTTTTTTCCAAACTACATCTTAACACTTACCATTGTGAACACTCTTTGATGGCATTTTCCTTTTGCACCCCCACGGGTTGTGTGGTAAAAGACTAAAATGCCCTTGTGGTTTAAATATATAAAACAAATGTAAAATCCTTTAACCCTTCCTCCCCTCCATTACATGTCACTATCTTTGCATTGTCAGTGTTATTTATCACCACTTTGTAGTGCTCTGTCATTGTTTCAATACAAAGGTTTTGCTTGAATATGGTACTTCTTTCATTGATTCTATGTATATTGTAGATTGCTTAATCTGTGAAATTTCTGGGTTGTTTAATTTCGGTAGTTATTACAATCTTATAATCTCTATTATAGTTTTAGAGTTAACGTATACCTTCCTCGTTATGCAATTTAGAAGACAATTCTAGATCTATAAATGCATCTGAAATCAATTCAGAATGTATTTTCCATAAATTAAATATAATGTGTTTTTCATAAATTAAATACGTTGTGCAATCCAAAGATGCATTCTGGATCATGCAATCTGAAAATGCATTCTCCGAAAATATAATACAGATTGTATAATCTTGAAAGAATGCCAACTCTGAAAAGTAATGAAAAGTAATGTGCGATATGTTTTATAATTTATTTGAAATTTTTGAATATAATAAAACTGTGTATATGATTAATATGTAAAAATAAAAGATGGCATACATTATGTAATTGTACTTTGATAATTCTAGGAATATTATTGATGAATATTATAGGTTTTAAACAATCGCTAGAGGATAAAACAATACCTCAAATGAACCAAGTAACCAAGTAACAATGACTAACTTTGTAAAGCTCATTAATAGAATAAAAAATAAGACTCAAAACAAAATCAATGAAATTATAAAAACACTTAAAAGTTAAGTTTATCCCAGTATAATTTTGTGTGTGTAGAAAATACGATTAATGTATTTATAATAATGATAATGTGGGTTATGTTCAAATACAAATGAATATATAAAAATACAATATATTTAACATTTCATCAAGCTAATGCATGCAAATCGTATATACCAACATTGTTACAAATATAATCAATTTTCGGTCTTCGTAAAGACTTAGTGAAAATATCTGCTAATTAATCATTTGAGATGACGAACTCGACATTGATGTCTCTAGATACAATCTTCTTTAAAACAAAATGAGAGTCAATTTCAGTGTATTTGGTCCTTTCATGAAAGACAAGATTAGAACTGATATAAAGAGCAACTTAATTGTCATATATATAAGTTTCATTTTAGTGATATGTCCAAATTTAATTTTCTAAACAATTGCTTAAGCCAAACAAGTTCACAAGTGGTTGAGACAATAACTTTATATTATGCTTTTGTACTAGATCTTACCACAAGACTGATAACGTCCATTTTTACCTGTTTTTATATGTTTATTGTTATGAATAAATCAACTTTTTTTCCTAGCTTTAATCTTGTTTTATCCTCAAGTTAGGTGTATTATGTATTGTTTTGTATTTTAGTTGTTTAATGCTTGTTTTACTTATAATAGCTTTGTTTATAAGTGTAAAATAAATTAATAAAGAGAAATTCTATTGAAGGAAAACAAACAAGAACTCAATGGAGCATGTTTTGGGACAAGAAAATATCAATTTGAAACAAATACCCATGTTGGGCATCTTTAAGATCACACTAGTGCTTAAAATTCAAAGTCTTGTCAAACTACCTGAGGCTGAGCGCCACTAGAGTAGAGGTGAGTAATGGTTTGACAGAGAGCTCATTGTGTGTTTTGACTAATGGCGCTCAGCGGTATTGATATGACGCTTAGTGGTGGCATCACTAACATGTCAAAATAGGTTATTTAAACATGTTTCTTGCGAGGTTTTAGGGATCCTCTTCCTCCCACACTTCACTCTCGATCTAAGACGAATGAGAGAGGCCATTTGAGGTTGTTTGGGGGTGCTGAGAAGCTCTCCCACTGGGTTTTCAATCTTCATCCATGGTATTTTACCCTTCTTAGGGTTAATGAGGGAGAGGAGCTACGAGTTGAAGGCGTTGACGCGAAGAGGAGACACAATTGAGGAATGGAGTAACTATTAAGAACCTTAGGAGAAGGCTTGCATCTTCTCTTTGGTTTCCATTTCTTCCCTATCTCTTTAATTTGTAGAACCTTAAGTTCTCCACCATGGGAGGCTAACCCTATTTGTTGAGACTGGTTGTAAAACATGAAACTCTTGTGTAATGTTGTGCTATGAGTGATATATGTTTTTCCAATTCATTTTAGTATTCAATTTCCATGCTTAATGCTTGATGTAGATTTTTTCCATGCTTGATTTGTGGTTCTTGATGTATTGAAAAATATGGCTTGAATCTAGACTTGAAATTGAATGCCTAATGGAAGCTTGTATCTCTGAATAGAACACGATTCATTAGTAATCTTAAGACTCTTGAACTTAATGCTTGATTGTTGTTAAGGATTCAAGAAATTGAAACTTGATAAGTTATTATAGGCTCTAAGTCACTAGGAATAAAATTTAAGTATAATTTGAGTTGATTTTGACATGGATATGAGATTGAGATGTTTGCCAATGCATGAGAATGAAGTAGTTGAACTCTAATCTCAAAAAATTGTAAATACTCCATGTTACATTTCGTTGCACACTAACTCTTTAATAATAATACAAAAAGAGTTTCTTGTGTTTTTGTTATCTTTATGTCTAATTGAGTTATGAATTGCGAGAGTTGTCAAGTGTTGCAGAAGTCCATTGGGAGAAAAAGATATTTATCACTTGCTATGTTGCGACTAGTGCACTTGTTGTTGGTTTTGCAGCCAACAAAGACTTTGTTTCTTGTTCTTTTAAGAGATCGAGTTACCACTAATAGAGACACAATATTTGGAAGTAGATCTTCTATCAAAAGGAGATCCTACTCAATGAATATTTGAATAACAAACAATTTTTGTATAGTTAATGAAAACATATAACAAACATTTTCCAAGAGATCTTTTAATGTACTTTAATATACAGATGACTACATTCCAATGATCTTCACATGGAGAATTGAGAAATTGGCTCTTCACATTGACTACAAAGAAAATGTCAAGACGAGTAACTGTAAGGTAATTTAATTTCTTAAATAGTCTTCTATACTGTTTAGGATTTCAAATAGGCTCCTCCTGATTTAGTAAGAGTTTGATATTAGGATTCGTGAGTGTGTCAACTAATTTTGAATTCATCAGTCTAGTTTCCTTCAAAATATCTAATACATACTTCCTTTGATATATAACGATATCATCGTTGGATTATGTTATCTTAATACTTAATAAATATATGAGTTTATTAAGACGAGAAGTTCTCCCTACAGCTCCCAATGTTCATCCTGCACCTCCAAAAATACCACAAATACCGCTATCGACGTTCGATTAAGAAATTTACTTAACTGGCATTCAAACTCCAGTTAAGAAATCTACTCGCGTTCAAATGTCGGTTAAGATTTTTTTTTTAGTTTACTTTTTGTTTTTATTTAATAATAATAATATTATTAATAATAATATCAGTAATTATAATATTTACAATATTAAAATAAATAAAATATATAAAATTTTAAAAAGTATTAAACCTTATTTATTAAACAAAAGTAAATAAAACATATAAAAAAATTAAAAACAAAATTTAAAAAAAAAATATGTTAACCGTATTTCTAATTATTGTCAACAATTGATATGTATAGTTTTTCTGAGATGAATGAATAACAGTGTATTATGCAGAAATAGTGTTGAATAATGTGTTGTTTTTGAAAGGGTGAGTTAGGGGTGGCATATGTGATAATGACTCTGCATTATGTGAATGATGTATAATGAAAATAATCTTTGTCGATGGTCGGTTGAGTGTTCGTTAGAAGTTATAAACGTACAAGTAATCATATTTTGAAGAAATTTTGACTCTTGCTAATATTAGTATCTTAGACGGATCTTTATTTTCAATCCATCACACAAAATCACATCAAACATATACAATTAGATTCCTTTCTTCTTATATTTTCAATCCAATAAGTTTGTATGATCAATATTAAAAATATATTTAATTATACAAAATACTTTCTAAGTATATTTAATTATATAAGTATTTTTTAAGTTTTTAATTGATTAATTAACATTTAGGATTTAGAGATTAATTAATGTCTTTAATTAATAAATTAGAATAATTATTTTATTTGTATGTTAAATTATTCTTCTATAAATAATAATTAAAATTTAATTTATAGATATTAATAATTTAAATTATAATAACTACATATTTACGTCTTTATATAATATAATATATAAATCTTAATATTTTAAATTGTTTTGTATTTTAATTTTTAATTTAAGAAAACAGGTCAATCTTATCTTTAGTGTACTAGTTTGATGAGTTAAAGAAAATGGACCAAATGATGGATTGAAAACTTTAATCCAATCACTAATTTTTTGGTAAATTAGAAAGCAAATATTTACCATCCATTTATTATCGGTATAGGTAACTCATCATGCATAACATTTTCTCGCAAAACATTGTTCTATATATATTATTTTTTGTTTAGCTCATAAGCTGCTAAATTTATGAAGCAATATAAGGTTAGAAGAACGTGTTTGGATTCATGTAATTTAAGTTAAGAAGCATATCAATTTGAAATTGCTCACTTCTTTTGTACTCATGTTGATAATTTGGATGTGACCACTTTATATGAGTCATATATATATATATATATATATATATATATATATAATCTAAACTCTATATTGGAAAAATGATAATAATATTACAAAAAAAAATTTGATGTTAAATTAGTATGGTTTTACAAAATAAAGTTTGGGAAAATTATTTATGGATTCTTTTATTTTATCTACACCTATTACATATTTATTTTTTTCTTTTTTATCACATTACACAACCTATAAACATATTCTTTTTGTTTCTCTTTAAATATATATTGGTATTAATGCACCCTTTTTGTGTCGATAAATTATTATTCTAAAAGTCTATGTTGGTTTGATGGTAGAGAACACAACTTATAAACCCCTGGAATCTTGTTTAAAGTAAGCAACTTCTCTATAAATGTCAAACTTTCTCTTATAGTATTCAATGCAGATGATATATGTGTTCACATTGTTACTCACATATCCTACATCCTACGAAATTAGCAAATAAAAAAATGGTACTCAAATCAAAACAAAATATAAAGAGTATATATATATATATATATATATATATATATATATATATATACTTGAAAAGAAGATGACATAAACTTTTATTTTTTCAACTTTTTTTTACGTGTAATTTTATTATAAAATTAAAGAATTTTTAAAAAAAAATCAAGTTTACAAAAGTCATGTCAAGCACAATTTAAAAACAAAAGTTAAAACAATTTTATTACGGATGAAATAAAATTGTGCCAAGTTTATAATGAAATGAACTGAAATTATATCATACTGTGAGAACTTTAGTTTTATAATGAAATACATTGAAATCATGATGTGACGACTATAAGGATTGAAGTTACCGTCCTTATATACAGTTATTATAATAAAATAAACTAAAGTCATTATAGAACTGAAATCATACACGATTTTAGTTTATTTTATCACATAATTGAAATTATGAAATGAAATTGTTATTAGCGGATAACGTGACAGTGAGTGTTTATGACAGAGAACGTAATACAGAAGTGAGAAAGAGACGAGAAGAATAAAAGATGTAAAATTGTATTATTAGAAGAAAAGAAAAAAAAGGTATATATGCAGAGTATAGGGCACACAATAATCGACACGCGTCAGTTTAGTTTATATAAACAGTTGTCTCAATATATATTACAATTTAAACATTTTTATCGAAATTGTCATATGACATTCGATACGACTTTAATTTATTTACAATGAAGTTGTTTCAACACAAATTCTTCATTTTGAAACCATGTGTTTTCAAATTTTTTTAAAACTTACAATATTATTGTAATTTCATAATTATACTAGAGTGGTAAAAAGCCTCTACTTTTCTATACTATAAACTAAAATCTATCTTGCAGTGATACTTTTTTTCTTTGACCACATTCTTTAAATTGGGTAGATTATTTAAAGACAACAATCTCAACATAATATTACTGTACCCTTTGCTATTAAATTTTAATATAATAATAGTATCAAAGTTTTAGTGCAGTAAGATGACACTCTTAAAAGTTACTCAAAATGGTATAGTAATGTATAAAGTTTTAATTTAATGTTATTAATTTTTTATCACCATGATAAGGTTAAGATTTTTTAAAGGATGCTATTATATATATTGACATTCATTTGACACATCTAATAAAAATAAAATGATCTTAAAAGAATAAATTTTTATAATTTTTTGAAAAATTAAAAAATAAAAAATAAGAAAAGATAATGTTAAATGAATGTAAAAATATTATATGTATCAATGTATATTTTTCTTTCTTAGAAAGAGAACAATAGAAGTGTATTTACATTACTAAAATAATAAAATTAGGCTTAAATGATATTTCAACTCGAATCTGATACTTTATATATCATAAATAATATACAATGGATTTGTTTAAATAGCACTTGACATGACTTCTATTAGAATTCCACCCAAATACGTCTCAGCAATTTGTACGAATATACATTTCCAAAATATTTTCCTTTCTTGAACAATTATTGATTCTGATATATAATTACGTACGAAGTTGAAACTTTAATATCAATGATTCATGTTAGAGCGTTTATGGGTCGTAGTCAGAAAATTTTCTGAGGCACATCTAATTGCATGTCTTGTTAACAACACATATCAGTTTCCAAAAATATGTGTGTATAAATATGAATGTCTCAACTGATATAAGGAACCAACAACTTAAGTTTCTCACATTTCACCAAAGCAGTGAAGTTTTCCTTAATCACTCACTGCCATGGCCTTCAAAACACTGTTCCATAGCACTTTGGTTTTGTTTTTTGCTTTTTCATTTTGTGTTTTGGAGGCCAATGCTCGCACTCTCCAAGATGCCTCAATGCGTGAAATGCACGAGCAGTGGATGACTACACATGGAAAACTCTACTTGGACTCTTACGAGAAAGAGCAGAAATACCAAGTATTCAAGGAAAACTTGCAACGCATTGAGGCATTTAACAATGCTGGAAACAAGCCGTACAAGCTTGGCATAAACCAGTTTGCTGATCTCACAAATGAGGAATTTAAAGCCAGAAATAGATTCAAGGGTCATATGTGTTCTACCATAACAAGAACACCATCTTTTAAGTATGAACATGTGACGGCAGTTCCAACTTCATTGGATTGGAGACAGAAAGGAGCTGTTACACCCATTAAGAACCAAGGACAATGTGGTATGTACATACATGTCTTTTTTAGATAATGTAATTCTTATATTAGAAGTTGTTTTTGTAAGATTTAATTAGGATTATAAATTAAACATTAACATATATAATATCAAAACAATAAGTTAGAATTTATTTTAGCAAAATTTTAGATTACTATTAGACTGACTATTAATATATAATCTCACTTAGTATATATGCATGTAGTGAAAGAGTGGTTTAAAGTTTCACATCCAACTAAAAATAAAATAAAGCAAATTTACATTATATAACTAATAACTGGAAACATCATCTTATAAATCAAGTTCATTTAGATTTAAAAACCATTCCTTAACACTCTTCAACAACTTAAATGAATACAAGTTGATATATTTATCTAAGCAAAACATTTTTGTGTGTAACTTTTCCTTGTATTTTGTGTTTAGGATCTTGTTGGGCATTTTCTGCTGTTGCAGCAACAGAAGGAATCACTAAACTGACCACTGGCAAACTGATCTCTTTATCGGAACAAGAACTTATTGATTGTGACACAAAGGGTGAGGACGAAGGTTGTGAAGGAGGTTTAATGGATGATGCCTTCAAATTTATCCTGCAAAACAAAGGACTTACCACAGAAGCTGCGTACCCTTATGAAGGAATTGATGGAATCTGTGATGCAAAAGCAGAAAGCAGCCACGCAGTTACCATAAAGGGGTATGAGGATGTGCCTGCCAACAGTGAGAGTGCGTTGCTGAAAGCTGTTGCTAATCAACCAGTTTCAGTAGCTATTGATGCCAGTGGATATGAGTTTCAGTTTTATTCAAGTGGTGTGTTCAATGGATCATGTGACACTAACTTGGATCATGGTGTGACTGCTGTGGGGTATGGAGTGAGTGATGATGGAACTAAGTATTGGTTGGTGAAGAATTCATGGGGAGTGAAGTGGGGAGAAAAAGGATACATTAGAATGCAAAGGGATGTTGCTTCTAAAGAAGGCTTGTGTGGCATAGCAAAGCTGGCTTCCTACCCAACTGCATAATTGTCTACCAAACTTTCTTACTGTTATATATTTCACAATCTGTATCTATTGTACAAATCATAAGTGTGTCAATACTCATATTTATAGGTCTGAACAAATTAGAATATCTAATGTACAAATCATAAGTCTCTCAATAGTCATATTTATAGTTCTGAAGAAATTAGAGAGTGATTTATTCAATCTTTGTAAATAATAAGAAGTGATAGATTATGAAATCCCAATTGTAAAGAAAAATGTATATCAAGATTATACTTGTTTATATCTCTTTATATAAAAGTAAATTAATTATGTTTTATCTTTGTAAAACTTCCTTGTACATCATTGAAAATTTAATATTAAACCCTACATTTATTTTTCTGAAAACACATTAGAGTAATGAATTTTTAATAAATTCTTTTGTAAAAATTTTCTTCAAATAAACAATAATAATTTTTATTATATATTTTTATCTCATTCTAGTTAAAACACATGTAGTTATTTTTTTATAATAAAAATAATAATTTTTTATTATAAAAATAAAAAATAAACAATTTTTATAATTTTATTATAATTTTTTATTTATTTTGTAAGTAATTTTTTATTTATAAGTAATTATTTTACTTTTAAAAAGTGGTTAAGTTGAAAATATGATCAATTTTAATATATATATATATATATATATATATATATATATATATATATTTAAATTTTAATAAAATCATGTAAAATATAAAATTGTTAATGTATTCCTTTTAATTTAAAAAGATTTTATTTAAAAGATAGAAAAAAAGATATGTATACCAAAAGGAAACCATCATCTCTGTATAATGATATAGATGTGTATTATTTTTCTTATAATAAAAATAATAAAATTTTTATTATAATTATAAAAATAAAAATAAATAAGTTTTATGGCAATATGCATTTATTTTGTAATAATTCTTTTATCATAGATAGCTATTTTAATTTTAAATAATGGTTAAAAATAATCAAATAAAAAATATTTAAATTTTAAAAAATATGTAAAGGATAAAATTGTTAATGTAATTATTTTAATTTAAAAAAATTATTTAAAAGATAAAATGAAAAGGAAAATATATACACCAAAAGATATAATGGTATAAATTTTTGCATTATATTCTTTCTTTTTTCTATTCCTCTCTATTATTTTTTATGTTCTTCTTGAATTTTGCTTTAATTTAACCTTTATAAAATTAGAGTTCCATAAATTATGAGCTATAACATTGATGGGAGTTAGTTTATTGTGGATGTTGACATTTGATTTGTTTCTAAGCAAATATGTTTGTGGTAGAACAATTGTTTTTTTTTTCAACTTTCTCACAACTTTCCATTATGTAATAACAAAAATAACTTGTCTAAATTGTTGAGATTGTTTGTGTAACAGTTCTTTCCAAAATTATTACTCCATAGTAATAAATTATTTTTATTTTGAAATAATTTTTAATATTAATTGAGAATTTTCTTAATCAATAACAATTATTAATGAAGATTGGATTTTATAACTGTTTTTTTTTTCATGTATCCTCTTTTGTCCTTTTTATTTTTATATTCATTGACTAAATTTGTAGGTTCTGTTATCTAATTAAATTGTTCATAAAAATTGAAAATAATTTATTGTATAATTAAGAAAAACACATGCACATGTGTGTTTTTTTTATAATAATAAAAAGTGATGAAATTATTATTATTATTATTATTGAAAATAAAATATGTACACAAAAAATAGAATTATCTTTATTATTATAATATAGATAATAATAATAATTTTCTAAATATACACATATATTTTCACTTATGTAAAGAATATAATTTAAAAAATCATTTTTATAGTTTTACATAATGGAAGGAACAAGAAGTAATTATGGGATGAGAAAGCAAAGGCCTTTCTTCAAATTGATGGGCTTGAAAGTGAGAGGCCCAGTCCATGAAACAACAGTTCTTTAATGTGATTCTAGACGGAAGTCTTCTATGTACCCTATATAAACAGCGTCAAGAAATGAGAGTAACAAGAGGTAAAGAAAGGTATAGTGTTTGCCTTGGTTGAAAATGGCCGGCAAAGGTGCGACTCCGGCGACATACTCGCCATCTCTGACAGCCGATAAAAAGAAACCACCGCTTTTCAAGGAAGATTGGGTTCGGCCCGATGGCCGAGGTTTCCACCAGTGCAGACCTGCATGTAAGTTCCACTTGCTTTCAAATACAACCATGCTGTCTCTTTTGTCTCCATGCAATGACAATCTATGCTTCTCCATTATCTATCATTATGTATTTTGTTATCAAATGGATGTTACTTTTTGTTTTCTTCTGTCAACTATTAAGGTTTTCATTCACGTGGTGTTTATAGTGATTCCTGACGCCGAACTGTTTGAATAAATGCTGATTAGGGATTAAAATGACGCCTTTTGGAGAACCGTGAACACAATAATTTTTTTTTTTTATTTAGTTCTTTTCGAATTGATAATCAATGCTCCACAATGTAATGATTTCATTTGGTGAGGTGAAATGTTGAGAACCAAGAGTGTTCCTGCATGCATCCTTCATTTGTTGAATCTAGAGTAAGATTATGTATTCATGCAGTCACTTGTACATGGCAAAGATTACCTTGGGTTTTGTGCTGAAAATAAAGTGTCTATACCTGATGAATTTGTTAATCAGCATTCATTTCTACTAAGAACAGATGTAGATGGTCGAAGTTGTCTTGTGGTACCAGCTAATTTTTCTGGACATTTTCTGGACAATTGCCACCTTGAACCTCATGTCCCAATGGGACCTTTTGGTCCTCAAGATCTTCAAGCTCTTATCCTCATGCACCACAAGTTTTAGGGTGTTTGCTCTAAAAGTAGTATGGATCCAAACTGGAAAATGCCATCTCCTCCTGCCCCAGGTGTGCTGCCTACTCCCCGTGCCTGGGATTGTGGTAATTGATCCAGGGTATTGATAGTGGTGGTTATTTTCCAAACACCTTGATCCAGTCCAGTCATTATGCTTCTGTCCAACCTGATATGGATAATATATTTTATGGAATTATTGTGAAAGAGGAGCTCCTATTTCTCATGCTATCTGTGCGGCTCTTGAAAAAGGGATGGGGATTGAGATTTAGATTCTTCATGTTGTAGATTGTGCTGTTAGGACTGGATAGATTGCCTAACTCAACCCTCTAAGCTGGCTAAGGTGAGGGATGGGTATTGCTTAATAAGCTCTTATCAAATACTATTTCTAATCAATGTGGGGTTTAGTTTTTTCCAAATACGCACCCTCACATCTTACACTTATTGGTCTTGGTGCATGGAAAATATGGCAAACGGGGTAACGATGGATGTAGAATATGATACTGCGCTAAAAGAACTTCGTATTGTAAATGAACACATTTTGATTCATCAATAGAGTTTATTTACAAATGAGGTACATCAATGCAAATGAAGTAGAGCAACTCTAACTGTCATTAAAACTGATAACTAATTGTCTAACAGAAGACTAAATAACTTCTGGTCATTGAAGTCAACACTAAGAAAGAATCACTTATATTTATTAATATGTTGATTAGTTGACCTGGTATTTTAATAAGAACATTGATATTTTGCGACTTGCAGTTTTCAGGACTGGTGCTGTGAATGCAGCATCTGGATCTGCATATGCTGAGTTTGGAAATACCAAGGTCATTGTATCTGTGTGAGTGGCTCTTTGTCTTAAAAATGTCAGTTAGCTTGTCGAGGTTTTTTTTCTTCTTCTGACTTTGTTGTTTGTTATGCTCTCCCTAATGTGGGTATTTTATTTGTAATTGTTAATATAGATTTGGGCCAAGAGAGAGCAAGAAGGCAATGATGTACAGTGATATAGGGCGTTTGAATTGCAATGTCAGCTTTACAACGTTTGCAACTCCAGTACGAGGACAGGTATATAAAGGCTGTGTAACATTTTCTGTTTTCTCCATCTTCATGGCGATTTGAAGTGACTTCTAATATGTTAAATCTCACGAAGCTAGGGTTCAGACCACAAAGAGTACAGTGCGATGCTTAATAAAGCTTTGGAAGGTGCAATAATACTGGAAAGTTTCCCCAAGACAACTGTGGATGTTTTTGCATTGGTGCTAGAATCTTGCGGCAGTAAGTATTATACTATTTCATATTTATTTTTAATCTAATTTGTAATGATATTTTTTTATTGTCGTAAATTTACAGACAAAAATTGTGCTCGACATAAATATACTGAAAAAGATTATTGAAGAAAGCTAATGTGTATTTGTCTTCTCATCTACCTTGCTGTTATTTAATGGTTGCTTTGTGTCAACCTAGTTTTCTTCTTATAACTGTGAAGGGGTATTTGGCTTTAACGCATTTGTTTTAGTTAACCACTAGGTGTGGTTCAATTGACAATGTATATGAATGAACTTACCTGCAATGAATGGGTTTGAATCTCATGGACAGAATTTGTGATCAAGACCACACCACCAGGTGCTCGACTGGGAATTATTTAACACTATTGGGAGTGGAAAAGCTTGTCAGAGAATGAAAAATGTAGTTTCTTTAAGTTCAGCTATTTCTAGAGTTTTTGTGGCAAGAGATGTGAGCTAGACCTGTTGTCTGAGGCTTTTGTTGCTTATGATGAGATTCCACGTAGCAAGTATTAATAATTCAAGTATTCATTGATAAAGGTTTCCAAATGCACAAAGAACAATGTTGTCAATAGCAGATTGCAGAAGGCCAAAAATTGGCCATACTATACCATACATAAGATAGAATGAGTAAGATGGACAATAAACTAGAGGAAGAAAAACATGAAAAAATTGGAAAGAGTAAAAGCGTGAAAATAATGAAAGAGGAAAGAAAACAAAGGAAAAACAATCCAGGTGAAAAAGAAACAGGCAAAGATTGAGAATGAAAAAAAAAACAGAGGAATACAACAGTTACATGAAGTCTCTGGAGATTGTAGGAGGGAGTGAATAGAGGAGTGACTACTTCCCCCTCCTTACTTTATCAGTCATTCCTTGGCCCTTACGTTAACTGAAGTTGTGACTTGTAAGTAGAACACAAATGTCATTTATGTAAGCCACAATCTTTTATAGGTTTTGAGTGGGATAAAAGCCATGCCCTGGATGAGTTTAATACTTGCAGATTTCAAGTGTGGCGAAAAAGTCTGGTGTCCTAGAAGACTTTATCATGTGTAAGACTTGGGTTTTTGGTATTTGTGGAGTAAATACCCAGCAACTCTTATCAGATCTATACCTTTCTTGCTGGTGGCAGCGATGCAGTAGTGGATCAGCTGTTATTTGCAAGGCAATAATGTTACCTCATTTAGATTATGGCCATAGTGACAACACTGACAAACACAAGGAACGTATGCTTTTGTCGTAATTTAGCAGTTTATATGAAATAGTCATTTGTAGAAATCTGATTTTGTATGAATTTGTTTCAGATATAGTATTATGCCTTTGGATTTTAGAATTGTAGGAAGTAATGATAAATGTTCCTATTTAAACTTTGGAACAGTCAGAGATGCAATATAATTCTAATATTTTCTCAGAATCATTTAGTTTCTAGCTGGTAATAATATTATTGAACATGTTGCAGGTGATCTCCCAGTTGTCATATCCTGTGCTAGCCTTGCCCTGGCTGATGCTGGAATAATGATGTATGATCTTGTTGCCTCGGTTTCTGTGGTATGAATCTTGTTCACATTTGCACTCAGCCATATTGTAACTAATATGTACTTGTTTTGTAGTGCGGATAATATTTTTCTCCCATTTAAAACCTTATCTTGAATTTGTTTTATAAAATCGTATAATTTCATATTCTCTTACAATGTCAGACATTGTACCTGCCTAACATTTTGTGCTTTATTAATTTACGTTTTCATCCAAGAGTTTTGTCTTCTGTAGCCTAAAAATATGTTTTTAAACAATTTTTTTTGTGTATTCCAACTACCTTTCTGTGGATACCAAATCTATGGCATATAATTGCATGCTAGCGAGTGTACAATCTTTCTGGAACCATGTTCATCTTCACAAAACTCATTATGATAAAATGAGATCATCATTATGATGTGATTATCTTGCTGCTGAGAGTCTAATAATTATTTTTGCTAATTATTGTAGTCAAGTTTTAGTAAGAACCTTGTGATCGATCCTATTTTGGAGGAGGAAAACTGCCAAGATGGTAGTTTAACGATTACATGCATGCCCTCTCGCTATGAAATCACCCAACTCACCGTTACAGGGGAATGGTCTTCCCCGAAGATCAACGAGGTTTGCCTATTTTCAAGTTTTTGTAATATATTTATGTAAATGCTTATTTCGAAGTCGTGAATTTATGTCTGGAGGTCTTGATATCTATTCTTCCAAATTGGTTACTCTCAGTGACATATTGGATTCCCACATGCAGGGAATGCAGCTGTGCTTGGATGCTTGTGCAAAGCTAGCGAAGATTATGAGATCATGTTTGAAAGAAGCTGCTTCTGATTCCAGGGAGTAGAATGACAGTTCTATATTAATTCAAATCACGATTGTGCTTTTAATTTTTTCTTATATTGAGAGATAATTTTGTGTTGGAGATAGTAGAGAGAGGTGCTGTGCATATCCTGAAAATTTTGTGCTCATGAGTTTGTAAAAGGTAAAGTGAAAATTGTTATAGCAACAGCTATATGATGGCCACATTGTTTGACGAGTCAATTCAATCTTCCTCTGAATTAGGAAATTCTCAGTTCTTGACCCTCCAATTTTTCATGACCCTCTCTCAAAAAAGAAAGAAAGAAAAAAAAAACTGTATGCATGTCACCCAAATATCTCATTTCAACTAGTATTGTAATTTTTTTCCCTATTTTTTTTATCATCTGAATGGATTTAGTTACAGTTTTGCTCTTCTGTTCTGTCTCAAACCACCAAATTGCACAGCCTAAAAGGTGAAGACAACAATGGAAGATAAGGAGAATTAAAGTTATTAAAAAAATACTAATTTTAACTGAATTAATTGCATGAAAACTGAACTAGATTGGAAAAGTATTTTGCAAGGGAAATAGTTCATTTGAATTGTGCCAAGCTATTTTGTGTACTGATATTGAAAGACGGAATTTTTACTTCATACAAAAATAAGTTTTCAGAGTTGTTAAATCAAAATAATTGAGTACTTGTAATAAGATTTAGGTAAAATTAACTGAAAATGAAAAAGCTACGGTATAAATGTTTGATAAATATTGAATTAAATGGTAATATTAAGTAATTATACATTTTTAATAATTATAAATGTTTCTTAATTTATTTCAAAACTTTTACAATCTAAAATATTTTATGTAAAATTAAAGTAATATTTGTGTAAAAAATATTCTTTAAAATATTTATATTTTCTCAAGAAAAGATACTTTATTAAGAAATAACTAGTATTTGAAATTAGAGTTTTCTATATTCTTTTTAGGCGATAAAATAGTAAGGTAGAAGTTTTGTTTTGAAATTGAAATGAACTAACCTAATAATGAAACTACATAGTCAAACGTAAATGAAATTATTTTATTAAAATTCTATCAGTCAACTTCATTCATAATTTAAATAAGATGTTCTACCAAAATGTTCTGTTGAAATTTACTTTAATAGGTGTGACCGTTGGTGGGATCAAAATGATTTGGATCAGTTAACGTGATCCCATCCCAATTTATTTTAAAATTTGTATTTTTGTTACAGATATTTTAGAAAATTATATAAAATTATAATATTTAAACAGTTTTAAATTTTAATATTTAAATGAAATTATTGAATGTGATAAAAACAAGTAATATATTAATATAATATTATTTATGCTCGTAATCAAACTTTGAAAGGTTAATGAATGGTGACTGAAGCGATAGAGGATGTATGGTTTGTTCAATTCTTAACACGGTTTAGTATTTAGCAGTTTATAAAATGTATAAAATGATATGTTTTGTGTAAAAACATGTGTCACAAACTCATCCTCATCTGTGAAAAAAAAGAAAAACAACTCATTCTGAATTCTTAAATACTTGGTTGCTTCTACACCATACACACTCACCACATGTTCATTTCATATCATTTGGAAGGTACACTCAATTATACTTCTTCATTTAAAGCTTACACAAGGTCTGTCAACCCTTTATTTATTTATTTAATATATATATATATATATATATATATATATATATATACGTATGTATTTTGTATAGTAGTTTTATTTGGTCAATCACGAATCGAGTAGTCAATATTTCTTGATCTATTGTGAAATATTTGGTTTGTCGGAAGGTCAAATTATAAATAAAATTAGCAATTGTAATAAAATTAATAATGTTAACCCTAATTCCAATTATTATTAATTGGATTGTAATTACACTTCCATTAATCAAAATCTTATTCTAAAATCTATAAATTCAAGTTGATATCTAAATAATTGATTATTTTTACTACATATTTATTATCATAATGCTTAAACAAATATTAACTTTAATATCAGAATATTTTCTGTAAGTAAAATCGATCATACACCTAACAATAAAAAAATACCAGTTTTAACCTAATTTTGAAGTTTAGAGATTATTTATATAAAAACTTATCATCGATCATATATATATATATATATATATAAAATAAAATTATATATACCTTTTTGCCATATATAATTTACTTGGTTCTTCCTTCTCCATCATTTCCTACTATGATAGAAAATTCCTTACTTGGTTACTAAATTTGATAAAGTCTATGAAAATAGGCATTAATGATGAGTCTGTTGTCCACACCATGTTATTCTTGTTTAGGTGTGATTTATGCAAGCACCACTTTGCTTTATGGTTCTTTTCATAGATAGTATTGCCTGTCCAAAAAAAACTTAGAATATTTAAACAAGATGAAGTGTGTCCCTTTCAATGGGGCCACTCTGTTTGTGGTTGATGCTATTTCCTTGTCATATCTTATACCAATGTACTAATATACTAATAAGTAACATCAACTATTTTACTTCATTCAGTATTCATATTAACTTTTAAATTTACTTAATTAACTAACTCAGCTAACCACTTACTTAATTTTGTTAACACAAATCTCAAACTATAAACCCACAACCAATCTTTTACTTAAAAACAATTTCACATAGGCTAAACATGAACTTTCAAAATAATATAAAAAAATAATAATTCTTATTTTATAGCCTCAAATATATTAAGTTCTTATTATTTACACACCAAAGTGGTCAATAGAAATAAGTGAAGGGTAATTTTTATCCTAACAGTAGATTACTTTGTTTTATTATTATTTTCAAATTTTCAGATAGTATGATTTTTTTATTTATATTAAAATTTTTAAAATAGCTTTAAACTATACTTTTTTCAAATTTTTATTTAGAGTTAAGAAAATTTATCATTTTTCTTAAATTTTTTAAAAGAACTTTAAGCTATATTTAAAATTCGATGTTATTTTAAAGAATGAATTTATGTACGTTCACTTACAAGATAAATATTGCTGAATAGAAGAATTTTTAATATGACATTGACTTTGAAATTAGTGATGATAGACAGGTGGCATAAAGGAAAAGCGTTGATAATTTCAAGAAACATCTAAAATATAATATGTGAGTTGTAATCTCGTAATTTCTTCATAATTATTTAAAATATTAATAACATTGTTTTCATATCAATTTCCCATGACATGATTTGCATAATTTAAATAGTCTAAGAATAAAATAAATATTATTGTACATAAATAGAAAGATTTCGTTTAGGAATAACTAAATAAATATTTTTCGAAAAGTTCTGCACAAAATAAACAAAGATGAATTGTAAAGATTAATCTAAGAGAGGAAGAAAATAAAACTAAGATTTTTCACGCAGAAATAAGGAATATGTATATTACTTAAAGTAAACTTATTTAATAGAGTATAAAAAATTAAAAAGATGCTTTATAAATAAGATATGCATATTAATTGAAATAAGGGTATAAATATTACAATTTACATAAACTAAATTAATTCATAACTTGTTTAAGTTAGATTTTAACATTCACAAATAGTTTCTTTATAAAAAATAATACACAATATCTTAAAAAGTAAACACACAATAAATAAGAATCTCACACAAATAAAGAAACTATTTTACAAATGAAATATACAATCATCTATTTTCACGGTATCATTTATATAATAAGTTACTTTCAAAACAAGATGATGAGAAAAAACTACGAATTACTCATTAATAAAACATTTAACAATTTTATAAAACTCATAAAATATTTTTAACAAATCACAAGAACTTAGTTATAATAATCCTCCCAAATTAATATATAATTCTAAAAATCAAGATTTACTGTTATAAGTCTTTTAAAATCAGTCATAATATATTTTCATAGTAATATCAATTTTGTTACTGTATCTTATTTAGTATGGTAGATGGTTTTTATATGTTATAATATATGATATTTTTTAAAAATATCATCTTTACATCTATTATATCTAAAATACGATATAATATTTTAGTTTTATTATAAATTTGTTACGTATCATGACAGTTAAATTTCATCTATCTTATAGAAAGTTTTTTTTTTTTAACAGTGAGTTAGAGTATAATAAAGATAAATCACGTTTATTTTTACTACTTCGTGAGTGTTGTTATTGATGGCAATGTGCAGAATAACGTTGTGGTAACTCATAAGTTTGAAAAAGAAAACTACAACACACCGACAACCCCTTTGTTCCGATAATTACGTGGAACAGTGTCGTAAAAGAAATTGCTGTCAAGTGTCCCACATTGTTTTTCATGTCCTTTCCTTATTGAATTATTAATCATTTTAACTTGCAACACCTTATCTTAGCTTGCTCAAATTTGTATATGAATGTTGTTACTGTATCCTTATGGTTTTGAACGGTAGATGTATCATATAATAATGAGATAAAGTGGCTGAAAAGTGAGAAGAAAATGACACATGTTAAGGTTCCCTAAAAACGTATCTAACGTAGTCAACTTCACACGTCGAAGAAAGCAAGCAAACAGCAACTGTCATCTTTTCCTCTGTCTCCAGCCAGATACCTTACTTGGTTGGACTTTCACACACCTCACTCTCATCCATGCTTGCTTACACGCTTTTCAAAAACTACCTTTTCTCCCATTCATTTCTCTTTTCTTGTGTTTGTGTGAGTTTTTATTTGCATTCAAGTCGTTTTCTTTCTATTTGCATTGGCTCTTCCGTCTTCAACTCTTTTAAATTCACCATTTGGGTTGTGAATACTGTTTTGTCTTTCGTTTTGGCTGTACATGATCATCCACTTTTTAGGGGTGTGTTATGTAATAATGTCTTCTCTCATTTTGCAACCAACCCTTTAACCTTTTTTTCAATCCTCTTACGTTTCTGCGTTTGTCATATGCTAATGGTGAAACAAGGGGTGGAACTGAGAAGAGATCGTTGCTAGAGCGAACTGGTTGGCTTTATGTGACGTGGCTTTGCTTGCAGCAGAGTCAAATGCTTTGGAATTTGTGTCACTTTAATTGCTGCTTTTTCACTGTCTGTCAATTTGAATAGCTGTAAGCAGCTAAACTTTCACAAAAAAGTGCATTTTTATTCACACAATCCGTGACTCTATATGGTTTAATTTATCCATATCCTGTTTCTAAAGTTCCATCTTTTGGCCACTGTTAGTGGTTGATTTGTATACTTTTGGTGCCTTCTTTAGTTCCTACTTTTCATAAGAATACAAGCACATATGATATAAATTTTGGGTTTTGAATACATTCAATGTGACAACTGCAATTTATTTAAGGTTTAAGGTTATTATTCCGAGATGCTATCACATAGGTAACTTTTATTCTCAATTGGATAGCTTCATCTCCAAGTTTCATGTATATTTTATTCACTGTTTCACAAATGCCCTGGTCCCAACAGACATGGATTGGTCCAACAAACATTGATTCAACCAGTGATATACATACATAACTGATACTTGTGGAAACTGATACATACATTGTTGATTGAGAGAAACTGATACTTGTGGAAAGTCAGAATGGCTTCTGATTGCTCAAGATTTGTAAGGTAAGTCTCCTTCCTAGTTTACCTTTCAAGTTCCTAGTTACTATGTACTCTTTTCTCAGATTGTGTAACTTTTACACTTTTGTATAGTACACAAGAGTCAATTGCTGCTGTCTTTCAAAAGGATTTTCATAATCTATACTATTAGCCTCTAATGTAAAGTTTCACTTTACAGATTTCAAGATGACCCTGAATTGGTAAAATTGCCGACTCCAAATAGTGGCAAGGGAATCAGGAGCAATGGAACACGATTAGCTGAGATAAGGGGTAAAAAGGGTCTGAAGGAAACAAGGAAGTTCTTGAAGGCTAGAGTATTGTCAAGAGTATTCTCAGAGGACTACGAGAGAGTTAGAAAAAAAACACTATTAGATCCCCGGGGACAAAGCGTTCACCGATGGAACAAAATTTTCTTGGTAGCATGTTTAGTTTCTTTGTTTGTGGACCCTCTGTTCTTTTATTTGCCACTAGTTCGAGATGAAGTGTGCATTGATATTGGAACAGCACTTGAAGTTTTCCTCACAATGATAAGATCAATGGCAGATGTGTTTTACATGATTCAGATTCTCATGAAGTTTCGAACAGCTTATGTTGCTTCTTCTTCTAGGGTATTTGGGAGGGGAGAACTTGTCATAGACACTACCAAGATAGCTACTAGGTACCTGAGAAAGGGTTTTGGTCTAGACTTCATTGCTGCATTGCCTCTTCCTCAGGTAAAGTACTATACTTTTTTCTTTATCTTGATGAAAGCCAAGGTGTTTATTTGACTTGATACTGTTACGTTTGCCACAGGTGTTAATTTGGATTGTGATCCCCAATCTCGGAGGTTCAACCATGGCAAACACAAAGAATGTGCTTCGCTTTATCATCATTTTCCAATATTTACCAAGGTTGTTTCTGATTTTTCCACTTTCATCCCAAATTGTAAAAGCTACGGGAGTTGTGACAGAAACAGCATGGGCAGGGGCTGTTTACAACTTGGTTCTGTACATGTTGGCTAGCCATGTGAGTATATTGAAACTTGCATTTCCTTGATTGTTGCTCAAGCAAATTCACCTTACCACTCCCACTGTATATGTGCCAGCCTTTTCCTTTTTATTCTTTACAATTTTCTTAACATTTTTGTTGAGGAAAATCTAGTTTTACATTTACAAGATTATGACATCAATGATATCAATAAAGAAAATGTAGCATACTTCACTAATACTCATTTTGTTTTGGTTGAAGGTTTTAGGAGCTAGCTGGTACCTTCTATCAATTGAAAGACAAGAAGCCTGCTGGAGGAGTGTCTGTCATATGGAGCAATCTTGCCAATATGGATTCTTTGACTGCAAAAGGGTTGAAGACTCCTTCAGGGTTTCCTGGTTTATTGCAAGTAATATCACAGTTTTATGCTCGCCAAAGGCTAACTTCTATCATTTTGGTATATACGGTGATGCTGTGACATCCCAAGTTACCACCTCATCATTCTTTCACAAGTACTTCTTTTGTCTTTGGTGGGGCCTAAGGAATCTAAGGTAACTACTAACTCATATTTGGAAGGATATATGGGCAACTAAATGCAGAGACCTGTAACAAAAGAAAGTTGGAATTTCTAGCCTTAAGCATTTTATCATAAGCTTCAAAATGCTACTTCTCTATCTCATTTTGTCTTCTTGAGCAAATGATTAACTTCCCTAGCAAATAGAGCAAAATCTGTCATCTGGGTGACAACCACTCACTAAAAAAAGTGTTTTATCTTTTATCCCTTCAGCATTAATAGTTTGTGATATTCTGTGCAGTTCATTGGGACAAGGTCTTCTTACCAGCACTTTTGTTGGAGAAATAATGTTTGCCATTGTTGTTGCAACCCTTGGACTGGTTCTTTTTGCATTGCTTATTGGCAATATGCAGGTAAGTGTCTATAAATTATCTCTCTTAGCCTACTGCTGCTTAATTTGCATATTTCAGCCATTAATTTCTCTTCTAATGTCTTGATAAAATAATGCCTCAACATAGGACCACAATCTGCTCTGTATCATCCAAACTCATTGTGCTTCATACATTTTGCTCTGAATTCTCATCTGTTTCATTCTTAGAATTCTGTTGATAGAAATCTTTAATTCCCTATAATTTCATGACATCGTTTCAAAATCGCTTTGTTCTACCAGCCAGTACTACAAGAAACAAAATTTGTTTAATGTATTCCTGATTCTCCATATCCTCTTCTGTTATAGAGATTGAGCCTAAAATCAACCTCAGAACTATTATAGTTTTAGTTAGCCTTGAATGAACTTTGTTCTTCATCATTATATTTGGCAGACATATCTCCAATCAACAACTGTTCGCTTAGAAGAGTGGAGAGTGAGGAGAACTGATACAGAGCAATGGATGCATCACAGGCAGCTACCACCAGAACTTAGACAATCTGTGCGCAAATATAACCAATATAAATGGCTAGCCACACGAGGGGTAGACGAAGAAGCTCTTCTCAAAGGACTTCCTGCTGATCTTCGGAGAGACATCAAGCGCCACCTTTGTCTCGAACTAGTTCGACGTGTAAGCCACTCACTCATCAAATTTTACTTGAACAAACCCTCACATTTCACTCATGTTTTTAGTCACCTCTTTTCATCTTCGAGTTTGGAACTTGATACCCTATTTCAGAACCATTTGAACCAACAAGTTGATAACACTTCATTACTTAATCTACATCTTTTACTTAAAACATGTTTGTTGTTGTTGTTGTTGATGATGATGATGATGATCATGATGACGAGATGTGAAACGTATGAACAGGTGCCATTGTTCGATCAAATGGACGAGAGAATGCTTGACGCAATATGCGAGAGGCTGAAGCCGGCGCTGTGCACGGAGAACACGTACCTAGTTCGCGAGGGCGATCCCGTGAACGAAACTCTCTTCATAATCAGAGGCCACCTCGATTCTTACACCACCAACGGAGGCCGCACCGGTTTCTTCAACTCGTGCCGCATCGGGCCCGGCGATTTCTGCGGCGAGGAGCTGCTGACATGGGCCCTGGGCTCACGGCCCAGCTTCATCCTCCCCTCCTCCACTCGAACCGTGAAGGCCATCTCCGAAGTGGAGGCCTTCGCCCTGATAGCGGAAGACCTAAAGTTCGTGGCGTCACAGTTCAGAAGACTACACAGCAAACAACTGAGACACAAGTTGAGGTTGGAGAGATGATAAGATGTGATTTGATGAGTTTGATGTTGATATATTAACGGTGATTTATTATTTAGGTTTTACTCGCACCAGTGGAGAACGTGGGCTGCGTGTTTCATACAAGCTGCATGGAGACGGTATAAGAAGCGAAAGGAAGTAGCAGAAGTGAGAGCTTTGAGGTACTACGTTGAGTCGAAGAGTGAGAGTGAGAGTGAGACAGTAGGGTTGGTTGTGTATGGTACGAGGATGACTAGGAAAGCTACTGTGCATTCTCATGAAGTTGTCAACGCTTTGCAGAAGCCAGAAGAACCAGATTTTTCTGTTGGTGAGTGATGAGTTTGGATTCTTGTATACCCTCCAAAGGGTTATTCTTTTATTGGTTATTCATGTAAGTTAGGATATACAGTTTCTTCTACGGTGCTAAGATAATTGTTCATAATGTATAAGTTTTTAAATTTATGAATTAATTAAATAGTTTTTTTTTCTCAAATTTTAGTTGAAAATTTTCAAGTAGATTTTCTTTCTTTTTCATTAGATTAAGTTTCAATTTTTTAAATATTGATTTAATTAGAGTAATATACCAATAAATATATATATATATATATATATATATAAATAAAAATACCAGTATAAGATTTATATAAAAAAAATTGATCTTAGTGTTGAAAAGGGATATTGTTATTTTATTTTAACAAAAACTGAAATTGAATTGAATAAATAAAAGATAAATGAAAAATAGAAAAATACATGGAATTTTTTTAAAAGAAAAATAGAAAAATAAAAAAAAAATACAAAGTGATACTTAACATATCTTTAATATCATTGGTTCAATATTAACATAAATGATCTAATTAAATCAAGTTTTTAAAAATTGAGACTTAATTGAAAAAAAAAATAAAACAAAGGGATCAATCAATTTTTCAACAAAACTTGAAACCAAAATATTAATTAAATTTAAATTTAAATTTAATGTATTAAATAACAAAAGATTATGGGTAAATAAGTTGTTAACAAAGATAGAAAATATTTATCGATTTGGTTTAATATTTGCTTCACAAAATAAAATAACATGTATTTATAGGACCGAAACGTAAAAAAAAAAAAACAAACAAGTCTATCGAAAAACGTCAATCTATGAATTAGTATCAACATGGATCGGTAGGTATAAGTTAGTCTTAGGTCAAAATATATAAGATTGGATCAAAACCAAGGTCAATGAAATTCAAGTGGAATATACACACTTCATGAGTCGACTTAAAAAGTCATAATTAACTTGGATCAAAAGTTGACACAAGTTAGTTAAGGTTGAAGATAGACTCGATTCAACTAGGTTGAAGAATTGAGTCGAGTCACTCTGAACCAGAGGTCAAATCGAGTCGGCCTAGATTGAGAGACTCGTGTGGAAAGTCGAGCTAAATTGGTTAGAATTGAAAGTCAAAATGAGTTAATTTAGGCCAAAGATTGACTTCAGTTATTTCGGAATAAGTCAACTCAAATTGATCCAAAGAGAAAATTGACCTAAGTCGGTTTAAGTCAAAAAATTGAATCATCTCAACTTTATACCTAAGTTAACTCGACTCGACCTTTAACCTAAATTGACTCATTCTAATCTTTATCTTAAATTAAATTAAATTAACTTTGGATACAAATTGTCAAATTTCCACTTAAATAAAAAGTTTTCCACTAAACTAAAATTATTGTATTTAAAAGTTAATAAAAATTTTGTAAGGAAGTAAAATTCACTTTTATGAGAATCATAATTCACTCTAATAAGAGGTTTTGTAATGGAAGCTTTTTAAAATCTCTTATTTAATAAACCAATAAAATATAAACTTATTTAGAAGTGGGTTGAGTCTATTCCATGTTTCGAGCATCATATTTACAATATGGACTTAGATTTGATCAGTTCAGAATTATATGTGCCTTGCATTATAAAGATATGGTTTTTGGAGAGACTAGTTTATGGAACAGTAAAAGTTGCACGCACTCATATATATGATTGTGGTCCACTAATGGTGGAAGACCTGTCACCTGACGCAAGAAGAAACATAAACTTTTCAATTACAAAAATAATACTTTAATAATTTATCATAATAATATAAATTGTCAATTGATGAGTTAAATAAAGTTTTGATCTCATTATGTATTTAAATGAAGTTGACATTGTTATTTTAATTAATGGGCTGAAAATATGGCTTTGGCTATAACAGAACTCATTTGCTTTTATACAACACTCATGTCTTTTAAACTAACAGGATCTAAAAGAGATCAAAAATACATACACGATTAAAAGGAATTTTAAGTTGGTATAAATACTAAAAGGTCAACTTTATTCAACAACATAGACTAAATAAATAATGGGTGTTGTTCTCTCCACCTCCCCTTTTTCACATTCCACCTTTCTAAGTTTCTACTTTTTTTTTTATTATAAAAATATTCTTTTAGTTATTTAGTTGGAATAACTCTCAAACCCACTAAGTCCTCTCTATGAAATGGCAAAAGAAAGGAAACCAAAGAACAGAGACAGCAGGAGAGAAGGTTGAAACGTAAGACCACTTGAGAAAGACACTAATACTAATTTGTTTTTGTGATAGAAGAACGCAACATCAACACCCAAAAGTACATAAAGTTGCAAGAGAGTAACAGGACCTCGAAATTATTACCAAGGTGCGTTCTGCATAAATCATGACCTAGAAATAAACAATTTCACTGTCTTTTTTGTATAGTTGTTGTGTAGTGTCCAACTGAGCTCGCTGAATCCACCAACTCTGTACTCGTTTTCATCCCCAACTAGATACAACCGCTGGTCTGGACCAGAAGCCATGGGTACATCAACGGTGTCTTGCTCGAGACGGGTCTGGACCAGAAGGGTCTGGACCAGAAGCCATGGGTCCATATTCGACGTCTTGTGGCCTCTGTTATCAGGTGGTTTCGCGGCAACCGGACTTGTGAGTGAAGGTTTCGATTTGAGGCTTTGCAAGAACTCTTCTTCTTTCCTAAAAATTTCTTCTGGTTCTGAGGTTTCGTTGTAGGGGAAGCAACATTGTCATTCAAAATGTCAACCTTGGGGTTTTGTTGAAATTGGGTTTTCTGAAATTGAATTGGGGATTTTTGGGGTTTGATTCATCTGTTTTCTTTGCAGATTGGTGGTTGTAATTTAGTGTTTATGTGATTGCAAATTGTTCTTGCAATTTGAGATTTGAAATTAGGGTTCCTGAACTTGTTTCAATTAGGTGGTCGTGGTGATTCTGTGAGGGTGGTGATGGTGCTGCGCGAAGGAGATGCGCGTCGAATTTGTGATGAAGATGTCGAATTTGTGATGAAGATGATGAGGGCGTGCGATGATGGTGACGACGCTGTGCTTCTGCTCTTGGATCATTTGATGATGGCGTGATGTATGAAGGGAGTAACGTGCAATCCTTCCTTAAATGGATACGAGGATCCGTCTATGAACCTTAACATCTGTTTAAGGTAAACGGATATCAATATTCGTTTTTATCTTAAACGGATGTTGACATTCGTGACAGATCCTCATATCCGTTTAGGAAGGTTTCACGGGTTTAGGATAAAATAGAAATAAAAGTAAAAAAAAAAGGTAAAAGAGGAAGGGAGAGGTGGAGGGAGCAAACAGAAATGGAGGGAGCAACCCCATAAATAATTTAACAAAAAATCAATTCCCTGCATAAGAACATTGTTTTCAAAAAAGAAAAAAATAACAAAAAGAAGTACAATTAGAAAAAGGAAGTGCAAAAAGAAATCCTTAAACCACATACACCAAAGCCCACTCCTTAGTAATCTCAAAACAACTTTATTTCTGAACTTCAACAGAAGTTATATAAATTAGTATTTACTATTGAAAGATATCTTAGAATTGTTGTTCAACTGTAATAATATAAAATTATAAAAGTTGACTGAAAAATCAACTTCAAGTTATACTATTTATTTATTAATAAGTTCTATGATAATATAGATTCAAATTTGTTAATATTGTAAATTACATTAAGTTTTTGTATTTTTTTTATTATTTATTTATTTATTTTATTTGTTAATGTTTATATGTTAGTTTTTTTTATTGAGAATTGTGTTAAGAATTCAATTGGAAAGTAAAATGGAATAAGTAGAAGAATTTATAAATTATTTTATTAAGATTTTGGCTTGACTATTTATAAAGACTTGTACATAATTTGGTATCCTAACTAATAAAAAGTATATAATTGTAAATAACTAAATGTTGAAAATAATATAAAAGTGAGTCTAAATTTTATATTTACTAAGAATAATAAAATTAAACATTACATAAGAAAAAAATAATAAATTCATTAGGTAAAGGTAACGAGTAAAAACAATATCACAATAACCTATAATAACAACAACCTAAACTCACTGTCTAACACAGCAACACCATAATCATAATAATAATGATATAAGTAAATATAAGTCTAACAGTAATATTAATTCTTTAAGTGTTCTTAATAATTTTTTCTTAAAAAAAAACATCATAAAAACTCAAAACAGTGTAAAAATAAAGAACAAAAATACAATAACATAATAATAACAATATTATAAACTCATTATCATATAAATAAGTCTAGATCTTTTAATAAATTAAAAATGATATTAATTCTTTATGTGAATTGAGACTAAATCATATTTATATAAATTTTTTTTAATAAATCTCTTAAAGAAAACATCACAGAAACTAAAAACATTATATAAAAATAAAAAATTATACTTTAAAAATCAAATTTGGACAAGTGAGAGTATATAATTTGGAATAAGAAAAGCTGAAAGCATAATATAAAAATGAAGAATTATGGTTTAAAAGTCATAAATGTTGACCGATTGTGTTTTGTTTGGATAAGCAAAGGATATTGCTTAGTTGAGAGTGCTTTATATGATTCCCTTGGAATTTTGATGTCTCCTAGAAAATAGGAACGAACTGTAGATGAAAGTGGCAATCATTTATTTTTCTGTCGTTGATTTCTCTTTTTTTTCTTTTGTTTTTTTCACTCTCTTTTACGTACTAAAAACGAATTCATGATGCATATGGTGTAATCCACCACTAACACCTCATTTTTCATACATTTTACCCGAATCATGAACATTTGCATCGATTTATAAAATGTGCTGCGATAAGTGAAAAAGGAAAACACATTGCAGACAAGTTTTGACTGCTAGTGCTACAAACAAACATGCTTAATTAGCCGCCATTTGTTGTAGAAATGTTGACAGAATCACGAACAAAATTTCTTGAGGCGTGTAGAGTCACTGTCTTTAAAGACTTATCTGCGGTGTATTGTGCAAGTCCCCCACTATACAACATGAACTTCGAACTAGCAAGAATCTCTTAAAGAGAAAATAAAATATCCAAAATATTTTAAGAAATAAAAGAAATGAGAGAATAATAATAAAATAAAAGAAAGAAAAGAGAGGATGAGAGAAGTGATAATTTTGGAGTGAAGAAAGTGTTCTATTTATATAGATCAGATCCATTATCTAAAATCCAAAATATTTTTTAGAAAAATAATATTTTTTAATAAATTAAAAGGTTGGGAACCTGCCTTATCAACAATTTTAACGTTGCACATTAAAAATTTTAACATTACACGTTAAAAACTTTAATGTTAACAACCAGACACTTCTCAAATTCAAAACCAACGATTAAAAGTAAACTTTCGGTCCAAGAGAGAAAAATCCAGCTTTTGATGACACAGCTTTTGCAATATTATTATTAAAATAATAACACCATTTACTGTTTTTACACTTTCTCTTACAATCATACTTTATGTCTTAGTGCTAAGATTTGAAAAATCTTAAACTATCTCTGCAGATTTTCTTTTATTCTTCTTTCTCATCTGTTCCATCTTTAAACATGAATATAAATGAGTTTTATACCGTCTCTAACGTATAAATTGGACGTTCAATATTTAGTTAAACAAAATGAATTAAGTTACTCGCAATCAAACACACATGAAGTTGGACCAAATAGTTATGCAATAAAAATATTAATTTTAGTGTTAAACAAATTAAAATAAGATGGGATTACCTTTAATTGGATCGTAATTAAATTATTATTAATTATGAATTTACATTGAAATTTATAAATATATATTAAGTAAAAAAGTAAGTAATATTATATTTATTACATTATTAATATTTGAACAATTAAATTTTTATTGATCTTAATATCGAAATATTTTCTAGAGATAATCTTCAAAAGTAACATAGGAACGACAAAGACTTAAGATAGTGTAAAGACAAATATTTCAACCCTTTGCCACCTATAAAACACTGAACCATTAATTTCGACCCCTACAATAGCATTGTTTGAACATGATGTATTATCTTGAGTTTGTGATAAAGTTGTTTGTGATTGAGTTTGATTTTGTATTATGTTTATAATTTTAACTTTCTTTTTCATTTTGTATTGATGAATAAATTACTTTTAATTCTAACTTATTTTATATAATTTTATTATCATTTTATAAACTTATTCTAAATCAAAAATATAAATATAAAATGGCATCTAACATATATACTTATATATTTATTGATAGTTAATTAATTATAAATATTTAATGTTATATCAATTTAAATATAGTAACCAGTTTAATTTTTTTGTAATCTGAATTTAAACCAAATTTTTAGATTTTGGGAAATATAAATAGATAAAAATTTAAAAAAAAAATCGATTTTCGAGTTTTTTATTAGTTTCCTTTATTTATTTATTTTTTGACTGGATTTTTAAGCATGCCTAACTCATGGTATTTAAAAAGCAACTTTGTTTATTTTTTCGAGAATTCTTCTATGTTGTGTAATTTTACTCGAGGTGACATTATGAGTGACAAATTCAGAGAAGTTTGTGACTCGATTTTGTTTCTCTTTAAAAGGTTACCCAAATAATATAATTTATCTTTTATTTATAAATAAGTTGCGTGGTTTTATAATTAAAAACTATTACACAAATTTGTTATGATTAATATAAATATACTGTAACTACAATGATAAAACAACCATAAAAAACACACTAGTTATTTTTTAGCGGTTAATTTAATTTAAATATATAATATTATATTTAAATGTCTTATAAAAAAATATATTTAAATACAATAAGTGATTTTATTCAATTTTTTTATTGATTTTTGGTTTGAAATTTGAAAGAAATTTTTTGGTTGAAAAAAAAAATTGAAAATCTAAAAATAAATAAATTATAAACTATTTTTAATTTCTTTATTAATTTCCAATTGCTTTTGTCAATTTAATTCTAAAGTCCTAGTTACATTTATGTAATGTCTGGATAGTTAAACTTAATCAATTAAAACGATGTATGTTAGTCAATTCGAAAAAAACAATATTGTTCATTTTAAATCTTAAAACTTGTGATACGCAAGTTTTTTATTCCTCAAATTTAATTTAAAATTATTTTGTTAATTGAAGTGATTTGAAAAAAAAAAATTGGTACATATATAAAGCATTCTTAGAATAAACACTTAACAAAATATGCAACCTTATCTTTTAGTTTTTATATTTAAAAGAGTATATTTTGGCAATTACAAGTTATTAATGAAATCTATTTTATTTCAAAAAAAATTGTAAATAACAGATTAAAAGTACTATCTATATGATTAAAAAAAAATCAAAATATAAGTGTTGATAAACGGGTTTTAAATACGGGAACAAAATATAAAATAAGTATAACCATAAGGCTAAATTAATGATTAAATTTAATAAGAATGTAAAATCAAATCGAGTTATCATGCATGTATATTGTAATTAACAATGTTTAAATAGAATGGAGTGAAAAACAACAAGAACAAAACATCAAAAAAAAAAATCCTTTGGAAAAGGTGGGAAGACATATCAATGGTTGAAATGTGAATTAGACATGAAAAAGAAGGACAATAGGTTGGAAAGGGAAACAGATTTGACCCTTTGGTTGTATGGCTAATCAAGTGATTCCCTTAATTAAGCCTTAATTATCAGTTTCATGGGCCACTTGTCGAGTAAATATTGCTCTCATTAACTGCTTAATTATTCACATCATTTTCCTAAGCAATTTGTTGTTAAATGTGGACCCACTTTGACAATTGGCCTGGCAAGCTTCTTTCTCATGTGGAACTCTGTGATTTTTCACTTTAGCTTTTAATCAACCTTTTGTGAATGACCTCTGGAAAATAAAACCAACTTTTATGAGACCTTTTTCATTTCACGTTATCACCATTAAGAACCATCTCATTAAATAATCACAAACAATTGGGAGGCTTAAACTAGTTCAAAATTTTATATCAATTAAATATGAGATTAATTTATATTATATAAGTTAGTTTTATAGGATTAAATTAGTAATAAAGTTTACTTTTATATAATATAAGAATAACTGGTCTATAGAATCCATTATAACAGGTTTATTGTATCATTTGTCAATGAACTATTATGGAATTATCCATAAATATATAAATTTATAGTTAAGATATTTAATTGTTATGAAGATGTGTTAAAAATTTATATATTTTATATAAATAAGACCAATTTACATTATATATAATCTTCTTTCAATTATTATAATGTATGATTATTCAGTTTCTCGATATAATGATATGTTTCATTTATAATACTAGTTGAGAGTGTTTCGACATGAGGTCATCTCAACATTGTAATAACTAAGTTATGAGATATGATCTTTACGACATAAAGTAGACAATCAAATTAATAGAGAATTAGTTACTAAACATAATTAAACTAAGATTTGACATAAAATATAATCTTAATCAAAATCAGACAACACTTAGGCTTTCTTCATGAAAAGTAAAATATCCAATTAGAAATAATATAAATAATTTAGCACCTAAGGTAAAGAGTGAATTTTTTTAAAGAAAAGATCGAAACTCAAATACCAAGAAGTAGCACCCAAAAGATCGAAGACCCAAACTCAAAACAAGACTAGATACAAGACATTAATAATTAACTTAATTAATAATTTTGTCCATATATTTAGTCATATCATTCACTTTGGTTCTTATATTTTTTTTTTCATTTAAAAGTATCACGTTAAATCATTTTCTACCTTAGGATCCATCTAGTTTGATACATGATACCTTATATTTTTTTGACACGTAACACATTTAAAATGATTTGACACATTACATCTTCTAAATTTTGATATATTACATCTTCCAACCAATTTACACGTAACATCTTTCAAATAATGGTAACGTTAATATACCAAAATAGACCAAATTAATTTTATTTAAAAAATATTATAACTTAATTAAGAAAAAAAGAATTTAAAGACAAAAATAATGACAAACTTAATATACAAATCAAATTATTAATTAAAATTTATAAATAAATCTAAACTTAGGAATAGAAAATTAATGACTATAACATCTTCAGCCTTTATAAACAATATCTCTGTATATCCAATCGGTGCAATAATTGAAAATAGACTTTGAAAAGTTAATTTGTAACAGAAAAAAAAAACTAACAAAATGAATTTTTGCTGGTAATCATAATTTATATTGCTACTATTTTCGAGTTTTTTGTCTTCAAAAAGATACAATCTTAATAAATTTGAGAAAGCAAGCTAGGAAATTGATTAAAAGTGATTATTATATATTTCCACAGAAAAACGACTTTTACTTCTTCCACAAGTACTTTTTTTTAAGGTACAATTTCTTAGTAAATTTGAGAAAGCGAGCTAGAAAATTGATTAAAAGTTAAAAAGCTAATTTTTAAACAAAAACTGTTGAATTAACGTTGTGGATTGAAATTAGTTGTATTAATTTATTAAAACTAATACAAAAATGACTTTCAATCCGTCTAAGGCTTCGGTTTCAACCAAAGAGAAACATAAAAAGATGTAGTATAATATTTTTATAATTTTCACAAACTTATAAACTTCGGTTATGAAAAAAAATTGAGGTGATATATTCCTTTTGATATTGGTCAACAAACCCTAAAGGTGGATCACATCTACATAAATTTAAAATTTTCACTTTAGTACACACTGATCATAATCTACGGCCTCGGTTATTTACATACTGATGTCATAGAGTCCTGACATTCCCCCTACAAAGAAATTGTCAGAATTTTCAGATTTTAAACAAGTCTAGTCTCGGTTCTTTGCAAAATTGTTGTCATAGGTTCATGACTTTACACCTAGCAGAAGAAACTTTCAAATTGTTAAATTTTAAAGAGATGTTATAGTCTCGGTTGTTCAGAGAGCCGGTGCAATAGACCCATTTTGCTTCATTTTTACAAAGAACCGAGATCAAAGGTGTGAGCCAAGTTAGAATTGGCTCCAAAAACTTATTTTTGAAATATTTCGTTGAGCTTTTGGCATCGGTTTTTAGTATAACTGAGGCCAAAAGTAGATATTGCTTTGGTTATTAAAATAACCGAGAGAATATGTCTTTGCAGTGGTAAAAAAAATGCAAATTCATATAATCCTTTACAATTTCTTTTCGCGTATCTTTGTTACTCTCAAACCTTCCTTTCTCCTAATATTGCTCCATTGCCTCCTTGTCGTCGTCATTGCCTCCATTGACATTTTCTAGATTCTATGGTCATTGTTTCCTTCGTCGTGGTCTTTCGTTCATAAGTTTGAGTGTCTCCACGGTGAGCTTTGGTTTCTTCATTCCTTACATTTTTTGGGGTGTTTTTGAGTTACTTTTAGATATGATACTAATAAGTCTTTTGTATTTGTGTCCGAGTATTATTTTTTTGTGGTAGATTTTGGTGCGTTTGAAAACTCCATTATTCTCTTCCTTTTTCGCTCTCAGGTTCCTATTTTTTTGTCTTAAATTTATTTTTTAATATGAGCATCTTTATTTTATATAATGTTGCAGTAGGTTATTCAATTTTTGTATGTTTAATATGTGATTATTTGTATGCAAAACTATATTGTTGAATTGAATTAATCTTAGTTTCTCATTTGAGATTCAATACAAAAATTATTTATTGTCTCCAAGTTTGATGAAGAAATGCATGCTTTAAAAATGAATATAAGAGGAGAAAATAACTATAATTTATAGTATTGAATCTTGAATTGTTTTCTTGGACAATTTAAGAAGAGTAATAATTTTTCATAGTTTATTAATGCATATAAATTTTAATATACATGTCTTAAAATTCATGAATATTTTGCAATTGTGTTTTGTATTTGATATTTAGATGCATATTTGATTGTGGTTTTTAATCACTTTCATTTCGTGTAACCTAAAGACCAATACGAAATGCTGATAAAATTTTGTTCAATTTTAGATATGTTGTTTAAAATTTATATGTTCAATAAACTAAAGAAAGTGAGTCTTCTTAAATGGGATAGGGTCAAACCTTGAATAAAAAAGCAATCAAAGTGATCATTAAAATTACTAAAATAATTTTAGTATATATACATATGAATCAAGATTGGATTGATGCTCCACGCATTAGTGTTGAGTACAAAAGATGAGTAGAAGAATTTATTCAATTTGCGCAACATTATGAGGGTAAAAGTAATGATGAAATGGAATTTAGATGTTCTTGTATCAACTTTTGAATGAGAGAAAATTGAACGCAACCGAAATTATTGAACATTTTATATGTGATGGTTTCCTTCAATGTTATACAACATGGACATGGAACGATGAATTAATAGACTTCCAAACGGTCTCCCCAACTATCTCCGGAACTGAACATGTATTTGATTCCACCTTGAAAGATCAACCAAAAGAAGACAAAATAGAGAACATGATTCACAATGTTGGCGCGAAAGCATTTGCCTAAGCGAATGTGTATGAGACAATGTTCACTAATGCAAAAACTCATTTATATGTCGGTTCAACTAAGTTCACACGATTGTTAGTGATATTAAAGTTCATGAATTTGAAGGCAACCAATGAATGAACCAATAAGAGTTTAACAGAATTGTTGTCGTTGTCGAATAAAATGTTGCCAAATAGAAATACATCCACTTGTAATTATAATGCGAAAAAAATTCTTTATCCAATAAGTATGGAATATAAAAGGATACATGCATGTCCGAATGATTATATATTATACTGAAAAGAGTTTAATGATTTGAAAAATGTTCGAAATGTGAATCATCATTATCCAAACCAAAATTAAATAATTATTTAAAATGAGTTACTATTGAAACTAATGTCATAGAACCAATTTTTTTTTTTTTACTTTTTTTCCTGTTTATTGTCTCAATATTTTTTACAAGCAAAAACTTTAATTATTGGCTTTGATTTTTACTGAGGCCAAAAGTCACTCTCTCTTTGTTTTTTATCTTATCTTAATATTTGTTGCTTCTGAAATCGTTGTCATGACCCTATTGTTTTTTAATGTACTAGTGTAATAAACATGGAATGATATATATGTTGTGTGTAAATATAATTTTGATAATATTTACTTTTTCTCTTTGTACAAAAAAAAAGAAATATAGATATTTAGATAATAAGTATTAATTATATCTTTGTTAATTAATTTTGAAATAAAAGCATGAATAGATAGATTAAAGGCACGTTTACAAAGAGCTTTCACATCATTTTCAATTTAGGGCATATATAATGTGGTTGGTCAAAAACACTTTGTTGAAGCTTTGACATAAAATGGAAAGAAATGAGTGTCATAATTAGCAGTTATGGGTGCAATGTTTGTGTCGCTGGAAAGGAATGGAACACCATAACTCCACCCAAACACACTTCTTAATATCATTCTTACTTTCAATCTCATATCTCTCTCATTTTCTCTTCCCCAATACACGCGTCATCTATATATAAATTCTCACTTAATTTTTCTCACAAATAATCGAATTTCTATTAAATTTTTTAACTATATGACTACTCAATTTTTTTTATAAATATTCTTGTTAACAAATAATGTTAGTTATTTTTTATTATCAATACAATACATTTTTAATATATTTGTTCTGTTGAAATGATCGATCGGTGTAAGAGTGACCTACATAATAGACTTTGACGCTCAAGTCAGAATTTTTCTCTCGTAAATCTTTAGTAATTCAATAGTGAGTCAAAATGAGTTTACCTCGAAATTAAACCCCTGTTTATAGAATTTAAAAGAATCTGACGAATTAATTTACCTCTTAATGATCATTAGTATAAACATTAATTACTTAACAGTAACTGTTGTGATATTAATTGTGCCTTAACTTTGCTCAACGTTATTGTGACCAAAGAGTCATGAGATATTTTCTTGCACATTAGTTCTCTTTATCTATTTTATACAGTCCTCAATCGGTCAGTTATAAATCCATAATAACAATATTTTATTGTATTTTTTAATAGGTAAACACAAATAAAAAAAAGAGAGGTATAACAACCACTTTACTTAACTAGTGAAGAAATCAAATTCGAGAGGTAATTGAATATATTATTTTTAATATTTAATAAATTTTAAAAATTTAATGAAAATTCAATTAAAAATAGCAAAGTTTATGGAGGATAAAATTAATTAAGATTATATCTAATTAATAACCTGAAAACTAGGACGTTAATTAAATACGTATCCAAGTGTGAAATTAACAACGACGGGGCATGCATGTGAAGAGGCCACATCAGAGTCGAATGGCGGAAACATGCATGCATCGCAAGAAAGGTGATGATTATTGATTTGCCACATTTCATCATAGATTTTGTGAATACATTGAATTGTATGTTTTAAGAAGGTTTTGGAGTGAATGGCTAATCGGTTCTTAAAGGGAAAATTAAAACGCTAAACCTAAGAGGTGCATAATCGGATTAGTTTAGGAGTCCTTAAATGCATTTCATCATGCAAAGTTAATAATATGATAGGATTAGTCTAGGGGGTTTGAATCAAATCATAATTAAGTGTAGTATACTACTAAAATTGGTTTAATTCCCTTTCTCAACACTGTTGCTCCTGATATAGAAATGTCTCTTATCCTGGATTTATGAATGGGGTATAGAAGTGTTAAACAACCAACCTTCTGTAACGTATACGACAAACACTTAAAATTAAAGTGAAAAAAAAAATGGTGAAGTGTATGTTTAATTAAATGTTCAATGATTGTTATTAAATCTTTGTATCAGTGGAGCTGAGAAAAATAAGTAATGAGCATTAGAATTATTAAGTGGAAAATGGAAAATATCTTGGTTTAAATTTGGAGGGAATATGCATTGAAAATATGGGAAAAAGAGATTTAGTAGTTTGAATGAAATAGAAAGAATTACGTATTCAAGTTGGGTTCTGCTACCTCATTCTTTATTTTGATGTTGAAATGGAAGAAAGTGACTTGGCATAGCCATAGCCATAGCCATAGCAATAGCATAGCCAAGAAAATTATGTGACGCACTTTCTTCAAAGGACAAAGGAGAAAGTCGGTGTTTACAACTTGTTTAAATTCCACTTAAAATCTATAATTTTAAGAACAAATATAATTCTCATAATTCAATTAGATTAAATTATTTAAACACATATGTTTTAAACTGATATTTGAATTGTTTATAATAACTAATATATTTCTTGTTTAAATATCTGAAACATTATTTAGCAAACAAAAGAATTATATCTATTTATTTTTTAAATTTGAAAACTAAAATAATTAAAGTTTGAATAACGAATTTTAATTTTGTGTTTAAGGTCATATATCAAAAAATCATATTTAATCGTTAAATTAATGATGAACCTTTAAAATAAAATTAGGAAAGGAATAAATAAGTTTAGCAATTGTCATCTTACCATTTATAATATACGTTTACTATATAAATAAATAAGTTTATATATGTATTATTTTTTACTATAAAATATAAAATAATTCAATGTCCTCCGGTAGATCTTTTCCTAAGTTTTTTTTTATATATATATATATATTATTATTTTCATCAATACGAGTGAGATTATTTTTAATTGATGTAAGTGGGGGTTTTTTCAATTAATATTACAAGTTTGTTGTTAATAAATATATTTGTTGACAATATTATTACTAATATTTGAGACACTTTTTGTACATGCCAATTAGGTTTTCATTTTAATTGATGTTTATTAAAGTTCTTTTTAATCTGTCTACATTATTCCTTTTCTTTCAACTTCATCAATATCATTTTTCGTTCAAAGCCAGTTAAAAACTCTTTTCCTATTCTTGGCTGAAGAAATTTTTGATCAATTTGAACATATAATTACTTTGGCCAATGTTAGAAGAAAATTTTCAACCATAAGTCCAAAAGTAAGCCACCAGATCAATTATGAAGATATCATTTTCTTAATATCAATTGAAAAACAAAATGTTTAAAAAAATAGTAAAAAAAGTAGCATTGACCTAAGTTTGAAAAATATTAGTAATTAATATTTTTAATATATTTTTTTATTTGTTTCTCCGGAATATTTTATTAAACAATTAAAATTTAATAAATTCTAATTTGAATTAAAAATAATGCAATGCTAATATATTTAAATTTGTGTAATTTTCTATAAAAAAACATTATAAATGATCTTTTAAGTTTATCACCTTATACTAATTATTTTTTAAGTGTTGTAATGTGAAGCAATCATATAAGCTTGAGCATTTTGGACAGTTTTATGCATATGAAATTTGTAACTTATATCCTAGATTTATATAGTATCTCAAATTTCTATTATATAACAAAAGAAAAAAGAGAGAGAAAATAGCACAAGAGTTTTCTATAAGAGTTGGAAGAATTGGTCCCTCTGAAAACGAATTTTGGTTCCTAAGAATCATGGACACAGCATATTTTACTTCTTTTTCCACCAATAAGAAAGTGATTCTACCTCTTTCATCAGCCATTTTCAACGACGGAATTTATAAAGGATGGAGAGAATGGCCTCCCTGTTAAATTCATAATTTCTTAATTTTTTTAGGAGAGAATAAAAATAAGAATGATATTATATGAGATGGATTAAAATAAAATAAACTGACCCGTATTATTATTGTCCTAATAAAAAATCATTTGTTATTGATAACTAAAGAAAATATAATTATTTTACATTTGTTCACATATAATAAAATAGATACGATCCTTCATACTACCTCGTAAATAATAAATAATAAACTCTAATATAACTTAAATATATTATTTTAATTCCTAAAATTATGATGGTAACATTCTAATACGGGAGTCACCGTCAATTTTTCCATATCCAAGTGTTATGGGTGTGTTTTTTTTCTATCCATTTATTGGATCCAGTTCTCAGTTTGACACCTCTGCTCATTACCTTCATTGAAAGAATTTAGCATCAAAGACTTTCTTAAAAATTGACCAGTCTTTTGATTAGCAACATTTTCTCAGAACATGCGATTCCATTATGCATGGATTGGTCTAATTCTTATAAGTTGTGAATTTGATGAAAGAGATGCGTGCCTTATCCGAAAAGGCAACCTTTGGACTAACATTTTATTCCTCTGAATAAAGATACAATCACAACTTCATTTCAATCATAGATATAATATAAAGTAAAACGTATCTTTAACAATTTTTTTTTTTATAATCATTTATATAATATACGAACTAATAAAATATAATTATTTATGTGAAAAAATTATTAAAATATCATAATTTTTACGTTAACGAGTCTTCTAACAATGAGAAGCAATTAGAAAAGGTAATTTGATTATGGTGATGGTGGTGGTCCTTTCCATTAGGATTATGTGAGCAGAAACAATGGGTCGAGACGTGGTTGTTCCTATCTATATCCTCTCAATAGAGCAAAACAATATTGGTGTCAGTGAAGTACAAATTCACTGTTATTTCCTCTCTATTCATGAAGCTCTCAATTCATCAACATCTATTATTGCACGGATGAATTGACCAAACTGAAACCATCCAAACTTCCATATTTTAATTAATCCATCACCAAAAGCTAGTGGATTGACCAAAACATAAAAACTTTGAGTATGAGAGGAAATCAACCCAAGGCCTCTGTAGCTTGTAAGAAACAATAAATCTACATCTTGCTCCACTGTAATTTCCATACCCTGTTTGATGTGATGTTTCCTTTTCGAAACCATTATTAATATTCTTACCAACTGCCTCTCTTCACTCTTCAATTCAATTCATTTCATTTTACAGTAACAAACCAAATTCATTGGTTTTTTAACATCCCATTACTTATAAAAATAACATAATTTACTTCAAATTTATATTCTAAGCCTTTTATATTGAAGTCGTGATGGGGATAACTTATTCTTTAAATTCAGAAAAAGTCAAATCGTTATGAATCCTAAATCAATTTTTTAAAACAAAATCATTACGAGTGATAAAGATTTTTAATTTAGAGAAAACTGTCTATTTGTCTAATTAACTTTTTTCTTTCAATAAATTCAACAGAAGTATCAGAGTAGATGATTAGTTTTGATAACCGATTTAGACGAGTATAATATGACTTTTATATTGAAAGTCTTCCCAGCAAAGATTTCAGGTAAGCATGACATGTTAAAATGAATGGCAGTTCGAATAGGAGTACTCGTGGTTAGGAATATTTTCGTTGGAGGAAAGTGTACCAATATGGAAGGGACTTACTTTCAAGGGAGAGATTGTTAGAAATCTAAGTGTGAGTCTAAGTTCCACATTAGATAACAATAAGGAAATAGAACACCATATAAGGATGAATATCCATTAACCTATTGCCTTAAGATTTTGAATGAAGAGTGATGTCAATTTCTTATATGGTTGAGCTTAAGTCTTATTAATATTGTGTTTTTCCAATGAACCTCATTAATATTACATAACACTTATAATTCATCTATCATAGTTGAAAAGACATTGATGGAGGATAAAATGACATTGATGAAGTTTCTGGATTATGTGCAGATAGTGATGTCATGCTTGAAGTGACAAACATGTATGCTAGAGAGTACGAAAATCCGAACATGTGACCGTGATACGTAGATAACTAATTTCATTCCAAACTCATAAATGTACTGTAGGACATCGAGATAACCTACAACTACTCGTATTCATAATGAAATGGATCGACCGAATCCCAATAAATCACACAAATGTTTCTATTGTAAAAATGAAGACAAAACTTGTCCTTATCATGATTAGGTTTCCATATTTTTAATTTATCATTATATTATATTATAATATCTAGTATTGTAATTTTCATTATTTTAACCAAAATATTTTATCTTGTATTCAAATCACACACACTAATAACTTCTTAGACTTCATTGCCTCAACACAAGCTTTGTTTTTTTATAAAAAAAAATAATAATAATAAAAACCGTTATCACTTAACATGACTTTAATTCATAAAATTGTTCACAACTGAAATTGTTAAGTACGAACTACTTTAGTTCAATTGAAAGTCATTGCTACTCTAGACGATTTCTTATCATTACCACTTATAACGACTTTAGTTAAAAAAATTTATGAAAACGTCACCAAAACTCATGAGAAACTATGTTTTTTAAATTCAATGAAGTTGTCCTTATTTACAACAAGTTCAATTTAAAAATCATCAAGACTCCTCTTTGAAGTGTAAGTTTTAATTTCAACTATCCCATTTTTGTAAATAATGGGATAAACTACCCCATTTATGTTAAAAAATAAAATAGATAATATAAACAGTTATACCCACATCTGTGTATAGTTGTATCCTTTTAGCAACCAAATGCAAGCATAGAAGAAGCATTAGAAAGACAAAGGGAGTCTAGAAGAATAGGGACAGCAAGGCTTTGTCTACAAACAACAGGAACAAAGGGGGTAATTTTTTTTATGTCTAATCTAAATCTGAGTGATAAAAAAGAATGGATGTTTCCTAGGCATGCATCAGGTTTGTCTAGGAAGAGGTGGTTGAGGGCACACACATCACAAAGTGGAAGATGAATATCATGTGATTGGGAGCTTAAATCAAACCTTGTCTCGGTGTAAGGGTATAACAATACACTTATTTTATGTCCTACACGTTACAATCTAGGGCAGCACATGATCCACACATGTTCTCTCAGTGTGTTTGTGTGGTTTAAGAGTTACATGTCTTATCTCTGGAGCTTTTACAGAGAGTCAAGGAGCTAGGTAATGGGAGTTGGTGAGTGGACACGTTAGTTGGATACCAAAATGAAGAGAATGTGATAAAAAAGTAGTTGATTTAAAGTCAACCCAGATTTAAGATACCTATGCTTTAGCTAAAAACACTAGAACTGTGGAGTGAGAAAGAGTATCACGGGCCATTCTTAAACAGCAAATGCCATTGTGGATGGCCATTTAAGGATTAACTCCTGTTTTATCCTTGAACTGGTTGAATTTCTCATAAAATTACTAAAATCTTATTTGTCAAACAATTCCCTTTAGATACTGTGATTCAAGAATTGAAAACACCCCATAATATCTGTCCACAAAATTTGGAGATTACTCAATGCAGTGCTGGGCCATGTTCCTCTATCTTAACAATGGAAGATATTTTGTGGGTTACAATGAAATGAAATTGATATCAGAAAATCATGTGCAGCCTCAGAGATATTTTTGTAAAGCTCAAGTATAACCAGTGGCTTTATCTGTTAACATTGAAAAGCATATAGATGTTCACAATAAAAAAGAAACATACTTTAATATTTTATGTGATCAACATTCAACAGAAGAAAAGGTTTCATCTTAAAGTATAATAGTTATGCATTTCTGATTTATAAACACTCTTACAGTGGTCACGGCTGACATTTATCAGTTCTCTCTCATAATTTCGTCATCCCTGTCTAGGTGTCTTCACCCCAAATTATCTCTACCAAACATTTTCCATTGCTATAAAAAGGACCTATATACCATTGTACTAAACTTTGCCACTAGCTCTGATTTCCCACGTGGATATTACGAATAGAAACAACCAAGATACTACTACTACTACTTCCACGTATCTCATTTTTCTACCTCTACTTTTTCTATATGTATGTAAGTATATAATCATGGTAAGTCTTATAATATACGAGTCTCGATGTTGTGGAAAAACTGTCTAAGCAAATAGCTTCCATCAACACGCAACAAACATCAAACCAACCCTTTCGAACTGTATTTTAGAACATCAAAACAGAGAGTTCAATTTCACCGTCCAGTGTAGTGAGTGTTCCCATTCCGATATTCAATTTTGGTGAAACAAAAACGCACAATGATCTTGACATAGGACCACGGATTGTGTTGCTTTTTTTTCTTTTTTTCTTTTTATATATTTTTATCTGGTACAGGGGACCATAGTAAAGTAGAAAACAAACACACACGTTTGTGGATCAAGTTTTCCCCTATGTACAACTTGGGAGGAGTCATCATCATCGTCATCGTTCATGATGTGATAATGGTTCCACAATAGAATGCACCCTTGCTTGTGCCTCTGCTACCCTTATATAAAGCCACGCATCAGTACTTCCATCAATTAACCGTTCATTCATCCAAATTCTCAACTCAAGCCTTGGGGTGATGATAGAGAAGACACAGTGTGAGAAAAAAGGAAACATGGAGGGTGAAGAAACTGAGATAAAACAACAATCCAGGTTCAAGAGGATTTGTGTCTTCTGTGGAAGTAGCCCTGGGAACAAGACTGGCTATAAGGACGCTGCTATTGAGCTTGGGAAAGAGCTGGTAACATCTCACTCTCATGTTTCTTCTGCTAACACGTGTTTCTGCTAATTTGAAACTCTGCTTCCTAATGCCAACCTTTTTTTGTTCATGGAAATTAAACATGGCATATGTTGTTTTTGGTTCATCCTGTTATTTTTTGTGGTCTTGGTTTGGCTTTAATGTTCAATTTAACCTTTGTTGTTTCTTCATCTGTTTCTCGGTACCCCACATGATTTCTTCATCCACATTTCGACTACATAAACCCCTTAAGAAAAGTGAGGTGAAAAAAAATGTTTCTTTTTTTGCTAGAGAGAGAGAGAGAGAAAATTCATTTTGTAGTATGGTCTATACAGAGTTTAAGCATCTACCTTTGGTAGTTTCAGAGTTGTTGCTGTGGTGGGGGAGTTTAACGAAAGAGTAGCTACCATTGTTGAATTATTAACTGAATTAACTTATTTGGGCACTTTTTTGAATCTTGAAAAGGTGTCAAGAAATATTGATCTGGTTTATGGAGGAGGCAGCATTGGTTTGATGGGGCTGGTTTCCCAGGCTGTTTATGACGGGGGTCGCCATGTAATAGGGTGAGCAGAATTTTGGTTGTGATTTATGAGTGTTGTTGGATTGTATGATATGTTGTTAATTTCAACTATTTCGTGTCATGATATTGTCTGCAGGGTTATTCCCAAGACACTCATGCCAAGAGAGGTAACGTTAAGATGTTTTGGAGGCACTTCATCAATCATGATTGGAAATAAAAAGAAAATGACCAAATATCGACCCAGAGAGACGGACACAGAGAACGAGAGACAGAGAGAATTATCTACAGACGCTTTACCTTTCCACCACAATATGCTTTTCTTGATCCAATCCTACCTATCCTCTTTAGACACTGTTTAGAAAATGATTTTCCAATAACAGCTTTTATAACATGATTCTTTTATAAATTGACAGTGTGAAGAATATGTAAATTAAGATACATAATCAGTGTACTAAAACTAAACCTTTATATATGTGAAGTTCTGAGTTTCTCACCCTTTTATAAAAAAAGTTAATGTGTAGTGAATTTGCAGCTTAGTTTTGTTATGAATGACAGTGTATGAATTTTGCACTTTGTCTTTTGTGGTGATTCTTTTAGGTTTTGAGGTGGGAGTTATGGTTGCTTTCCACGTTGTTTTGGTTTCACATTTGAGTCTTTTTCTATAAACTTATCTATCAATACACCTGGCAACCTGGGGTCATTCCTTCTGAGGCATTTTGTCTCTCTCTCTCCAAGTTCCATGTACCCTCTTTAGATTCTTGTGGCAACCCTTGTTTGATCTCCATTTTCTTATCATTGATCAGTAACTTTTTCCACCTTTCTTCGTTTGGTCTATTGTTTGGTTTATCTCCCAAAGGAAAATGTCAAGCTATACGATTCCCTCTTGAGCCCACTTCTGCAGTACTCATCATTACCCCTCTTCCATTCCTGTCCATGCATTCACTCACACAAAAACCTCTTTATGGTTTCAGTGATAATTTGGATTCATTTGAAGGGCTTGTGGCTTTTTGCAGATCACTGGAGAGACAGTGGGGGAAGTGATGGCAGTAGCAGACATGCATCAAAGAAAAGCAGAGATGGCTCGCCACTCTGATGCCTTTATTGCCTTACCCGGTTCGTACAACACACCATATTCCCTCTTAAACTCACATGTCATCAACATTATCTAACTTCATTTCTATCATCATCATCATTTCCGAGTAACAAAACAAAAACCACCCTCATGTAAATTACACTGCATCTTTATCACTGATTATGATTTCAAAAGGAAAAAGCAAGCGATGCTCACTGTACAGATTCTGTTCTTTTTTTTTGTATGAATGAAAGTTTTTTTAGTACACACTACTTTGTTTACTTTGTTGATGATGTTACGTGTCAGTTTTTTTATGAATGTGAGGTTTTTAATACACACTACTTTCTTGATGATGTTACGTGTCAATGAAAATGTACATATGACATGTCAACTGCAAATCATTATGTGATAGAATGTCAGGACTTTAAAACTCATCCATAGATGGCTTATAGACATGTTTCGGACAAAATCCACATGATCTATGAGAGATTGTTCAACTTCTGTGATGCAGATGCTCTACTTTATTTCTCTAATGCATCAATAAATTTGTAGATGGGATCTAATCTAAGTCTAACAACATCAAATCTAGTGATGAATACTCCATCACCAGTTCTTTTTTTCTTCTCTTTAAATTATGTTTTCCTGTTTGAATTTAGTTATACTATCTATAAAGTCTAGTAATATTCTTAAAAAAAGATTTCACTAAAAATAACATTAATAATAAATTAATTAGAAAAAAGTGAGACTTATTTAACTTTATTTATCTAGTAATAAAAAAAATATTATACACTATAAGAGAATTTATTAAAAACAATACCGTGTAGCATTTTTTTTTCTTAAATTATTTATTATTATTAAATGGAAAGACTAAAAAGCTAAAATTGTAAAAGGAAACAGGACAGATTTCCAAAGATTACACACAGGCCCAAGAGAAACAAAACCAAGGGTCCCATATCGTTTCTTTCCCTATTATGATTCAATAAAAGAACTGTAAAAGGGGGTCATTCAGTCGATCTTTGTTTGGTTCCAAGTTTCTATATTCATATCCAAAAATATAATTAAAATGGAAAACGACAACAATGGCTAAGAAAAAAATTAAATAAATAAAAAAATTGCTTATGAGAAAAAGTTATAAAGAGTGTTATCTTCTAGTTTTTAAAATGAGGCACAGAAAGAAATAGGTAGAAAAAATAATTAATAATAATGTGTTTTCTTGGTATGTGTGAAGGTGGCTATGGAACACTTGAGGAGCTTCTTGAGGTCATAACTTGGGCTCAGCTTGGCATCCATGATAAACCAGTAAGGACCCTTTTTAATCTTCAAAGGTTTACATTGTATTAAGTTGAAGAATTGTTTTTGTTAATGAAAAGGTAATTTCTTAACAAAGATGATCATGGTTTTGGAAGGTGGGGTTGCTGAATGTAGATGGATACTACAATTCCTTGTTGTCTTTCATTGACAAAGCTGTGGAGGAAGGCTTCATCAGCCCCAAAGCTCGCCACATAATTGTATCTTCCCCATCATCAAAAGAGCTTGTCAAAAAGATGGAGGTAATTGCAATCTCTCTTTCTGGTTGTGAATGATGGTTAATGTTATAGACTATGTTTGTGGAAAAATATGATGGTTTGTTTTAGATGTAAATGTCTGTGTTCATTTACTGATTTTTTGTTTGATGGTTACAGGAATATTTTCCACAGCATGAAAGAGTTGCCTCTAAGCTGAGCTGGGAAACTGAGCAGATAGATTACTCCTCAAGTTGTGATATGTCTAGGTGATTAGAGGATTATGGAAGAATGTGTAGAAACAGTTGTTAGTTTAATGGTTTAAGAGAGTATTATTATTATTATTATTATTATTATTATGGCCATAATTGTTTCATGCTATTGCAACTATCTGTTAGTGTAAACTACAGAACTGACTTCAATGTAGCTGTCAAGCCTAACTACTCTGTTTAATGTGAATTCTGGTTTTTCACATCACATTTTCTAACATAATGTTTCTGAAAATTTGAGTTTTGAGACTGTCATTTCACACTGTGAAACTAGAATTAAGTTTTGAGAAGATTTTGTTCTTATTGAGTCAATTTCACTTCATTTCAACTATAATCATTGTATAAAGTTATATAATTAGACCTGTATACAGAGGACTAAACTAAATAGATGCTTTTGAAAAATATGAAAATAAATTATTTAAATTAAAGTGTATAATTGTGTTTATTTAGTCAATGAGGTGTGTCAAATTTGAAAACTAAATTTAAATTAACAATATTCGTCGAATTAAGTTTTTCTTAAGAAATGGATTTCTTCACATTCATATGATATGTGGAGATTTCATATTTAAATTCCAATTCAATTTTAAATTAATATCAAATGCTACGAAACAATAGTCTTTAGAGAAATAAAATAAAATTTCATCTTAAATGAAAAACAAATCACGTTATTTCCTAAAAATTAATGAAAATTTAATTAAGCTAAAATTAATGTAACTCGTACATTTAAAAGCATTACTTGAGTTATATATATATATATATATATATATATATATATATATATATAACATCCAACTTAAGAAAAAAAAGTCTATAATAACACCACGTTATAAAATGCAACCAGAGAAAAGGCTACAATATTGTAGATAAAGGTGATGTTGCTTGCCACGGTTGAATAACTATATTCAGGGTGTTACCGATTAAAACAGGAAAGATGGAAAAAAAAAAACTGAAAAGGCATATTACCTCAACTTGAATCAAAGCTTTTCAATATTGGTTAATGTGTAAATTAGTGTAGTAGTGATGAAGGTATTTTGAAATGTGATTATAATTGACATGTAAATATTAGGTTTATAAATATTTGGAAAAGATTCATAAAAAAATACTAATAAATATTAGGAAAAGATTCATAAATATTAGGAAAAGATTCATAAATATTAGGTTTATAATTATTGACAATTCTAATAAAATTTGAATCCAAACAAAGAGGTTGAAATCATTCTTAACTCAAAATATCTTTGTCAATAAATCTTTACCTTTATATAATATTTTATTTTTTCATTTTTATCTAATGTAAATATTTAGATTTCCAACAGTAAAAAGTTTGTAATAATGTATAATATGATTTTATATAAAATATACTACAAAATATCACATTAATTTAATAAAAATAATGTAGAATCATTGTGTTCCTATTAAATCTAAAAGTAGACTTAATTAACGACAGTACCAAAGTTTATTTAATAGAGACAATGATAGTTATTCTTCATTTTAATGCTTAGAAGTAATGAAATAATAATACTCTTTGTTAGAATTTTCTTTTCTCTCCAACAATATCTAAACTTAAATATTATTAACTTTTTTTATAGTCATTTAAAAGTCGAGAATTTCTAATCATAAGTCTATAACACAAAGAGCCTAAAAATATTTCAATTGTTAATCTTAGTAATATTATCTATCAAATTTTAGATCGAAACATTGGTACCATTTGTGAGAACAAAAACTATCTTAGCCCTTAATTGAAACTTATTACAGTAGATCTAATAGTTTTACATCACTTAAGAATCGAAAACAAAAACAATTTAAAACTTTTTTTTCTTTCAATTATTTGAGACATCTTTTAGGATAAAATCATAACAAAATTTCATGCTTCAAAACGAAGAATATAATTCTTACAATATCACTCAACGTTATTAGTATCAAAATATATCAATAATCAATTTAATTTCTCCATTCATATAATTGATGTAACATGGTAATATATTTATTAAATATAATTTTTTATATTACATTGAGTTAAATAATAATTTGATATAGAAAATGTTTTTGAAATTACAAAAACATTATAGTTTTTTTATATTTCCAAAGTTAATTGACTTAAAAAGTGTTTTTCTTTTTTCTAATGAAGAAACTATTCAATAATTTCATAATAAAGAGATTTGTTAAAGACTTTGTGAAGCAAATGGTTAAATGGTTTGAATATTTACGTTTAGGTACGAGTACACTTTTGTTTCTTTTTATAAATCGTAATATTATTTCATAGGGTTTCACTATTATAAATATCAACCTAACCCACACATTCGAATACATACATAATACATTCACCAAGGCCAACTATGTTCTACGTGGTTTCCACTAAAGTGGTTCATTCCTACACAAAGACCAAACATCATTGTAATTATACCAAACTCAAATGTAGGAATACGAACATTTTATACACCAATCTTGACTTACTCCAACACTTTCAATACATCACGACCATATATATATTTTTTTAAAATCATTATAAATTATAAATGTTGACTTTCCCGAAACTTTTTGAGAAGTCCTCACGTGCATACTTTGAATGGAATTAAAAAAATAAATTAAATATGGTTTTCTTCATTATATAATTGAACTATGCAAAATTTAAAAATGATAAGAGAAAAGACCATAAAAATAGAAAAAATACATATGTGATAACATATATTATTCAAATTTCTTCTTTTCATTTAATACATTTATTTATGATAGACTCCAACCATAACTCTGATACCATATTAAAAATAGTCGATATGAAATTTTTAACAATTTATTCATATTACTCATCATTTAAACTTTTATATATATATATATATATATATATATATATATATATATATATATATATATAAATTACTCCAAAAACCAATCAAACAAAACCCACCATTAATAATATCATTTGAATCATTCTAAGTTAACTCTTTATATAAAAAAAAAGCATAAAATCCAATAATTTTATTTATTTTACATTCCTACCTATGATTTATCGTACTTCTAGCAAACATTTTTATAAGATAACGATAAAAAACAAACTTTTGTATATGTAAAAAAAAGTAAAAAATAAAATAATATATTAAGTTAAATATAAAAATTTAATGATTGTGAAAGTATTAATTCTTGATAAAATATGTTCTTACACTAATTATTGAACAGAATTGACTAATAAAGTTATACTAATGTCAATTAGGCACTTATACAAGTTGTGAAATATTTTCAATTCATCTTGTTGAATCTACATGCCCTAAATATTTAACTTCTTCGAAAGATAACTGATGATTTGTCCCATTCAATTAATGTTATGTCAACCCCATGTGTCTTCTCTCTCCATCTCAATGGCAACTCACCAGAAAAGGAGGAAAGTGAAAATGAAAACTGAAAAAATGGCTAAGTATTTTCATTGGAATAAAAAGGCTGTGTTCCCATTATTTCAATACCCTTTTTTTATAGCCTAAGCGAACAAGATACATTTGAATTCTCTCTTGCACAAGCTAACCATTTTCTTCCCATGAGTTTCTTGCGCAGAACCCGCCTAAGTTCGGCAATCAGCCATTAACAAAAGTTTGCTGCAAATTTCATTCACGTATCTTCTTCAAAATGTCAAGCACACCATCGATGGCTTAATATATATATTATGCAACATTTAACGAGTTCTGACTGATTTATTTAGGCCTCACTCTTTGACAGCAAATCACCCATTTATTTTGGTGAATCATATATATATATATATATATACATATTATCTAGCTTTAGGTCTGTTACTTGTTTTGCTCAAGAAGCTAAGCCTTTGTTTTCTTCAAAGATAGTGTGCAATGTACGTATTACTTCAACCCCATGTTCTTTCTCGTGTTTGATTGTGCCTTTAAGGTTATATAATATGTCTTTTCCTGCTATGTAAAGTTTCCTACGTAGAGGTTATTTTCGGTTTTGACTAGGGCCCTTAAATCATGCTTTAATATCTAAAACCTGAATATCAAAATGCAAATGAATAATGTATGTTTTTTTTTTCTTCTCTAGGAGTTTGAGATATCTTGTGATCTTCATGGACTTAAGAAAACGGAACACGAAAATGAGTTATATTAGGAGGGCATGCAGTGCCAAAAACACAAGGGTTACCCTTTTCAACGGCATCAAATTTGGCTTTCATTGGTTTCTTAAAAAAAGTGTGCACGAAGTAGTGTGTAGTGAATGAAGGTAACGCGTATGCTGATTAACTTCTTGCTCTTAAGCGTTTAGGCCATGTGACCTGTGATAATTTTCATGGGAACTTCTAAACTATCATCTCTCACCTTTTCTACTTATATATAATATAAAGCACACAAACCATGGTTCTTCATATTTCACAGACCACCCATTGGTTTTCTCTTCTCTTGCAATTTCCATCAGAAACAGTTATATATCTAGAAAGACTGATAATTTGTTTGGATTGCATTTTGATCCAACTCATCTCACGTTCAACTCAATCTATCCCTCACGTTGTTTTTGTGTTCATGCATTGAAAAGTGCAAAGCTTCATTTCAACACCATTCTGACAGATTTTCAAACACATTCTTATTGGTTAGACTAGGTTGGAGTTTCTCTTGCAAAATTGTGACAGTAAAACTGCCAGGTGTAGGTGCTAACTTTGTCTGTGTTGTTTTGCAGGTTAGAGGATATTGAATATTCTAAAATGGGTTTTGGTCGAACTTCGACCTCGAGAAGTGGAGATTACTTGGAAGGGATGCTTAATGACTATGTTGGAGGAAGAAACAAAGTTAAGGCTCAGAAAGTTTCCTCCACAAAGTTTGTTGCAGCACTCACTTGTCTTCAGTTTTTCTTTGCAGTTTATGCAACATTCCTATTGTATTACATGGGGCCTTCCATTGATTTAAGAACCAAACCAGAGTTCACATGGGCTACCAAAATTGCCCAACAGTGGAAACAACTTATGATCACACCCCACGTTATTGGCCGCTACCAAGAAGCTGCTTCCTCTCTCGTCATGGAGGGTGTTCTTCCCACAAGTCCGTCACAAGTGTGTGAGAATGAGAAGATAGACTTCCAGCAAAAGAAGTCCAATGATGTCCAAATGATCAAGTTAAAGAGAGATTTATACGATGAGGTGTTGAACTTCCAAAGCAAAACATTTGGCACTGAGACTCTTCAGGAGCTGATGGCAATGAAATCTAAATGGGACTTGAAGGGTCCAAACAGCCCAAAAATCACTGTGTTGCTGAACCACTTCAAGAGAAAGACACTCTGTGCTCAGCTTGATTCTTTGCTCCAACAGACCCTTCCTTTCCATCATGCTTGGGTTCTTTCATTTGGGAGCCCCAATGAGGCCTCATTGAGGAGAATTGTGGAGACCTATAATGATTCAAGAATCGGCTTCATAAGCTCAAGCTATGATTTCAAGTACTATGGAAGGTTCCAAATGGCTCTTCAGACCGAAGCTGATCTTGTTTACGTTATTGATGACGACATGATTCCTGGAAGGAAGATGTTGCAGATTTTGGCGCACGTGGCTGGGACAGAAAAATACAAGAATTCTGTTTTGGGGAGTATCGGAAGGATTTTGCCTTTTAGACAGAAGGATTTCACGTTTCCAAGTTACAGAAAATTTCGATCTAAGGAAGCAGGGTTGTATTTACCCGATCCTGCTTACGATATCACAGTTGATAAAATTGTGCAGGTGGATTTTCTATCTAGTTCATGGTTTCTCTCTGCTGATCTTGTTAAGACACTGTTCATTGAGACACCTTTTACCTTCTCAACTGGTGAAGATCTGCACCTCAGGTTTGTCAAATTCTCTACACTTTTACCATTTTACGAAGATTTTTTCTTCTGGGGTGATAAAAATTTGTGACTTTATTTGGTGATAAGAGATCCAACTGACTGCGAAATTGAGTTGAAAGCTGACCCATACAAGTCAAACATACATGATTTGACTAAGCCAAAGAGGATCTGGCAGTGTTCCACTAGTTGATGACATTAGGTTCAGAAACACTAATAGTACAAGTTGCAATAAACGTCATAAAAGGAAATATACTGTTTGTCAAATGTCAAACAAAGTAAATGCGTCTATCATGGATAGTCCAATTATCTTTTTCTTCATTTGTCCTCACAAAAGAAAGAAAATATTTTGCCACTTTTTTTTTAATTCAAAGTTTTGATCCATGAATTAATTTCAACAAAGCATTTCCCTGGAACCACTCTTGTAGTTCTGCATGATTATACTTGCTGAAAATTTGTTATTATTTTTATTACTGCAGCTATCAGCTTCAGAAGTACAAAAATGTTGGCTCCTTTGTTCTTCCAGTAGACCCTAAGGACAAGGAAACTTGGGGAGATAGTGAACACAGGCTTGCATATGTATCTGAAACCACAGTGATTTTCAAGGACATAGTTCAGGTCAGAGATGATCAATGGTGGAAAGCACTTTCCACTGGTTATGTGACTCAGTGGGCTGCAATGTACCCACAGAAAGTTGATGCACTCTTCTATGCTCACTCGGTTGATGAAGTGAAAGTGCTGGCACCACTTCTTGAAAAATTTAGGTCCACAGTTGGCAAGAAGGCCTACATCGTTGTCTCTGGAGGCAGTTTCTGCACTTGTGAAGATGCTGCAACAGCTCTCAAATGGCCTACAATGGTCTGCAAAGAACGTCGATTCAAGATTTTTGATTTGGCCATAGGATCACTTTCTGGGGTATCAGACTCAGAGGCACCAGTGATACACGCAGTGTACACCAGCATGAAGGGTTTGATCAAAATTCACAACCCCAGTGTAGTGATCACTGTTGCTGACATTAATCCTCATGTGAGAAAAGCTCTAAAGATGGCCTCAGAAACCAACTCAAATGCTACCACATTGGTTCTTTTACCCAGGGCATCAGTGTCTCAAGTTCTCTGGATGGCTGATCTGCGTTCAACAGCATTACCAAGTAAGACTATTCAATATACAATTGTTCATCTCTAGTTTATTCTTGATTTTATTTTATTAACAATGGTATGCTGTGAATGAATGTGGCTATCTTCAATAAAAAAAACTCAAACCAGTACACAATCACGCATAAGGGATGATGAGTTCTCTGCTTAGTGAAACTTGGTTAGCTAATTCAATTATACATTCACTTTTACATGTTATTTAATCACAAGCAGAGAATGAAAGCATGATAATTCTATGGTTGATCATGTAAAATTTTAACCAATGAATACGTATTAAACTCAACTTTGCCTTGCAGATTGGAATCGGATGAGGATTTCTGTGAACATCATCACCCAAAACAGAGCCAATTCACTAACAAGGCTTCTGAAATCTCTAAGCAATGCCTACTATCTTGGAGATGAAATTCCCATTACCTTCAACATGGATAGCAGGGTAGATGAGGAAACTATAAGAGTAGTAGGTTCATTTGAGTGGCCTCATGGACCCAAAACCCTGAGAAGGAGAATAATCCAAGGTGGTCTCATTCGTGCTGTGAGTGAAAGTTGGTATCCATCATCAGATGATGACTTTGGTCTCCTACTGGAAGATGACATTGAAGTTTCACCTTATTACTACCTATGGATCAAATATGCACTCATGGCTTACCACTATGACCCTCAAGTTTCTCTCCCAGAGCTCTCCTCCATCTCCCTCTACACTCCAAAGCTTGTTGAAGTTGTCAAAGAGAGACCAAAATGGAATGCCACAGAATTCTTCAAACACATTCACCCCAACACACCTTACCTTCACCAATTACCATGCAGCTGGGGGGCAGTGTTCTTCCCCAAGCATTGGAGAGAGTTCTATGTGTACATGAACATGAGGTTCACTGAGGATGCCAAATCCAACCCTGTTCAAATTCCAAAATCTAGAACAAATGGATGGCAGGCTTCATGGAAGAAGTTCCTGATAGACATGATGTACCTCAGAGGGTATGTCAGCCTCTACCCAAATTTCCCTCAACAAGCAAGCTTTTCAACCAACCATATGGAGCCAGGGGCACATATCAGTGCAAAAGACAACGTTGTTAAGCATAACATACAGGACTTTGAGGTGCCACTATTGAAAGAAGACTTCAGAAACTTGTTGCCAGCAATGAAGATGCCTCCAGCATCAAAGCTCCCATCTTTAAACCTCTTCAATCAACCAGTTTCTCTGAAGGGTCTCAAAGCTGCTGGAGCTAAGCTGGGACAGGATGTGCTGAGATGCAACAATGCCACTGAGGTTGTGGCTGTTGATCAAGACACGGGTCTTCCTCGTACCTGCTCCAGATTCTGAAAGACTTCGTTATTCTGATTAATTAATTAATTATTCTTTGTTGTTTTCTTTTTTGTCTGATGCTCAAGTTAAGAATGATTTGTAGTACTATGGTTTTAAATTAAGTGGAAAATAGGATCAGCAATTTTGCTGTTGGGGGAATAAGAATGAGGTAACTCATGTTTCCCCAAGAGACAATCCCAGAGATACAATTGTAATTAATTGTTGATATTCATAAATTACTATGTTAAGATTTTCTGCAAGTTTAAGTAACGAAGCTACAATCCTTCCAAATAGAATCCATCGATCTTAGTTAGAAAATGAGATTTTAAAAATTATTTTTTAGTCACTAATTTGAAAAAGAAAGGTATTTGTCTCAGTGTTTTGAACTTTAAATTTTCATTGCGTTTATAAAAAGAAGATTAAAATAATTTGTTCCTAAATGGTAAATGTGTAACCTTTTTTAGTCTTATAAACTTATAAAGTTTGAATGAGACAAATTATGTGTAGAGAAAATTAATACTTCTTTTAAAAGATAAGACTTACTTAACACATTGCATTAAAATTATGAACAAATAAAACAATTAAATCTTTATTCTTTGTCAACTTTTTCTATATGCACCATATAAAAATAAAATATATAATAATTATTTCTTTATATGTTAACTTTCTCATGCATGCATAATATTATGAAAATAAAATAAAATAATAATTATTTATTTTCTCAACCATTCTATATGTGCATGTATATTATTCATATAATAATAATATAATATAAATTAAATATTAGAAGAAAGTAAGGTCATCGCATTTTTCTTTTTCTACCTTTACATAAAGAAATTTTTTTTTTCAACTCTTTTTTTATAACTTTGTGATAACGCATATGTGATAGTTTATGATTGATTCATTTCAAATATTTCTTTTAAAATAAATTCAAACAGACAAATGAAATAGTGACACGTGTTCTGTTGTTAAAAAATTCTTACATAAACCAAATTCACCTCACAATCAAATTAGTTTTAATATTGAAAAATATTCTTTAACACACTTAAATTTTTTACACTTATTTGATATTATTTTTATTTATTTTTTATTTTTTAAAAATATAAAAATTTATATTTTTATAACTATTTTATCTTTATATTTTGTGTCAAATAAATATAAAAATGTTTTATGATACCATTATTCTTTAATACTTGATACACAAGTGAATTTTCAATTTATAAAATATAATACATATTTACAAAATAAAAAATGTTTTGTTTGTGTGAGGAGAAAAAAAAGGAAAATAGAAAGTCATTGGATAACTTTAATTCCATATGTTATATTATATTATATTATGATTATATGAATACCATAGATGCATGACACTGTTGGTAGAAAAAGTAAATCATTATTATATTATTTTCTTTTCATATCATGCATATGGAAATATTAAAAGAAAGAAATAATTATTATATTATTATATTATTTTATTTTTTTATTATGTATATGAGAATATTAAAAGTTAACAGAAACAATTATTATATTATATTACTTTTTATTATGCATACACAAAAAAAAGTTAATAAATAATAAAGAAAGGTAGAAAATACTTTGTGAATAATTCATGATTTTCAATTTTCTTTCACTTTTATACTATTTTTTTTCTTAATCTAAATATTTTTAGCTTCACTTCTCTTTTCTTTCAAATTCATTTAAATTTATTTTCTCAAATCCATCTTAAAAATAACAAATGCATTTATTCATATTTTTCATCAACTCATTCCAATAATAATGATATAGATAAAAAAAATATTTTCACTAAAAACTTTTCGTCAATCATATTTATGTTATACTATTTTCTCTTAAGTTGTAATTTAAATATATGTATTAAACCTGATGGGAGCTTTAATACTTATTTGTAATAAATAATACAAATATATACAACTTGCATAATAATAGTTAATATTATTTATTGAATCAAATTACTACTATCATAGTCTTTAAAAAAAATGTAACAACGAAATCTCTTCATATCTTAAGTTATAGCACCATTAATTTTAAATTATTAACATTAGAAACTTCATCATTTCTTATAAATATATTTTACAAGTTTTTTGAAAATTTCTTACTAAATATTTTTATCAAATTCTATTTGATTAAATTTAAAATATTAATTGTAAATGTGGGTAACATGATCCAACTATAATTTTTCAATTTAGATAAGTCATAAGAAGTGTGGGTGAAGACCCACTAACACTATAATAGGGGGCAAATAAGTCATTCCATGTGAATAATAATAATAGTTTGAAAATTTTAGTTGGATTAGTTGACCAGAGACTTGAGAAGTGTGTTTTTACCATTTTGCCTAGCCATTTCCGGTGCAACAACAGTGGTAGAGGTTGAATCGGAAACATTTTCCTAAAGTTTTTACCGCATTGAGTGGGAGAAAAGGGTTTCTCTCTTCACTCTCTCTCACTTTAAGTAGTTGTAGCAATTACCGATGAGACTTGCGTATTGCATTTTGAATTAAATTACGAAGCCGCGAGCCTCCAGTTTCTTTCCCATTCATTTTCCCGGGAAAGTTTCTGTTTGGCTTGCCAGAAAATCTCTGAGTTTCTCTCAGAAACATAAAAGGCGCTTCGAGGCGAGCGACTGGGACCGCATCGGAGTCCCAACTCACACAAAAACACTTCTGCGAATTTATGAGCACGAGATCCCGTAATTCGATACAGGTAGGTCCATTACCTAACATTTTTCATTCATCCATGTCACTCTCTCTCTCTCTCTCTACGCCTCGTTAGGGTTTTTACTTGTTCTTTCTTGCAGGAGTAGTGTATGGGGGTTTCGTGTATGGATCCTACTCTCAAGTTCTGCGCCTTCTTCCTCGTTCTTGTCGGATTAGGTAAAATCATTCCTCGTTTTTTTTTTGTTTGTTACTTGCTTGTCATGTTCTGTTTTTTTTTTTGGATTAAGTTGTGGTTGATTTTGTTGATTTTTGGTGTCAGTGAACGTTTCTTTTGCGGAAAATGATTTTGGACAGTGCGAAAGCGTTGTTAAGAGATGGACGCGTACTTCGCTAGATGAGGAAACGACAAAAGAGGATAAACATATGCTGAGGGATTTGCTGTTTTTCTTGCATGTTCCTCGAACGGGAGGGAGAACGTATTTTCACTGGTAATTTAATTCCTGATGTGTGTTTTAATTCTGAGCATTCTCTCCTTAATCCAATTCATTAACCTGTTTTGTTGTTCTGTTGTTTCTGTAGTTTTTTGAAAAAGTTGTATCCCAGCTATCTGGAGTGTCCTCGCTCTTATGATAAGTTGCGCTTTGATCCAAGGTGCTGCCTGAGTTCATTATTTTAGTCATTGTTGTTCTTTAATTATTATGCGTGCATGTGATTTTTTTTTTCTAAATATTTTAAAATGCTAAAATGAGTGTTTTGGGTGTTGGTGGAGTAAAGTTGGTGGCATTTTTAGTGAGTAGTAGCCCCCTCTGGCATAATTGTGGGCTTGTGGGTTTTGATGCTGGTGCTTTTTGACATTAAAAGTCACTAAAGCTGTTTAGGAATGGCTTAAATTGCATTTTTTTGAGCTGTCTACAATATTATAATATCAATAATGGCCTTCAGAACTTGTTAAGCTCGCTGACATTTCTCTTGCCAAGTTTAGGACATTGTTGCACATAGTTATAACCAACGTCTCTGTAGATCTGGACATTTTCAGCTCCTTTTCTGTTCTTTTTACACACTAAAATGAGTACAATTCACAGCAGTTTTTATGATATTTTTATTCAACAAAATTATGACAGATCATCACAGCTGTTTTTTATTCGCATCTAAAGCATAGCAACTTCTATAAGGTCACAACACTCTCACCATAGTCTTTAGTCCATTGCTGAAAACCCATAATTTAGATTAAAAAAAGTACACTATAAAATCCAACATAATACTTATTTTTGTCTTCTATTGTATTTTGGAATTTGCAGTAAACCAAAATGCAGGCTGTTAGTTACACATGATGACTATAGCATAACATCCAAACTTCCAAGGGAGAGAACTTCTGTTGTTACCATACTTAGGGATCCAGTTGACCGTGTATTTAGTACATATGAATTTTCAATAGAGGTTGCAGCTAGATTTTTGGTGCATCCAAACTTGACCTCTGCAACAAAGATGGCTCTACGCTTAAGCTCTAAGACCAAAGGAGTAAGCACACTGGATATATGGCCGTGGAAGTATCTCGTTCCATGGATGAGAGAAGATCTATTTGCTAGGGTATGTTTATTTTATTTTATTGTTTGACATTGGCCTTTTTGTGAATTTTATTTCCAAGCTTCTAAATCTGTATAAGGTTGTAAGAGTCTATTTTGCTGCTGCGACACTATCACTTGTGTTAAAGGGCACAGAACCCTGATTCTTGTTTGAAAAGTAATTTTGAACATGAATGTGCTTCCTATGGTATAGTTATGGATGTAAACGTGTTTAATATGAAACTGTAGCCATCCATTGAAGTTATGGATGTAAATGAGTTCTTTGGTTCATCGGATCTTTCTGTTGGCTGATGTATGTTTTCATGTACTGGGTTATACCAATAGTCCATTACTTTTACATGTTTTTCTGTACTTCAATGTGATGTATTCATGATTGATGTAGACCTTAATTGACAGAGAGATGCCAGGTATAGTAGGGGACAGAATATCAATGAGAGCAATGATTCTTATGACATGGAAGATTTTGCAATGCCATTACAAGAATACATCAATGATCCTGTGGCTGTGGATGTTGTACATAATGGAGCCACATTCCAGGTACTACAGCAACTGTTTGTTTAGCAGTGTGGACATTCTTATGCTTCATCCTTTTCAGGAAATACTAGAATGTCTCACTGTTTTCTGACATCTGTTATTCAACTGTATCTTTCCTAGAACTTCTCTGTGTTGTAATATCACTAATAATCGATGCAAAAATAAAAAATAAAAAATAAGTGCATATAATTTTTTAGCCACGAGACTGCTTACCCATTTTATTATTGTATGACCCTCTCTTGCCTTATGCCTTAATAAACACCAATACCGTAGCTTTCATTTAAATATAAGGCTAACTAGATAGGATGTGCAGTGCTTAATTTTAGTTGTATATCCTGCAAATCTAAATCCCCAAATGTAATTAAAAGCTGAAATCATGTATGCATGGAGTTTCTTGATAATGCTGTCTGTATTATATGTAATTGAGTTTGGTTTACTGCTCAATTATCAGGTTGCAGGTTTGACAAACAATTCTTATATAGCAGAGGCACATGAAGTGCGCCATTGTGTACAGAAATACAAAACTCTTGGTAAATATGTGCTACAAGTTGCAAAGGTATTAAATAAGCTTTTCAAGTGAGATAGTTGTATTCATTTGGTATTGCTTCCCATACTGATCCTTTCTTCAACACTAACGACTCATGCTTGTATATATTGCAGAAGAGACTGGATGATATGTTGTACGTTGGTCTAACAGAGGAACACAGAGAATCTGCAACGAAATTTGCAAATGTGGTTGGTACTCAAGTGATATCACAGCTCAATGCCCCGAAGTCTAGCCTGGAAACTACTGATAATACAGGTAAGTGTGGTTAAACACTTTGTGTGTCAAACTTTTTCTGATGTTACAAAAGCAAAGGTGTCTAAAATGTTGCACAATTTCGAGAATGATGGTAGAACTCATTCTTTTTTGTTTGAGGATCATATCATATTCTTGCTTGCACCAAAACGTGTAACATTTTCTGATGTGTGTAGTATCACATTTTGAAATGATTATTGAGTAGTATTTTGGTGTTGACATTTATAGTCTTGTCTTGGATATATATTGTGATATATTTTCATTGACATATGGTATTGATCGTGTACTTGTACTACAGAATTGAGTTCATTTTCGAATTCTGATCCGGATAGCATTGAACATCAGGTTAGAAGCGTCTCTTTGATGTAGGAGCTTTGTTATTGAAATTTGAATATGGAAAGCATTCTTACAACTTTTCTTACTGTAAAACAGAATAGCACCTTGAACAGGGAAGGAAGTGAGGCTACTTCAAGTGAAGGGGGAGAAGCAACAGAATCTAATGTAAGTTTGTTTTCTTAGCAAGTGTGGCTGTTTCATTGGCTTGCTAGTTATTATCTGTTTCTCATATTTAAACTGCATGTTGAACCGTTATTTATTTTAGATGACTGTTGGAGAACTAATGGATGCTTATGAACTCTGTATTGCCAATTTACGGAAGGCTCAGTCACGCCGACGTATAGCTTCGTTGAAGAGGATTTCTCCAGTGAACTTTACAAAGGAGGTAAGCTTAGTAGTTCTAGTGTTCACATAATGTCATTCTACCATGTGTGTGTGAATTTCTATTCCTCCACATCTTCAGGTATAGACACGAACGGCTGTCCAGAATATGTATTTCTTACATGGATTGGTGATGCCTGTATTTCGAGCTATTTAGACTTGGAATTCGGTTTTGAATTTGTGTGTATTGTCTGGGATACCTATGTTGTGCATTCTTTCATTATGTTAACTTTTGTATCTCAAATTATTTCGCGGGCTTTCAGCAAGGATGTTTTGACATAGAAATTTACGTGCATTGTACATTGGGTTCATACACTGGTTATTTCTAGAAGTCAATGACAGGCTAATAAAATTTATAGGTAAAATGCATATATCGTTACATTTTTCATTGGTATTTATAATGTATGTGTTAAATATGATGAAAAACTATATTTAGGATCAATCTCCCTTGTGTCTTTGCATACACATAGGGTAATGTATTTATAATAATAAGAATGTGGGCTAAGCCCAAATACAAATGAATATGTAAGAATAACATAATAAGCATAGGGACTATGTTTCCCTAATTAACATAAACACAAAACCTAATATCTAACACTCCCCCTCAAGCTGGAGCATATAAATCATATGTTCCAAGCTTGTTACAAAGATAGTCAATTCTAGGTCCTCGCAAGGACTTAGTAAATATGTCTGCCAATTGGTTGCTTGAGTTAACGAACTCAGTCTTGATATCTCCGGATATGATTTTTTCTCTAATAAAATGACAATCAACTTCAATGTGCTTGGTTCTCTCATGGAAGACAGGGTTAGAGCTAATATGAAGAGCAGCTTGATTATCACATATAAGTGTCATGTGAGTGACGTCTCCAAATTTCAATTCACTAAGTAATTGTTTAAGCCACACAAGCTCGCAAGTAGCAGATGCCATAGCTCTATATTCTGCTTCTGCGCTGGACCTTGCCACAACACTTTGCTTCTTACTTTTCCAAGATATCAGGTTGCCACCAATAGAGACACAATATCCAGAAGTAGACCTCCTATCAGAAGGGGAACCAGCCCAATCAGCATCTGAATAGCAAACGATTTTTGTATCATTGTTAGGACCATATAGCAAACCTTTTCCAGGTGATCCTTTAATATACTTCAGTATGCGAACAACTGCATCCCAATGGTCTTCACATGGGGAGTTTAGAAATTGACTCACCACACTAACTGGGAAGGAAATGTCAGGACGCGTAACAGTAAGATAGTTTAATTTACCAACTAATCTTCTGTACCGTTCAGGATCTAAGAAAGGCTCCCCCTGATTTGGTAGGAGTTTGATGTTAGGATCCATAGGTGTCTCAACAGATTTACAGTTCATTAACCCTGTTTCCTCCAAGATGTCTAACGCATACTTTCTCTGAGATATGACAATACCATCATTGGATTGTGCTACTTCAATACCCAAAAAGTACCGGAGCTTGCCAAGATCTTTGGTTTGAAAATGGTGACAAAGGTGTTGTTTCATCTGAGAGATGCCAAGATAGTCGCTTCCTGTGAGAACAATGTCATCGACATACACTATTAAGTAGATACATCCAGCACTTGAGTGGCGATAGAACACTGAATGATCCGCTTCACTGCGAGACATACCAAATTGTTGAACAACACAGCTGAATTTACCAAACCAGGCCCGAGGAGACTGTTTTAGGCCATATAAGGATTTGCGAAGATGATATAGGCCATGAGACTCACATCCTGTGCCAATCATGTGTTTCGAACTCCGGTCCTGCAACCAAACAGAATCTTTGGTAAATGAAATAACACAATTAAGGGAACGAGTTAGACGACTTACGGACAATAAGTTAAAAGGAGACCCAGGGACATAAAGTACATGATCAATGGATATGGACGGAAAAATATGAACAGTACCAATACCACGAGAGGAGACTCTAGACCCATCAGCCATTGTTACCAAGGGTAAATTATCCGGACATGACAAGGAAGAAAACAAGGACTTGTTACCAGTGATATGATCGGTGGCGCCTGAGTCAAGAACCCAAGATCCGAGAGAGTGAGTCAGACCAACAAAAGGAGTACCTGTGAGTGTAACAGAAGCAGATGTAGTAGAACTAGAGTGCTGACGGTCCTCATACCATCTGAGAAATTCCTGAAAGAGTGCACGATTGTTTATGCTATTTGATGAAGTAGGATGGTCTGGCTGGCGAGACAGACTCCGATCATCACGTTGGGCAGCCATGGAGAGGGAGAAACCCTAAAAATTCAATGTGCTCCGATTGACGTAACGACCACAGATCCAGAATAAGGGTGAGGAGGTGATCACGGCGGTGCTGGTCGGCGGCGGAAAGCTCCGGCGACGCAAGTGAGTTTCACCGAGAAATAAAAGGAGCAAACCGTAAAAGTCAGATCTGCTCAAATACAGTCCAAACGAGTCGTCACCGACCCTAGGAATGGACTCAGGGGGCTCCGGTGACCCTGTCTGTGGCGGCGCCGGCGAGTGGGTCTTGCCGGAGGTGGGCGCGTGGGTTACACGCGCCGGTGACGGTGGCGGCGCGTGGATACTCCGATCGCGGAGATCTTTGGACCGCGGTGGTCGCCCGGCCGAGACGCTTCGGATGGAGTGGTCGCCGGTCGATTCTGGAACTCCGGCGACGGCGCGGCGGCGGCAGCGGCGGCGACGATGGTGGGCTGCGGCGACTGCGGCGGTGATGCGTACCGGAGACTGTAGAACAGGTAGAACCGAACCTAAGCTCTAGATACCAAATTGCTAATGATTTGCAAGACGACATAGAAGACAAAATACCAACCCAGAAGACTCCCCCTGAGCAACAAATCTGGGAGGTTGCTCCATGTAAATCTCTTCTTGCAAATCGCCCTTGAAGAATGCCACCAGTGGATAAAGAGGTAATTGTTGGAGAGCCACCACGGCTATAAATAAACTAACAACAAACCATCTTTTCCATGAAAAAAGCATATATGGACGGGTCAAACGCAATGGTGAAAAGAGAGGTCAGAAGAGACAGCAGCGGAAGAAGCCATGGATAAACAGGAGAGAGAAACTGGCCGAGACGATCGCCAGCGACATTGGCAGGTGACGGTGGTCGGAGATGGTGACCTGAGACGGTGGCCGGAGACAGTACATGCTGGCATAATCATGGAGTCACCATCCCTTCTTCATGCTTAATTAGGTCATCCCAGTCTTGCCAAACTGCAGCAACTTGTTCCTAGTTTGTCAAAATTATCAAGTTTGCCATGTGAGTCTTGTCAGTTAGGTAAACATACTCGTAGTTCCTTTCCTCGTAGTGTTTCACAACGAGCGTCATCTCCTTTTTCATTGGTTCATTCTGATATTTGGGGACCTAGTCGTGTTAAGTCAACTTTAGGGTTTCAGTATTTTGTTACATTTATTGATGACTATTCCAGGTGTACTTGGTTGTTTCTAATGAAGAATCGTTCTGAGTTGTTTTCTATTTTCCAAACTTTTTTCAATGAAATAAAAACTCAGTTTGGGGTTTCTATTCGCACTTTACGCAGTGATAATGGCCGTGAATACCTTTCTCAACCATTTAAACATTTTATGGCTTCTCATGGCATTCTTCACCAAACCTCATGTGCCTATACCCCTCAACAAAATGGGGTGGCTGAGCGCAAGAATAGACACCTTATTGAAACAACTCGTACACTTCTAATCCATGGTCAAGTACCATCGCGTTTTTGGGGTGATGCAGTTCTCACTGCATGTTATCTCATAAACCGCATGCCGTCTTCTGTCCTAGATAACAAAATCCCTCATTCTATCTTATTTCCTCAAGACCCTTTACATCCATTACCTCTTAGAGTTTTTGGGTCTACATGTTTTGTTCATGATTTTAGTCCTGGTCTTGATAAGTTATCTCCTAGATCTCACAAATGTGTCTTCTTAGGATTTCCACGCTCACAAAAGGGCTATAAGTGTTTTTCCCCTTCCCTCAATCGCCGGAGACGGTGACCGGAGACGGCGCCGGTGGCCGGAGACGGTGGCCGGCGCCGGCGGACGGCCGATGACGGTGGCGGCTAGTGGCGAGCGGCAACGGGCAGTGGCGAATAGCAACACTGGACAAATGCGAGACATAAACTAGAGATTGCCTATTGAAGTATAAAGGCACAGGTTGAAAAAGAAACTTTTAGGGGGGGCCGCCGGTGGCGGCGGCCACCGGCGGCAACAAAGACAAAATAGAAAAGGATCAGAAAACCTGCTCTGATACCATGTTAAATATGATGAAAAACTATATTTAGGATCAATCTCCCTTGTGTCTTTGCATACACATAGGGTAATGTATTTATAATAATAAGAATGTGGGCTAAGTCCAAATACAAATGAATATGTAAGAATAACATAATAAGCATAGGGACTATGTTTCCCTAATTAACATAAACACAAAACCTAATATCTAACAGTAAGCAAGTGAGACCGCATGAATATATTTTAGAAATTTATAATATAAGATATGAATGTATTGAACTTGTCATACATTGACAAATTGTTTCAACATTTATTACCTTTTTCTTTTGGATTTTTAGTTATCAAAGACTGAGTCTTTAGTGTCTGATTAATGTTGACATCTGATTTTAGAGTTAGATTGGAAAGTTCCTGTTAGCTTTTACTATTGCGTTGTACCTTTCTAATGATTTGTGATTTTACAGGCACGTCTTCAGGTTCCTGAAGAGGTTCTCCATGAGATACGATCTCTTAATGACCTCGACTTGCAGCTCTACGAATATGCGAGAGCCATTTTCAATAAACAACATAAAACGTCGTTGCTGATTAATGAGGTATGATGCTTACATTTTCTATATTAAGATGATCATCTCCACGGGATTTAATGGTTGAAGAAGACTGGGAGTCTTAATTTTGCACAACTGGAAATTACAAAAAATAAATAAAGCATTCTAATAGTAACTTCGAGGACTTGATTATAGTTACTATATTATGCGTATAATTTCTTTAAATTTAATCTTGTGACAACTTTCTAACAAATTGTTGTATATGGCTCATCTGTATTATGTTTGAATTTTAATGAAAGCCATCTACATATTTTAAAACCTGATATATTTCTTTGTGAAGCATATATGTGAAGGATGTGTGTATATCCATGAAATGAAGTTTATTTATATGTAGAAAATGCATAAAATGTGCAAGGTATTACTCTGTAAAACTGGCCTCGCGACCACATTTGGTAATCTTAAATCTATATGCAAGTGGAAGGGGGCAACTGCCTGAAGACTCTGGTGACGTGCACCGAAATTGTCTTGAATTTGATTTATTTTACTATGTTGCATTGCAGGATAGTTGGGACAACTTTAGCACTGCATATGGCCTCTGGAGGGTCGTTACACTAGCAATTACTTTTGTCTTCTTCTTTTTCATATTCTTACTAATTGTAAACGCGAGAAGAAGAACGTGGAAAGTTAAGAAGTGAAAGTAATTAAATCATAATTTATGGGATCAGAGTCTAAAAGATATTTTCGGGAACATATATTTTAGACAAAATTTGATCGATATTCTCATACATACCCTTTCCGTATAGTTCAAACTGGATTTTCCTCCAAGTTGTCCCTCATCGGAACCTTGCCTCTCCAGTTTATGCCTTTCGCTTTTGTTACAATTGGCGACATTACTTTACACAGCTACTAAAACTAAGATTATGGACTAATAATTAGTTAAATAATTAAATTAACCTTTAGTTTTTATTGAAAATTATGTAAGTACGTTTGATACTTTTATTCAGATTTCGTTTGCTTTAAAAAGATATAACAAATTGTTTTCTTTTTTCAACGCACTAAATTAATTATGGTCGGAAGTAGCTATTGACTCATTAATTTCTTAAAATAATTTTATACATACATTTCCAAAATTTTACAGCACATCAGAACTTGTTGGAACTTGTAAGCATTAATGGTTTTGAATTTATTGAACATGGTAATTGTCAACCGCCTCAGCATGGTCCCACGTTCACTACCAATAATGAATTATGAGGAAAGAAAGAAGATATGTGAACGTTATAACATAATTGGCTCCTGAGATTTACCTTTATCCGAAGGCAATGAAAAGGGGAGTTGAATCTGCTTTAATAACTACATCTGCCTAAATTGATAAATCAACTATTTACTAATTTCTTCACAGTCGTTTATTTATTTTAGCTTTTAAAACAAGTATTTGTCATGAAAAAAATTCTTTTTTTTTTTTTTAACTATTAAGCTGTCGTGTCCATTTTTAAACACCAAAATGCGTATAATATTCTTATCACAAACATGTATTGTCTAATTTGAAAAATATTCTGTCTTTAACATGATTTTGATATGATTTGAACACAATATTAATAACTATAAATACAATGATTTTTTTTAAAGAAACTGAAACTTGTAAACTTATTATATAATTTTTATTATGATTATAGAAATAAAAAAAATTATATGATTATTATTTTTTGTTTTTTGAATATTAGATAAATAAATTTGATTTATTTTTTAACTAATAATATATTTAAATTATTATATTAGACTTATTTTGTTTAGAATTGATTTTGAGGATATAAACACTTAATAGTTTATATATAGATGTTTGTGACTCCGTGTCCTAGAAGAATATATATGTTAAAGTACTTGTGTCTCTATGAATATTCGTGGTACACAGCGTATGAAAAATATACGTGAACATATTTTTCAACTTTGGATTTGTATAATCTAATTAAAAATAGGTGTACTTTATTATTCTTTGCACTGAAAAAGCAGTATCTATGTATAACTAACAACTCAATCACCTAAATATACACCAGAACTAAAGTAGTTCATCTCAAAATTTAGATATGCTCCTAAATATGATATATCTTCTTACATAGAATATATATTTATTATAATACACAAACTAAATCCGACCAATATAAAATTGAAGGTTAAGGTAACTATTTCTAAAGAAAAAAAAATGTAATTAAGTAGGATAAAATAGAGAGGAGATATATATATATGTGAAATAATTGAAAAAAGAGAGAGAGAAAGAAAGAGATAAGGGCTTCTGCATGGTAGCGCCACCGCCGTATAAAAGAAAAAGAAAAAGAAAACACAGACAGAGATTCCAAGGAATCTACTCAATCTGTTGTGTTCAGTTTCAGTTGAGTAGCGCCAATTTCACCTGTCCTCTCTCTGTCACCGTGAGTCTCTTCTCTTTTCCATTCTCAATCACTTTTTCCCTCTCTCTCTCTCTCTCTCTCTCTCTCTCTCTCTGTACCTCTTCATTTTCTGCTCCATTTCACTCTGTGCATTCATTTCCATCTTTTTTCACAATAATCTTAACGGTCTACAATGTTCGACCACCTCATTGTTTACAAGGCAACCTACGTGACCGTTTCCTTAGCTGCTTATCATTATGTTTCTTTCACGTATCTTGGGTTTAACCTGTACCTGTTTTTTTTTTTTTTTCCCTTTGTACACGAAATAATAACGACAATGTCATTGTGCTCGTCGAAAAATAATATTAACAGTAATCATATTTTTTAATTTTTCAACCAATAATAATGGATGGTTGATTTTCTAATGTTTGTTTTGGAGGTGTTGTAAGCATGAACGACTGGTTGTTTTTTGACAAGAATTTTAATGGTTTGTCGGACGACATACTCGATGATGTCATGGACATTGAGCTTTTCGATTTCCCCCTTGAAGACGTGGAAACTGATGATGGTGCGGAACAAGATTGGAATGCGCAGTTCAATTTCCTTGAAGAGCCTTCACTAGGAATTTTTCCTGTACAACCGTCTCAGCTCTGTGCTCATACTCAAAATGAGAATGTGAAAGTCGAAACGAGTTTCTCTTATTCTGTGAGTTTCTTTCTTTAGCTTACGCTCCATGAATTTATGCCTCTGTCATGTTTCCCATTGCAAGTGGAACAACAATGGATTTAGGATAATAGATTTCGATTCTAATTTCAAATTTTGAATTTAGGTTTAACTCAACCTCACCAAACCACACCAAACCAGTACTTGGATGACTACTCAATGTTAAATTAAATCACTGCAGTAGGGATTGCAATTTAGAAAAACCTCCAAAATGGTTGTAAGTTAGGGGAGTGAAGAGTGGCTGCAATTAAGACGACTTTCTAACAATTTTAGAATGAAAATTTGTGGTAAAATCATATGTTGAAGATGTTCGTTTCCACTCATTTACATGATAAGCAGGTTAAGAAACCCAAATGCTACCCGTATTTGATATGTCTGTCTTTCTTTTCTATCCTAAAAGCTAATAGTAAATAGTAGGCAATTACATGGAAGTGAGACCTTTTTTGTGACATTTTGGCATGGAATGGGAAAAAATATGTAACTTGTTCATGGGGAAAAACTATATATTCTAATATGGGCAATGAAAAGATTTGTAATTACAATTTTTTGGTCTGATCACATTAATTAATATAGTGATTTATTAACGAGAAATGGTCAATGTTTTCTTGCAAATATTGAAATAGTGCATTTACGTAAAAGTTTTTGTTTTTGTAATTCTTGTTAATATTTACAAGCTATAGTGTCATGAATTAAGAATTTCTTGAATTCCTTCATGCTTGTTGTATTGTATTTATGTTGTCGTATCCAGTGTCCAAGCCATAGTTATTAGAATTGTTAGAATCTTGTAGGATCCTATTGATATACTAATTGATGATATTAGAATCAATTGATGATATTGGGATTAATTAGGTTGATTCTATATTTATGTTATTAACCTAAAATATTGTAATTGAATATTGTAATTATATTCTCTCGCCTACAAATTGAAATTGAATAGCTTATAGGTGTAAACTTTTTTAGAAATGGTTTTTGTTGTTCAATTTGTGTTTTTCCTTTTTTTTTTTGTTTCACGTAATTCATGTCAGAAACCCTGTTTATGTTGCCAAAACTATTCACGTCGAAAGTATGTTTCATGCTGGAATTTTTGGCTATCCTCTAACTTGAAAAGGATAATTTGAACAAAAGAAATTATATGAAGTAGTACTTTAATCTCTATATATAAATAACTCTAACCATGAATTAAAGATCACAAAGAGATCTTTATAATCTACTAACAGCTTCTAACAATTCACTTAATATCCTAATGTAGCTTATTGACCTTACTTTCTTCCAAGTCAACACTTCCTCTCTAGTTGGTGAAGGGATATCTATCATTCCCAGTTTGCATGTGAGATCATGAAATGTTATGTGGAAAGATCTTTTGTAAATAGATTTGCTAACTGAAGCCCATATGGGACATAAGAAGCAGGGACAAGGCATTATCTAGTTTTTCTTTAATAAAATGTCTATTTATCTCTAGCTCTTGATCCTATTATGTTAAAAAAAATTGTGAGTAATGCTAGACTCTTCACATGTCACTTTAAGATCATTAAAAATAATCCTCAACCATAATAATTCACACCCCGTGTGATAGTTTGGAATTTTGCCTCTGCACTAGACCTTACAACAACAGTTTTGTTTCTTACTTCTCTAAGTAACAAATTTTCACCTAAGAACATGCAATATCCTAAGATGGATTTCCTATCTATGATAGACCTCACATAATTTGCATAAGTGTATACCTTCAATAATCCTCTTTCTGCACTCGTCTTCAAATATTGAAAGATTATGTACATAGCCTGTAAATGTCTCTCTCTTGGATCATGCATTGGCTAGCTATGCTCACAACATAGGTCATGTCAGGTATGGTGTGGACTAATTAAATGAGTTTGCTAACAAGCCTTTGATATTGACCTTCATTCAGTAGAACTACCTTTTTCATTCCAACTCCTAAGGTATAGGAACTCCAGTGGTCTTGCAATCAATCTTATTTGTTTTTTTAAAAAGATCAAGGACATTATTTCTTTGGGAAATAAAAACATCCTTCTTCGGACAAGCTACTTCTATCCCAGGGAGATACTTTAATTTTCCTAGATCCTCCATCTAAAACTGAGCTACAAACTTTTCTTTCAAGATTTGTTTTTCATGTACATCATCTCTTGCAATAATCATGTCATCAACATAAACTAAGACTAAAGTAATTTACTTCAGGAGAATGTTTGAGGAATAGAGATTATAACCTGACTGAGTCTACCAAACCAAGCAGCAGGGACTGCTTGAGTCCTTGTTAGGCTTTTCTCAACTAGCACACTTTATTTCCTTGTTCAGTAGACCTAAAACCTGAAGGAATTCTCATGTAGACTTTTTCCTCTATACTGTAAGAAATTAAGTGTGACCATTGCCACAAACCTAGTCACACCATCAATTGTTATCATTCTCTTCGTCCTTCACCATCTTAGGTCTTTGGTTTTGCATGTTTATTTGTGTTCCTAGTTTTGGCTTTTACAAAATTTGTCCTCGGTCTCACAAGTGTCTTTTCCTCGGATGCCCACAATCTCAAATGGGTATAAATGTTATTTCCCTTCAATTTGTAGGCATTTGATCTCTAATGTTGTCCCCTTTGAGATAGTTTTTGTTGGAAGTCTCACATCGACTATAGATAAGGCTAATTTAGAATATATAAGTCGGTGCAAATCCCACCTTACAAGCCGGTTTTGTGGGGTTGAGTTAGGCTCAAAATCCACTTCCAACATGGTATCAGAGTCATCGTTAAAGCCTATCCTAGCAATATTTATTGTTTGTTGGGCATATTGTTTCACCCGTTATCGGGTCGATATCGGACCATCCATTAATGTCTAGTCCCATGCTCGAGATGTATATACCTCGGCGTGAGGGGGTTTGTTGGAAGTCCCACATCGACTACAGATAAGGCCAATTTAGAATATATAAGTGGGTGCAAACCTCACCTTACAAGCCGGTTTTGTGGGATTGAGTTAGGCTTAAAGTCCACTTTTAAGAGGCACGTACTACTGCAACCTAGCTCCAAGTCCACAAACCCACCTTTTGCGCCGACTCCTTCACATCTTCCTCCAATCCCACCTCCTGAATTCAAAATTCCCATTGCGCTTCAAAAAGATATACGTTTTACTTGTAATGCTTCTCCTCTATCAAAACATCTCCTGTGAAACGAATTTTGTCCATTGTTACCATTTGACATTAGCCTCTCTACTAGTTGAACATAATGAATGTCGTTCTACATTGTTATCTGCTTGAGGAAGTCTACATGGATCAATCACCTTGCTTTGTTGCTCGGTGGCTCTCTTCTGGTCATATATATTGATTGCAACATTCTTTATATGTGCTCAAGCAATCCTCCAGAGCATGGTTTTGCAGATTTAGTATTGTGATTCAACAATTTGGTGTGACTCTGAGAAAAGCCTAACCACTTTGTCTTATATTGTCACTCAATTGCTACTTGCACATATCTGGTTCTTTATGTTGATAATATTGTCGACATAGGTAGTGATCATATTGGTGTCGCACGAGTGAAGGAGCATCCTTTCAAGCCTTTCCAAACAAAAGATCTTAGCAAATTAAAATATTTCTTGGAGATAGATGTTGCATAGTTCAAAAGTGGGATTATCATATCTTAATGGAAGTGTGCAGTGGATATTCTAGAAGAAAACTGAATCTTAAATTCCAAAACAATCGACACCCTATTGGATCCAAGTGTCAAACTCCTCAAATTTGGAGGAGCTCTTGGAAAGGGTAAGGGTCCTTTGTACGAAGACAAAGGACACACTTGAGTTGTGAGGGAAAGTTGGGGAGGCTCCTCCATTAATAAAAGGTTCACCAATCTTCTCTTAAAAATGAAAAAAGAAAAATGTTGTATTTTGGTTTAGTACGAAAACAAAGTATCTAACTGTAGTTTTATGGCCAAGAAGAGGCTTAGATGGCTCAAATAGTTGCTTGAGGAAAGACTCAGCAGATTAAGTTGTATTATTCAGTCTGTTGAGCCACAAATAATAGGTGAGCCTGCGAAAATCAGAAACTGTAACTGTGGAAAGAGAGTTGGTTTTACTGACAGGTTCTTTTGTGTTCCATTATAGTATTGACTTTGTGCTATGGCATCTGATAATTAAGTAGCACACATGTTTATGAGCTGTGGCACACATGTAAATGCTGGAAGATATTACCTCATGCTCTTATCTCATTACTCAAAACATGAACTAATGCTGAATTTTTATCCTGTTTTTGTATACAAATATTAACCGTCTGTGAATCTGATTGGTTTTGTCCTTTTGGTGGATTGGATTGTTTTTTCTCAAAAAACAGACAGCGAAGACGGCAGGTCCTAAATATAGGAAAAATGTTCCTATCCAGAAAGTCTCTTTCACTGCAAAAGATTTGCAGCAATTCCAAACTAACAGCCCAGTTTCTGTTTTTGAAAGCAGTAGTAGTAGTTCTCCTTGGGTTGAGAACTCTAACTTGGAGTTAGCTGTTATTCAAACAAAGCGTCCCCGAAGCAAACGCAGGGCTCTCTCAAACATGACCCTGCTATACTCCATTCCTTTCATCTTTAATTCATCAGAGGAATCAGTTGGTATAAGAAAATGCATGCACTGTGAGGTGAGAAAGACACCACAATGGAGAGAGGGACCAATGGGTCCAAAGACGCTATGCAACGCTTGTGGAGTTCGGTACCGCTCTGGCAGGCTCTTTGCTGAATACCGTCCTGCAGCTAGCCCCACTTTTGTACCATCATTGCACTCTAACTCTCACAAGAAGGTCTTAGAAATTAGAAACAGAGCCACCCATGTCACAGTTAGATAAACCTTGTTCGACATTCTCTTAGGATAGTATTCTGTTAGGACATCCTTTCTTATTCTTCTCCTCTTTTTATGCTTTAATCTTAATCTTACATTGCCTTTAGCAAATTAGCATAATTTGTTTCATCTAAATTGATTAAAAGTGGCTTCACTGCATGTTAGGCTTCAAGGAGAGAGTGTTGAAAATTCTGAGAGAATTAAATAAAAGGCCTAACTTTGATGTTCATCCTTGTTTGTTTTGGTGTTGTTATTCAATTGGAATTTTAGTTTCACTGCCATTTGTAATATATTTTGGTTTAGATGATGAAAACAGTTGAGTACATACAAATTATTTGTTGTTTCTTTATAGGGATGTAGAGGATAATTAATTTTGAAATTGGTGTTATCCTTTGCGTTATTTTCTCTTATTTTTACTCATCCTTATAAATAGAAACTGTTGCATTAATATTTATAGTCCAAGGAAGCTTTACTTATCATGGATATGCTTTAGGCTATTGCTTCCTACACTACACAATATTATAAATAGTGAAACATTCTTTAAAAAGAAACAAATCTCAATTGGTGGGTGAGTTTATCATTAAACCAAATTATGAGTGATAGTCAGGAGCTCAACATTCAATAGATCAACCTGGAAGCATGTCATTTTAGTATAACATGATTTCATCTCTAACTATACTAATTTATATCGCTGATTACGTAACATTTATGATTAATAACATTTTAGAAATGTTTTAATATTACTAAAAGAATCCAGTACCGTTGTTATAAGGTTATTATTATCTTTATCAAACAAAATTACTAATTAGTAGTACTTTTATAATATTAATTCTTTATTAGAACACATTTGTTACATTTTCTATTGAAATAATGTCAGTAAAAGAAATTAGCAATATTTTCATAAATGTAATTATTATCAGGTAAAAATGATACTAAACATTATTAGAGAAAAAAAGTTTAATTAATATTCACAAAATGTTATTAAATCTTATTAATTACATTAGTTGATTTCGTGATATTCCTTGTTATTTATCTTGTTGGATTATTTTATATCGTCACTTTCTATTTTCAATTAAGAGTTGAAAATTGAATTTTTTTTTTTTATTATATAAATCCCTGGCCGCAGAGTGAAGAGAACACAACCTTTGAATTATTTGCAGAATATGTTTATGTTCATAGAGAGGAAGGGAAACATGGATAAAACAGTGAACCAAACTAAAAGATATCAACACAAATATATCTCTTAATTTTCTGATAGTTAAGAATATAAATCTCCCCACAAAGATGAACTTCCCCTATAAGTAATATTCCCTACAACCCCCTCATCCTCCTATGCCGGTCCCCTCCAAATAGACTTTCTTGAATGCAAGCATATCTCCCATTTTAATCCCTAAAACAAACACATTTTAGTCTCCGAAAACCTATTTGGATCTATTGAGAGATATATTACTTTATAATAAGAATTCAAGCATATCTTTCATTTGAAACATCAAAATTTATTTGAAGTGTATCCCTTTTTCATACAAAACATATTATACAATTTATATTTCTAGAATAAGGTTTACCTTTTTTCTGCCTATACTCTACATTTTCTTTTATTCTTATTATTAGAAGCTTGCTTGTCTTTAAAATCATTTTTCTTAAAATTTGGCTTTTCAAAAATTTTATTTTTAGTTGCCTCTTCAAGTAATTTTTCAAAAGTGTTGATGTCAAAAATATGACTTTCATAAGATGCACATTCAACATGTACATTTCTACTTTTAAAATTGAAAATTTTCTATTTAAACTTTCTACTTCTTCTAAAGACTTTTCAAAATTCTTTTGCAAGGTTATATTTCGACTTTAATTTTCTACATCCATAATTTAATTTTTCAGATTCACCATATAATTCTTGAAATGCAAAATATAATATATCATAATTATTCATATAACTAAAAATACTAGAATTACTAACCTTACCAAATGTTAATTTCTTCATTTGAATCACGTTTGATGAAGAACTTGAATCATTCTCCTCTCATTTCTTTGAAGAATTTTCTTTTCTTTTTTTCACTTTTTTTAGCATTTGGACAATCTGTTTTAACGTGTCTCGATTCTCTACACCCATAGCACCTAAAATTTAAAGAGGATCATCGATTCTTCTTTTTGCGATTTTTGTAATGTCTTTTGTTCTTCATAAACTTTGTGAATATTTTCGCAAACAGAGTCGTCGTCATCTTCTTGATTTTTGCCTTTAAAAGTTTATGATTTAAGGACAATATTCTTTTTCCTTCATTAATGCTCTTTTTCATTCAACTTTCAAGTTTAAGCTCATGCTCTCTTAATTCATCAAAACGAGCCGCCATCATATACATGGTTGCAAGGTTTTGTGACTCTGTAATGGTCGTGACCTTTGGCTACCATGTCATGTTCAAAGATTTCAAGATTTTAATATTAAGTTCATCAATATCAAATATTTTACCTAACCTAAGAGATGATTGACGAAAATGTGAGTGAATCACTTCTGCACATCGTAGATGGTTTCACCTTATTGCATTCAAAACATCTCGTATTCTTAAATTAATGAGTTCTTCTTAGCAAACTTCACACCATTTATTCCTTCATAGATTACCCTTAAAATTTCCCATATTTTCAAAGCACTCGAACAAACAGATGATGTCCTGTAAAACTCATCAAGGGTTAATGAAGATGAAATTATATTTCTAGCCCTAACATCATATTGATACTTTCTATTTTCAGCCGCAATCCATTGTGAAAAGGGCTTAGGTTCTTGCACATTATTATGAGTGATAATATAAATAAAATGACCTTTTATCATAACATCCAAAATACCGTTATCCATAGTATTTAAAAATATTCGCATTCTTACTTTTCAAAAAGGATCATTTTCCCCGACAAACAAAGGGGATCTATTAATTGAATCACCCTCAACAAATGTTTGATTTTGTTCAGCCATTTTAAAAGAATTTGAATAATTATCAAAGCAAACTCGAATACCAATTGTTAGAATTGCATAATGGAATAATTGCATTTAGACATAACCAAGAGCGGGGTAAATTGGTTTGTTAATAAAACTATTTTTTAAGTCTCCCTTTTTAAGATCAAATTTCAATTAAAATCGTTTTTCTTTATAATAAGAACAGATAATTTAAAGAGTGTAGGAAAAAAGAATTGCACAAGTAATTTTATACTAGTTCGGATGGAAAGACTTTACGTCTAGTTGTTAATCTCTTTAAAGTGGTATTAACTCAAAACACTAAAATTAAACTATTATAAATAGGAGTAAGAACAGTTTAGGATAGAAAGCATATCTCTTGAAGCAACAAAAGATGAAAGATACTTCCCTAGAAATCCATAAGAGGGATGAACACCTCCTTTGAGTCCCACAAAGGATGTAGACACCTCTCTTTAATCACATAAGAGATGAAGAAACACCTTTCTTGAACCCATAAGGAATGAACATCTAATTTGTATCACAAATAGGATGAACACCTTCTCTTAGATATAACAGGAACACTCATTTGGTGAAAGTTATTGTTTTACCCACACTTAGTCTTTCAAATCCTTTTCACAAAGTGTTCTCAAGTACACAAACTTTTCTAACTTTGTATATTCAAATGAAAGTCTACCACTTTATTTATACAAGCCTTTTTCCAAATTAGGTCAAGAAACTGAAAAAAGTCAAGTTACAATTGTCATTGATAATTCAGAAGTGATAATCAATTATCATAGAAACTTTTCCAAAAACATTTTCTCGATGTGATAGTCAATTATGAGAAGTGAATAATTGATTATCACATGGTCTTTTGTGAAAAATATTGGATTTTCATTTGGATAATCGATCATTAATAGTGATAATCGATCATCAAATTTTTTTTTATGAATAATAAAACTTTCCTTGAGCGTTTTGTTGCTTGGGTTATGCCTTTTGACTCTTGACCTACTAATTTAAATAAGATACACAAATTACAAGACATCAATAACTAAACTTTTAAGTCTTTAATCTATCTCTTGAATCCAAACATTTTTTTAAGTCTTCAAAACTTCTTCATGAGTCATCATCAAACTCTTTATTGAAACAAGATGTTCATCTTCTTCTTTTGTTAAAATTTAGTTTGGATATTTTTATAATAGGTATCAACTTCCTATATATACATGAGTGTCCAACTTCTTTTGAAATGTCTTTTATTTTTTTCTTTTATTGTGGATATTTTCTAAGTCCCTCATAATTCATTTTTTTTTCTTTTTCATAATAATTTTTCATATGATTGACAAATGATTGATGTGTTTTAGAGTTTGTCAAGATATATAAAAAAAAATCAATCATTGCTCTTTGTTGTAGTCATTATATTGTTGTGTTGTTGTATCATTGTTGTTTTTGTCTTGTTGCCACTATTGCACCACTGTCGTTGCTACTTCCTCTTCATTTTCTTTTTTCTAACCTATTTCTAATTAATTTATAAACATATTTCATTAGATTTGGCAAAATATTTGAGACCTATTTTATCGACGAATTTAAGAAAATTAAGATCCTAACATATTTATAAACAAATTTTGAAAATATAATTATTGAAAAATTTTCAAAAAAAAAATTCTTATCGACAAATTTATCAATAAATTTAATAATAAAATAGATTAAATATGTTTTTTAGTCTCTTAAAATTTAGTGAAAATTGAAATTATTTTCTTATCAAAATTTTAAACTAATTTAATTCCTCATTTTTAGAGCTGTGTAAATTTAATGCCACTTAATCTAGGGCTTGGAGTTGTGGCTATCACCATGCAAACTTGACTGGGACAAATTGATTTTTTTTTCTTTAAAACACGGATGTTCATTTCATGTATGTTCGCATTGTGTTTCCCAGCCAGTACGATCGATGTGTTAGCCTATGTAAAAGGCTTGCATGATTCTCTTTTTTCATAAAATATATAGAGAGATACATAAAACGTAAAACACACTGCAGATAGTCTTCTTAGATTCTGTCTTTAGAACCAAAGAAATTTAGAATCAAAGAAATAAATTCCCATTGTAGAAAATAAGAATTCATAAGATAGAAGAACAAAATAGTTATACTCCTATTACACACATTTATCGTGTGAAGTTTTCATTTATTTCAGGTAAATTAATGTCCAATTCCATATTCAATTCATAACATTTTCACTCTAAAACTAAAAAACCGAAAATCTATTAACTATCCCAAGTTTATTCAACATAGCTCACATAACTCCTACCGTTCCTACCACTGTTCTTACAGTGTTGGTTAGAACATCATAGTTGTTGGAGCTAAACATAGTTTAAAAGAACGTCGAACTATATTAATTTATTTTAGTATAATATCATTTCATATTAATTTATATTGGTGAGCTTAATATTTGTTAAACACAAAATTTATTTTTGTTTTCTAAATAAATGCATGTTATTTTGGTATAACATGACTTTCTTCTCTAACTATAGTAATTTATGTTATGGTGAACCTAATATTTTTTAAAAATAATTAGTAACATTTCCATAATATTTTTTTCTATAAAAAAATCAATATCACTAAAAAAATCTTGTACCATTGTAGTAAGGTTATCTTTATTTTAAAAAAAAAAACATTTATAATATTAATTGTTTATTAAAACACATTTGTAACATTTCCTATTGAAAAAATGTCTTTAAAATATTTTAGTAAATATATTTATAAATGTAATTATTATCACGTAAAAATGATACTAAACATTATTAGAAGTTATTAAATCTTATTGATTACATAGATTTCGTTATATTCCTTTTAATGTTATTTATCTTGTTGGATTTTATAAGGTTACTTTCTATTTTTAATTAAGAGTAGGACGTTGAGAATTTGGTTATATAAATGCATGGTCGTAGTGAATAAAACCCAACCTTTGAATTATTTGAACTTGTTAGAGAGAAAGGGAACATGGATACCAGAGTGAACCAAACTGGTCTTTGTGACAATGTCTTGTTATTGATATTGTTTTGCATACTGATCTTCAGCAACAGTGCTGCTTCTACAAAGGGTATCAGCTTCTTTATGATTACTTAAATTGTCATTTTGACTGTAAAATCATGAATCTTTATATAATTGTATTTAACCTAATCATGTGATAGGAGATAGTGAAATTGGAGAAAGTTTGGTGTCATCAACAGATAAGCCTAAGATGCTTATAGGATCAAGTCCACCAACATGTATTTCCAGGTGTGAGAAATGCACACCCTGCAAACCAATTCTTGTACCATTTACACCTCCTGCTGCACCGCAAACCCACTCTGCCTCTCACCAACCTCCTGAGGCTCTAATCTGGAAATGCACGTGTGGCGGCAAGCTCTACAAACCACATCCATAGATTTATTATCGTGTATTCATGTTTGATATATATGGAATTTGACATCATAAATGTTTGTAATAAGAGTATAATTATTCTGTTACTTTGTTCTTGGATTTTCTTTTTCTTGTTTGTTCTTATGTTTTATGAATTCTTTTAGCAGTAATACAGTAAGATAACGGTATTTGACACCAAATTTTTTCTATTTGAAAATATAAACATTAACTTTTTGTTAAAATCATTTTACTTCCGTATAAGTTTTCAAATGAGTGTGTCAAAAGAACCTTTTTCCTTTATAAAAGTTGAGACAAATCGTAAGAAGATTATTTGTAATGTGTTTTACGTTATACGTATCTCTCTATATATCTTATAGGGTTGGATAGAAAGAGACAATCATGTAAACCTTTTACATAGGCAATGGGGAACATCATCTGACATCAATTGAATGTGTGGAATTGATCTAAGGAAATCTATACTGGCTGTGTATTCACATCATGAAAATTGATGTTACTGTTTGATTGAGTGGGGGAACTTCAGATAGCCTACTACGTGGTATGGTGAGATCTGTCATACTCTCTATTCACTTTATGATTTAAAACATATTAAATTTTTTAATGTAGGTCAAATTATATTTAATTTCTAAGTTAAATAAGCTTGATTTTGGTTAAGTTGGATTTATTTAATCCATTATAACAATCATTTTATTAGTTTTTTAATTATTTTCTATATTTTTTTATTATAATTATTTATCACTTTTAATTATTATGTAGATTGATAATTTAATGTCTTTTAAATATTATAATGATTTTCAATAATATTTAAATAATTTGGATATATATATTTTTTTCTCAAGTAGGTTGACACTAGTTTTTAACTACTATTTTAGAAATTATATTTGATGAAATAATTAAATACTTTCAATATAATTCCATCCTTAAGTGAGTTAATTCATTAATTCACCAATCAAATCGAATTGAATTATTTATTTTTATTCAAAACTCTTAGTGTGCCATTTAAAACTTTGATATTCATTAAACTCTTTGCATTCCTTATTTAAAAAAAAAAATATGTGCCAAAATCTTTTCCTTTATAATAACAACATAATTTAAAGAGCATTGAAAAAGAAAAATTTGAACAAATAATTTTATATTGGTTCCGAGGAAAAGACTTTACATCTAGTTGTTAAGAGGTATTAACTCAAACACTAAAATTAAACTAAAAACAATTTAGGATAGAAAACACTTCTTTTGAAACCATAAAAGATAGAAGATATCTCCCTTGAAATCCATAAGAGGGATGAACAACTCATTTGAGTCCTACAAAGGATGAAAACACCTTTCTTTAATCATATAAAAGATGAAGAAACACCTTTCTTGAATCCATAAGGAATGAACATCTCCTTTTAATCACAAATAGGATGAGCACCTTCTCCTAATAACAACAGAAACACTCAATAACACAAAAACTTATTTGGTGAAATCTACCACTTTATTTATAAAAGTGTTTTTTCGAAATTAGGTCAAGAAATTGAAGATAGTCAAGTCGCAACTGTGGTCGATTATCATAGAAATTTTTCTAAGAACATTTTCTTGATTTGATAACCAATTGTCGAAAGTGAATAATCAATTATCACATAGTTTTTGGTGAAAAATATAAGATTTTATTTAGATAATCAATTATCACAAAACTTTTTATGAAAAGTAAAACTTTTCCTGAGTGTTCTATTGTTTGGGTTCTATCTTTTGACTCTTGACCTACTAATTAAAATAAGATACACAAATTATAAGACTTTAATAACTAAACTCTTGAGTCTTTAATGTATTTCTTGAATCCAAACATATTTTTTAAGTCTTCAACACTTCTCCATGAATCATCATCATCAAACTCTTTATTGAAGCAAGATCTTCATCTCCTTCTTTTGTGAACATTTAGTTTGGAGTTTTTTTTATAATAGAAGTGTCTAACCTCTTTTGAAGTTTGTCTTTTATTTTTTTTCTTTCGTCATGGATTTATTTTAGGTCCCTTGTGATTATTTTTTTTAATAATAATTTTTCATGTGATTAACAAATAACTTATTTCATGCAAGGTGAAGGATCAAGGAGAAAGAAAATTTAGAGAAGAATAATCATGAAAAACAAGTTGTTTGGATTATTTAAAAATAAAAAAACTTCCAATTTCGAAATATCCATTCCAAAATATAATTTAATAAGGTGTTGTTTGGTAATTTCAAAATTTATGGGGTGCGGGAAATAAAAGGTGGAGTGCAGAAATATTTCTTGGAGATAGATGTTGCATAGTTCAAAAGTGGGATTATCATATCTTAATGGAAGTGTGCAGTGGATATTCTAGAAGAAACTGTTGTACTCATATTTATAGTTCAAGGAAGCTTTACTTATCATGGATATGCTTTAGGCTATTGCTTCCTACACTACACAATTAATAACTGCACCCCCACTTTAATATTACCTTCCAACAGTGCAGCACACTACTGTCACCACTTTCATTATCACCGCCACTGCAGAAAAAATAGGAGAAACAAAACTGTTTCTGAAAAGTTTTTTTCAGAATGTATTTTATATGTTTTGAAAAAAAAATTCCGAAAAATATTTTATGTAAGGATGTTACGGAAAATTCGTTCCACAAGTATTATATATATCCTGAAAAGTTTGTTTAAAAAGTTCTATTCCAGAAAAATAATTAAAAAAACCACGAACTAATACATAACACATTTTTAATAGTGTTAATATAATAATACATCATTGTTATACATTTTTAAAATAAAGATCAATTAAAACTAATTTCCAAAGAAATACAAAAAGCAACGAAATATTTTAACATTTATATTTTCTTACTCCTAAGATTGTAGGCAACCGTTACTGCTGAGTAATGATGGGCAAGCATTAAAGAAAGGTTAGAGATTTTGGATTTACATAAATGTTTGAATTGTGTAGGTTTTCGTTTTATGGTTTGGTTGTGTATCATCTTCCATATTTAGGAAATAACCGTGAATTGCAATGTACCCATATACTCTGAATTAAGGAGATGCTTCTGTTGTGTTGCCTAGCTCCCACTCTAAAACACTACAAATCTATGCCCTAACCTACCAATAGACCATTCATAATCTTCTCCTTCTCCATCTCCACTACTTTCTATTTCCACACTCTAACATTCTCTCAATTCTTTCTCCATAACACTTCTTAATTATGCCTATACACCCTACTCTATTCATCCCTATAAAAAGAAAACTACGTTAACATTTTCTCCCACCAAATTCAATTCTGTTCAACTTCCATCTTTAGTTTCTTACTCCAATTTCATCATCATCATATGAATCATTAATGTCCCTTTTGCTTGCTTCTGCTCTACAAAATTACTCCATTTCCTTTTCTTTCTGCTTCCTTCTGTAATAACTTCTCATAAAAACTACAACGAAATCTGTAATAACTTCTCTTATGCGCCTCCGTTAGGTTTTCCATAAATGGTATGTAAAATTTTAAGGGCTTAAATTCTTACTATAAGCTCAGTGCCACTTTGTATATATTTCTTTTGGCAAGATAGAAATTCTCACGAGATATCTTCTTATATATTTTTTTAGGTAAAAGGATTCAAGATTGGTTAATAGTAAATATATTAGTATGATGTGTGATCACTGACTTAGTTTTTTATTTCACTCATGCAAGTTATCATTCGGAAGCATAAATGAAAGTCATAAAATTTAGATGTTAAGTAGAAAATATAACTATAAGGGATGGAAAAAAAAATAGGGATTCTTGTTTTATTTGAATTGAGTGTGTAGGGTCCCATAATAAATGTGTTATTGGGACTAATATAGTATGTGAATTATGATGTAAAATTTTGTCTTTGGTTAGAATGATGTCTCATGACAAAGACATATTTGCAAGGTCATGTGAAAGGGAGTAACTATATTACTATAAAAATCAAATTATTTTTTATTTAATATTAGTGAAGCCATACGTTTTCACACATTTTTTTATTAGAATAATAAAAAAATAACTTTAATTATAACTATTAAAGAAATACACTAGTGAAAAACGTTGTTTAACATCGTTATTTTAGGCTTTTAACGTCTATTAAACAATCGACGTCATTGTTGGTGACGTCAATGGGACATCGAACATGAATATAATCGACGTCTATAATGACGTCAGTCAGTGCCATGTCCGACGTCACTAAACGTCGAAACTGGATGTCTAAAGACATTATATAGACGTCAGTCTGAGCAATAACCGACGTCGAAGAGGCACTAAAGACTTCGAAAATGACACTGACAAACGTCTAAAAGGTACTATAGACGTCGGTGCATGAATATAACCAACGTCTAATACAGTGGTTGTGTTTTAGTGCAGTTTTGTTCCCGTCTTTGGATAGCCTAGTAGCACAATCTCCTTTTGCTAGTTTCCCCCGGAAAAAAGCTTGCGTCTTTTGAATTTCTTATAACATTTCAACCCAAAACCGACCCTGGATTGTTGCTTAGTTCCATTTTCATCCGCAAAAATCACGGTGAAACGATAACTAGGCAACGTCCCAGGGTCGTTTTTGGGTTGAAACAACTAAAAGAAATTCACAAGACGCCGTTTTATCTGGGAGGCAGCTAGCAAATGGAGAATGTGTTACTACGTTACCCCAAGAAAGGAACAAAATTGCACTAAAACACAACACAAAGAAAGCAAATTTTAATCAGTTGAACCAGAAGATAATCAATGAAAGACTAAACAAAGTTTAAACGGTAAGCATAAAAAAAACCACCTGGGAGGCAATGTCGGAAGAGAGAAAAAGAAGAGGAGGAAGACGATAAAGATATCAAAAACAATAATGCAATGTCGCAAGAGAGAAACAAGAGAAAAAAAAGAAGAGAGGAAGACGATATTTAAAATGAAATTGAGTGTCGGTTGCTTGCGAAACCGACGTCTATAGTAATCTAGACATCGGTTGTCTAACTAATTCGACGACCAAGTTAACATTTAAACTGACTTTTTGAATGCCCATTAGACGTCGGTTGTGAAGGGGCACCGACGTCTAGGGCGCTGAACCGATTGACGTTTCACTTCCTGTCAATGACGTAGACGACAGTTGTGAAGGGACACCGACGTTTATAATAATATAGACGTCGGTTTTCTGCTGTCGGACGTGGAAGTGCCTCGGAGTTTGATGCACATAATTAATTACAAGCACATAGACGTCGTGCACCCAGAAATGCAGCGTCTATTTTGCAGAAAATTTTTGTCTTCCCGCCTTCCGAACAGGCCATAGACGTCGGTTTTTGACAACCTAACATCTAATAGCTTGGGATCATGTGACCAGCATTAACTGCACCCAAGTAGACGTCGGCCCCCCATGACAACCGACGTCAAATGCGCAGGAGAAGTCTGTCTTCTCGCCTACCTCATTACATTGGATGTCGGCTTACGGCAGAGCTGATGTGTACTGCTTAATAGACGTCGTATTACCTTGAAATCGACGTCTAGGTTACCATCTTATTTACGGTAATGCCACCGGTCATCATATGACGTCGGTGGAGCTCTAACAGACGTCTATGAGCTGACGTTAAACAGCGTTTTTCCACTAGTGATAGATAATTTTTTTTTATAATTTTATTATAGGTGGTTAATTAAATTTAAAATAATAATTATAAAATTTAAAGAATAAAATAATAAAATGATTTATTTAATAAAAATGAAACTAATGACACTAAAAATTAATTATTAATTATTACAAAATTAAATTTCTTTATTAATAGCTACATATATTTACTATTAATTACCGATAATACTAATGACTAGAGGAATCACAAATCTCAACACCATAAAATTAAATTTTATTTTGTTTATATAATATGTCTTTCATTTTTGTCCTGTTTCTTCTATGAAAACAAGGAAATAATTAGAACGGGTTGATGTTTTCATATTCAACTTCTATATACAATATCATTTAAAATATTAATTAAAGTGTTCTTGATAAACTTCTTAAATATAAATTAATTTTGATAGAATTTATATATATATTCCTTGATTCCAGAACTAACATGAGAGTCCATTTTGAAAGAAAAATTCATGCAAATACGTGATATAAACAAATTAAAGATGATATAATAGTGTTTATGGATGTTACACATACCAAACATTTTTCTGCAAATATAAAAGACGAAGGAAGGAACAGAGGGAGATATTGACATGAAGATGAATGTGAAGATCAGATATTGCAGCATAAAAAACACACATACCAATTACCTACTCATATAGCTACCTAGTACCTAGTACTATCACATCAGCCACACACTAATTCATCATCAGTTAACACTATCACTAGCAAACTATAATTCCACACTTAACTATAATATTCAAAGATTAATATTTAAAATTGACAAAATCAAAGTGAATTATCATAAGAAAACCTAGTTGGTTGAACGAGAGATTGGTCCCATTGAATTGAGTGTTGAAATAAATGGATTAGGTTGAGTACAGAAAAGGGTAATGTACTAATAATGGAGGATAGTGGTAGCAGTAGTAGTAGTAGGGTGTGTGAAGGGTGTGTGACATTGGTGCATGCGTGAGTCCAACCCGTGACAAAGAGAACACAACGACAGAGATTCTTTGCATGCACCTAAGAGAGAGAAAAAAAAAAAAAGGTGTCTGTATGTCACTATCTCTATCCTAACCCTAACCCTAACCCTAATTATAATCCAGTCCAACAACATACAGTGGGACCCACATGTTACGTATGGCATCGATGGGAACGAGGAAGAAGACCCTGTCTTAGTTTGACACACCTACCATGGCATCAGAGCATAGCACATAGATTGGGGTTACTTGTCTCTAGCTGTCACATTTGTACCACTCTTTCACCTTTTTCCCCACTCTCTCTTCCTTCATAAATCAAACTGTTACACATATGTTAAACGCAACACAACACAACAACGTTTTTCCTTCAACTTCGACGACATCCTGGTCGCTAATTACTTGGTCTCATTCCAACTAATCTAGTTTCCACTTCAAAAAGTAAAAATGTTGACTTTGATTTAGTAACAGTAACCCTTTGTTAAACATGAAAAAAATAATAATGCTTTGTGTTGAAAAAGGAAAGAAATGTTTGTTTATGATGAATTGTTGCTGTCAGAGTGAGTGTGTGAGGGTCCTATTTTGTTGTTTTGAGTTTTGAAAATGAGCGCGGTGGTAGTGGCCTGTTGTTTTGTGCAGTGTGACAGAGAAGCACAAATGGCAAAGCTTTCAGTTCATTTGTCAATTTCTTGGGACCCAATTCCTCAAATGGCAACATTTATTGCATAATTTCCCTCAACCAAAATCAGTTTTTATCAACTTTTCTCACTCAATTATTCTTCCTCCAACACTTTTTTTTTTCTTTTCTTTTTTTCAATTCACTTGGATACTTATTGCACTTTGGTTTAATACATTCAAGAAGTGGGGAAAGCTAATTAATATTATATAGTTGTCATGTAATAATACAGATGTGATGTGGAATTCATGTGTTTCTCTCTACTGGATCTGCACACTGTGCTTTCTCTTCACTTTATTAATCGTATATAGAAAACACTTCGATATTAAAATAGAAAAAATTTAAATAAAAATAATAATAAATGTTAGACTAATTAACTCAATTTATTATTTTGATAATGTATTATTTATATTATTTGTGTTGAATTTTTAGCTTTTTGAATGATCTAATTACATTTTAAACATGTTATAATTTTTATTACGTGTTTAATTTGTGTTTTAGATTAATAATCATATTTTATCTTTAGTTAACACTGTTACTGCCCAATGAGCAGGTCAACTCCGTGTTGGCTGATCGGTTGACCGTTGACCGAGACTCTCATTATATACAATATGTCTAAAAAATAATTTTTAAGTAGTTTATAAATGAATTTTTCATGTTTTGAAAATGCTCAAACGACTCATCTCAATTTATTTTGTGTAGTTAATTATGCTCTTCTGTATTATAATAATTACGGTTTTAATTTATAAAATGTTAAACTAGTAAAAAACAAATTGTTTTTTTTTCAATATCATCAAATAGAAGGATTATCTGTTAATAATTAGGTATGTGAACAACTTTAAATAGGTAAATGAAAAAGAGAATTAAAGTAACTAGTTTGGCAAGTCAAACCATTTTGTGACTCATTGAAAACACTCTTAGCAACAGACAAAAAAACTGAAAAAAAGAAGATAATATGTGATATACAACCTTAGTATAGAATAATTTTTTTTGTTAATTTTTTGGAATAAAAGGAGGAGTCTATTCTGCACCAACTGGAAGGGACCATAATATAAATATAAAACAGCAAAACAAAAGACAAATGAGCCAGCAATTCCAAAACCACAGTGAAAAGAAAGGCACAAGCAATAATAGCAATAATAACAACAACAACAACAATAATAATAATAATAATAATAATAATAATAATAATAATAATAATAGTGATTGTTTCGGGTAAGAATTGAAATCTCTTATTCAAAGCATCAAGTTGTTCTAAAGACTGGATGGATTTTTTTGATGATTCTCCATTCTCTAAATTGTGTTCTTTGTCCTCTCTTCCTTATTTAAGTCATGTGTCAAAACACTCTGACGTTCAAGTCAATAATTCTGCATAATAATATTATAATAAAAATTAGTAAATCAAAATTGATTACCTAACCTGTCAAATATATATTTATATATTAAAATGAATTTATCTTTAAATCTGATCCATTATTAATAAACGACTTTTATCATTTTATTAATTAATTGTCAATTAATTATAACTACTTCAATAAGTATTTTAAGAGTATTTTAAGAATTGTTAATTGTTTGTCTCTTCAGTCCATTGTATCCATACAGTACATTGATGATTAAATATTTGAGAAGAGGTTGTGATGGGGAAAAAAATATTGATTAGGTTGAGTTAAAGAAAAGAATGAGATTGGTTAAAATATGTAAGTTTATTTTTTTCTCTGGCATTGATGATTTGATCTTTGGCTCTTAATTGTCTAGATGTTATGTGTCGGCAAGTTGATTTGTTATTTTGGGATAATTTATGAACTGTTTTTGTTTTTCTTCTATGGTTATTGATTTGATATTCATAGTGTGATATATCTATCTTCCTTTACTGATACACGCATGCACAAACATGCATTAAACTCTTTCTGAAAGACATGTATTCATCATAAATGGATCTAATTGAAACTAACGACAGTGTCGTTTCACCTAAACCCCATCATGCACCCACCACTTCTCTCTATCTACCTCTTCCTTTTTCTCCATATTTATATCCACTCATTTTTTTTTCCTTTTTTTTACCTATTCATACTTGACAATTCAATCTTAAATGCATAATAATATTTAGGATAATGATATTTTGACAATATTTTTTTGACAACATTTTAACATCACTTATTACGTGTTATTATTTAATTAGTCCAAAATTACTCTACAATCAATAATAATAATAATCAAATACTAACATGAACCAATTACAGAATGACACATAAATAATGTTAAAATTGTCAAAGTATCATTATCCTAATATTTAATATACATAGATAAAGTTTTGTTGTTGCCTCTTTATTATGGAAAAAAAGGTAATGGAAAGTGCAAAGTAGGCATGAGGATGCCGTTTCATTAGGACATAACTCACCAACTACACAAAACCTAACATCAACTTGCGGATGTCTCCATCTTTCTTCTTCTTAACATGTTCTGTATCCTTCATCACCAAAACAGAGAGAGAAAAAGAAAAACAAAATAAAAAGAAAAAACGCAACAAACGACAAAGGAATGTGCTTCCATTTTTATTTCTAAATATAAGTTTTGGTAAACTTAGGCTCTGTTTATTTAAATTTTACAATTTCAAAAAGAATAATTAAGAACAAACATCATCCACCACGATTAAATTTTAATTTTAGTCATAATTTATAATAACGTATATACATAGAATTAATTATGGCAATAATGTAATCCGACTATAACTTTAACATTTGATTTTTAATTAATCTACATAGACACAGCCGACATATTTTTTATATTTTCATTTAATTATATAATATTATAATAATTTTATAATGCTTTTTATGAAATTCATGTAAGATGTTTTTTATTTGTTAATGGTGTAAAAACGAAAAATACAGTTTTATTTAGGTTTTATAAAACATATGAGTTTGTATGGAGGAACTAATTTAATGTTGGGAATTATATTGTCAAAATAAAGTAAAAATAGAAAGTGTTGTATTGTGTAATTTAAATTTACTTTTATTTAAGTGTGTCGCCAGATTGACTTTCATGGGAAATAATAGGTTTACAGATTTAGCGTAATTTTTTTAACTAAATTACTGACATATATAAAGTTTTAAAAAAATTACATAAATGGATAAAATAATACTGACATATAAAAAGTTTTATATTTGAATATATAAAGGTATTCAAATAATACGATTTCAAAATATTAAAAATTATCAAATATTAACTATATTATTAAGAAACAATTTAAAATTAAAAGATATGTTTATATACAAATTTTAAAAATATAAAATCTTAAATTTTAGAGGATATAAGTAATAAAAAAAAAGTCATAAATGATTTATGCAAATAAAAGAAAAACATATATAAAACTGTAAATATTAAAATGTAATAGGAGAAGTCCTCAACATGAAGTACGACTCTTGTATAAAAGCCATACTCGTGATTTTGGAACACGATTTTGTTACTTTTACTATTTTGAAGTCGTATTTCTATAATACAACTTTATCTATTTTGGTAATTTTTTAAACCTTTGTTTGTATCGGTAATTTTGATAAAAAGAAAAAGAAAAAAAAAAGAGTAAAGAGTAACAGTGCAAAGCTCAAAAAATAGTTTTGAAAAATAAGCAGGTAATTTATGTACATGTGACTCTAAAACTAAATAAATTAATTCATAATTTTGAATTTTGGATCAATTTTAATAAAAAATATTAATTCATCACTAATTTTTAAATTAATATTTTAATTAGAGTAATTTAACATTTTACTCGACGCTAATATATTTTTATTTTATAACTTATTTAACTTAACAATAAATAATATTTATTTTTAATATTAATTTAATTTATATTAGTTAAGTTGATGATAATGATTGTAATTTAAAAAGAAATTGTTTATCTTACAACATCTTCGTATTTAACAAAATAAAATACTAAAAAAATAAAGGGAAAATTTGTAGTTAGTGAATGAGATGATGTAACTAATGGGAATAAGAGTGTGAATGAATGAATATGATTATGGGTGAAATATATGAATATAGGAGAAGATGAATATGAGAATATTTATAAGTGTATGATGAGGAATTTTATTTAAAAAGTGAAAAAAAAGAAATTGTGAATGAAAACTTTTGTCATCTTTAAATTTAGACATATGGATTAAAAACAATATACTATTTCTAATCATGCCCAAAAAAACACACAAATTCAAAACATATAAATTAGCCCAAAACATATAAATTAGTATAGGTTAAATTTGTTATAATTAGTACTCACAAATTAAGAGGGACTAAATTGGTATTTCAAAATTTTGAATATTTTTAAGAGTAAAAATTGTTTTGCAATCTTTTTAATCAAGTTATTAATTCAATCTTTTAAACTATCAAGATAAATAAGAATGAAAAATGAAAGAAAAAAAAAACACACAAAATTATACTGGTTTGATTCAAAAGAATTTACATAATATTTTTTAAACAATCTAAACTAGAAGATTTTCACTGTATCAAATAGAGTTTACAAGATTATAAATGCACCTTAATAATTATAAACTCTAAGACACCAAAAACTTGATAAACTTATAAAAAAATCACATTCTAATGCAATGTTACACATAATTACAATAAGACTTCACCTACACAGTTATATAACATCATAAAGAATTGAAAAATGCAAAAAAGTAAATGAAATGAGTACACTTAAAAATGCAAATCTTACAAAGCAATCCTATAACCAAGAAAGAAGCTTTAAAACCAAACCCTTCTTCATGAACTTTAACAAACTCAACAATACTTTTTCTAAGAACTCAAAAACTCTTTAATCTCAATATTTCAACTCTTGGATTTCAAATTTTGTGGTTTAAAATGAGAGGAAAACATGTTTTAAAAGACAACTCTATTCTATGATGATATTAATCGATTATAAAAATATTTAATCGATTAATATCATTTAAGTTTGAAATCATGTAACAGTTAGCAATTTAATCAATTAGACTAATAGATTAATAAATTATTTTTGAAATGAGTTATTTTCGTGTCAAAACTAATATTAATTGATTATGTTGTGATTATTTTGATTTTGAGAATTTGGCTTAGAAAATTTATAGACTTAAATTACTAATTTAAACTCATAATTTTTTTTCCATCATAAAAAAGATAAATCGTCACTTGAACAATCTACCTTTCAAAAGTGTTAACTTAGCTAACCCTCATTTTAATAAATACTGAAAATAGATTATAGTAGTGTAAGTCTAATACATATTAATTTAAATAAATAATACGATGAATAACATTAATGTAAGTTTAAGCGACAACACTAAAATAATGCTAAAAATAAATAAAATTAGCGTCAATCAAACTAAAAATATCCTTATTTATTTTTAATATTTAGAGACTCTTACAATAGTTTTGATGAAAGAAACAACAATTAAAGGTATCAAAGTATGAAGTGAAAATAATTCTTTTAAATTTACCAAAATTTATAAGAAACGACAACTACAATAAATAAGAACAATAATCACACAAAAAAGACAATCAAAGACATTAATATTTTTAATAAAAAAAAGTTATAGCAAACACATGTGTACCAACCACACAATAAACTTTATTGAGATCTAATACAAATAAAAAATAGTTACATCAAACGTGTAAACAAAAATTTACAACCAATTAATAAATTGATTAAGGCAATAATATTTTCGAAGAAAATATATTATGAGTGAAAGCTTTTTTCATCTTTAAATTTGGACATGTTAATTAAAAAATAATATACTATTCCTAATTGTTGTCCCAAAAATACAAACAAATTTAAAGCATATAAATTAGCCTCAACTTAACTTACACTCATTTTAATAAATATTTAAAATATATTATATTAGTGTCAGTATATCTTAATTTAAATAAATAATAAGATAAATAAAATTAGTGTGAATTTAACTAATAACACTAAAATACATATAATGTTAAAAATAAATAAAATTGGCGTCAATTAAACTTATTTATTTTTAATATTTAGAGATTCATACAATAGTTTTGATGAGAAAAACAACAATCAAAAGTATCAAAGTATGAAGTGAAAATATTTTTTTCAAACTTATCAAAATTTATAAGAAACGACAACAACAATAAATAAGAGCAATAATCACAAAAAGAAGACCATCAAAGACATTAATATTTTTAACAAGAAAAAATTATACCAAACACATGTGTACAAACCACACAATCAAACTCTATTGAGATCTAATACAAATACAAAATAGTTACATCAAATGTGTAGACAAGAATTTACAACAATTAATAAACTGATTAAGGCAATATTATTTTCAGAGAAAATCAATTATGAGTGAAAACTTTTTTCATCTTTAAATTTGGACATGTGAATTAAAAATAATATACTATATATTCCTAATTGTTGTCCCAAAAATACACACAAATTTAAAGCATATAAATTAGGGTCAACTTAACTTACACTCATTTTAATAAATATTTAAAATATATTATATTAGTGTCACTCTAATAAATCTTAATTTAAATAAATAATAAGAGAAATAAAATTTATGTGAATTTAACTGACAACACTAAAATACATATAATGCTAAAAATAAATAAAATTGGCGTCAATTAGATTAAGACTATCCTTATTTATTTTTAATATTTAGAGACTTATACAATAGTTTTGATACGAGAAACAACAATAAAAAATATCAAAATATAAAGTGAAAATAATTCTTTCAAACTTATCAAAATTTATAAAAAACGACAACAACAATAAATAAGAACAATAATCATAAAAAGAAAACAATCAAAGACATTAATATTTTTAACAAGAAAAAATTATACCAAACACATGTGTACAAACCAGACAATCAAACTCTATTAATATCGATTACAAATACAAAATAGTTAAATCATATGCATATTCAAGAATTTACAACCAATTAATAAACTAATTAAGGCAATAATATTTTCAAAGAAAATAAATTATGAATGAAAACTCTTATCATTTTTAAATTTGGACATTTGGATTAAAAATAATATACTATTCCTAATTGTTGTAAAAAAACACACAAATTTAAAGCATATAAATTAGTGTTAAATAAATATTAAAAATATATTATATTAGTGTTAGTCTTATGGACGTTAATTTAAATAAATAATAAGATAAATAAAATTAATGTAAGTTTAACTCACAACACTAAAATAAATATAAAACTAAAAATATATAAAAATATCATTAATTATGTTAATGCTAATTAGTGTTGTCAAAATGAACTAATTAGTCCAATCTGACTCGACCCACCATAAGTTGACTACTTAACGAACCAACTCAACCCAATTTATTTATTAGAAAGCCGAAAAAAATTTAAACTTGACCCAGTCTACCACAGGTTTATGGATTAAACATGTTGGTTCACTAGCTCACTTAATTACACAATTTTTTCAATTAAAAAAATAACAAAAACTTTCTAGTTCAAATCTAAATAATGGGAAATGGTCTTAAATTATATTTATGATTAGTCAAATATAAGATTTGATTCACACAAATATATCACAAAATGTTCTTAATAAACTTTTTAGTAGCTTCACAACGGTATAAATTTGTTTTTGTATAGAAATTGAGTTACTAAGTATATATTTGTGAATTTTTCATGTTACCTAAATATGTTGTAAAATAATTAACCCAACAAAAAGTACTTATTATAAAAATTAATGAATTGGTGAGCAACGAGTTCAAACCCAAATAAACCGAGTTCTTAGTGAGCCAAATTGACTCTCTTAAAATTTTAATTTTTTTGAATCCAACTCGACCTAAACCCACAATAGACCAAGTTGAATCACGAATTCTAATCCGTTTTAATATTATTAATGCTAACCTTATAATTTCTTTAATATTATAGACTCATGATGATATTGTGACAAAAGAAACAACAATAAAAAAATATGAAGTGAAAATAATTTTTTGAAACTGCAAAAGTTTACGAAAAACGACAACAACAATAAATACAAACATTAATCATAATAGAAGACATTAATATTTTTAACAGTGAAAAACTTTTCCCAAAAACAAACATGTAAATACGAAGCAATCAAACTTTATTGAAATCAAATACAAATATAAAATAGTTAAATAAAATGCATAAACAAATATTTACAATCAATTAATAAACCAAAATAATTATGTTTTCAAATTTAAAAAGCAAAGAATGATAAATTTTATATTAGTTTAGCTTGTGTCTCTTTGATTTTAATTTCCCTCTTTAATCTTCCTCAGAAAAACCATTTATGGTTGTATACTTTAAAATATTTCATTACATTTAATTGTGTAAACTAAACTTGCAAAAACAACCCAAGTAATGTTTTAGGAAACTGATTTTCTAAATGAAATGTTAATCTACAATCATATTTTAGAATAAAACGTCACTAAATTGAGTTTACTTTCCAAACTAAATTTAGAGTATTATTAAAAACCGAGCATAATCTTAATATTATTTTATTGTGGAAGAGAATACACGGTAAAGAATTATTTTCATAACTTATCTTTAATATAATTTAAGAAAAATGTGTTTTTATCAAATCAAACTATGTTAAATATGAAGAAATATAAATATAATTAATTTAAGAATAAAAAAATGAATATTTAAGATAAGATTTTACTGTAGTAACATTGTTTGGATTGAACAGCTTGTTATTTTATTTAAAATATGTAAAAAAAATTATGACGAAAATATAAATCTTTTAATGGATATGAAATGACAAGAGAATGTGTTATGATAAGATAAAAACATGAGAAGGTAAAAATTATCCCGTGCTATTTTAGTGAAAAAATCCATATTTATTGGCCCAAAATAAGTTTCATTTTTCATTCTCATTCTCATTTATGTGTTTTTTTTTTCAAACAATTAATAAGTTTTGGATAGCCAAGAAATGGGTTTGATAAGCAATTACCTATCTTTCTTTCATTAAAATTTGGAAGACTCCAAACAAAGAACAAAACAAAACCAGCTTGTGTTTGTGCTTTGTGTGACGAATCTCATTACCATATCCCTTAGAACTCATGAATATTTAGAAACTTTATATATTCTAATACTAACTTCTCTTACCATCAACAACTCGTTTAAATGTCTTATTATTCATTTTAATACTTTAAAAAGTTAAATAAAGATAACTTTTTCATCTAAAACATGTTGTTTATTCTTCTACCATCTCCATATTGGTAATAGATTTATTCAAAACTAGCTATGAATCATCATGACAAAATAAAACTTCTACAATCCCCATTTACTTTAAAATGAATTTTCTAGAATTAATATTTTTTACTATAATAAACAAAATTTATTAAAAAAATTGAAAACTGTATATTAAAAAAAATTCAAACTAAATTGAACGTGTATAAAAAGTACCCAGAAAATATGTACTAACCTAATATTAAAAGTTAAATAATTTAATTTAATTGATTTTTGAGAAGAAAAAAACATTTTCCCAATTAATTAACGGTCCATCTGTGGCAGGCACCCAGTACAGTGGAAAATTCAAACTTTACCAACACTCACTAAAAACTCGCGATATTTTCCGCCATCATAGCGGTTATAGCACCATTCCCTATTTATCACGTCATAGACTCATAATAATTGCCATAACCTAAAATAAAATATTAAATTTCCTTTCGCTTTCCCATTCTTATTTATTGAAAAGCAATTAATAATTAATAAACATGAATTTTTGGCTGGCCAAGAAGTCGGTTTGGTCGTTTGTTTCGTTCATAATAGCTTCTGAAGAGTGTCTGTGTCTGTCGTCTCTGTGTTGTAGTGAGAGAAAAAATAAAAATAAAGAGAGAGAAACAACATAGAAGAGGAAGAACTTCTCTTTCTTTCACTGAGATCTGAACCAACAAAACCAGAGTTTAGTGTTTGTTCTCTGTGATGAAGCTCGTTGCCGATTCTGCCAACGATATTTGTGTCTGAACTTTAACGTTGTCTTTGAAGAGGTTGTTCTTTTGTTTCTGCGTTTCGATGAAGGAGGCTGAGAAGGTATTGGATCCGCAGCTATGGCACGCGTGTGCTGGTGGCATGGTTCAGATGCCCAAGGTGAACTCCAAAGTCTTCTACTTCCCACAGGGTCATGCAGAGCACGCCCACACCAACATTGATCTCAGGGTTCCGCCACACATTCTCTGCAACGTCGAGGCGGTGAAGTTCATGGCGGACCCTGAAACTGACGAGGTATTCGCAAAACTGAGTCTGGTTCCTCTCAGAAACTCGGAACTCGGTCCCGACGCGGAGGGTGGTGCTGACGTGGCGGAGGCTTCGGAGAAGCCCGCGTCTTTCGCGAAGACTCTGACGCAGTCGGACGCCAACAATGGTGGCGGGTTTTCGGTGCCGCGGTACTGCGCGGAGACGATTTTTCCGCGGCTGGACTACTCGGCGGAGCCGCCGGTGCAGACGGTGGTGGCGAAGGACGTGCAGGGGGAGACGTGGAGGTTCCGGCACATATACCGAGGGACGCCACGTCGGCACTTGCTGACGACTGGGTGGAGCAGTTTCGTGAACCAGAAGAAACTGGTGGCTGGGGATTCTGTGGTGTTTCTGAGGTCTGAGAATGGAGAGTTGTGTGTTGGGATTCGGAGGGCAAAGAAGGGAATTGGGTTTGAGGTGTGGAACTCTGCTTCTGGTTCAGGGTCTGGAAGTATCGGTGGAAGTGGGAATTGTGGGATTGGTCCTTATGGGCCTTTCTCTTTTTTCCTGAGAGAGGAGAACAAGAGTTTAAGGAATGGTGGTGGTGGTGGTTGTGGTAGTGGGAATTTGAGTGGCAGGGCCAAAGTGAGGCCTGAGGCTGTTGTTGAAGCAGTGACACTGGCTGCTGCTAACAAACCTTTTGAGGTTGTTTATTATCCAAGAGCCAGTACTCCTGAGTTTTGCATTAAGGCTTCTTCTGTAAGGGCTGCTATGAGGATTCAGTGGTGTTCTGGGATGAGGTTCAAGATGGCCTTTGAGACTGAGGATGCTTCCAGAATAAGTTGGTTCATGGGAACCATTGCTTCTGTTCAGGTTCTTGACCCCATCCGCTGGCCTAATTCCCCATGGAGGCTTCTTCAGGTACTCTCTCCTTCCATATCCATGTTAAACGCCACTTTAGATCGTTCTTCACCTCCTTGCTTTTTCCAGGAGGAACTCATTCTGGATCCAGACTCCATTTCATTTTTCTTTTCTTCAGCAATCTTATGTTCTGTTTTTGGTATAAAGCCATCCAAACATCAATTTTGTCTACTTAAAGTTAATTTTAACGCAAATCAATTTCGTTCGAAAGCAATTTTTGAAGTTCTCATGTTTGTTATTGATTGGAGAAATTAGATTTTTTTTTTTTTGCGTACTTTGCAATCTCCATTGCAGTGATGTCGTGGATGAGTTTATTTTGGTTGAAGATTATATTGTGCAAAGTTGATTGATGATGTTGCCACTGTTATCCCTGCAGGTAACTTGGGATGAGCCAGATTTACTGCAAAATGTGAAGCGTGTTAGCCCGTGGTTGGTTGAACTGGTGTCAAACTTGCCAGTGATCAATTTCACACCTTTCTCTCCACCAAGAAAGAAGCTGCGGTTTCCGCAGCACCCGGAGTTCCCCCTTGATGTTCAATTTCCATTACCACCGTTTTCAGGCAACCAGCTCGGGCCTAACCACCCCTTGTGTGGTTTTTCAGATACCGCTCCTGCAGGCATACAGGGAGCCAGGCATGCTCAAATTGGAACATCACTATCAGATCTCCACCTTAACAGTAAACTGCAGTTGGGGTTGCTTCCATCTAATATCCAGCAACATGGACTGTATAGTGGGATTTCAAGTGGTAACACGACCAACCATGATAAGAGCAAAGAAAGCTTATCACACTTGCTGACCATTGGGAAATCTAGCAAGACTTTGGAGAAATCTGATGATGTTAAGAAACATCAGTTTTTGCTTTTTGGTCAACCAATACTAACCGAACAACAGATTTCTAGAGATGTGTTGTCCCGTGGGAAAAAATCATCGGATGATGTCAAAGACAAGGAGAAGTGCTTTCTGGATGAATCCCAATCTGCACTCTTTTCATCAGGAAAAGCTTCTTCTGCTGCCGAGTTCTCTTGGCAACTTGGCTTGGACACTGGTCATTGTAAAGTTTTCTTGGAGTCAGAAGATGTTGGAAGGACCTTAGACCTATCACGGCTTGGTTCTTATGAAGAACTCTATAGAAGACTTTCCTACATGTTTGGAGTTGAAAGATCTGAGATTCCAAATTACGTGTTCTACTATGATGCAAAAGGTGCTGTTAAGCAAACTGGAGAAGAACCTTTCAGGTATCAATTTTGTTTTCGTTTTTTTTTTCATCTTGGCCTCTATTGATTCATTTTATATATATTCACTAAGTTACCCAAATCTGGTAGCTCTTCCATGACTTGTAACGTTCGGATGCACGTTTTTATCTTAGCCCTATATTTATTTGGGTTGTCTCTGGTAATCTTAATGCAGTGACTTCATGAAAACAGCGAAAAGGTTGACAATTCTGATGGATTCAGGCAGCAAAAATGTTACAAGGTAAGAAAGAGAAGGAGCTTGGTCTTGTTAAAAATTTATCTTCATAATTGTGGATAGCTACATGTTGATATGTCTTCTCGGACAAAGGAAAGCAAGAATGATCAATCACGCTTATGCATAGAATCATTCACATTTTTGCATAGAATCATCACATTATAGTTCTACCAAAAGTTTTTATGTATGTCTAATCTTAGTGTTCCAAATGTATTGTGCAGGGCCTTTATTACAGGAACTCGGAATGGTGAACATGGACTGGATGCATCAAATAAAACAGGCCCTCTGAGCATATTTGCTTAAAAAATGCATCTGAGACATTGTTGAGATCTGAGTAGTAGTGGTGGTGCTGTGTGGAGGACAGTTATAACTCTGTTCATCTCTGCAAAAGACTGAACATGTACTGAATCTTTTATCGAGGTTACTAATGTTAATGTGTACCTAAAAACAAATATTTTGTAAGGTTGGCATTGCTGTTTTTTTTAAGTGTACAAATAATGATGGTCAACTATTATTGTAATAATCAAAACCAAGATTTGGACCCCATTTGGCAAGATGCTTTTTTTTTTTTTTTTTTTTCCATTGTGGTCTCACATGCTGGTTTCTACGTGTCTCCACGTCAGCAGTTGTGCATAAATTGAAGAAAAGTAATAATGGGGTGTTTGATGAGTGGAGATGCATGTTAACGCGTCACCGATTGTTGATAATGTCTGCCAATATTTATTGAACTGAGGGCAATGTTTCAGTCATTAGAATTTAACCACGATTGATCATGACTCGTCTTGTATCAGTCTTTTTGCTCCCACCGTGAACCAACTACTTCTTACTAGATAAGATAGATGCATGTATACATACCCTCTACATTCGTATGTAGAAATCATTAATTCAATTTATTTTAAGAAAAGATATTTCTTTCTGTCAACTTATAAAATCCTTTATTGCTTTGTTGTATATTATAACTTTTAGTAAAATATTCTTATAATGCGTTAGTTAAATCTAAATGTCTAATATTTCATAAATGAGAGTTTTGATTAAATTTATAAGTCGACAACTTTCTATTATAATCCCATGTCTTGATAATTAATGAATTATAAGGTTAATTTATTTGCCTAAATTAATATAGACATGGTCAATTGTACATCAAATTTTCTAAACAAAAAAATCATGGTTTTGAAAATTTTTCAAAACTAGAATAGCTGTGTTTACTAAATTTCGCATTCAATCAAATTTATATATAATAATTAAATTATCTTATCTTATAATATAATATAAATTCATAAAATTAATGTTTCGTCCATTGCTTTTATATTGTTTAAAAGTTTTGAGTAATAAAAAAATTTAGATACAAATTTCTCTTTTAATCTTTTGAAATATTTTAAGAAATAAAATGTGAAGAAGCTCTAAACTTCAAAGCAAACTATATCTTGGATATAGTGATTATTTAGTTTAAGATTTGATTTTATATATTTAAGTTTTTATTTGACTTTATAAAATTAAAGTTATTTAGAAAAATTTAAAACCTGTATTTTGGAATAGTCCATTTAAATGTATTGTTCAAAGAAATAAAGTTTATTTGCATTAATTAATGTTTTAGTATGTAACTTTATTTGAATTGTAATTTAAAATTATTATTTATTTGAGTTTATATTTTAAAAACTTGGTTTGAAAAATTGTATTTAAATTTTATAAAACAAAAATAAAAATAAAAAATTTATAGGTATCTAATAAAATTCACAAATATTTTTTTTGGAAACGACACGAATTGCCATCCTTAAAAAAAAGACATAATAATTAATAATTATGCTAATAAACTAACGTATAGATTTATTTAAATCTCATCCTTCATAACTCATTCTCGTTATAATATTATAATACTTTTATCTCTTTTATATTGAATTTATTATATTTTAATAACTTTATTTCTTTATATTTGATTTAGTATTATAATATATTCTTTTATTTCATATTTCAATATCTTGAAATATATCTGTTTATATTATGTGTGTAAATTGTTTATCAACAATAAAAACATTCATAACATTTGTCAATAAAATACGTTAACTTACCCCAAATTCGAAAATATTTTTATCTGCAATTTATTTTGTCAAATTCGGTAAAATTGCTACTTATCACCACCATTGTTTAAAAACCATTGTGCTCACAAGGTTTCATTTACTTACCACAACTCAAGATCAATTAGTGAAATATAAGGCAAATGATAGAAAATGAGTATATAATTTTCCAACTTTAACTTTTTTTTTATCCTTTTGTTTACAGCTTCCATTTTTAGTATTCTAAAATTGTTCTATCTTCAAAATATATTGATAAATATTGATTTTAATATTTTTAAATATATTTTAAAAAATTTCAATATATCAACATTTTTAAAAGTTCAGTTATCGATGGATAGTGGTAAAAACTCAATAAAAAGTATGAATTTGTTTTTTTTTTACTGTATTCTAAGTGATAGGAATTGAAGTTGAATAGAAAGTTAAAGACATTGAGTAAAAAAAAGTGAAATGTTAATGTCTGGTTGAATAAATAAAAATGATACAGCTAACAAGTTATAGTTTAGAAGAGAAGATGTTTAGTGGTAGATAAAAGGGTGAGAGAATGAGATCTTAAAATCCGGAAAACATGATATTGGTTTAGAAGTGATTGTTTGAAATGAGAAACCAAAGACATAGGGTTTGTGAATTCAAGTGTTCCAACATCTGTGACGTCACTCATTGTACACTAATGAGAGACAGCTTCCTCCTAATCTCAACAAAAACTACCTTAATAAGGGTGTTTTGCAGAGTCCTAAGTGATAATCACACGTGGGAGTGGGACCCACATACCGGGATTATGAATTTGATTTGACTCATGCACGTGAACTCCCAACATGCAGAAGCCTTCCCTCCTACGTCGGTTTTTGATATCGGGATCGTTGATTTAAGAGTTGTTTTTGCAGAAATTAATGAGGTTTTGATGGGTGAAAGTGTTGAAGTCAAATGGTCAAAAGGGGAGGCTTTGGAAGGTTATTTTGCAGAGGCAAAAGAGAACAGCTTCCAAGGATATCAATGGTTTTGAGTTTCCATGGCGTAGTTTGTGGACTTTGTTTTCTTTCTCTGCATCGGGATTGGAGAGAGAGCATCTTCGTTCTTCATTATTATCTCTCTCTCTCTCTCTCTCTTTTTCTTAATCGAATAATCAAACTGCATCTACAACAACACTACTGTGTTTTTCTGTTCTTCTTCTTCTCACATTTTCTGCATCACATTTCTCCAATTAACATATAAAGGAATTAATATTGAATTATTGAATCTTTCACCATTCATACAAGGATTGGTATTTAGAATGCAAACCTATCTTATAAGTTTGTTTGTGGGACTGAAAATTCACTTCTTAACACTATTATTATAAGACTTAATTAAGTTTTAAGTTTATATAGAAAATTTTAATATTTTTCAATTGAATTTTTGTTATTTAATGTTTTTGTTGTCTTCGTCTTGCTTACTTCTCGTGTGTTAATAGATATAAGATTTTGTAATTAACAATGATACAAAATGATGAGTCATTTTTATTGGTTTTGTAAAAAATGTGTTGGATAGAACTAATGGTCCAATCAATGGTAATAATGGAACACTCCATAATTTGTATAGGTAATGAAGTGCATTCCAGGAGGAAAACACCTTATTATTAAATATATTTTTAATTAAAATAATAAAAATAATTTGTCATTATTCTGTAATGTAAATTTATATCAATCATAAAATATTAAGTTTAGTAATACATTAAAATATATAAATGAGATTATTGAAATAAAATAGTAGTTACACCACAAAAGAAAAATAAAAATAATTAATTGAAAAATATAGTAGTTGGTATATGATGTATTAGCATGTGATGGGTAGGTTTGGAACGGATTTAGTTATAAATTATTTATAACTGGAGTATCTAATAAGATAAGTTCATGTTAGAGTTGGTTCTAAAGTCTTTTTTTTTTCTTTTTCTTTTATGTAAATACAAAGTATGTTTAAATAAAGCGTTTAAAATTCTTTTAAATGAATTTTAGTTTAACATACTTATCGGAAAAGAAAATAAAAGTTTTGTTTTTTGAATTTTGCGCATTAAAAAGTTATATTTTCTCTATTTCACCTCTATTTTTCTTTCATCAATGCATTTTTGTCTCCTTTTCTTATTAAACGTGCTAACTAGTAAATAAAATATATGATTAAATATGTTTTTAGTCTCTAAACTATCAAACGAATTTGTTTTTAGTCCCTCTTTCAAATTAAGTTACATTTTAATCATTCTCCTTAAGAAAATCATAATTTTTCGTCCTCCAAAACCAACAACATTAAAAAAAAGCTGAGCTAGCTAAGGATAAAGTGTCACGCCATTTTTTTTCTGATACTGAGTCAATATTCCAACTTTTCTGCCACGTCAATCTTTCCCACTGTCAATGCCGCACCGGCCAGCCACCATGCCACTGTGAAGCCGCCGCCGCAAAAACCTTAGCCGCCACCATCCTCCATCGCACACCTCCACCATCAACACCCAAACGCGAACAACTTCATCGCGCCACCACCCAATGTGAGAAGTCATTACGAGTTCAATCTCTCTGCCACCACTCTCCCTTCATCATCGCAAGGTTTCCATGAAAACCACGTCATCCTCCAAGCTCGCATCGGACCACCACCATGAGTAACCATTCGTCGCCGTCGCAAGCCTCCACAACCATAACCATCAGCAACGCAAAACCCCCAATTCTCTAGGAAACCTGCACTGTGAGACTTTTCTCTACGCCGCAAGCAACGCCGTCAAACATCCAAACGGTGAAGCTCTTCGCGACTTTCTCCTCCTGACCTGCAAGATAAAACCTAGAAAACGCAGCAACCCAAAAAATTCCAAATCAAACCCAGAACAGAAACCCTAATGCATTCCTTGAGCTCGCGCAACCCCCACAACGCCTCACCACCTCCATCCGTGACGCCATCAAACCTGTAAGCAGATCCTAAATTAGAACCTCCAACATGCTACTACAGGGAAGAAATTCCAGCGCTTTTCTCCTTTGCGACAACAACCCTCGTGAGTGCCAAGGCCTTTGTCGCCGGGGTGATTCTGGCCTCGGATTCGTCCACATGTTCTCTTATGCCACTGAAGCGCTCCTTTGTATGTAGTCCCTTTGGACTCACGGTTGTTTTGAGTAATGATATATTCTCCGTTTTATTCTCCCACTTCTGATTCATCGCAGTAATGTATGATCTTGAATTTAAGAACTTTTATTAAAAAGTAGATAAGAATTAGATTAACGTGAGTGAGTTTTTCTTACACTTGATTGCTTTAAGATTGCTCACTCTTAATTTTTGGTTTTGCTGTGGACGGGGACGAAAGAGACGGCGCCAATGAAGGAAGGAAAAAAGTTGGAAAGATTGTCTCTCAAAAAAAAAAATGACGTGGCATTCCACCGTTAACCAGCTCAGAATTTTTTGCCGTTGTTTTTGAAGAACAAAAAATTATGGTTTTTTTTCAGAAAAAATGATCAAAATAGCTTACTTTGAAAGAGGAATTAAAAACAAATTTGTTTAATAGTTTAAGGGCTAAAAACATTTTACCCTTGAAATATAATACTTAACTTTAAATTTTAAGTAAAAATTTAATTTAATTTTTTATGTCCAATTAATTCTATAATGTCTGAACTTAACCCGTACAAGTTCGTAATAAATTTACACATTCAAATTAACGGACTAAAATACCGTCAAGTTTACTATTCGTTTTATATTTTAGTTAAAAAAAAATATAAGAAAAAAATATCGTTTAAGTTATCGGCAAGATTCATTTAAATATCAACATTCGAAGTTGTTTTTTTTAGAAATTAAAATAAATTAGATATCATAATTAAAACTAGAATAAGTAAATTAACAGCAGTTTTAACACATCCATGAATAATGAAAAAATTAATTTGATGGAATGATGATTATAATAATATCGCTTTTAGAATATGAACATAAAATATGACTTACTTTTTTTCAACAAAGAACCATTGTGACGTGGAATGATTTTGAAATCTCTGACAACATAATTCAACCACTAAATAAGGAATTAGTGTCAACCATTAAAGAAACTGAATCTTCATTACTAGATTACACTAATAAACTAAAAATGCATAAAAGTATGAAAATATATAAAAGTACGTTCTGGTTAGGGACGGCGAGTTGGGTATGGTATGAAAAAATGGTTTAATTAGATATTAAATTGCCGACAAAGATGTATTAAGTGGTTACAATGATGGCATGTAGCGATGGAAGTGATGATGGAGTTGTGTTAGTCAAATGAATCGTTATGTGCAACATGATATATTAATGCAACCCTATTTTTCAAAACCATTACGATTTGGTTACGACTTTTCGTTTTCTTCAAGGTCATACCATGATTTAAACATACCATAATTCATGTTAGCTTCTGTCAGACCACGTAATTTTTACTTTTTCTTTTCACCTTTAATAGAAATCTAACTTTTCTAGCCACTCTTATTGCTAAAACATTATTAGTATCTCATCTTAAAACCTAACAGTGTAAAACATCAAATGATAAAAAATAAAAAATCTCCTAAAAATATAGGAATGGAATTGAGATTGATGAATAGAGAATCTAACATTAAATGCTTCATTGATGAAACTGAAAGATATAACATCATAAGAGAATTTAACATTAAATAATGTATTGATAAAAGCATAAGAGAAGTGGTTAGCATTGTTTGTGATGGTGCTGCTGTCATTTCATGCGACTACATAGGGTTTTTGTTCCTCACGTATAATCATTAATTTTATGTATATTCTGAATAGTAGTATCACGTATTTAAGTTTCTAACTACAATCTATTTTTATTTCTAAATATACTTTTTCCATCTTTTTTTAACAATTTTACATAAATACGTCTTTTCCTTTTCTATTTGTAACCCCTCCAAATAACTATTTTCCTCTTTTTGAATAGATGAAAGGGGAAAAGTAAAAACAGAATAACTGTTAACTAGTACAAGAAAGAATATTTCGCAATCAAAAAGCATATTTAACAATGTCTTATGTTATACGTCTTGTGTGGAATCTATATATATTGATTAAATGACAATCAAAGAATCCACCCAGTTTATTTACATATGAAATGCTGTATGACTCGTCCAAGAATTAAAAATAAAATTTTAATCTTCCAGTTACTCTTTATTTCACTACAGGGCCTCTTTTGTCTGTTGAATTTTTTTCAATTAGGACTTTTATGAATACGTGAGAAGATTATAATGATAGTTTGAATGTTTTTTTATGATCCAAATTGAATATCTTGATTAGAAGGAAGAGAATTACCTGGGAAAAAAAAGTTAATAACAAAGTCTAAATCTTTATGATATAATATTAAGTAAGAATAATTATTAAATAAATCATTATTATATTTATAAGATCGTAAACTTATATTATCAATGAAATAACACAAATTATAATCATTTTAATCTAATTGTGTAATTCTTTAATGTTAAACTTTAAATTATTTATACTATTAACCACATTTCAACTTAAAAATCAGCCTATAACAATTTAATGTAAAAAAAAATAATTTCATTAAATTTAAAAATATATATTTATATTCATTTTTTAATTTTAAAAATTAAAATATATCAAAATTTAAGGATGAATTCTTATTTCACGTTGTAATCTAGAGACTAAAAACATATGCCTTACTAATTTATCTTAGCATTCTCACATCTATCTACAAACAACAATCTTCCCTCTCTTTGGAAGGTTTCAGAGACCCCATTTGGAACCTATTATTCCCACAATCTTTAACAAAAACCAACGGAAGAATCAACGACACTTTTACTGTAATAAAAAAGACAACCCACCGAAAATCCTTCCCTTTCCGGGAACAATAAAAGTTGGAAACTCTGCTGCTGATGTACACGAAATGATAACATTATGCCAAGCAGTCTCGAATGCTCCACAATGATTTGAGTAATGAAAATTGGCATTTCCTTACTTTAAGGATAAAATATAAATTATCTCACTCATTAAAAAAGAAAATAGCCAGCATAAACTTCTATCACCGGTAAAAGCAACTGCTCCAAGCTATACATTGACCTCAAAAGACAAACATTATCTGTAACCATATCGTCGTAGTAATTAAAGAACACAAAATTGTATAAAAGTAACATTTACATAGAATGTTAGTTATAAATACGATACACTTTTTACCAAAATGAACCGAAATCTTGCAATAGTTAATCATACCAGACTGAAAAATAAAGCCTGGCAGAGTGACCCGTCCGTCCCTGTTGCAAGTCAAAATTTAGCCAACCAAAACGAGCTGATGGATCTAAAAAAATACGTTAAGTAAACGTTATAGGGTTGTAAGCATCCCCGTAAATGTAGAAAATTAACACTAACAATCAACCTTTATTGGCAGCCGCAAAAACAGAACAGAGAGAGAAGACCAGATTGAATATTCAATAAATGTGGGAATTCCCTATAAACCACTTGCAGGTAGAGGCAAAACTTCAATTTAATAAACAAGCTGCTTAATATCTAATGATGCTGAATATAACAGAAACAGAGCATAATGAAACAAAAATATACTGTACACTAATTTGTTGCATAACCTTGGAGTTCATCCACATTTTCATACAAACAATGGAACTAAGATTTACCACTCTGCTCATCACTCTAGAACAGCAACCTCTTTGTCGACCCTCCAGTAATTTGCATCGTTGAAGTCCTTCACGGCATGACTGCCGTCTTCTTCAGAATTTTCCTTTTCTGGAACCTTTGACACTACGTTTCTTTTCAATGGTCCGGCTTCGCCAACTGTGCCTTCTTTTAAAGCCTGTTCCATTGCCTTCTCGGTACCATCTAATTCCACACCTACAAATTCCACATCCTCTTCAAATAGCGAGGGTACCGCTACTGCTGTTGGACTGGAGTCAATGCTCCCATTAATTGAATCTGTAGTAGTTGGCGATCCATTCGAAGGAGGTACAGATTCCCCATTTGAAGGAGAATTCAGAACAAGACTGTCTACCTGAGGCTTGATAGGAAAATTACTACCAGACTCGTCATGATCCAGAAAGGGATTTCTACTTGAGCCAGAATTTTGCATATCTGATGGTTCACCCCATCCCACCCAATCAGGTAAAGATCTATCCCCAAACAAGTCCTCATTGTCTGGTGCCTCAAACCTGAAGAATCCCATATCATGTGAAGGACTTGTCTTCTCACTTTCAAAGTCTAAGGTGCCCCCATTCATGGAATCACTACCAGTTAATCCACTAAAGAAGTCCGTGCTTGAGCTAGATGTACCATTCACAGTGTTTTTGCTGTCAGCCAATTCTTCATCCTCTCCAACCACTACCTCGTCATCACTACTGTTGCTACCACCATTTGAAGCTGAGTTCAATTTTATCTCATCCATCATCTCAGAGGATGATGTGCCCCCAGGTGCATCACCAATTCTGTCATCTTGGAACGCAAACCAGTTGGAGTTTGTAAACAGGTTACTGCATAAAAGAAAAACATCAGCATTTAATGATGAATGAAATGAAAAAAAAAAACACTTCGACTGGGAATTTTGGTTGATAAAGAGAATTACAAGTTGTCTTTGTCATACACCAAAATCAAATAAACCCAGCAACAAGCAGGGGCAGAATGTATTATGACAGGAGAATAACATTCGGAGGCAAACAAAGGTCACACAACGTAGCAGAAAACCAAAACTTGTATATCTTCATGGCTTATAAAATGAAAAATTATATTCAATTTCCACCATAGGATGTGAACAGCAAAAAGCTTTTCTTTATTTACTATGACACTAGGTGATGTCAGTTTCAATTACATGAACCGCACATGGTCAATTTACTTATAAAAGACCAAATCTTCAGAGATATTACTTATCATGAGATTAACATTTAAAATAAAATGCTAGCGTAATTGTATGTGTAACATTCAACAAAATGGGATGATCTCTATGAGGAAGGACAGAACTTGTTTATAGAGAATCTATGAGCACAAAAGAAAGTAAAGAATACTGATTATGATCCACATTTAATTCTTCCATAAAGAATATATCTCTAGTTTGTGACTGCATATTATGCACTGCACATCATTAAAAGTTCATAAAGAATTACGAAAATAATGGTTACCACGTGGAATATGAAAATGAAGTACACTGGAAAACCTATTAGTAGATAATGCACGTTTTTAATTTGAAGGACATGACAAGTGACTTGTTTATCGTATACAGATTGTTTTCACTAAATATCATGCTCAATAATACCATTAGATCAAAGTCTTCCTAATGTGTTCCAGCTATGACAAAATGAATACTGACCTCCCTTGATCATCACCAAGTCTTAGGGATGATATGACTACTTCAGCAGAATCATCGTCAAAGTAGACATCCTGCATTTGATAAAAACAAATGAATTTACTATCAAACAAAGAAAGCAAGATTACCATATTGTCACTGCTATTATCATGTGAAAATTTTAAGCAGAGGTCATAAGAGGAATTCCGGTTGTTATAGCATTGCCCCTTGACAAGGGAAAAGGATTTGAAATAAAGATAAAAAGGAAGTTTTGCATTTCTGTAGTGTTTTGTCTTTTGTTTTATTCTTCCGGGGACAGGCATGATTGAACCTGTGATTTAGATATTTGTAATGATGGTTTATCCCTACTTTCTGTTATAAAATACTTATTTCCTAGTTTCCTAAAGAAATATATGTTAGTTGATTACTGTGTAACTTTAAACAGGCTACGAAAATAAAGTAACTAAGGCACAAAACAATAAAACTACACGGCACAAGACACAACAATTGTGCAAATGGATGACAGCCACAATGAGTGAGACAGTCACCTAATTTCTAAATGAGACATTTTTAAGCGCAAAAGTGGTTCTCCAAATCCCTGAAATTAACCAGATCAAATCACTCCAGTTATATTAAAAAACTATTACCTCGTCATCTCGATCAAGAACACCATGTTCCTGTAACAGTGATTATTAGATTAGTCCATTACTTATTTAGGTCACAGTCTTCAAGGCAAGGAAAAAATGGGAAATTAAAAGAAAATATGAAAGAGCGGAGGCATACGAATCAAGATTAAAGACACATCACATAAACATAGAGAAGCTAAGAAGCAACCAACAACTTCAAACCTCTTCATTATCTTCATTTCCATAAATTTTGTATCTAAAAGCCTGGCTCAAATTATTTGCTAAAGCTGCAACATCATAGTCTCTTTCATGAAGGTCTTCATCATCACTATCCCTCATTCTATCTTGTAATGCAGTTGGGCGTCTTCAGAAATCATGAAACAGGAAATCAATAAAAATGAAGGATTCACAATATCCACTCCCCTATGTTTCTAATTTCATACATAGAAAATCGTGCCCCACCCAATCCTTTCTGCGTGAAAAAGATAACCTCACTTGCTGTTGCAAGACTAGTCATTAAAGACACGGCCTTGGCCATCTTAAATTTTTTTGTAACCAAAATTTGCACCACTACCAACATCATGCTCAATAAAATCACTGAACCTCCCCCTGTAATGCTTCTTCTAAGAATTTGGGGCTAGATAATTCAAATTAGAGCTTACCCACAAGCCCAACGGTGAACATTCTCAACCACATTACGCTGCTGAAGAACAGTAGCTTGCCACTCATTCCACTCACTATTCTCCTACAAAGATGATTAAGGAAGATTTAGTTTAAAGAACATCCATGCCAACACAATTAAAATGCAAGCTCAACCTAATTAGTTCAAGGAACGGGGAAAACTATTCAATTTAAAGGAGAGGTCTAATAGCAGTGTTTCAAGATCTGCGATCTAATGCTTCAACACTGTTAAACCATTTCTTATTTATATAATTATTATTATTGAACCAGGCACATTAAGGAGTGACCAAATTCTCCATGAAAAAAAAGATCCATTTCAGAAGACTGAATTAGGATCTGCTAAGTTTTTAAGCAAAGCTGTCAATGATTCAATTCAAAGCAAACATAACAGATACCAGAAATTCGTATGGGTTGGAAAACCAAATACTAGAAAACCATGAATTTGTCACTGTAAGTAAATACAAAACTAACCTGGAGACATTTCACAATGTGGCTTTGGTTATGGGCCAAGTGAACAAGTTTGTTGAAAATTCGAGTAATATGTCCAATGTTTCCTATTCGTGTTCCCCGTTTTCCTGCAGCAGGTACCGTGGGCTGCAAAATCACAAATTTAGTTAAACAAGATGTTCTTGTAGACTTCACAGCATACAGAAACCGCACACAGTGCATATGGATATGTATACAGTGATGCATCTTTGTTTTCATTTTTATTCAATAAAACATGAGGAAAATAAAGGTAACTGAACACACCATCAAAAGTTTCTTAAATCAATCAAGTTTTTCTCTACCCTAGGTTGAGTTATAAACTAGTGGCTTGAGAAAACAGACTGCAGAAAAGCTGATGACCAACTCAAGTCCCATCAATCAGTTTCAAGCATAATTTACCTGATTGCTTTCAGCAGAAAGAATAGAATTTTTATCTGCTTGGATAAACCTTCCAACTAAATCACAATCTCGGAGCACATGATCAATGATGGCATTAGATTTGCTCTCCAGACATGATGATATGATGCTTTCTATGTGATGGTGTAATGAGTTATTGTATGGATACCTGTATTTTAATACAAAATTTGTCAAGAGAAGAGAAGACATCTACAACTCCGCAGAATTGAAAAATGTAAAATTGCTTACTCAAAGAAAAGATCAATGACTCGTCGAATGGTTCCTGAGTTTGCCAATTCTTTTTCTGCCACTTCATTTCCAGTTTTCAAAAGTACAGCAATAAACTCCACAATCTGTAATGGATTGCAAATTGGTCAGAAAAAGAAAATACATTAGACCTTTATCCTTGCTCTATGAATGCTCAAAGTGCTAAATGAAGGTTATCAATGGAACAAAATTCAATAATAACTGCCAATCAACAACCTAGTTCTGGAGAGGGCAACCATACCCATAAAATTTAAAAGAAAAGACATAACAAACCTTTAACCGATGCTTGCCAAGTGGAGGTCTCAATTCACCATACGTTGTAGGCAATACTTTATTGTCGGATGACACGTCCAAAAGCACGAGCAGTTCACCTGTAGACAACAAGTGCAATCTTTACGCTGTGATAGGACTGCTCAAATAAAATATACTTCGTAACAAGAAAAGTGTTGGCATATCATTCTTCAAGCATAACATGGACCCCCAAATGAAAACCCAAGCAGGACTGAAGGGTACAACATCTTTAAACTGGAAAGCTTTGCTAGCTATTGACGACCACACAGATTTGGAAGAGAAAGACTAGACTTTAAAGTAATATAAAATGAAAATCAATAAATTAATTATTCAGGTTGCAGGTGTGGCAGTGGAACGAAAGAGATAATGGAAACGAAAAAAAGAAAAAAGGGGGAAGAAGATACAAACAGAAGCAGCAATGTAATTAATAAAAATAAAAAGCAGGTAGCACGTGCTGAGGTGGCAATGCCTGCACTGCAATGCATCGTCCAAAAAGGCTGCGGGTGCAATCACCAATCACTGAAGGTGGTGGAACAGTCTGCATCATTTGGTTTACAACTGCCTTGCTCAACTCTAAGGTTAGTTTTTTTTTTTATTTGGGCTGGGTCTAGGTTAGGTTGTATGACTCAACCCATTTTCGGTTTTTAATTTATTGGGGCAGGGTCGAGTTAAAAGAACTCATAACACCTAAAGTGGCCATGATAGGCTGCATGGAAAACCCACATTGTCACCGCCATGCTGTGGTGGCCAAACAAAAATATGCTACCTATTTCTGCCATGGCAAATCCATGGCCAATTTTTTATAACACTAAATAGTAGCTATAATTTTGTGACAAAAAATGAAATTTATAAAATATAGAAGTTCTAAACTAAGAAATATACAATGCCCTCGCCCCAATAAAAGAAGGAAAACACACAAATCCCATATGTTGTGGGTTTTTCTTTATATACCTCCTGAAGAATAGGTTCGCCTTTGGATAGTTTTCTTTGAAATCTTATTTTAACAAAATGATCATACATCTCATAACATGAGTAAATAACATACTATAACCTTTTCACCATATCATCATACACATGCAATATTACTAAATAAAAAGCCTGTTATCAATCATATAAACTGTCCACTTATGGAGAGATAAAACAGACTACACTTACCAAGTTTTGGTAGCATTGCACCAATGGTATCTGGGTTGACAGGAATTGGTGGTTCATACATGTTTTGACTTCGGAATGAATGAAAAAACGGAGATGGAATAGCTGATCTTTTGGGATCCAACAAAGAAATACACACTGAAAGTGAGTTGACAAGGCTAGACTTCGAATGTGAATCCTCCAATGCATAACCCAAAATTTTTGCAACAAAACTGCAAAGTAACAAATTTAGTTATCAAATTATAGACACGTGTTAGGAAAAAATAAAGCCTTGCAAGACAAAACCTTGGACTTGAAAGCTTCATTGCTAGAGTAGAAGATGATGCAACTCGAGTTATGGTACACAAAGTTTCAGCAACATTGACATGAACTTCGGGAGGACTCTGATTAAAAACAAAAAAAAAAACACAGTTGTTAAATTATTTATATGTATAACAAAAGACAACAAGGGGACAAATAGCTAATAAAATTCAAGCACTCAAGTACAATTAAATTGGATCTTAGTTTCCCATATTTTTTCTATTTATAGCTCCAAGAGGAAAATGATGTCTTTCATGGACCCTACAAAGGTAAGCTCAACACCACAGCCCATCTTGTGTTGAAAAGGCCAAAATTTCATTCAGCTGGCCAAATCATGCACTCAAACACTTCTAGAAAATGCCTAAATTTAAGAGTGAGACTGCATGCAAGTTGAATGAAACATAACAACTGGCATGCATAGAATGGCTAGGTGGGGTCAGGGTTTCAAATATCACACTATAGAAGTGCGGAACTTCCCCAGAATGTTACAGGGGCTGCTGTTGCAACTGTAACAGACCAAATAGCTGGTGCTAAAGTAGTGCCATTTTGATTCCAAAAAATACCTAAGAACAGAGACACTAGGCCTCTTGTGAAGGGTTATTTTAGGGATTTTAGTTTCAAAAATTGAAATCTATAGATATAATAATGGTGAATATGATAAATAATACTACTGATAATCCAATCTAGGAAACTTGTATTTGATTTTTGTCGGTGTTTACTCGTATGTTTTTCTTAAGATGCCTGTGATATTTTATTGTTAATTGTTGATGTTATTTTAATTTTGAGTAATTTTTATTAGTTTAGAGAATTTATATGTATAAAATAATACATCATATAAACTATAAAAAATTAATATAGCTTATGTCTCATAATGCACAATCTCACTATAGCATTTTCAAGCACAACTACCAGACACCACTGTTTCGGATTTATAACTTTTAAAAGAGAAATTTAAGTCTAATTCAACCTCATAAACTTACCTATTTGCACCCACTTAAATATTATAATTTGGCTATATCCCTAGTCAATGTGGGATCTAAAATAAACCACCTCAACCAGAGGACAGTACATCTTGAGTGCGAAACTAGATATTTGTGAGTGGTATGATAAAAATTCAATGGTTGATGACACAATAAACCCAACAAACCTCACTAGGATAAGCATTGATACCATGTTTAAGCTTAACTTAACCTCAACAAACTAGTTTGATAAGGTGAAGCTTGCACCCACTTATGTATTATAATTCAATCATATCTTCCGTTGACATGAGATCTCCAACAAAAAAACATTGAGATAAGTTAGAATAGCCCATAGATCATCTATTAATAAGTAGGGATGAAAATAGGTCAAATTGTTTGTCAAGGGCCTAAGACCAATACTTATAAGTAATAAAACAATATTAGTTTATTTATCAAAACTGTTATATAGCAGAAGAGAAGAAGAAAGCACAAAATTGCAAGAATTAAAATGTAGTTAAATATATATATAAAAAAAATAAAAACAAATGCAGCTTGTGAAGACACAAGTTTTATGCTATAATTTATTTATAAATTATTGTATAAATTTTACAATAATTATTACACAAATTAATATTCCTGTGATGAACAAGGCCTATTGGCCTCTTTAGGCTTGTTGGCTTAGTTAAGCTTATCGGCAAGTTTATACATCTTTCGATAAAACAGAAAAGGAGCCATGCTTTCAGGTCAAATAAGACTTTTAAATAGGCCAGGCAAAAGCTAAAAGAAAAGGTTTGTAATCAGTAATGGCATAGGCAAACCCAAGGCCCGCAAAAGCCTGGCCACTTTCTAACCTTACTAATCAGTGGACAACTCCTACAAAACACGGTAAACACTCTTAAGTCTAGTTTCAGCGAGGTGTATAAGCATCATGCAGCTAATCAGCAAAATGTAAAAGAGACTATAATCACAGATATAGATGGTTTACTTACAGCTGGACTTAATTTATCAACAATCATCTCAAGTAGGTTGCTCTCAGCCAACCATTTCATCACATCTATAAAATTGGGATATACATGGTCATCAGCACCTACTAATCGAACCAAAACCTGTACGAATAACTTAATTTAGGACCCATTCTAGCACATCACAGTAGCAAGACCAAGATCTCAATAATAATAATATAACTGCTATATGAATGTTTACCTCCATAATAGATGTAATGCCTATCAAATCTACAAGTTGGCGGAAAACATGCTGATGGGCCTGCAGAAAGTATGCTGAAGATTGAATGATAGATGATATCACAAGGAATATAAGTTCACATAAACAGCATCACAGAGTGAGGCTAACAACAAAAAGGAATAAGTTTTATATCCTGTAGTACTTAGCAGTCTCTTTAAAATTGCCATATAAAAAAACAAAGCCTTCTACGAATGAGTTTGAATTGAATTGACTTTAGATATAGTAATCTCATTGGTAGGGAAAAATGTTGGTGTAACTAATTAGAAATCTTTGATAATTTGGATTCATAATCAAAGATTAAAATATCAACAAAAACGAAATAAGTTTATTTTATGATAAACAAAACCTCGGAGATAATGATTAAAAGGTAAAAATTTATTAATCATTTAACTTCTATTTTCCTCTTTATCCTCAACAATACATGGATTTAATTTAAATAAAAGTCAACTCCTACAAACAACTCTATAACTAGTTTTGTAATTTTACTATAAAAATTATTATTTTAGACAGTCCAAATGAAATAACTTGAAACTGCTCACCAAAAGTGTTCAAACATATACTTATTTCATACAACCAATTATTGAAATAATTTCTAAAAATAATCCAATAGAAACACACTATAAAAGCACATTGGCTAACTTACTTGAACATAATTCATAAGCGGTACTGTCTTTCGTATCATTAGACAAATAACAACCTGCAAAATTCAACAGTCGTTAGCAAAGAGAAAGTGCTTCGATACAACAATACAACTATTGTCAACAAAGTGTCACAAACTAAAAATTCAAAATTACCAAGAATATACCTTGCTAAAGTAACCAGCAAGCAAGGTACTATGAGAACGATCAGGTGCCAAGAAGGAAAATAATAAGTTCATGAGCTGCAATAACAACAATAATAGACAGAAATTGATTCAAGCAAAACATTAATAAAGGACTTAAAACAAAAAACAAACTAAGTAAGGAATAATGTTGTATACTACAAACCTCTTCTTCATCCACCAAGGTCTTCAAAATTACATCAATTTCACACGTAAAGATCTCACAGGCTATGAATGGGAACCTAAATCATAGAACAATAATCATATGAGGGGAAAAAATAGAGTTGAAACATAACCCTTCTTCAACAAGATTTCAATTACAACTGCATACTTGAAGACCCGTTTGTTTTCGGCATCCTCTGGTGGTTCTTCAATGATGTAGCGTAGCAATTGCTCCACCTGAGTTCTATCTCTCAGACTGAAAGAAAAGAAAAGAAATAAAACCAAGACAACAACAAATAATTATTAAAATTATTAATTATATTTCAGTTAAATCAGTAATGCATAACCCAACCTGAGATTTGTGCAATTCAGCAATAATACTTCCACTAAAACTTAAGGTAAAATTGAGTACAGAAAATATGAAAAAGGCCACCAATAACAACCAAGCCTTGGTTACACCACAAGGTAAGGACAGCTACACGCATCAAATGATCTATTGGACTTGGTCATAAAACCGAAAACTTAAGCACAATAATGGGGAAAATTTGTTAAGGGCGGGAAAAACTCCATTATGTCAAACTGGTTAGAAACATACAAGTTGATGAGTCGACTGTTTAAGGCCTTGCATTCTTGGATTATTTCCTCCTCATCCAGAAGTTCTTCCAAAGTGAAGTTCTCCTTGTCCAATATTACCTCCACCTACAGAACACCAGACACGCAAAAACAAGACATTGAGCAAGTAAATATGTAAGGCGAGCTTTCAGCCGCTAGAGAGTTTGACAATTAAACAACTACACAAGCTTCAAATTCTTCCCCGTCAATTACACGGCCTCCGATTAAAAATTTTCGCTAAAGATCATATTTACATGAGAGAAGGTAAAAGAAACGACATAACCTTGAGTAAGTAATCCAAGTTGTCGCAAATTTGCATATGAATTCAAATCTACACAGGTTTCTTTCTTTCCTTCTTTTTTTTATACAATTTGCAATAGTTTATGTGAATTGTCTCCCACAAAGAGTTTTTCGTTTCATAGTGAAATTACAGACAACAATAATTAAAGCACGTAAAACTGCGACAGCTGAGCTAAGCTGAGCTACGTGGATCCCGACAACAGAAATTACGAGAGGCAGGTGGAGGAACAATTACTAAATTGGCAATTAAAGGGAAAAGAAAAAAAAAATTACAAAGGAGGAAACTAAAACTAAGACTGAAACTAAGCGATTCTATAATTAACAAGAGCGAGAAAGAAAACAAGGAAACGCAGTTTGAATTCAAGAATTCCAGTTAATTAGCAGAGAAGAAAGGGGAAAGAGAAAACTCACAGGAGAGGAGGAGGAGATAGAGGCGAGCTTCCAGAACATGTGGGAGAAGATAAAGGAAGAGCGAAGGAGAAGGTGTGTAGATCTGCGAGGCGTTGGCGAATCTAAGCGCGGAACATGGAAACGAAATATAGGAACCTGAAAACCCTAATTTGGAGATTGAAAAGGTGCGAGGCGGTGGAAGATCGAAAGAAGAAGAGAGAGCGAAAGAGAAAGGGATAGAGAGAATAGAGAGAGAGAGGGAGAAAAGGGAAATAATCGTAGGTGGTGGTAGCTACGGTACGTAACGGAAGAAGAAACGATGGAGGGTGAAAGAGAGGGCGCTCTACTAGTACAAATTGGGATGAAATCACAATTGCATTACCACCCAACATTAACACCATCTCCAGCTACGGATACATACGTAATTATGTATGTATATATATGTATATATGTACGTCTCATTCTTTTTTATTTTATTTTCAGATGGATGTATCTATACGTATATCGACGTACGCATACACCATGCACTCTACACCTACTGAGATGTTTATTTTTCTCCCACTATCGTTTTTATAATACAAAAATCACAATCTTGAATAGGTTTTTCTTTAATTAAGCTTTCTGTTATTTTAATTAGTCCATGAAGAAAATATACAGCAAGCCCTTTTTAATTTTTGAAAAAAAAAATTAGGAAGTTAAGAAGATTATTAAATAATCCAATGCTATTATTACCAGGATGGTATATATAATATTTTTTAATTTTGGGAAAAAAATGGGAATCTAAGAAAACATTAAATAATCCAGTGAGTTTTATTAACAAATAGTAATAAACTTTTTTAAAATATAATGAAAATTATACTTTTGTTAGAAAAAATTGAATTTCGTTTATTTTATTTAAATTCTGTTAATTATTAAGATAATTGAATATTGTATGTTTTTAATAATTTTTAGATATTTCTATTAATACAATAATCACTAAAAATTAAATATGTATATAGTTATCTTAATTATTAAAAAATTTAAATGAAATTAGTGAAAATATATATTAAAATTGTTTCTAATGAAATATGAGATCATAATAAAAACACATTCTATGTCATATTTTTCTTTAATTTTTATGTTCCAGTAAATAATATGACCATTATATATTGACACAATATATATTTATTTTTTTTATCTCAGACTTACACTTTTTTCCAAATCTAATTTAATATTATAACTATTCGTTTAATAGTGTAAAATTTTAAATTCATTTTAAGTAAAATTTTATTTATAGATTTTGATATTATAATTAGTATAAACTTAATCATCATTCAATAATCTTATATTTGATTATTAAAAATGATGACACATTTAATGATTATTTAAGTAAAAGCTACACCCTACATAAATTATAAAATATTTCTCTTAGTATACAAATATATCATTATTTATCATGTTAAATAGATATATGATAAAGTAGTTGTTAAAATGTTGAATTAATTTGTAGAAGTTAAAGAAAATGAATTAGGATGAACCAAATCTTACACAAAGCACAAGTGCACAAACCTCACACTTCAATAGAACTACATGATTTTTCTTCTCGCGCGTCAACCTAGGAAACACGTGTCATGTGATGCACAGACAGATCCTTCTTCCTTTTCTTTCGATCATAGTCACGTGCGGGGACTTTAGCAAATTCTCGTCATCATCGCAGTCATGCATAGAACATAGTTACATACATGCATCCATCCATGTTCCACCATGGTATTATCATCAGATTCAAATCAAAATTCAAGTGTTTCCTACAACAGAACATACCACTAACAAATTTTCATATTAAAAACATAACTTTCGTTTTTTTAGCGAAAAGAAAGTGACGGAACATATAATGAATTATTGAATATAATTATGTGCATCTTAAATATTTCAATCAGTACATATTATTGTATATTATAGATGTATGCACATCTTTAAAAAAAATGAACAGGAAACAAATTCATATCTACAGTTTTCATGGTAGGTGACGTTAGTATAATGTGTTTGTGAAATTCGACGGCGAGCCCAAAAATTAATAAATTTAAAACCAAAGGTTTGGAGTCATTACCGGTTTATTTTGAAAAAATTCTAGAAAATCATAAAATAAGAGATGATATGTGAAAATCAAATTTTGAGTTTCTAGGTTACATTTAAAAAAAAAAAACTACTGTGTATGTTAAAAACATTATCTTTAATCAATTCTGTAAAATTTATGTGGCTTTTAAAATGTTGATTTTTTCCAAATAAAATATAAAAAATGGATAAAAATATTTTTTAGTTTACTAAGTGTTCGATTGTAGGAAAATGATATGGTAATATTTTTTTGACACAATTTTGACACATTCTACTTGATATTATGTAAAAGAATTTTGATTTTGTTTTGAAGCTACTGGTGTTTTGAAAATTAGAGAAATTGAAACCTAGTTTTTTTATTGGTTGTTGCATATTATTTGTTTATTCTAATTTGAGACTTGGCTTTCTTCTCATTTCGTACAATGTTTGTGCTAAAATATTTTGTTAAGGTTCATCCAAATTCTCATTTCCCTACGCAGAACCTTCCTTATGGAGTCTTCAAGCCCCACCCCTCTTCATCTCTTTACCTTGGCGTTGTTATTAGTAACTACGTCCTCCATCTCTTTGAAATTGCAAAATAGTGAGCATATCCAATCATTTTGTGTTCATATATGGCAATTGTCATGACCTTCGTGGCAGGTACAATGTACATCCAAATGGTTATTGTTAAAAGACTTAAATTTAAGAAAACATGTGGAAAATTTTGACACATTTACCAACTTATTTGCTCATTGCTTCCCAGTTATTTTTATGTTTGGTTTGACATTCCTTTTTTTGCAAAATGATGAGTATATTCAACCACTTTGTGTTCATATATAGCAATTGTAATGACTTTCATGATAAATACGAAGTACATACAAATGCTTATTATTAAAACCTTAAAAGGATTACATTTAAGCAAACATGTACAAAAAGATCAACTCAACTATCTACTTATTGTTCATTGCTCCCAGTTATTTTTAAAACATTTAATGCCATGTATTGTAAAGTGTTGTTTCTTTAATATGCTTTGTCCTTGTTATCTGTACAGAACAGGAATAAATAAAGAATTTATTAGAACATTTGCACACATTGGATAAAGACATTGAGAGAAGTAAAGAACATTTTAGGAATGTTTCTCTTGAAGACTTGTGCTCTGAGAAGCCGTACAAGTTGCTCTTCGATATAAACTTTGATAAAGCATTGTACCTTTGCAGAAAAGACCAACGCCTGACTTCCCACCTAAAGGCTACCTGCTTTTGGGAAATCAACTTTGTGTCCAATGGTCATCTTACAAGATATCATATATAAAGAATATCAACTAAAGAGAAGAGGTTGGTGGTTGAAGTAGAAAAATAAAAAAGGTGAAGAAGAAAATAAGAGAAAATGTAGAGAGAATATGCTTAAGAAAAATCATCATTTATCAACTCTACCTCATCTCAAAACTTATATCATTTGATATTCTTCAACACGACAAATATGATGAAAGCAAGCTCAAGCAAGATAAAATGTGAAAAGAAAACTATCATTACATCTAATCTTTTACTATATCTTCAAGTCTATAATGTTTGATGCTTTCACAATGAAAGAAAGAGAATGAAGAAAAAAGAAGAAGAAAAGAGAAAAAAGAAAAAAAGAAAAGAAACGAGAAAGAAGAAAAGAGAAGAGGCAAAGAAAAAGAAGAAAAGAAAGAAAGAACTTCATGAGCTTATATCGTCTAATGCTCTTCAACAAGAGAAAAGGAATGTCATGATCTGACATTATTTTATTGTATTATACCTCTTCGTGACAGCTTATACAGTCTATAATTGTAATAAAATATTGATTGTGTTTGTATTGAAACTTTGAACTACATTCGTGTACTAGTCAAATTAAACTAGGGAATCAGGAGTGGTTGACAATGCTTAGGAACCAAGATTGGTCATAATACTCAACAACTAAGAGTGGGTAAACTCTGCAGAGCTACAGTTGTGACACCCGGGCACTGACGAGGGCGGGGAGTGATCGCCGATGCAAGAGGCACGAAGTGCGAGAGGCATGGACAAAGAGCGGCTCCTGGCAGGCTTCCAGTGGAAGGGGCACGTGGAAGAATCGAACATACACCGAAATGAGAGGGATCTAGAAACTGTATAGGTGTGAGACTATACAATTGAAGGATAACTTAAAGGAATTAATTTGGCTACTCATATCAACAAATGCATTTTCTTTTCGGTAGCCTAACCCATAAGAACTCCATGGTTAAGCGTGTTTAAGCACATTGGAAAGTCTCGTGTTGATGTGTGGGGGCAGTCAATATTCCCTGTAAGTTGTCGGGGCGTTACAAGTGGTGCAAGAGGCACGAAGTGCGAGAGGCACGGACAAAGAACGGCTCCTAGCAGGCTTCCATTGGAAGGGGCACGTGGGCTTCCAGTGGAAGGGGCACGTGGAAGAATCAAACATACACCGGAATGAGAGGGATCTAGAGACTGTATAAGTGTGGGACTATACAGTTGAAGGATAACTTAAAGGAATTGATTTGGCTACTCATATCACATGCTAACATTCAAATTGATTAGGCAAATGCAATTAGCGACAACATGATAAAATGGATGATGACTGGACCTTTAAGAATGAGCCACAAATGAATGAGAGTTAGGATGTTGATCTTGTGAATGTTGATATGTCTACTGTTGCACCCGTTATTCGACCAAAAAATGATTTTGAGAAATGTGTGCTCAAGCAACTGAAGACATTGGTGACTAATCATTCTACCTACATGACTCACTTTGATGCACTGGACAAAGAGATTGCTACTCTACAGATGTAGTTGAAAAATCAAAATATTGAGGAAACTGCATATGATGAATATCAAAGTGTAGAGGAAAAGAGGACTCTGACTTATTAGTACATAGGGTTGGTCATCATAAAAAAATGGGAGATTGTTGAAAGGGGAAGTTCTTCAAGTTCTTCAAACCAAGTAATTCAATGTGTTTTTTGATGATGATAATTAATGTTCATTTCTTGGATAAATAGGTTGTAAAATTAGGTTAGATTCCATGTGAAACAAGTTTATAATTGTTTACATGTTCATCTGTGCTAAGTGCTAAAAATTGTAAAAAATTGGGCTTCACTCATTGTGTGATTAAGTAAAATAGTTAATCGATTAAAACTATGTGTAAATTTTAATCGATTAAAAAATTTTCTAATTGATTAAAATGGTTTGATGCACACTAGGTAAATTGCTCCCTGTTTTAATCGATTAATAAAAACACCTAACCGATTAAAACAATGTGTAAATTTTAATTGATTTAGTAAATAACATAATCAATTACAATTGATAGTTTGTGCCTTTGCTATATATATATGTGTTTTAATTCTTCTACAGGTTGAAAACATTTTGAGAGCTATCAAACAATGAAGCAAGAACATTGTCTTAAGTAGTATTGGAGCATTCTTAGAGGCATGAACAATTGATTGAGGAAATTCAAAGGTTCTAAGGTTCCAAGAGTGAGAGGAAGATCAAGAAAGAATCTGCATCTGTTTTCTTTATAATACTTGAACTTGTGGTGCATCAGGTTTTGTCTTTTATAAATTCTTTGTGTATTGGTTTTGCCTTAGCTATGAAGGCAAGGCTCCTAAAGGGAATGTGTATAGCCTTTTTTAGGATTGTATTTTGTTGTGTTTGAGGGAGTGAGAGTACATATGGTGGATCTTGTATTATGTAAACCTTGTCATTTGGTATTAGTGAATCTCCTTCCAACTCAGGTTGTTGGAAAAAGACTAGATGTAAACTCTTAAAGAGTTAAACTAGTATAAATCCTGTGTTGTGTTTTTCATTGATCTTGCCTATTATATTGGTTAAATCTTTGAAGTGTTAAAAGATTCATTGAAAACAGTCATAAACACTTGAAATTTTGTAAAGAACTCTAAGAAGTGTTATCAAACCAATTCATCTCCCTTATTGGGTTGTCATATATTGTCTTTCAATTGAACAATAAATATCTTTGTCTATAAAGTTGTGTTTGTACAATAATCTAAATGAACTGATTTTATATTTTAAAATATCGTTTATAATATATTTTGATAATTTTTGAGAACTGTAAATACAATGCATACATTTATGTGTCTGTTTGTGCTTAATACTATAATTTAATACTCTAATAAGTAGTGTAATCATATTAATATTGAGTGTTACATTTTTTATATCAGAGCATGGTTGAACCTTAGGTGATATGTGAGAAGTGGGATGTTATGTTTGTCTTGTGATTGTGTGTCTAGTTTGGTGATGAGTTGTTTGGTGATGAGTTGTTTGATGGTTTAAAATCTTTTGTTGAGCCTTCCTTTTTTGTGTTGCACTAAAATGGCTCGTAGGCCACCTACCTCTCCTCAACCTCTCTTTAAGTTTAACCAACTAGTGCAAGCCATGGGGAGAACAGTCAATGTTATGTAACAACAAAGCATGGCGATAACTTATGCTTACTAGATGAACATGCAACAATAAGAAGCCTATAAAGCAATTGCAACAACTAATATAGGCCTCAGGCCCATGTTTTATTAATGCATGCCATAAATTTTAAAATACCCAGTATACCCTTATAATAAGTTGTTTTCCAACTTTCATTTTAGCTCATGGATTGTGTGCAATTTGTAGATCTCTAGGACTACACAGTCTGAAATGAAAAATCTTATATTTTTGTATTCCAGATTATATAATCCGAAATGTAAAATTTTATATTTTGAATTATACATTTCAAAATGTAAATTTTATTATACATTTCAAAATGTAAATTTTACAATGCATTCGAGATTGTACATTGTAGAATGAAAAATTTATCTTTCAAATTGTATGGTAAGAAATATCAATTTTTTTTACATTACATATACAATTTGAAACATAAGAAACATTTCTTCCTGCTCGTCGACACCTCCTTATTGACCTTCTCTCTATTATATCATGAAGTGTCTTTCCATGAACAAATCTCTCTACTCCTCATCCAAAACCAAAATTCAAAGCCAATTCATTATGGACTTATAAACATGGGATTGGTTGTTCGTCGATCATAAAAATACGTCACACAAGTCACACTGATGATGAAAATGTACCACACATATTTAGACATCACTTTTGGAAAGAAGTTGACTCCTCTCAGTTTTCTTTTAGACATCACTTTCAACATGGAAAAGAAATTCAGAGCGTGTTTGGTTTTGACTACAACCGAACTTTTAAAAATATATAGACGTTGCTATATACAGGAAAATTTGATTTTGCATCAAAACCACTGTTTTTGGATGTAATGAAAAGTAGTTTTCCACAGTGTTGAAAATGTACATGGTGTTTTATAGTGAACTTCGGCTTTGAGCCATGCTAATTGGCGTTGTGATTCATGTACAGATGTTATCTAGAGGGATACAACTATGTTGTTGTACTTGTTTTGTAACAATATAGCTTTCAGGATAAAACAAAAATTAATTTTATAAATGCTCATTGAAACACTAAAATTAGCGAATAACTTCTATTGTACTTTCGAAGCCCTTATTTGAACTTTAATTTAAAGAATTTTTTTGGTAAAAAAAATTAAAGAATCTTGACAAAATACTGTGGGACTGGTGTTGGATAGATCTGTTATGATCTTGTTGTACCTGTTTTTTGACAGTGGCACCCTGTGCCATAAGCTGACTTGTCTGCACTGTCTAGTTGAAACATGTCATTAATGCATTAACTTTTTGGCTTTCATTCTTTTCAGTTTTCTTCTTTTGTTTGGCAAAAATGCCATGACATTACATAAAATATTCGTCTCATTGTTTATCAGCTACTTTGTTGCAGTTGCCGGTTTGCAGACTTGTGGAGCTTTTCATTGGCTATTTACTGATGTGTATGCCCCTTAGTAAAGCGGTCCTTGCAGAACTATAGAATTTTCACTTTGTTTACAATTGGGGATGGTGTAAGATTTACAGTATAAGACTCCATAATCTTTTTACAATTCTGCACTTTATTAACAGCTATGTGTAACACAATTTTCAAAAACTGATACAGACTCATCGCAAATACTTTTATCAATCTTAAACAATAACCTGATACGCACTAACACACAGTTTCACAGAAGAATCACTTGGAAATGTATATAACACACCCTAACTGCAGTGGAAAGTGTATTATGCTGTTGTCTTCATTATCAACTTCTTTACAGTGTAGACACGTGTAGCTGTAACCTGTGTTACTTTTTTCCCCTCTGAAAGAGCTGTTGTGTAAATTTCAGAAGACCTGTGTCTTCCATGCAGGTCACATCTAACCTTACATTTGCAGCAGCCTGTGCATCAGCAGGCATGACTGTGCTCATTGATAATGATCTTGGAAGTTGTTCCAAAAAACACTGTGCAATTTGAAACAGCTACAGTCATGGCCTTCATTTGTTGGTTCACCACAGTTCCATCGTTTCTCCTGAACTTCTGGTCTACAGCTTCGCGGTAAATAAAAACAGTAACTCGCAGAAACTGGGATAGCTTATGAAGAAAATGTTGAAGTCAGGGATTTGGTTGTTTTGTCTGGCACTCGTCAAAGATTTTAAAGTTTCATGTCATGTGTTACTGTGCTAGTACCGAACGGTTGCATGCATGAACTATCCTCCTCCATCAAACCAGACATCTAATTTAGGGTTTTGTCAAGTGGTGGTTATTGCTGACTAAGTCATATTTGGTGGTGGAGTCTATGTGATTAGTGCATACCTATGATGTAGTAACATGCTTGCTGTATAGAAACATATTCGATTCAAATTTGGTGTTACTGTAAGTGGAAGTGCGTTTAGTCATTAGCACAGTTTTGTTCTGTTAACTATGTATAATAATCAATTTTAGCTATATTTTTTCCAGATTGACTATCATTTGTTTCCCTAGAAAGTGCACGCTATTATTGTACACCATTGTTTTGGCTCATGATCGATAAATACAACCACTGTATCAGTCTAACAATAATAAATAGTGTAAAAAAATGTTCTAATTTATTTCTTCCTTTGATCATATATTGAGAGTATATATGGAACTGTGAACGACAAGCATCCACAAGTGAAGCAGAAATTGAAGAAAAGGTTTATATATATATATATATATATATATATATATATATATATATATATATATATATATATATATATATATATATATATATGTGTGTGTGTGTGTGTGTGTGAAGCATTTTTTAATTTCCGAGTTATTCAAAAGAGCCATAATCTAATGTTGGACACAAACTAGTGCAAAGTTTTACAAAATTTTACAGTCTACAATCATAAAAGTTAAACAGGGCTAAACATGACAACAACATGACAACACCAAGGCAAAAAGCAATGGCTAACCGAATAACACAGCTGATAGGCATAGCTTCTCTCTCTGTAGTCTGCGCCCCCTTACTATGTACAGTCCCCAGTAATATCTTCTTCAAGTGAGGCTACAATTCAAGTACTGGTGACATATAGTATCTCCACTTTGCAAACGAACTTCAAGAACATTGCTGCAATCATTTACTTTGACAACCACGTGGAAAATATCAACAAAGGAAGCATTAAAATCAATCCATAGCACACAAAAGTGTCGATGCTTTCAGAAGTATTGCCAAGAATAGCTCTCCATATTTGTCCAACTCCATCTTGGAAATGTTCCTGCACAGCAAATCCAGTGAACATGACTTAAAGATCATGAAATAACTTAAATTGCAAAACTAATCTTGATGAGGCATATATTAGAATCACCTCCGCAGTTAAATTATTATATTGATCCTCCGCATCTGAGTTTATCACAATCATTCTGTCATTGTCAGAGATTGATTGTTCCAAAGAGATTCTCGTTTTATCTGTCCCATTTTTTTTATTAGACAGGGATCTATAGGCTGAATCTGTATGTATAGTTTTCATTACAGAACCAAAGAAGTTTGTCACAGGGACCTGGAAAGAAGTGACAATAACGAACTCATCAATTCAATCAAACAAAGCATAAAAGAAGTGGCACATAATGTCAATCAAACTAAATCAATAAACTTTTCCAATTAAACTAAAATAGTGAGCTAAAAGATAACCTTGGAAAACTTGATTCCTCTCCACATAAACAATAAAAATTGACACAAAAAATAGAGAAGCAAAAAATTTCGTTACCTCCTCTAAATGGCGTTGGTATAGATCCATTCTATAATACGCAGTTGACATCAACAAATTTGGATTAAATGACTTGAAAAGACTGCAAAACAAGCACAAAAAAGTGTAAACAATTTAGCCATCATTGCCACGATTTAAACATATTTTAGTGTTATGCATTTTAGCTGCTCTTAACTCTGGACTTGCTCAACAAGTAAGAGAGGATGATGATTTTGTTCATTTTCAAATGATAGAAAACATTAAACTTATTTTACCCAAAAGGGGTCAATTAAGTTTTAATTCCCAATAGGATTTTTAAAGATAATTGTTTCAAACAATGATTAAAAAACAGAACCGGAACAAAATGAATGAAAAGTAAAATTCAGCTAAAAGAACATGAAATAAAAAAACAAACATGCTCTCTAAGTAAATACACTTGAAAAATAGTAAGAATAAAATACATAACATGAGAAAGGCATATAAAAAGTTTAAATGTACCTGCTTAACGAAGCATTGTCATACATGTTCAGCCTCTCAAAGAAAGCAAGGGTGTAAAATGTAAAACGATCAACGACTGAAACACCAATCTGTATGTAATGAACAAGAAAATCAATAGATAAACTGTAGCAGAGTAAATCAAATCCTTGAAAGAACGACTATTAGATTTTCATACATACATCTGAGTCCAAATGATGCGAATATGAATTTTCTCCTTTCATACTACTTCCAATTGCCAAAACACCTGGTGAATGAAGCTGTCATGCCCATAAAAAGAACAGTCAGCAACAAAAATTTGGGAAGAATAATCAGCCAGACAGAAAAAAGTTCTTATTATCGCATAATAAACAACTATAAATTTGAGGGGGACAAGTACACTAGCTTGGGATCACCTAGACATTTTAATAATGAATAGACACAGACAGTACTAAAAGTATTGATTTAATCCAGAAAGATAAAACCTAGACAAGTAATAAAACAGAAAAGTGTTAAATTCATAGTCTTTGTAGTTCAACGACCTGATATTGAAGAGGGGAAAAATGTAACAATTAGTTAAAACCAAATCCCTCGGTATAGGAAAGTTGCTAATCTCCTTTCATTAAAATTATGTGATTGCCACAGTGATGCTCAAGACTGAAAGCAAAGTAACCATTTATAAAGAAGGAAAACCATTTAGAACATAATTCTTTACATGTACTTGAGCATTGTTAATCATCGACATGTAGGTCCTTTTAACAGCAGCTAAACAGTCTAACAGCAATGAGGAACTGAATTTCAGACTTCTTTATACCCCAACCCATGCACTAATAATGAAATACATCTAATATTGAACACGAGGCATGCATTAGACTTGGACAGATATCAACTCTAAAGCTAACATTATGTACTAAAATGACGAGTGATGATGATTAATTATGCACAACGAGTACTCAAAACCACATACTATTATTTCATAAGAATTGCCATAGGAGCTCGCAAGAATGATTAAAATAAAAAAAATGAGACCTGGGAGAACAGAGTAGAGGCTTGGCAGGTGTCCACCATTATCAGAAGCTCCTTGAACCTAACAAATCCAGTTATGAATGAGTAAACAAAAGAGATTATAGTCCAACATTGATAAGCACGCAAAATTGGATTCCTAATTCAATTGTCTGTTGTCCAGAACATGGGTAACTTTTCTTTAATTATTATTCATCTTTATTGTCTTCTGTTTTATAATTTTGTTAAGGAGAACTCACTATCCTCTCCGCTCTATGTAAGCAAAAATCATTGCCACCAATAAACTATGCTTCATTATGATACATTCTATTTCATTGCATCTAATCAAATTACAATTCATAGGTCACAAATAAGCAGTTATGTGAAACAATACCTGCGTTTCTCTTTCATTTGCTTCACAGCATCAGCTAAATCATGACTTTGAAGCTCTTCTGAGTCCTGAAACTTCAAAAACTCATCACCTCCATGCCCTGTCATATACAGAAGAATATGACTTCCTTCGTCACTAAGAAGTCGCTTAGACCTCGGAACAGCAGTCTCATGACGTCCTGTAAGTACCCGTAAGAAGTTTTCCACTGTCACTTCATAGCCACGATAGTCCACCTGAGTGATTGCAGGAAAATGATCATCCTCTAAATTATACTACATATCAAGAGCCCTAGAAAAGTAGAAAGAGATAAATATTCTATCTTCTAAATACTACACGAAAATTATACGATTAAACAAAAGAAGAAAATAAACATGGGGCTTTATCAAGTTATAGCCATTGAACATTACAGAACTAGTAACTCCTCCACAAGAGAGCATGACACTTAGAATAAAGATGAAAATAAAAGATATTTTTAGTATGTAAGGCAATTTTTAGGATGAGACTAACTTGGGCTTATAGGGGTTTTTCTTGGCAACACGCCACATTAAAATATAAAGGAGAAAAAGGATACAGACTTCATGAGCGGGCTAGGCCAAAACTCATGATAAGAAATAAAGCAAACCTAAAAGTAGGTAATCCAGTTTGATCTCTAAGAAAATATACTTCTGATAAATAATCTATTAATGTGCAACTGCCGAATAGATGAGCTAAACTACTTTAAGGTAGATTCAAACCTTACTCAAAAGATTCTCCACTAAACACAGCTTAGCTCAGTTAGAGTCATTGTGATGCAAAGTCCTAATCCAATTGTCAGTTGTCGAGAACATGGGTAGCTCAGTCTATTCATAAATTAATTTAAAGGAATCTCAAAGCTCATTTAGATACTTTTATATCGCAAGCACACATATACTATCAATGAAGCAAACCTTGAGAAGCCTCTTATACAACTAAGCTAATGTACTATATGACACAAATTAGCCAAAACGCCAAAATGGTTTAGATAATGAATCAGTTAAAGATAAAGCTATTAATAAGCAGCTTACAAACATTGACTCCACAAGCTCACACACACAAAATAACACTTAAAAAGGAGGAAGTGTCGACCTGTCTTGCACCTCATAAATACACTTCCTTACAAAATCACTAGGGTGCATTACATTTCGAAAGGAGTTTCAGTTCTAACAGAAAACCACAAACACGTGCAAGAGATAACTTCGGGATAATTTAGCTTTCGAGATTAGAGAATAAAATATGCTAGGTTTGCATTGACAGCCTCGAGCCAGAAATAAAGCTAACAAAATAAAGATCTTCTCTATACTACACAAAAGATTCAGACATAATAATGCACACCTGAAAAAGTAAAAACTTACCTCCACATTATCCCCATAGAGATTAAGTCTATGGTTTTCATTATTAAAAACCTGGGCAGGGTACTTGTTTCTTGCATTACATGCCATGTCATCTGCTAGCATGAGTATAATCCTCTCATCGGGTATTCCTAGTCGCTTAACTGTTCTGATTGAGAAAGAATTTAAAGACCTTTAGATCACTGTCAAGCATAGTCTAAACAAAACAACTAAAAAGCCTAAATTGTATCCCTACCTATACAAGGACAAAGTATTGGCCATATGCCGATAGTTAAACCTGAACAACGAAAGCAGCACATTTAGTATATCAACCCTCAAGGTAAACCATGGATACTCAACAAAACAAAGCAAAACTAAAAACAAAATCTCGATGTACCAAAAGCGAGAAGTGCAGACCAAAACAGCCCAATTATTAGTGTGCATTGCAGTAGATGAGTATGCTACAGAGAAGCTGAGAAATATTAACAATATAATCATCACGAGCTTTGAAAGACTTAACCCCATTTTCTTTTCACCAGGTATAATAAAGTGTTCCACACTGCAAAATAATCCCGCGAACTCAAAATCACATAACACTAATGGTGCACATTACCCAGTCAAATTTGAATCGCACCACAAAATACTAAAAATTACATACAATAGATTTGGTCGAATCAAAGCGTCTGTGACGGATTTTCACGTGAACGGAGAACTGCGTCGTTCGTTGGTGGAGGATGCAGGATCGCGTTTTCTGGAAGAGATTACCTGGGTCAAAGCAAACACCGATCTAGACGGTTGTTCAGGTGAACAGGTGAACGGCAAACTACGTCGTTTTTGTTGGTGGGGAAAGAGCGATAGTTTTCTGGACTAAAGTTATAGAAATAAAAAATATATATATATAATATGTGTGTGTTATTCAACTGAACACATATTTATCATATTTTCATGCTGTAATAACAGAGAGAAGAGTAAATTAGATATATTGATTTTTTTGTTTCAAATAAAATAAATGTTTTAATATAATCGTGCAATACAAATATATATTTATAAATATTATAATCATTATTAAACTAGAAAATAATATATGTATATATATCGACACACGTATACATCTACATTTTTGTAATTATGTAAAGAGTCATAAATTTTAAATTAAAATTAAGAAATTTAATGTGAAAGTAAAAGGAAATAGAAAAGGTGTTTAATTATGTAGGATTTGGACAAGACATGTATTTTATTGTTGTAGGAATAACATTATTTAAAAATAACGTTGTTTACAATAATAAGCATTTTGAGTTAAATATTTCGATAAATAAATATTCATGAACATATAAATGATGTTTTGGGTTTATCATACATATTTATGCTGTAGTACAAGTTATTTTTTTATTACTGATAATTTATTTCGTAAAAGAATATTGAAATTTAAGGAATAAAAAGGTAAAATATATAAATTGAAAAGTAAAATAGAGATAAAGATAACAGGATTGTGGTTCCACTGAGTAATGTTCTTAACATGCCTTCTTATAAAACGCTTGTTTAAAATAATTTTCAAACGCACTTTATTGGTGTCCTTATATATCTTTGGATAATGGTACTTTGAAAACATTTCAACATCGTATTATTTTGTGATTAGTCCGTATTAATATTTATAATTATTATTATTAATTGTAAAATAATTTTCGATCAATCACAAAATAACACTTAGATAATGTTAAAATATTGTAAAAATAAAATTATTGTAAAAACATCATTATCATGTATCTTTTTCCTTTTCCCTAACTTTTATTCATATGCAATTCTTTTGTTAGTGCTTGTTGCAAGTGGTCTTGTTCTTAAAAGATATTGCTAATTTATTTCTCAATTAGATAATTTTTTTCTTTTAATTGGGAGATTGATATAATGACTGAATTTTCAAAAGACCTATTTTTTTTTCAACTTATGAATTTCACGTCGAATTTTGATGATTATCGTGATAAAACAAAGTTTGTCGTGAATAAGGATGTGTAGTACTATGTTGGTGACACAAGTCAGAACTGTGATTGTGTAAGAAACATGACACAGGTCCTCTGTTTTTTGGAGACCAAATAGTATTAAAGACAAAAACAGAGTAAGTCTCAACTTGAATCTAGCACTAAATAATTTACAAGATTAATTCAATTTGGTCTCTGCACTAAATAAGAAATAAATTAAATCGAATTAAATGCAAGCCTGATCCTGTTATACAAAAATTTAGGATTTCTTTTTCCCTCCAAATTTGTCTGTTTGTTTCCCTTTTGACCCTTTCGTTTGTTATGTTCAAGAGGAAAAAGCAGGGCACATTAACTGGTTTTTCATACAAATGACCAATTTATGAAAGAGAAAGCCAAGCAGTGAACAGTGTTGTCTTCTCCGGTGAGTACTTTCCATGCAATGGCTTGATCATAGGATACATGCCGCCCCATCGTCGACATGCAGATTCCAGCTGGCAGATATGCAAAACCCTGAAGGCAGAACAGACATACAGACCATAATTTAAGTCATTTTTCCAAATGAAACTTTAGTTGTAACTTGAAAATTTTGTGATAATCAGACATCACCTGCTCCATTAACTTGGCAAAGTCTGTACACAATGCCTTGCGTCCAGACTCATCAAATATTTTATCCAATGTGATGTCTTGTAAGGCCACTAGAGTTGTTTCCAACATGTCAAGGCCTGCTTGATTTGCAAATATGAACACTGGTAATGTCTGCAATATCAAATGGAGAAGAATCATATTAATCTCACTTGACAAGAATTGAAGAATCAGTCGTTATCAGTCAAGTTTGAAATGGAACGAATAGAAAGCAGAGTATACCTTCAGTGAACAGCATAGAATAGCATCCTGATGATGCCACAGATGTTTCAGCATCGTGTCACCAACAAGAGAATCTGATCTCAGTAAATCAGACCCTAAATAGTAACTGATTTGCATAAAAACATAGGGAAAAATACGTGTTAACTACAATGGACTGATATGAACTATCTCCATTTGAAAACAAATATGAACTATAATACTTGCCTATAACTTTGGCAGATCCAGTGAGCCAGCGTAACAGCCTCTGGAGAACCAGGAGAAAGTTTTGCTCCAACAGCTGGGCTTATTCCTGAGGGAGATATAGCCATGGCAACCCTCTGCACCGAGGTAATCACGCTGCGGACATATTGTCGTGCCATGACTGCAACATTATCTTGCAAACTGCTGTCAAACGGGAACTGGAAGGCAATAGTCAACACAGAACGAGTGTTCTGACTTGATGATGCATCTGCACCAGTTGTTGTTGCTGGGCCTACTTCAAAACCTGAAGTCAAATCCAAGGTCCGATTTGAAGCAACTATATCCTTTTTGTCACCCTACAACACAAGAATATAATTATGTTACAGAAGGGATACACATGGACAACAGTAAATTTTCAGTCACTGTTTGGATACAAAATAGAAAATGACATCTTGTATTTATTTTGAGGGAGAGGCTAAGCACACAAAATTCAGTAATATGCACTTTTAAGTTATTACATATGCTCATAGGAGGAGTGAAGATTAAGAGCTGAGAAAGTGAGTGTATACACATAATACTCAACTGGTTTCGAATCTAATGGAATAATGCGGAAGCCAGAAGGAACTAAAGGAGCATCATCTGGGAACATTTCATCTATTGGAGCAAATACGAGCTCAGAACAAGCCCCCACAGCATTCTCATCAATTCCACTACATATCTGCAAGACGGACAACAGAAAGTGCACCTTAGAATCTACCTGTATTGACTATATCATTCACGCATAGATAATTTAACTGCACAGAAAAGAAACACAAATGAAATGGATGCTAAGATTGCGGGCAGACACACCTATATTTACCAAGCAAAGATTTCAGTTAACACTTAAAAACTAAAATGAAGCTATAATGTGAAAATCTTAATTTAAAAGAGAACTTTTTGTGTTATTCATTGAAGTTTTGCAAGATATGTCAACTATCGTTGCATCTTTAGTACAAAATAGCAATTTTTCACCAAAGATGACAGATTGACAATTGATCTTTCTCAGCATATGCCAAAAAATATTAAATCCAGATATACAGATAATGTTCACCACTGTAACAAAGGACGAGGCATCACCTGTAAGAGATGAATATCCCTAGAAACAAAAGCATCTTCTTGAGCAAGAGAGTGGCCTTCAAGCCTAATAACTTCAAGCATCTGTAGCAAAACAAACTCAATTAGGAATGTTGCTTGCAAGTACAAATGTCCAAAAAATAAAACTAAATTTTTTCTTCTGTGAAACAAATCGACCAAAGCATATATGCATCCTCTGTCCACTTTATATAGGAATCCAAACCTACCTCTTCATGTTCAATAGTATGACCAAGAGGCATTATTATTTGACTGCCAGTGAATCTTGTAGGCCTCATTCCTGGATATGCATAGGTTCCAGCTTTCAGTGATGCAGCAGAATAAGCATCAACATTGAAATCAGCCCACTCTGAGCGGTGCTCCCTGAGAAAACGAACCAAAAGTGCAGGGGGGACATTCTGCAGTTCAACCATAACTTGTTACATAACATTAACAATGACAAATCATAACAATCTATAGTTTTAAATTAAAGAATCACATATACGTTTAAAGCTAGAATCAACTTCCATATATATAAACATCAAGGTCTCTATCGTAAAAAAATTTAAGGGGATCAAATTTGTCAATGGCCAATTGTCCTCATTCACAATACCATGTAAGGCGAAAAATGCTAGATGCAAAAAAGAAAAGCAGCAGTCTATTAAGCAGCTACAAAGGTATTTGGGTGATGTATCCGCATTCAATTCAACAAAAACTAGTACTTAAAAATATCATGACATTGGGTTCTCAAGACTCACTTGAAGCAACATAGAAGCTTTAGCACAGAGAATTCCTCCAAGGAATGTAAGGGAACTTGCGGGATTAGAAGTTCCACTCAAATTCTTCGTAGAATTAACTGCAATAATTACATCCTCCGCACCATCACAGTTCAATACAGTCCATCCATCATCATTGAATCCATTTACAGCATCATTAAAGCCTCTGCAAGTCAAATGCATTAATTTTCCACAGAAAACTCAATGAATCAGAGATTATGCCACAAAAATGAGTATTCTATACTGCAGCCTGAATTAGGCTTCAATAAGACATTATTTCATGTGGCTACCTGCTCAATCTCTGGCTGAAAGTTCGTAGGACAGCAGGCTGCCTGCCCAACCCATAAACCACTTCACCACTTGTTTCCTGTGCTATTTGCCTGATATAGCGAAGTGCCTGCACAAAAGCCATCAAATTAACACCTATCTATTAAAGAAAGGAACAGAACATGTGAAACAAATGAAATAGGCATAGATCTAGAAAAATTACTTAGGTATTTGTGGAAATTCAAATGAAGAATGAAAAGACAGAAGGGGGAATGTGCATATCTAATAAAAATAGTGTCAGCACCCGGAACCTTATCGCAATTTCTAGTGGAAGAATCAGCTAGATAGTCTAACACAGTTGGCTGAGGCACTAGTTACTAAAACAGTAAATGGCATTGTTGTAATCTGGGATAATATCTGTAAAATATTATGTATCTATTTCCTTTAATTAGGAAGATTTTACAGATATTATCCCAGATTACAACAGGCATAGTGTTCAATACGCTCAATAATGTTGTTCAGTTTGCACATTGTTCACAATAACACTACCAGCCCATACAAATTGGGATATAAATTCCTATATTATGTATTATGTATTAACAATAATGAACTTACCGCAATTGTCATCTTTTGAGCCACCACCTTTGATGATTCATAAAGTGGCCTTAACACTTCAGGGACGCTCCATGCCTAAGACAATAATAACCAAATTAATGTGGATGATGAAACAAATGAAATGCATTAGCCCAGTTTTAAGAAGCAAAACCTCAAGATTTAGGTGGTCTACTATGTGAATGATTGATCCTCCACCCTCACATGGTCGAATCAAGTAGCCACTGGGGAGCGTTTCAGCCCTTACAAACTGAGCAGCAGCTGCTGGATTAGGGCCCGAGCCAGAACCAGACAGGGACCTTTCACAGACCTTCAAAAGGGGAATAAGAAGGCACATAAAAAGTAATACTAAATTTTCTATCTTCAAGGTAAGAAGAGTTTAAAGAAAACACTACGCAAATATAAATTCTACAAATTCATATAATGCATCAAACACAACGTAACTCACCACAAGACTGCCATTTTCCAAACTTGTGGTATATCTCAGTGTCCAGAAATCCCGGGCAGGAGCCAGTGTTGTTGGGGCATATGTCTGTAGCAATTTTGAAGTATAATCTCAGAAATGAAAAGAGAGAGAGAGAGAGAGAGAGAGAGGGAGAAATAAGTGTTAAATTTGAGGCTCACCTGTGTGTAAACAAGTTCAATGGTTCCTCCACTTCCAGCAGGAAACATAGTAAAAACTTCTAGGCTCCGACAGTCCCGGAACCAAGATGGACGATCTTTAAGGATCTCTGCAATCTATTGAAAATTGGACGTTCAGAAATTCAAATCCCAAACAGCTTGCACATATTGGCTGTCCTACCAAGAAATGACAAAAATATCCAAACCATATTTTAAGAATTTTAGTTTACCTTCGTAGGTTCTAAACTGACAAGACCACAGGCTCGAGCTGCCACTCCACTGCAACTTTGCGAAATGGCAAAGATCCCAACCGAATCCGGACCAGGCTGGCAAAAAGAACTTTTTTAGATGCAGATGTAATGGTAGAGTTTAGTAAACTAAAATCAGCATGGTATCACAATAACTATCCCACGGATGCCATAGGTCATTAATTTATGAACTGACTTATTGCAAGCAATAGAAAAAATAAACCTTCATCCCAGGCATCTGGACCCAATCTACAGCAGTTCCCGTAGCCTTTGAAAGGAACTCTGTCAAGGTCTCCTCCGCAATTGATAGGAGTCTGCAAAGATCACAATAGATAAACCAATTGAGTAAAAGCTTCATTACATAAAAGCATAAACTTCAATACATGAAGCTCGAATTACCCAGCAGGGTTATTAGCATCTCTCATGGTATGCTGAGGAGTGGTAACCACCGAATCACAACTAGCATCAGTAGTTGCTGCTGATGTCTGCAGGAATAGGAATAGCGTGAATAACAGCTAAAACAACCAGCACAAGTAGTTCTTACAGTAAAGCAACAATAGCCACTAACATCAACTCAAGACCAGCATGCAAGAAAAGCAAAAACAGATCGGTGCTTCTCTCAACTTCTCCACATTTAAGTACATTCTTTTCACCAAATTTTCTGCTCAAGACCCCAAAAGGTGAAGAATTGACAATCAGACAGAAGGCACACACTTACAGTATGCAACTGCTGCCTCATATACCCATTCTCACACACCAGCTGTGACACCTGCTTCTGCAACCGATCATTCTCCTCCATCAACAACTTGTTCATTGCAGTGAGTTTGCGGTTCACAGTCTGAAGCCGAGAAGCCTCCTTTCTCTGCTTCTCCCTACACCTGCACACCATCCAAACCCACATCTAAGACCCACTTTCAAAACTATGAAGAGATGGATTAAAAAAAGTTGAATTGGCATACCTTCGGTTCTGGAACCAAACCTTGATTTGCTTAGGCTCGATGTTGGAGAGAATGGGGCACTCTCTGATCAATTGTTGTCTCCTAAGAGAACTAGGCTTAGGGCATTCAGCATAGACCCTTTCAAGAGCCTCGACTTGCTCAGCAGTGTACCTCACATACTTGCCAGCATCTAGGTGTTTGTCAATGCTCCCACTGCTGCTACTCTCCCTGTGTTGAACCACAGCCATAGCCATGTTTCCCTCTTCCCACAGCACACACTCAGTCACTCTCAACGATAAGGAGAAAATGAAAATGAAAATGAAAATGAAAAGGGGAGTGTAGTTGATGTTGGTACTAGTAAAGGCGGTAACTTGACATAAGAAAACTCAAAACGGGTAACGTTAAAGGGGAAAGAAACGAATAGAGACAGCGAAGGAGTGTGTAAATTTGTGCAACCACCGTAATTGGTTCCTTCCAGTCTCTCAAGTTCCCCTACCGTGGAACCAGCTCAGACAATAAAAAATAAAAGCGAAGAGAGAGAGAAAGAAAGAAACTCTCTTTCATTGAAATTGCAGCGAATGGCTCCAAATTGTTAACAGGAAACGCTCGTTTCTTCTACCAGCTAAGATAGAACCAAACCCCGCACACCCCACTCACTGTCCCCTCTCTCTTTATTGTTTCTTTGAAAGGTGAGAAGAATCTGGAAAAAAAAAAGAAAAAAAAAAGAGAGAAAAATAGAAGGAAGTTGGAAAAAGAAAGAGAAAGAGTGAAGGAGCTTGAAGTAGAAGGAAGGAATAGAAATAGATAAGGAAGGTTAAAATGTAGAATGTAAAGAAACCCTAAGAAGCATAAACATGTTGGTGTTGGTGTTGGAGAGGGGTGAGCGAGTGAAGGAATAAAGTGAGTGAGAAGTGAGAAGTGAGAAGTGAGAAATGAGAAGAGAGTCTGAGGAGAGAACAGAAGAGCACGAAGATCGAGAAACATGGGAGGCTATGTTCTGTTTTTTTTTTTTTATAATTTTCGGCGCATTTACGTGGTTGTCCCTGTTGGTGTTGTTGCTTTGATTTGACAGGTAGGACCCACACTGCAGTGAGTCCTCACCAACTCTTTTCTCAGTGTCAATTCCGAACCGGAGTTCAATATCCATGGGACATGGATTCGGATAGGGATTCGGATCCCATAATATATTATTTCAAATACTTATATATATAATTATTCACAATTTTTTCTTTACTTTTTAGGGCTTTGTAATAAATTTATAAGTTACTTTTAATTGCAACTCTTTTAGTAACCTGTAATAATAGTGATCATAATAAATTTTCTAAATTTAAATATAACAAAGATAAAAATTAAGATTATCTCTTATCGGAATTTCCTATCATTTATTACTGAAAAAAATTCTATAAATATGAATTTATTAAAATTGACTTCTACTTAATTATTAAAAAAAGTTTAGCTTATAAAATCTGTATTAGAATAGTATTTTATTAATTAAATATTCTGTTAAATAATTTATATAAATAAAGCGTTTGACCGAGATTTTGAATATGCTATCATCTTTTGGTTGTGGTTCCTCTGTTTAATTAATGAAATATTGTTTATTTTCATTTTTTTAATTATAAGATAACATATTTTTTTAGTTTTATCTTTGCGTATTTTCTATTTCTGTTGAAAATTGTTTAAACGATAAATACTTGAAGAAAATTAAAATGATTTTTAAAGATTTTAAAACATTCAAATAAACTAATTAAAGTTTCCCTTGATTTAGGGGAGAGCATGTTAAATTGAAAAGTATTTTAAGAACTTTTTTTTGCTATTTATTATTTTCACCAATACAATTTTTAATTAAATAAATAAGAAGTTGTCCTCAAAATTGGGAATCTCTTTTATTTTCTTTAGTTTTGTTTTTGTTATTCTAAAATAAAAAGATTTAAAATTTGAGTTAGTCTAATTAAGAGTTTGCTTAGTTTTAATTGGGTTTTTATTTTTTAAAATATTGTGCAACTTTATTTTCTTATTGTATTAACAATGTTATTTATATGATAAAGTAAATTCATGATTTTTTTTTCAATTTTTTATTTCTTTAATGTTTTATAAAAGAAAATTATCATATGTCAAATAAAAGTTACGTTACAAAGTTAGTATAACATGACACTAATACTGTCATATGTAACCTTAAAACAATGGTCTCAATTTAATTCATATATTTATTATTTTATCTTAATTTAATTCTAAAAATGAATTTTGAAAATATAATAAAATAAATAATAAAAAATTGAACAAATAATCCAATTCCTTTGTGTAACGTATAAAATGAATCTCATATAGATTCTAAATTATTTTCTCTCCTTTATTTATTTATTTTTTATCTTTTCTTTTTATCACTCCATTTAAGAAATGTATTATATTCAATTATGAAACAATACCTTTAACAATTTTATTTTCAAACATTTTTATTTTACATGTTAGAAATATAAAATGTATGATAAAATTTGTTGAAACCCGTTAAAGCAATTTCTTTAGTTATATTTAAATATGGTAGTTTATTGATTTAATTTAAGTGAGAGCATATTAACATAAGTGATATTTTAAAAACTATTTTTCTATTTATTAATTTCACCAATCTATTTTCAATTAAATAAATATGAAGTTGTTAGCTTTTGTTTAGTTGTACTAAAATTGAAAAGATAACTTTTGTTTGGTCGTACTAAATCAGGAAATATGAAACAAATGAAATAAAAAAATCATTATTTAATCATTTTCTTCCCAGAGAAATGTAAATTTTAAGAACTAAAAAATAATGTTGTAGTCTAAAGAATTGCTAATATAATTAAAAGAATAAAAGATTAACTTAAGGAAATACTTTCTTATTTTTTTTTTAAATCTTTTTACCCACTCATACAAATTCAGAGACATTTATCCATTTAAAATAACATTTTGTATTTCTATTCACATCCACTTTTATTTTTTGGCTTTTCTAATTCATTATTCATTTAAATAAAGATTGCAATTAATTTACTTTTTATATTTTGACAACTATTTGCATGCAAGTGTTTAATTGTTATTAATGGTATAAAATCACAGTATTTAGATACGTGTTTACTGTATCTTTCGAGAGACTGAAACAAGTACACATAAAATAAATATTTTTTTTCACATAATTTGTGCGGGTTAAAGTATTTTTAATTATCTAGAAATCAGAGATTCTTTTATTTTATTTTCTTCTTTTATAATTATTCTGTAAAAAGAAAAAAACAATATTCTTTCTCATCTTGGTTTAGTATGGTTATTAAAATAACATGATATATTTATAATTCCAGTAAAACCATGAATAAAAAAAGAAACGTATATCTAATGAAATTAACTCTCAGCCGATTCTAAAGTAAAAAGAAAAAAAAAAGATAAGAACATACGATAATTTGAAATGATAATTAAAAGGAAAAAAAAGTACGTATTATTTTTACCTAAACTAAAAATGAATTGCTTTTTTCTGTTCTCCTGTCTAGATATATTGTTATTTTATTTTTCATAAAATAAATTATATTTCTAAATTAAAAATACAAATTCTAAATTTGAAAATAATTACACTGCCGGGGAATCAATCTTACTTAAGAAATAATATTTTCTAATTGTTTATGAATGCCATGCTGTTAAATAATACATTATTGTATAGTTAATTTTATAATAAAATTAAATAATTGCAATAATTTTTTAACCATGTTTTATAACTTAAACTGACATTTATTATTTTTTTATTAGTTGGATTGACTCACAATTAATCTAGTAACAAACCTAAAATGTATTTATTTAAATTTAATTAATTTACTTAATACTTGTTAATTATAAATAATATTTTAAAATTTTATGTTTTGAAAATATATATTGTAAAATTTTATGTTTTGAAAATATATATTTTTTGAAGAGGTTTATGACCCACACAAATTATAATACATTTTCCACCTTTACTTTTTTCTTTCCATTTTTTTTAATTTGTTTCCTCTCAAAATTTTACAGTTACTAAAAGTTTTTCTCCAAATTAAAAAACGTAATCGTCAATTGGTGTATGTCTAAATTCGAGTTCGTTATCCAATTCACCAAACATCGCACACTCAACAATTATGGCCCTCTCAATCCTAATCATTCTTAAAGACTCTCTTTCATGGTCTATTTCTACAAAAAAACAAGCCAAGGCAGAACAATTCTGTTATTTGTTACTTTGTTTTCTTACTAATAACAAAAGTTTGGTTGTAGAGAAAAGGAGAATAAACCCGAAGTTGTGGCAAACTTGTACAAGGCCTTTGGTTAATCTTTTCCTCTCTGCCACACACATTATCTACTTCCCTCGGGGTCACAACAAACATGTACACCTAACCATATCCCTCCCTATCTATTTCTAAACCTTTGTTGTTCCTAATTCTTGTATTTCTTTAGGTTATTGCATCTCTTAAGAAAAATGTTGCACTCAATTCCCAACTATCCCAATCTCCTTTCCAAGTTCATCAAACATTGAACTAATAATACATATTTTTCTTTTGTTAATAAAACATCTAAAGTTAATGTTTTACTATTTTTGATTTCAATAGAGGTTCTTTATAGAGAAGGATAATCAATTGGGGTAATTCCAAACAATGTTGACAAGAATTACAAACTTGATAAATTGAGATCGTATTCTATTGCCAGTTGTCCATTGGTAACTTTGGTCATTCTAAGATTGTGAGTATCGTGTCATATATTAACTATTTTACATTATAGTTTATGGGTTTAATTTTGTAAACATTATAACTCTTATATTTGATGAACTTTGTTGCTTCCATACTTAAGTCTTACTCTGAACTTACTTTAGTTGCTTGCCTAATGTACACCTGAACTAATTTGAAACTTTGAACTATAACAACAAGGGAGAGAGAGAGAGAAAAGATTATACCAGTCCAAAATTGTGTACTAAACTAACTTTATTTACTTTGAACTCAACAATTAGTTTGATATGATTCCTTTCATATAGGTTTCTCTATGCGTGAAACAACTAGTGTACACAAATAAAAAAGGAAAAATTGTTAAAAGAGTCTTCTCAAATTTATTATGTAAGGATGGATAATTTGGTTTTTATGTTTTACGCAATGTAGGCTAAAATATCTTATTTGGCTACTTTACTTTGTTATGTATATTTTTATCTATATGTGTGGACGAAAAGGAATGGAAAAGAGAATTAATGACATTATGGTATCATTTGCTTCTAAAGATGGTAAGAAATTTTGCTTTGGAGGGAACTAATTCTGGCTTGGCACATCATTTGGATAGAAAATTGATTGATTATGTGTACTATATGTATTGATCGGATTGAGTACAAGAAGCAATTAAAGAAAGAAGCAAAAGTAATGGAATGTGGAAGTGTATTAATTTATAGATATAAACTCCTACTTCATGTTGCAACAAGACTCAAAGTGTATTACTTTCATTGTATAGATATATGATGATCTTATAATTTTTCTTTGACGATTTTTATATTCTTCATTAATAATTTCATTATCAGTTTTAGAAGTATCATTTGTTATGGATGATCCGATATTCATGAATCCAACTTTATTGTCCCACTATCCCATGCATTATATATATCAAACACTACATTTGGTTTTTATCAACTTGAATAAGGATTCTAAACTTATATAGGTTATGCCAAAATAGATGTTATTTTTGTCTTTCATTTCTAATTTGAATTTTGGCTTATTTTATTTAAATATATTACTTAATCAAAATAGGTATACAATATATTTAACATTAATATAAAAATGAAATCTTTAATAAAAAGTTTTTTTTTTCAAACAATAAAATAACTTACTTTTAATAACAAAACAAAAGTCACTTGCTTATTATGATATGACCATTTCCTTTCAAATTTGATAGAAAAATATCACATACCTAACTCAATGACGGTTTTAAGTCCTTTGCAATAAAAAAGTTAAAAATAAAGGAATTTTAAACCTTTATAAAATAATAGTCACCAATAGGGATGTTAAAACCTTTCATAAAAAAATATCCACAATAAAAAGAGGTTGTTGTAGCCATTCGTAGAAAGGATGTGGCAAATGTATATCTAATTGTTTGAAAAAAATGTCACAAATTAATTTGAGAGGGTAAAAACCCACACAAATTGAAATTAAAACTTCCACATAATAGTTTTTCTTTTTTGTAGTTGGTGAAATGAGCAGCATCATTATTGGGTTCTTCATCTGTAATATCCCCTGCTCTTATGTACACACATGATCATAACAAAAGAAATACAATTACAAATAAAGGTAAACTAGTGTATTTATAAAGAAAGAAGCCTAATTAAGTTCAACATTTAAGATAAAACAAGTAATGTACTACTAATTCATTCAATCAAACACATCATATAATACAACCATAATTACTACCTTCGAAGGATTTTTGTTTATAAAGTTAGACCTAGAGATTCTACCTTATCATAATGATACCAGTAGTATTTTGGTTTACCCAAACATGGCTCTATCAACCTTTCTAATGACAATATAGTATATGTGCACAACTACTTGTGTAGAGGTATTACTTGTGTTTTTGTCTTTTCTTTTTTTACTAAACCTCATGCTTTGAAAAACTTTAGATGTATATATTTGTATATACTCATGGAGAAATATTAGAATACACATAGTCTCTACTTGTGTAGTTTTATGTTTAATATCAAATTATGAAATTCTTTAAATTAGTAGATGACTTTTATTAATTTAGGGTTGTTAAGTTTATAATTACAAAAATAATTATCGTTCACAACTTCATTTGTCATTGTTTTTTTCTTATTAATTATTATTGTGATACTATGTATGTAACATAAATGTGAATCAATAATGTAAAATCATAACTTCCAATATATATTAATTACACATTTATCATATAAAAATAGGTAAAATTATATATTTTCTATCTTGAATAATACTATACTAAATTATACTTTGGTTTTAACCTAAGATGCAAGATCCTTAATTGTATTTCATATATAAGACACAATCAATCATCATTTATATTTTTTAAAAAGCAGTCGTATTAAATGATTATAACATTAGATACAAACATCTAACTCAAAAAATAATATTGTAATTTAATCGTTACTCCATGTATCATAGATATTCTTTGTATATACTCTAATTGTCCAATGCAATAACCATCCTTAGTTTCTCTTGACATACATCACAATTTTAACATATTATTTTGCTTAAGTTAAGTGATCTATTTCACTAAATAAGGAAAACTCATTACTCAGGTTAAGTGACCTATTTTTTGACTTAATTTTGAGTATTAAATAATCATAATTGGCTTCAAGAAGTTGGTTTGAAATATGAAGAGTAAGACAATTTTTTATGGTGAAAGTATTTAGAAATAATATAACTAGAAATTGACTTCTCGAATAACTATGTATTTGTGAACATGTTCTAGCTTTTGAATATATTACTTGAACATTGAATTGTTGCTGACAATAATTAAGTAATGGTTATTATTGTATAAACAAAACAATGTCTCTCAAGTACTACACAAGTTGCTCAAGTATAATATTCACAAATCAAGCTTTGACATGATATTTGTAAAATGTGTCCTAAAATTCATTTGCATTTGTAACTCATATTTTTCAAATGACAAAGTAGTATACGGAGTAGTGAAAATATTTTTAATTAATTGTGGTTATCTATAAAAGTTGTTGGCTTGATTTAATAACTAAGATACTCAAGTGATGATTGAGTGAAAACAAAATAAAATTAATTATATCCATTTAGAATTGAATACTTAAACATTAGTTTTGACACAAGAAAGCAATCTAGTCAATTTTTTATCCTCTAGAATTATCATTTAAGTGATGCACCTTCAATCAAACATTATAAAATATTGCTCAAATAATAATTCACAACTTGAACAAGATTTATAAATACATGGAATTGTTTTAATTTAATCACACATTTATGTTTAAATCTCATGTTTATACTTTTGTAATAGCACATAATTTACACTTGAATTTAATATTGAAATAAAATATTACGATCGGATAATTTTTTTCCTCTATCATAAATAAAACTGTATGGATTATTGTTTTATTACTTTGAAGCATAATTTGTACTCTTCTAAACATTAACCAAAAGAAATTCAAATGTTAGATATAATAAAATGTTAATTACTCTTAAAATAACTATTTTTAAAGATGTATGAAGACTGATAAAGACCTATTTGAGTTTAGCAATATATGATGTTGTGGTGATTAAGCAAGCACAAGGAAGATTCCTAATAGATATTAAGATAACTAAGGTTATCTAAATGTGAAGATTCACTTCCAAAGTTCAAAAAGACAAGAGAGATTACATTAATGAAAATAAAAAATAAAAAACATAATAGAAGCTAATATGCGCATAACATGAACCCAAAAATAACAAAATAGAAGAATAATGATAAAAGATGGAAGATAAAAGAGAAGACGGAGAGCTTTTAATGAAGGCACACCACTCAAGGGGACATTAAAGCTTACCAACCCATTATCAGTGGTATACGTCAACCCATTATCAATGGTATACGTCAGCCACTTGAGAAGAGTCTCTCACAACAGTGGTCAAATATAAAATATATTAACTTCAAAATATTTAACTCTTATAATGGTAACTTCAAAATATTTAACTCTTATAATGGTATGGGAGAACCCCTTTTATAAATTTGGAAAAGGGTCTTCTTGTAAAAATACAAAGTAAAGGCTAAAGATGAAATAACACAAAACTTAATTTCTAGAAGATAGGTCAAAAGAGGGTGTCTTGAAAAATGAGAAAATCGTAGCTCAATCTCAAAGCCTCCAAGGTGTTGTCTTGACCTTCTATAAGAGAAGGTCAAACTTGTCTTCCAAGACTCTTAAGAAATGTGCCAAAATATTTGGCTTCAAAGGTGATGCTCTCTTCGGCTTCTAATAACACTAATTCCTTTAAATTAACACTAATTTGTCCTACAAAACAAATAAATAAAAGAATCAACATATTAACTTAAGTCAAATTAACAAATAAACCAAAGGTCAAGTCAACATGTCAATTTAATAAAAGTCAACATAAAACTAAACCAAAATAATTTAAAGAAATTTCAATCTTAACATATTTATTTTCATGATGAAGCATGTGTCATATGCTCTAGAAGTTATGGACTCATCAAAGACTCACTGTATTAATCTATATTGAACAAGAACAAATTTAATTTATAAAATGGTTTTTAGTAATTTCTATAAAAAATAAATATAAATTTTCGTGTGTATATATATATATATATATAATAGTTTTTATTATGATAGTGATTAATCACAAAACAGAAAGATATTTCAAATTTTAAAGAACACCTTCCACATGTTTAGTCAATCAACACTTTATCTCAATAGTTATCTCAGTAGTGTTTCACAAAAATTAAAGAAAACATTAATTTTCATATTTTACAATACAATTTTAGCGTAAGATATCAATTATATATTTTTAGTTATTCTTTTTTCTCTCTCATTTTTTAATGTATAACAGTAGAAATAAGAATATCATTGAAAGCAAAAAGTTATAGCACATTGAAATTTAAAAAATAATAAATTAAAATGAGCAATTTTCGTTCAAAAAATTATTATTACGAGGTAGATAAGAACACATGGAGTCATTTAAGTTTTTTACACTCAAATTTGAGAAAATCATTTAGTTTTACTATTTTTAATTTTAATGCAATTTTATACATTAATTATTTATCATCATATTACACATTAATATAAACTTTGACATCTCATCTCCAAAACTCATTAATTATTTATCATCATATATGAAAATTTATTAAAAATAAAATAAAATAAAATAAAATAAAAATTCAAAACATTATCATACCATATCCTTCAAATTTCATTTATTTCTCTATTATTATAATTAGTTTTCTTTTTTATTAACTAAATTCAAAATATAACTATAAAAATGTAATTTTAGAATTTAAAAATGACAAAAAAAAAAACAAACAGAATTCCGTTCAGAATCAACTACTAAAATGAAACAAATAGAGTATTTTTCAACGAACAAGGATTAATTAATGTAAATTTATCCTTATCACTATGCAAAACGTGATCAATTTTTGAACTTTGCAGTTAATTAAATCAACATATGTATATGAACCAAAGCTATTTTTACTCGTTACTTGGAATGAAAACTTGAAGAATAAAAAGTTATTAAGAGTTAATGGAAATGGCAATGTGGAGATTCTTGAGTTAAGGTAAGGACAAATTTATGATACAAAATATGAGGGACCATTCTTCCACTTCCAAGAATACCATACAATAATAACACACTATAAACTTTTACAACTTTTTTATTATTATTATTAATCACCTATTTTATCTTCCAACTATTATTATTTTATTATTATATCGTTGTATCACAATATTATTTTATTATTAGTAGATAATAAAAGTTTAAGAATTGAAAAAATAACACAAAAATTGAAAAAAGAAATTGAATTATGAAAGAAGAAAAAAATGTGACCGAAAATTAAGCCTTCACATGATCAACCTTACTGAAAAGGAGTATTTTATTTTTGTGTTTATTTTTTAAATGAAGTTGGGCACGATACTATTGTTATAAAAATCTTCCGGCGCCGACCACACCACCGGCGCACGTTAGTTATGACCGGTGATTTTTTAATATTTTTAAAATAAAATAAAATAAGATAGATTGATATTTCCACCAATAAAAGTAGGTGGGTGTGTGTATGCATTATTATATGTAAAAGGAAATAGAAAAATAATTTATGACGTGTCATTTATATGTTGTGCGTGCTTTTGGCATGCGCGAAAAGTAGGGTCACGTGCTTCCCATAAATTCAACACCGAGATACATCATATACTATATATTTTAATTAATTTATTTATTTATTCATTATTGATATATAAATATATAAATAGGTATCGTAGATTAACACTAGTTATTATTTGTTGTTTTCTCATTATACCAATAATTAATCCAATTTTTGTATTATTGCAACATTAACAGTATAATTTATAAGTCAAAGGTTTAAATTTGAAAAAAGAAAGAAAATGAAAATCTGAAAATGAACTGGTGGTGAGTGAATTGACACCATATAAAACACTATATTTAGATGAGGAGCAGAAAAGAACAAAAATGGAGGCGAAAGGGGGTTTGAAAATGCAGAAAATGACAGAAAGAGAGAAATTTTGACAAATGAAGATAGTTAAAAAGAAAAGAAAATGAGGATTTGTTTGGTTTGAACATCCTAGTTTGAAAAAAGAGAAGATTTTGCAATCTTAATGCAATTGGGAAGCATGCGAATGGGAAAAGGCCATGTGGAAAATAGGAAGGAAAAGTGAGAAGAAATTGACTTGCAACATTGGGAAAAAAGGGTTTCATGCTTCCATGGTGTTGTCGGCATTATTTGGGTGCAATCAGTTCATATCAGACAACAATCACTCACTCAATCTCTCACAGGTTTGCCATTTTCCTGTGTTAAAGTGAAAATTGAAAAAGAATGGTTAATGTATGGACAACACTTTGTGGCTCATGACATGATGTGCATGTCTCATGCCATCACCACCAAATTTCATTATCACTCCTCAAACCCCTTTTCTTCTCCAACCACAACACCATACCCATTTCATCACCAACATTTCAATTCACAACGTCTTTTCCTCTGTTTACTAACAACTTTGCCCGTGCAATAATTATCTATCGTTTTTTTTTTTCTCATTTTATTTCCAACACCAATAATTAATTACAAAGAGAAGAAGAATAAGAAGGAGATGAGTTTTATTGAAGATTGAAGAGAAGGTGTTTGATGTTTTGCTTAGGTGAAGAAGAAGAAGAAGAAGAAGAAGCATGAGAGAGACATAAGAAGAAGAAGAAGAAGAGAAATGTGTGTGAATATAATTTAGTTTTGGCTAAATATGCAGTACAATGAATGGTGTATGATGAGATATAAGAAAGTCAAATGGGAATATTTTCTTTTATAAACTTTACAATGATGGGATTAACATCCTTCCACTTTGTCTCCCTCTCCTTCTGTGATTGTTCCATCTTTTATGTTTTCTTTATGATTTAATTGATGTTATCCTTCCTTCTTCTCCTTCTTTTCCTTCTTCTTTCTTCCCATCTGCTTTTCTTTTCTCATAGCAAAGGAATATCTCTCTACCTCTCTCTAAAAACACATCTTTTGGGCCCCATTTCAGGTCCAATCATGTGGGCCCTCCTGTCTGGGCCGGCTCCATTCAATTTTCCTTTTACAAAAATTGGTTTGTTGCGTAAATCAATAGAATGCTGAGGTGGCCTTGCTTTGAGGGGTTGGTGTCGTTGAAGTGGAGACTTGGTCCCACATAAGTCAGCCACTTTGACACACTCAAAATCTCTCTCTCTCTCTCTCACTCACTGACCTTTGCTTCAGTGGCACACTTATTATTGTCATTTTCGTACTCTCTCATTGTTTTCTCACATCATTTCACCCTCCCATGCTCTGTTCCTTTCACCATAAAGCTTTAACCCACATTTGGATAAAGATGCCATTGCAGCCTCTTGGTGGTTAAGGGTGTTGCCTAAGCAAAACTATCTACTTCGTTTCATACATACTACACTCTCTCCATCTCCCATTTTCTTAACCCATCTTATCTTCTCACATACAAATCTTTCTTTCCTAAAATCTTACCTTCGGCTACAAGGTTTATCTTCTTAATTTCTAGAATATCATATATTTGAATTGTTTATGTCCTTTAACATCTTTTTGTTTTAATATTAAAAAACAAGTTTAATACATAAAAAATATCAACGTAATTGAATTAAAAAAAGCTACTGTACTATATGCATGTACACTCTTCACATACTTGGGGGCGATTTTGGGTTTAGTTACTCTTTCAAATTAAAGTATAATTTAGTCCTTCAACTTTAGAAAACTCTGGTTTTAGTCTTTTTTATCAATTTTTTTTAACTTTATTTGCTGTTTTAAGCACGTTTCATTATAACATTAGGATTGTTTACACTGTTTGACACATTTTTACTTTAATGTTAACTGAGAAACGCGTTTAAAACAGTCTTCACATCAGTGGATGGTCGGTCATGGAAGTGACAAAACTGGACGATCGCAGTCCTAAACAACCTTAAACATAATCTCTAATTAATTTTACTTGTAAGTCTTACTTATCAGATGATGGACCGTGATTACAGTCTTATTAAATATATGTTCATCTCGATAGTAATAAATACATGTAAAAGGAAAAAAGATAAGTGATCACATTTATTACGAACTTAATATTTTGTTGTGATTCCCGATCGATTAGATTACAGACTTAAGCGTTAGAATGTTTTTAATAGATATCCACCTGTATGGTTTGAAATTCGAACATTAAGAAAGCAGAATGAAATTAACTAAGAACATTCAAAATCACTTAAACTGACTTGAAAAAATGTAAATAAATGTTTTTGTGATGATTTCAACCCTACACTCGAAACAACTATATTCATTTATTTTTAAAATTTGAGAATCAAAATATATAAAATTTTCTTACAATAATAAATTTCAATTTTTACCAAAGTTTTTTTTTTTATTGAAATTGGATACATTACCTTACCAGAACCATACAATGATCTTTCAACAAGAAGACAAGCAAATTAATTGACATTCTATAACTACCTGATATGTGCTCCTAACCTGCCATAAAGAGCATTATAATTAGGCCAAATTTAAAGGAAGAAAGGGACCCATCAGTCACTATATGTGATCACTCACCACTAACAATATTGGAGTAGCACACAAGTGTGATAAAATTTTCATAAATATATACAAGCTCATTTACAACATCAATCACCATTAAACTTAAGTTAGTTATATGAAGAATTGATACAGATGGTTTTTCAAATAACCAGAGCTTTGAACTATAAAGTGCATCTTCTTATATTACTCGGATGATGTTTGTTTCTTGTTATCATGAAAAATGATACTACACGGCATCACTGATATATATATATATATATATATATATATATATATATATATATATATATATAGAATAAAAAGCATTTTAGTGCAGTAAAATGGATACAGAATATTCTTTTTAACTGATATAAAATGTACACATTGTAGTAATATTGTTGGTGGTAAGGAATAATGTGCTTGTCCTTTTATCTTTTTTGCACTCTTAACATTTGAAAACCTGTTGGTATGTTTATACACTCTAATGTGGAACCATATTGAATTTGTTGTTCTTAAGTAGTAATGTCCCACCAATAAAAGATTACCATTCAAGGTCCAAACAAACTGGCATGAATTAAATTTTCAAGAATCGTATCTGTGATATGCGAGGGACCCATCTACAGTTTTACCTATTACTCGTTATCATGGAGTTTTCAAACAATTTACCATGGAAAATCCTTTCTCATCATTCTTTCTATCTTGTAGTCATTTTTTTTTTCTCTCCTGTAAAGTAACACAATACATCATTTTCTATGAACTTGTTAAATATGCAAAGTGGGATATCGATAACATCGTACAGGCCACTTAACGATTCTTTTTCCTAATCAACTTGCAGAAAGAAAATTCCCTCTACTGTGATTTTGGTAGGAAGGCAGTAGCCAAAAAAGTGAAAAAAAACACAGAACAATGGAAGTAATAACTTGTGAACAAGGTTATATTATAGTTAACACAATGTTGTGTTGGTTATAGGCAACAGATGAAATTGGGTTTGATGCGTCTGCATCAAGGTTTGATCTTTGTTGGCTTTATATTATTCTGAGGTACCCCACTTAAAGAGAGTCCAAAGATAAGAATGTAACGTAGTTCTAATTTTGTAGATAAGATGATAGGAAGCAAAACAATGGAATAATATGATGCAGAATATATAATAATAAGTGTATGATTAGGAAGAGTTTTCAAGAGAGAGAGAGAGAAATAAGACAAGGCTGAAAGGCAATAAATGAATGGGAATAAGCAGTTATACGTTTTTGGAATCTCTGAACTCAATTATGGCACATAGTTGCAGTTTGTGATTGTAATGTTTATAGAAAAAAGGAGCTGTCTGATAATAATTATTAAATTGGGAAGAATGATGGTCAGCTTAAAACTGTGTCGAATTCAAAGAAGCATTAAACAAAGAGCAACTACCACCCCATGAGTCCTTCTGCACTTCCATTTAAGACTGAAACACAGAAAAGTTGCAGATGATTAGTGTAAGTTCTGCTGGTTTAATTATGGAAGCTTCAGTTAACCCTTCTTCTTCTTCTTCTTGGATTTGCATTATTTGCAAAGTGAAATTTATGTCTGTATGAACAGTGGTCAGCATGAAAATGACTTGTGCATTTCGTCTGGTTTAACGTGATTTCACATTTGAACCACTCTCATGAGTCAGTGTTTTCAACTCTCTCAGAACAACGTGACAAAGACAAATTACAGAACTAACAATTAATGGCAATCAAATTTTCTCGTTAAAAGGTAGGGTGGGTGGATCATCAGTGCCAGAGATATATAATACGACTAAGATACAGTAACAAATATTATTTTATTACATTTTCACACAATGTGTTATTTTTTATTATTTTATTGGATTAAAATATATTAATATATTAATAAATAAATAATAAAAAAACAATATATATATTAGGATAAAATGTTGTTAAGAAAATTTGTGTCAAAATATTTTTTTAAATAAACAATGACGATGACAGATTAATTGTCATGCATGGAGAGTAGAAAGATTTATACTTTATCAAAATTATTTATGGGCAAAGAAATTATTAGAAAATAATATATATATATATATATATATATATATATATATAATTTTAACATATACCTTACAAAGAGATGAAATAAAATTTTGCATAGAGAAATATGATACTTAAAGTTACTTGGCAATTTTTTTAACAATTTTTTGATATAGTTATTTGTAACTGATTTATTTCAAATATTATTTTAAAAATAAATTCAAACAAATCAATAAAATAATATTATATATTCTATTATAAAAAAATTATTTAAAAAATTGTTAACATTAGAATCCAAATTATTAATAGTAATCGAAGTTATTAATACAACCTAGCCGTAGCTTTTGATGAAAAGAAGAATATTTATTAATTCACAAATAAATATAGTTTAGGCATTTATTAAAAGAACCTAATTATTATTATTATCTTAAAATAAATTATTACACCATTCGATAATTATTAGTTAAATAACTTTTTATCGAAACTCAGATTGAAATTTCTTCTCGACAAATTACATTGGAAAGTTTTTATATAAATATAAAATAATTTCATATGATACTGATATACATCAAGTTCAATATACATATTTTTAAATAAATATGAAGAATTTGATCAATTTTTTATTATTATTTAATTTTAAAAAATATGAACAATGGAAATATAACTACAAATTCAACACTTACGTAGTTAAATTTTACATTCTATATAAAAATAGTAATTTACTAATTTCATTATAATTATAAAATACATGGAAGCAATTTCCTTATTTAATAATAATAGAATAAGAAAATTATTTCAACCTAAAAAGCCTACATCAAAGGCTGGAACTATTAGGTTTTGAATTTGACAGCCAGTCAAGTTGATGTGAACACCGGCTTCAAATGAGGTAACTCTTATACCTTCAAACTTATATTATTATGACTCTTCTCTACAAATAAAAAAGGACAAAAATAAAATATGATTGTATATTTCTTTTATAATATTGGTTATTTATTTTAGTTTCTTAAAAAAGAAATATTTTTATGTCTATAAAACTAAAGGTATTTTTACATTTAGTTTTGAGTGATATGTGAGAAGTATAATGAAACATGTAAAATATGAATAATTCAGTTTTACATTACTAAAATCTGGAGTTTGTCATTGTTGAAGACACATACATTTAGAACATATTACTCTTCTCTGGCTTTGTAAAGAAAAAATGTCAGAATAATTGAATGTGTTGTTCTGATTGTCTTAAAAACAAGAGACCTAACATAGGAGTAATGACCATATTCAAATTTGTTGATTGTTGAATAGTTCTGTATCAAATTTTAAAATAATGTTACAGTGTGGGAACTAAAAAACCTGCTAAAAATAAATCAAAAGAATTCATATTGGAGATCACCTAACGAAAATAAAATTCGATACTTTTTAATTTTGTAAAAACAAAAGGCTTACGAAAAATCTTTAACACATCAAAAGCATATTACCGATCTTAGAAGGACTACTAATAGCCGTTTAGCTTATTCGGGCCAAAACTTTGTTGGCTAATTTATACATAACCTAAAACAAATCCTTAAATAAATGTTTAGGCTAACTCAAACTCAATAAAAAGTTAAATTCAGCCTAAAATAATTAGGGATTTGACAAGGTTAAGTCATGTTAAAGTTTTGCTTGAAAGATTAAAATTAAAAAAAAAAACGTAATTAACATTAAATCTTATTATACGGAAAATATTAAGTAATTTTTTTTTCTAACAGTAATCAATAAGAATTATAAATCTAAGTCTTAAAATTATACATACATTTTTTTAATGTATATAATTTTGTAACCAATAATCGAACAAGAAAATTTTAAAATATTTAAATAAAAATAAAATATATTAAACAAAGTAAAACTTATTGCTTCTATTTTATTTGGTTATTGCATATTTTACTGACAAATTTATAGAAACATTACTCATAATAACTCTTATGTTTCTATTAATATTGGATGAATAATTAAATATTAAATATTTGAGAAACTAAAGAAAAATATCTTCAGTAATTAAAATTACGTCAACAAAATCGTGTAGTTGCATCATATATATATATATATATATATATATACACACACAGATACACATGACCTACATTGTGAAAACATTGTTTTAACTATCTCGCATCACAGCTATGTATAATGACAGAAACAACCCCGTACTTATGTTGAATAAATTTTTTCTGTACCAATACACATTTAATCCATTTGACATAAATTTATTATTATATTTACGATTTGGATGGAAAAGTTTATGAAGTTGGAGAATCTGATAATAGTGAGATAGGTGCATTGATATGTCAAGAACAGTGAGGTACGATGTATATAGAACTGCGTCCAATCCAATGCAATTCCTGTGTCTGAGGCTTCTTTGTGAACGAGCTAACTAGCAAGGGAGCAGTGTCCACCTTTTCATTTCAAAACAAAAAGACAAAACTTAAATCAGCCCCAATTGCCTGCTCAAATAAGAGTGATGGCGCATGAATCTGCATAATAAATAGTAAATTACTAACTACATAAAAAAATAAACATAAAAAGGGCAAATTATATGGTAAACCGCTCTTCAATTTCACAGATATTTGGACCGCTGATGCTATCCGGCACCAACTGTCGGATTTTAACAGGACAAAAGGAAGGGATGATATTACATCACTCATTATAACATGAGAAGCAAACTCTACATCGTTATAGAACCATGACCACATTCTCATGGATTCAGACCTCAACTCCAATGAAGCATCAAATTTTCAGCTGCGCCAAGCTCTGCACTGTCTCAGATTCAGCTGGAATTTTCTCAGTCTTCATCTCTGTCTCTGGAGTTTTAACTGGTACTTTGTCTTCCAGGCTGGGGGAACTAATAGTTGGAGCATCGTCTTTTGGGGTAGGAACGGGTTCTAGGCTGGTAAGGCTGGGAACAGGTTCGTCTACTCTTACAGGTGGAGCCGCAAATACTGGAACAGCTTGCCTAATGGTAACAGGAGGAGCAACTCGTACAGGAGGAGCTCGTAGTACTGGAAGAGACATTGTGGCGGCTGTTGGAGGTGGTGGAGAGAATACAGGTATAGCAGTCCTTATTGTCACTGGAGGTGCCATTCCCTGGCAAGGTGGTCTCATTTGTCTAATGGGAACATAAGGTGCTGCTCCAGCAGCAGGGAACTTAGGGCGGCGAATTCTTCGACTATCTGATGTGGCAGAGAGTTGTGGCATCGCAGAATTGTCACTGACTGCTGGTGCTGGAGATGCTGCGGCGGGATGCCTGTTTCGAGAAGCTGCCTTTTGGCATATTAAGGGAAGAATCTTTGATGTAGCAGCAGGAGGAGGCTGAGGACTGGTTGGCCTGGGATTTTGAATTTGAAACTTTTTTGGAAATGGAATAGGCGCATTTGGATTTGACATTGAAATCTTTTCCTTCAGACGGTAGTTTCGCAAAGCCCGTGCTATAGTGATCTGTTCTAGTTCGTCGTTGTTCTCAGGTTCAGTTGAAGACCTTGCAGTTTCTTTTGCCACTGTCAAGAAAGAAAATTATTGTTAATTCATACTTCATCATCTATACATATCTTAAGGGTCACAGTTGTTAGTGACAGATAATAGCAGATAGCAGTCTGACCCGCAAACCCAAAAATTGCCAGTGTATTTAAAATGTTATCGAGTCAGGAAATTTATCCCACACATGAACAAACATTCAAAAAACTAAAAGCTATCAAAATTGAAGACTACATTATTAGTCTAGGCGCACAATCATACTCAACCTAAGGCAATAAACAAGTTAGCATATCAAACACAGAAAAATGGAAGCAGCAAAGTTGGAATGGCTGAAACTAGCACAGTGGCTGGGGACTACTATTGTCAAACTAGTTTGAACTATACTCAACTTAGGCAATAAACAAGTCAGTATATCAAACACAGGAATATGGAAGCAGAAAAGTTTGAATGGCTTGAACTAGAATAGTGGCTGGGGACTACTATTGCCAAACAATTTTGAACGCTGGTCTATACACCAAACGAAAAAAATAATTAGTCAGTTAAGTAACAGGTGCAATCAGATAGAAAGGTCATATTGTATCTATAAAGTTGTAGGAAACAGTAGTGACAGAGCAAAGACCGGATAACATGCAAAGACTGGTCTGCCCCAAAGAAGGTAGTTCTGACGGGAGAACGCTTGAACTTCCAGAATTTAGTTGTAAAGCAAATTGGAAGAAAACTCAAGGTTAAACAGGTGAGGCCTTTTTCTACAGATAGTAAGCAGTTCACCTTAATTAGGAAACATGATTACATATTTTGTAAACTTCCAGAGTTGATAAATAAAAGATTTCTTCACTGGATTTAAGCTGGGACAGACATGCGGATCTTAACCATAAAACCTGCATTACACCCCCTAGAGTTTCCAGTGCTAAAGGTGCAGTTTTGCCCCAATTAATATCAACTACAACTTGCTCAAGGGCATTAAGATAGAGAATAATTTACAGCAGCCATGAACCATCCCACCCTGCATTGCCACTTTAGCAGTGTGATTTGCTGCTGTTGGGAAGCCCACTTAAAACTCACTAGAATACAAAAAGGAGTAGATTGAAGGTAGTTTAGAAAGGCACGTAAGCAGGTAAAACCATCTGGCACATAATATAATGTTTCTCAAAGGAAAGTAGAAAGGGGCAAAGATGAATCTTCGAAGATGCTTTTGGCCTCTACCACGGATAAGAGGAAACTACAAGAGATCATATTGGGTAGGAACAGCAAGTACACTGCCTCAGCAATCCCATAATATAAAATTTCCTCATGGTTAATTGCAAAATTAGTTACTCGAATTAGGAATACAGTGGTGGGCCGGGAATCGCCACTGTTCCCTTCTGCGGCATCTTGAAGGAATATTCATACGACAAACTGATGTAAAACTTCCATATCTTTTCACATGAAAGAAAAACATTCAGACAAAAGCTAGCCAGTCACTTACATTGCTTTAGAGAAGACCAAGCCGCCATAGCTGCATTTTTCTCCGCTTGTTTCTTGTTCTTAGCAGGTTCACCAGTAAACATAATTCCAGCTAACTCCACTGTCCCAGTAAACACAGGAAGATGTCCTAAGCCTGACCTGAACGTAAAGTACTGCGGCAATGGCGCCGCTACCCTCTGTGCAATTTCCTGCAGGAGGTTCTTGTACACTCCCGTTTCATCCTAACAATTTACATCCAGTAAGCACATCAACCCGAAAAGTATAATAACACAAACCAAAAAACCATCAATAGTATCTTCACACATACAGTGAAAACGAAGCTTTTAAACATAGATTCCGAATAAAACACTCTTAAACGTGCATAAAATATTCGCGCAGCGGAAAGAAGAGAGCGAGAGCAAACAAAAAATGCTTACAATTATTCTTAAGTTAACAAAAGAGAAAGGAAGAGCATCAGCATAAAATTAAGAAAATTCACAACAGAGGAGTGAAAAGATGAAGCACTTTTTAAGAAACGAATCTCACGATCTCATTCACAGAATCGATTTCCAATAATAACAATTACTCAAATTAGCTTCAAAATTCACCAATAACATTAAATTAAAAAACCAAACGAAGGCGAAACGGCATTGCACAACAAACGAAGGCGAAACGGCAAAGTTCACAGAGCAAGGATAGTTCGGTAATTTCACAAAGAGAAGAAAAAAAGCAGCGATGGAGAGAGAAACTCACGAGGATCCTGGCGGCGAGGGAGTGAGAGGGAGCACGGTTGGAGAGCGAATTGAGCGCGACCTCGGCGGCGGAGTGCTCCGCCTGACGGAGCGTGGAGCAGTATTGAGGGCTCTCGAAGATCTCGCCGTTGAAGTTAACCGTGGCCTTGAAACGCGGCGCGTGATCAGGACCTTCCCGAATGCACGTGTAGGAAGGCAGGTTGAAGCAGCTTCGCTGTGCCAGCTCCTGAAGCTGGTTTTTGTACATTTTCCCCCCCTCACACTCTCTCCCTCGCTAACCTCACCACACTTTATCTCTCAAGAACTGATCCGATCCCCTCCGTCGCTAATTCTCGCCGGAGATTCAACTCCGGCCAAATCCAACCCCTCTCTCCGGTGAGGCCTTGGACCTCGGCAAATGAGAAGAAGACAGTGCAGTAACAGCACAGGCACAAAAACCAGAGAAGAGAGAGAAAACGAAGAAGAAGAAGAAGAAGAAGAAGATGATGAAGAGTTAGCTAGAAGAAAAGAAAAGAAAGAAAGATAGCTCTCACAATACAAGTACATTTATTTCGTGATTATTATATTAGTAAATTAAATCGCACTAATATTAATATTAATATTAAGAAAAAAAATGTTATTATATTTAAATTTTGCAAGGTGTTATTTATTGCCGTGGTGCTGGGAGTCAACTGGAAACGTTGCATGGATTTCAATTCATCTTTCCCTAGATGATTTTTTTAATGCTATTCGTATTATTATTAATCTGCTGTTTAATTAGCTTAATGAAGTAACTCCTGGAACTTGTATTGTTATTTGGAGTTGAATGAAACGCATTGTTTGAGGGCGAGAGAGAGAGAGAAAGAGAAAGAATTAATGAAACGCGTAAATGAAATTGAAAAGCGTTTTTAAGGTTTGTTTTGTAGTGGGCAGTGTGAATTGATAAAGTTGTTGTTGGTTAATTATAGTGTTATGGGAAAAATCATTTAGTTTATGATAATGGAAGATGCACTTAGTTAATAGAGAAAAGTGATTAGTGTTAGGATGATAATGGTAAAGGGAAGTGGGGAACATAGCTTTTTTTGTGATATCGAAAATTGGTGAATAGTGGGTTTGACAAAATGGAGATGGGGAACGTAAATGATGAAAGAGGGTTGGGAGCTAAAAGTTTCTTCTTATTTATTATATTTTCCCCACCCAACTATATTGAACGCACCTTATCATCATTCACATCCATGCATTTAATGGGGCATCATATTTTGGTACACATGCCATTGCTGCATCCACCCTTATTTATATACTCACACTCTATTACAACTTATTTATATATACACACACACACTCACTCACCAATAATACATACATACCATCAAAAATACCCACAGCTTTTCTCAATACTTTTACTTCAGATGCTACTCACAAATATCGTAAAAACAGTATACAAAAGAATCCCATTAAAAATGCAAAGAGATTTCGTGAAATAAACTCCTATGATGGGGAGAGGAATTCAAAAATACATTCCAGATATCAGAAGGTATGCATGCCTCTATATCCAATAATCTTCGTTCTGGGCTTTAAGGATACCATTTATGAATTGGACCTTCGTTAGAGCACAAGACGGTAAAGTCATTTCATTTTGTTTTTTCTTCTTTTCTATATATCATCAATATAATTAGTTTAAATTTATTAAAAACGATATACTATAAAAGTGTTTATTAAATAAAAATCTAGATCATAATTTGTTATTTCTAATCAATAAGAAAGAATGTGAAAAAAATAGTTAATATTTTTCATACCCATAAACAAACCAATCAAACTCACGCCACTCGGGCAGTTTCTTCCTGCGTCTTCATACTTTTTTCCATTTCGCTTTTTTAATATAGTAAATTTAAAAATAATTTTAGACTTTCAGATTTTACAATTCAAAAGTAACTTTATTCTAAAAGAAATACTTCTGAGATGCAAACCTGAGTGAAAAAATAACTTTGAAATTATACAATTCAAAATTAAAAAATGTCTCCCAAATTAAGTTATCTTTCTTAAAAAATTAACTTCGAAATTACGCAGTCTAGAAGTTATTGACTTCCGAATTATGGAATCCAATAATTATTTTTAATTTTCAAATTATGCAATTTAAATACTTTTCTTCAAAAAGAAAAATAATTTTCTAATTACACAATGTATAAATCACTTTTAGTTCTTTTAGTTTTCAGATTACACACTACCAAAGTGGGAAAAAAAACTGTACTATCCGAAAAGGGATAATGGGAAAAAAAATATGGAATGCAGGAAGAAAGCTAGAAAAGTGCAGGAAGAAACTGCCGATGGCCCAACCTTTAACCCAGTGACATTTTTTTTTCTTAAGTTGAATAAACACTTTCATTATTATAATCACTTTTGGACCTTAACTTTGGAAAGTTGACCAATTAAACTTAAAAAACATAATAAAATACTGAAATAAGACAAAATAATTAACAAGAAAGAAACCTCTTTCTTGAGTTCAGAGTCCATAGATGCACATTAAAAAGAATACTCCGAACGTTCAAGCTGAGTCCGACTTCCATTTTTTCTGTTGTTTCAAACTAAATCACAACCAAGATTGTTTCCATACAAGATTAAAACAAATCGAAATTGAATATAGAAACGTCCAAAAGGACTGCTTGCAATTGCAAAACCTTTTATGGTATCTGTTCTATCGGCTGCCTCCACCAAATACTTCATTCATATTACTAGAAGCGCAAAAATCAGTTAAACGTCTCTTATAGATGTAAGGTATCAACTCTAAGAAAAGACTGAGACAAGAACGAAGACTTCAGGGCTAACACTCCGAAAATTCTTAATATAATGATTGTGCACAGAACATCTCTTTTTCTATGGTTCTATAAGAAAAATAATTAAGCAAAAGGAATATTAAAAAGAATAAACTGCAGGAATTTTATTGAATAAGATTTACCGTACATGTTTACATCATTTGCAAGGAAATCACCATGAAAAGGGGCTAGCTCCTAGCAAAAATATTTCATTTTCCACATCTTTTATCCACTGACAAACATGGTTGCACGTCTTGATTGCCAAGGCCTGCATAAATAATCATATAGAGAACAAAAAAAAAATGAAGATCAAGCCATCCGGAGCGGCACAAAAATAAATGCAATTTGTAACATCTGATAATTGTTGACTGCTTGTTTCTCTTTCTGTTGAACATAAAGTACAGAAAATGCTTTTTATAAGTCATAGGTCCAGCTTTCACAAAAATTATTTCTTCCCCCTTCACCTGCTCTTTTTTACTCTTTCCGAAACAATGAACCAAATAACTTGAAAAATAAAATATATAAATCCCAACCATTGAAGCAAAGACCAAGTAGACATGACAGTAAGTGGTAAAAAGCTATCTAGTGCCATAAGAAAACTAATTAAGGGATAAAAAGTGATTTTGTTTACTAAAATGTTTTATTAAAGCACTTTCACTATGATTTCCAATGCATCCCCGAAAGCAAATTTCAATAAAAAAACTTCATTTATTGATTCCTTAACCAGTGTCCTCATTGAATTGGTTAACAAGACCCATATACGTAGTGCTAGATTCCAAACATGAAATATTTTGTGTCAAGTCTTCATGGGAAGTCAATTACGAATCTATACCTAGGCACTTATAGATAGCATAGGAGATGGGACATTCACAATGATTAAAAGCTAATCAAGATATCAGAAACAAACAAAAAATATACCTTGTCTGCAAGGGGATCAAAGGCAGCATAGAGCTCAAAATCCTGTGTCACCCAACAGAGAAGAACTGCCACAAAAACAAAATTGAGTTTCATTTTGTCTTTAATTAGCATGAGTCATAAAGAGGAAAACTAACAATCTTAAACATACTTTTTTTCAACACAGATTCGTTGAGAAAAACCACAAAACATGAATTTGTACCGTCCAACCCCCACCCACACACACAATTTCTCCATGGTTTGATGCACGACCAATCACAAATTTCATTAAAAAAAAAAGTTACATCAACTCATGACTGCATAATAAAAATATTAAATATTTCAAGCAAAAAAACAAACACACTATAGGGTGTGATTTATTACCGTAGTTTTCATCTCTTCTAAATTGAGTTTTGTGTGGCCCAATTCCTTTATCATGCATGGATGCAAAAAGTTTCTCGTAAGCTCTATACAGTCTGCATCAATGAAGACAAGTTATCCTTCTAACAAGAATAGATATTAAAGAAAATGAAAAAAAATAAAGCAAAAAATCCATAGAAATGAAAGGCATGGGAAGTGAATAGGTGGCTATAATATTTCATACCTTTTTTGCAGCTGAGGCGTATTGATTGATGGTGGGAACTCCGAGGAGACATACTGGTCAAGATATATACTGCGGTATATGAAATGCCACAACCCAGCAGGACCCCCAATGCCAGAATTAGCTTCCCTAAATCTGTCAGGAGAATCTGATGGAAGCATGTGCTGGCCCAAATGAGATGATCCAGAATGAGATATAGGTGGCAGATCTTCAACATGCATTCCCCCGTTTAACAAGGATCTCTGAACTTCACTAAGGACACATGACTTCAAAAGAACATTTTCAACACGAATCCTACAGAGATGGAAGGTAAATTTCTGAACCATGCATAAGATAACTACCATGAAGCATGATTGATTTTAAAGTCTAAACCATTATTTACCTGCAATCCTTAAGATGATAAAATGCATCGGAATTAGTGGATAGTAACACCAAGTATGTGTCAGCCTGTCAAAAATATAAAGCTCGGTCACAAATGTTCCATTTTCCAAAATATAAGGGGTCTATGGTTTGAGAAAATGTTTTTAATTTTCACTTTTAATTACAAAGTACCACCTTGTTTTCACTTTGTTTCTTGTTTCCAAAAGTTTGTATAGGAAATGGAGAAAGCAATTGTCTTTCATGTTTCTTAAACAAATCTTTGAAAACATATAATAAAATAAAACAATGGCACTGTTTTATGTAATTAAAAGTGAAAACAAAAAAAAAAACATATTTTCTCAAATCAAACGGGGCCATTAAATGTTCCAATAATGTATTACAATCTGACTCACATCGAAGTAATGGATATATGAATACAAAAATGCTGAAGGGTTATATCGTGGCAAGCAAATTGGAGAAAATGATTCTGATGTCCTGCAAAATTTAATCCCCAGAAATAGAATTACAAGGAATGGATGTTTTAACAATGCTATAAATAAAATAACTTAGAATGAAGCTTGAAGTGCCATGACATTTTCACTTCATCTAAAATGCGAGTTCATTGTATAACACAACAATATTCAAAATTTCTTAGTTTCAGATGCTATAGGACGAACTCTACATGTAAATTTAAGTAGATTTCTCGAAGGTCTAGGAACTCCATGCTAAAACATATCTAACTTAATTGGTTAATTAAATCGGTAAGTGGTTAATAAATACCACATTTGCTACTCTTTGAACATCCTTATTTATCACCATTAGAGTCGCTTTCATAAAACATAATTCACCTATAAATTATCTCTAAAGGGAAACATCAGAATGTTTAGAAATTCTATCACCAAAATTAACAATTAGTTAAAGCTCTAATTTATAAGAGTTAATTATATAATCAAACCATCTCTGAGATATAAAGCATTTGATAAATAAATATGTTTCCAGGACAATTCCACTTGCCTGAAGGATTCAGATGACATGACAAAGTTGGCCAAAAGCAGTATATCATCTGGATGAAGGGAAGCTTTCTGAGCACCAACGAGACTGATTACCTGCATTCAACCTTAAAATTATTATTTTAAGTTACTGTTAAATAGACAAAATCAAGCGTACAGTCAAACCTTGTGCCTGCACATAAGTATTGCAAACAAAACACCCGTATCAGCAACATCTTGCAAAATAGCTCCTGCAGCTTGCCTTGTTGCATATGCAAGAGGGAGACAAGTATAGGCATGAAGAAATGTGGCTGGGTTCCTAAATGACCGGACAAATAAAAACATTTACTACAAAAATACAGAATAAAAAATTGGAAAACAGAGCATGCCAAGAACAGAAAAACAAACCAGCTGAAAGAGTGTATTAGAGAAGAGAAGACAATTTCTGTTCCACCAAGCAAGGGTGTCATATCAAACTTTGGGTTCTTCTCAAAACATCTATTTATTGATTTTGTTAGTATAACAAGTATCTGCACATATATGAAAAATAGGGAAGTATCATATAACGTCACAACACAAGGTGTTCACTTGAATGTTCAAAAAATGTAATAGAATTTTGAGAAACATAGAAACATGCATAATGAGCAAGCAAATGAATCCGGAAACTTTTACAGTCCAACTTGATTATATACCTGACCATAAATTAGCTCTAACTGCCCCCTTAATGATGCGTAAGGTTCTTCAGTGGAGCTGATGCAGACTAAGTAAATTGGTCCTTTCACTAGAAAAATCACCTACACCATGATTTCAAAGTAGAGATTTACATCACGGAATAATGGCAAAATTCCTGCAAGAGACATAACAGAAAAACAAGATTCTTATATAAACACTATTTATATAAAAGATGGGCAGCTCACTCACAAAAGGAGATACTTTAAAGCTACACAAGGACAACTATATGACAACCATACTACCCCCAAGTTCCTATCATAGCATTGCTCCTCTGCTACTGACAACCATATAATAGCTCTTTTTGAGACACAGACAACTAGCTTTGATACCAATTAATAAGTTCGTTGGATTGAGGGCAAGAACCAAACACTTACAATATGATTTTGCTTAACATATTCTTTGTTAGGGGTCAAGGACAAGGAGCTGGTTTTCCATTGGTAAATCCTCAGATGAAACATACCATTCAAGCACAAAAATATGAAGAGATAAAAAAGTATGATCGCACCTGATGCCTCCCAGCCCTCACCAATTTGACAGAATCGCCCCTAAAAACAGAAATCGAAGGGTTCAATGGAAATTATATTCAAATATCCAGTCTGTCAAACACATTAAAGAAATACATGTAGTTAACTGAAACCAGAAACAGTCACAATACCCGTACTCAACAAAGGAAAACACATTGAAGGAATACTTCTAATTAACTGAAAACAGAATCAGTCACAATACCCGTTCTCAACAAAGGAAATGATTGCTTGCAAAGTTGCTGAAAACCCTGCAAGTCTGTGTTCATCTCCATACCTAGAGGTAAAAACAAGAACAGCACAAGAATAAAACTAGAAAGTCAATTTGGTTTGTAACATCTATCAAAACAGAAAATTCATTCAATTGCTTTGACAACATCAATCAATTTTATCTGCGACCATTAAATAGTTTGGTTTCAGAAATTACCAAAACTGGTCTGCAAAATCCCAAATTTCATAAGCAGCAGTTATTTTGGACCCTAACGTTAAAGATCAAATTAACTTATGCACACCAACGAGAGAAACTATTAGTGGTTCCAGACCATTATGGTCTCTACTAATATAAATATGACACAAATACATGTACGAAGAAATCTATTAGGACAATGGACACGTAATAGTATGATACAACCTCATAGTTTCTCCGCCAATGGAAGACTAAATTGACAAATAGTTGTCAAAATTAAATCAATAGACAATTAATAAAGTGAACGAAGAACTCGATTAGTTTTCACAATGTCAAACGGCTAAATTGATAGATAAGGTCCACTTAGAAAAAAAAATTACATATGCACCTATGGGAGAAAAAAATAAGGACAACTTGAAGTCAGTTTCTCTGTTCCAACCCATACATGAACGGATTTGTAGGAGTTGTTTCCAAACAAGTTATCTAAAATACATTGTTTAACTTAACTTTAGCTTATGGAGAAACTTTTCTCTGTTTATGAAAAAGTTCTCTCCAGGCAGACCCAAAGTCATAAACTAAACACACTTTTTGTAACTTAAATTCCAAGGATCAACCTGAGCAGCGCACAAAATGAATGTTCTACCCTGCCTTGAAATTACCAATGCAAAGTGAGGCCCGGAAAAAAGTAGAACAAAAACTAACCTGGAATATATAGGTTTGCCGGAATGACTGAGAACGAAAAAATGTTTCTTCCTCTTCCTCCATGATATGGAGCCATCATCCTGCACTATAATCAATAAGCAGACAGAACACGGCACTTATAGGCATCGATCATAACAGAGTTAGTGCGCGCACCAAAACCAACGCGCATACCTCGTCGAAGTGCCGTTTGCCGGGAATCCACGACGCGTGGGAATCGGAAATCGAGATTCTGTCCATATCAATCGTCGTGTCCTCTTCTATTTCTTCGTGCTCAATTTCGAATTGCGAACCAGTGGTTGCGCTGGTGCTGCCTCCTTCGCCGACGTACCCGCTGCTACCGGGGCTGGATGGAGCGTCCTCCGAAACGGGTTCGACGAAAGCCCTAATCTCTCCATCGGACTCTGTTTCGTCGTCGTTCATAGTTATGATTTTAGAGAGAGAGAGTGTGTGTGTGTGTGAGTGTGTTGGCGAAGACATAGAGAGAGAGGGTTGGGGTTTTGAAGCAAAATGTTGTTGCCCTGCCAGTCGCTGCTTGTCTCGGCTCGGTCTGACAGGTAGCTGGGTGCAGTCAGCGGACGTTCGCTACCGCCACGACTCACCAGCTCAGATTGGCGGGCCGGGCTGGGCTAACACACTTTCTCACTCAGGCCCAATCCTTTTGGGCACCATATGCTTACAAAACGATTTCGGCAGTTTCTTCATGAAACCCCATAACTTTTTACCTAGTGTTTTTCTCCATTTTATCATTTTCAGATTGTACAAAAGTTATTTTTTTATTTATGTTAATCCATAAGTTAAAAATGGCTTTCTAATTGTATATTCTATACATTTAAAATAAATTTTAAAATTTTTGAAGTTGTTACATCCATAAATGTCATTTTCTATTGTCATGTAATCACTCAATTTGTTTTATGAATTATCTTTTTATGTAAATATATTCAATAATAATTTGAGTTTATTTTTTTATCAATAAAAAATTAAAATTTTACGATTAAAGTCATTCAATAATTATAATTATAAGAAAATTAAATTATTTTAAATTTGTAAAAATTATGTATTTTTATGCCTGCGGATAGAGTTTTAAATTATTTGTTTTTATAATATGTAAAATTATTAACCATTATTTTATTTGAATTTGAATTTTTTATTTTAATTGACTAAATTATCATATATATTATTTGAAACAATTATATAATAAAGTATATTTTATTAAGAGAATATATAAATAGACTAAATGTGTTTTTACAATCAAAAAATTATAAAATAGGATACACGTATTAAATTTTAATATATTTTTATATATTTTTATTTTTATTTTATTTTTTGGAAAATATGTACGGGCACAGGATGGTATTTGTATGAGGGTAAAGTTAGTAATGATGGGTGTTGAAGAACTAAAAGTTTGGCCTCTGAGGCCCAATTATTTCCTTCAGTGACTCTCCGTACTTACCATCGGGTGTTTAAAGCCAGAAACCGATGAAGCATGTTTATTTCCATTGGAGCATCAAGTCTATTTATGTTTATAATTTTATTTTAAAAATGTACAGAGAAAAAAAATTAGTAAAATAATCTTTTTTTTTCATCTTAGAGCCCATATAAACTTATATTTTATAACTGACATTTTGGTAATAAAATAAGATAAAATTATTTATATAACGCCGAACGTTCGTGTAATTAGGATAAATGAAAAGAGTCACCAAAAAAGAGTGACCGATTACATAAGTTTGATTCTATGAATTTAGATAATATAAGACAAGAATTGTTAGGCCAGACATGTTTAAGGATCGAACGGATAATCTCAACAACAAAGCATTTCTTAAGAAACACTATAAATCAAGATTAAGAGTAAGTGCTAATTAGTAATGAACTGAGATTGTGTCATGATTAGGGTTCTACTAATATTAGGTCCATCTCAAAAATTATAAATAGAGATGAAAGGTAAGATGTTTCACATTTATTTTGAATTTAAGATTTTGCTCTAACTATCGTCCAAACTAATTACTAACTTAAGCATTGACCTTTGACAGGTACCTCCAAACGGTTTAGCGTATTGACAAGAGAAGACTTAAACTCAAGACAAACAAAATTATCCGAACGACTAAGAATAAAGTGTGAAAGTGTGTTTTGTGGAATTACTTGATCCTATATTCGAAGTTAAAAAATATTTTTACTAGTAAAAGTCTTATCATTAAATTGAGAATTTAAAATTATAACATGAAAGAGTTTCAATTTTCGAATCGAAATACCATTGAAACAGCTTAGTAACGAAAGTGAAAAGAGAGAAACAATAGCAGAAAGAAAATTAAGTTAATCGGGGCTATTATGAAATAGTATAAGCTTGACAAGAGCACATTTTGATGTCTAGTTCAATAATGATGGAATTACATATTTGCATTATCTTGTTTAATAATGTTAAATCAATTTGTATTTGTTTGTCTTGATGGAGTTGGATTGATTAAATTCATTTGTTTTGTTGCATTCAAATCACACCTACTTTTCTTCAATATTATTTGGTAAAGAGAATCGTGAAGGAGAGATCGTTCCACGTTTGGACATTTTAGTGAATTAAAACCATAAAAGGACCTCCATCTTTCGGAATTATTTTTGGGGCTACTTTTCTCATTTCTCTTTCTAATCACAATTGTAGGGTAGGTATCACCCTCTCCTTATGTGTTGATATTTATCAGCGTTATTTTAATTATTCTAATAATTATAGTCGAAAAAGTAATATGTGTGAATGAAATATATTTTAATGAATAGATTATTCCATCGGTCCAAAAAATAAATAAAATAAAATAAATACGTTGTTTATGCTAAATAATATTAAATGTTGGGCTTCAACCTCAGTCACTTTTTTTATTTCTTCAAGTAAAGTTGAAAGGGGTAGCTATGAATGGATATTTGATGACTAGTCCCCACTGAGTTTGTGGTGTAGAATAATAGAGCGTTGGTCCAATGGTCCCAACCCTAAACGGCTAAACCGAGCCATTTCAAAACCCTAATCCCACCACCAATCACCCAACAAGCTTACCCTACTTTCCTTTTCAGCTCCTATCATGGCTCCACCACCTCCAACTCCCACTCACCCATTTAGATTTTTCATCAGCACACCACCGTCCATCAAACACATAGGTTAACAATCACCCAGAAACAAAAATTCAACCTAATTATCACACAACCATGATCAAATGAACAAGAACATTTATATATTTCTTAAGGATACGTGAAATTTTACAAAAGTTAAAAACTCAGGTTTCGAATTAAGAATATGAGAAACCTCTTATAATCAATCACCTCGTACACGTCAACTTAACCACCAGAATTAACACACAAAAAAACTGTCAATTACAGTGACGAAAGTAGAACAGGAAAAACACGATGAAGATTCCGTGTTCTGTTTTCTCAGTTTTCTCAGTCTTGGAAACCGGTTTTGGCCCAAATGGCGTTTCGGAGTGTACTCAGATCCCTTCCCTTCAGGGTTCTCCCTAAACCTTCATGCACGGAGAAGGAAGCAACCCTAGTTCTCGCCAGAAACTCGTGCCGTGGCACTCTCCCGCTCCGTTCAAATTCATCATAACCCTCGTTGTGATCGTCGTCGTACTCGTTGTCCTCGTCGTCGTCGTGGTTGTTGTTGTTTCTTTTGGCATACTCGTTGCCGAGGATCTTGGACCAGTCGGGGATGTTGATGGGCACCGACGCCGCGGCGGCGGTGGTGGAAGAAGTGGGCTTTTGCTTGGCGGAGCCGCGGCCGTGAAGCGATCTGCTAAAGTCGAACGAGTTAGCCCGGCCCGAGTTGTAAATCTCGGACTCGTCGAATTCGAAGGCGGATTCGGAATCCATGGTTAGCGATAGAGAGTCTCTGTTGGAAGCGACGGGGAGAAAACGGTGGCTTCGTGAAGTGAAGAAGTTCTTTCTGCTGGCCATTGTTTACATGCAGAGGTCGCGGTGATTTTATAACGTTGGTTTTGTTTTTGTTACGTGAATGAATGGAACTGTGGAAGAAGGTTCTGTTGTTTTTGTTGTTGCTTGTTTTTTTTTTTTTTTTTTCTCTTCCTCCAATGTTGTTGTTTATTATGGTTCGCTTGATGTGCTTTTATAAGAACAGGTGTTGCAAACTAAATCTCAATTTTCATTATTATTTTTGGATAAGAATAAGGAAAGAGAGAGAAATTAGAAACCGGTATATAAATCCTGTTATTCTTGTTGTCTCGTGTGAAGTTAGTAATAATAAAGAGAAATGGCGCGTTACATTCTGGATAAGGTTCCATCTCCTTCGTCTTTTCTTTCTCAGTCACTTATGAGAAACTACCAAGCACCACCCACCCAACAAAATAACATACTCGTTTCTAACTTTTTTTAAATGCTTCATTATGTTATCCCATCCATGCTTCAAGTTATGGTGTATTAATTAAGAAGCATAGTTATAATATTTTTAATTTCATAAAGAATATTATCTATCTTTTAGCATTTTTTTTTCCTTGTATAAAAATATTTTTAGTCAGGACGTGCTAATATCTTATATCTAAAATAATATATAACTATACATATTCGTTATTGAAAAAACAATGCCTTATTTTAATCAACACAGGAAGCTTTATTGTTTTTATTATAAGGTCGATGTCCACAATATTCAGAAAGTTTCTTAAAGGCCTAAATTATCTTTCACTCCAAGACTTCTCGTAATTATTCCTTCATAATTGTTCAAAAGATGTTCTGCTTTTTTTTATATTAAACATATACATATTGGTTTTTGAAAAAATAATGCATTGTTTTAATCAATACTGGAGAGATAAAATTTTAGTGCTTTAGATTACAAGGTCAAGGTTTAATATCTAGAAAAAGTTTAAAGTTATTTTTTTACTTTAAGTCTTTTCCTAATTGTTTCTTCACGTGAAAATGAGTTCAATGTTTGATAATTCATATATTAATGGTATAATAAAGACAATAACCTTTTTTTTATCTCAAATTTATATTTATAAATTTTACAGTGAGTTTGTGATTAACAGTGATCTAATTACCATCTAATTATTAGTAATCGTATTTTATATTTAAGTTGTTTAACATTTGAATTAATTGTCTTGATCATTGATTGATCGGTTTGACTCCTTAACCTTCTATTTTGGTGATGATTTGTTTGTATGTTTCATTGACAGTTGACCGAATGGTCACACAATAAATATAGAATTAATTAAAATAAATTTTGTATCCAATGTTTATAATTCGGAATTGTATCTACAAATTTTGGGTTGAAAAAAATTAAAGAGAAAAAAACACTCACAAGTACTAAATTTTAAATCATTAACTATAACTATTATTATTTTTTTCTTTATGATAATTGATTCAATTATTGATTAAAGATAATAACTATAATTGATTAAACAATTATAAACAAGTATTGGTCTATGATAAGAAAAAAAAGGGAAATATATTTGTTTTTACCTTTAATATTCAAATAAAAATATGTGATGATTTGGGATGGTGGGTGATCAACTTAATGAATAAATATCCTTGTTGGTTGTATTGTATGGAACTCAGCTACACCACTCAATCAACTTACATATAGACTCGCTTGCAAACACAAGTTATAATTTACCAGAAAAAGGAATATACTAAATTTACAAAAGAGATTTTCAATAGCACTTAATTGAAACATTAGTATCAATTCCGGTTCCATTGATTGAGGTTAATCCAAATAAATAAATAATATGTTTATTATGGTTTCGATTTTAAAATTAAAGTCTAATTAATCTAAACTTCAATCCAATATAAGCATACAGTGAATTACTGAAAAAAATATTAATTATTAATTATTTACACTAAAGCAACATTGAGTTCCGTTGAAAAATATTTATATTTAATATTCAATTATATCTGAAAACAATTTATTAATACATAACAAAGAAAAAGAAAAAAGAAAGAGTTGATTGGTTGTGTGAGAAAGAGGACAAATGCGATTATGCGATATATTTAAACGCGTTAATGTAGATATGTGTAGGACACGTGGCGTGCAATGATTTGGAGATAGAGTAAGGAGCATGATGGCACATGATGTAGGACCTCCGACCTCCCTCTTATCTTCTAATTCATTTTCCACCTGTGACCCTAAAGTATAGCTTGTGGTTGTTTTGGGGGGATTTGGATGACTAGATTTTAAGGGGAAATAGAGCTTAAAGTTGGGATACTTTAGACTAAGAAAAAGAAAGATGAGAAATGTAGGAAAATATGGAAAAAGTTTATGAAAATTAGTAAGTAATGTGCTAGATAGGATAGAGTAAAAAATATTTTAATTAATAAAAACAATAGTATTTTATTTTTGTATATAAAAATAATTTAAATTAAATTGTAAATGATATTATAATGAATGGGAGTGATTATTTCAAATGAAAAAAAAATTAAAAGATAATTTTTACAAATTAAAATGAAATAAAATGTTAGGGATTAATTTAAATTAAATTAACTAATAATTTGATTTTATGAAATTATTTTAAATTGAATTGTGGTTGTTTAAAATTAATATAAATTAAATGGGAGTAATTTTGTTATATATATTGATGAAAATAATTTAAATGAATTGTGGAAAAGCATATGCATGTCATGCACAGTGGAAAAGCTAAAAAAACACATACGATGAAAATTTAAAAACCATTAAAAACAAAATGATAACTATGTTAGAGATAAATTGACTTTCTACTCAAATCATCTCTTTTTAACAAATGACTATCACTTTAATGTTTCCAAATTCATCTTTGCAAATCTTCTCATATTAGTTTATTCAAATATAACATAACAGTCACCTACATTTCTATTCTCTCATATTAAATAGATAAAAACAAATAAATATATATATATATATATATATATATGATAACAAAAATATTCATGAAACGATATCCACGGACAAAAATTCTGTGGAAAATAGTTACTGTCTATATATATGATAACAAAAATATTCATGATCGATATCCACGGACAAAAATTTTGTGGGAAATAATTACTATTTACGAATATTTATTATCCACGGATAATGAGTCTCGGGTACAGATAGTACACTACTCGATTCGTAAGTATCCGATATCCACAAAAAATAATTAAAAAAATTAATTTATATATTTTTAATTAAATTTAATTTGAAATAAAATAAAATTATATTTTATTTGGTTAAATTAAATTTTAATTTATATTATATATATATATATATATATATATATATTTTAACTTTATTTTAAATGTATAATTTTTTTTTCAGGTATCGGTGAATACCTGAGTGTTTTAAAATATTCGCGGATATCTTTTAAACGGATACATAGTGAATCGGATAAAGAATACATTTTATCTGACGAATCGAATTGCATATAATGTCCGATGCAATCTGTTGTCATCCTTATATACACCTATATGTATAACTAATTTGGAATATTTACTCATAACAAGTTCTTAAATTAATTATCGTAACATTATTATTAGTTAGTTATTTTTTTAAAAATTAATAGAGTTAGAGAATACTTTGGGATTTGGGTGCAACAACAAAATATTATAAATTTGTTGTTATAGAACAAAATACATTTTTCATACTTTTGAACGGTCCATGAATTAACTAAAGAATACAGAACTAATTAAGTGAAGTATAACATATTAATTCGATTAGTATTAGTAAATAATCATTTCATTGATTTGAGTTAGGAAGAGATTCCCCTCTTCCTATATTATAATTCCTTTTCCGCTGACAAAACTAAAAAGGAAAATATTAAAAAGTGTCCATTTCAGGCAAAATAAATCAATACAAATACCAAATTTAATTATTTTTCAAAATAAAATAAAACCATGTATCATCTAAAAAATCTAAAAGAATAAATTCACACGTCATTCAAATTAAATAGACTAAAACACTTTCTTCCAAGTTATTTGAAATCTGATAAACAAGACACAATGGTTTGTTAATCATGTCGTGTCTTGTCAGATTATGTTTGATTTACACACACACACACATATATATATATATATATATATATATATATATATATATATATATATAAACTTACAACTGCATAATCCCTAATTGTTGAATATTTTTTAGCATTTTTCTTTTAGGCGTAATTTTGTCTTGAGGTACATGTTCTGTGAATGAGAATCAAATTCACTGTGTTGGTATACACTATATATCATTAATAAGACTCAATTGTTATTCGTATATTCAGAAATACTTTTTTTTTTAATTATGTATAGGTTAGATTATTTTATATTTAAATTAAAAAAAATATAATTAAACATTTTATACAAGAGAGTTTCTATCATAAAGCAAATTTAGTTTAAAAATAAGTTCATTCATTTTCTTACTATTAAAAATACCAACGTAAAAAAAGTTATGTACATATATATTTTCATTAAATATCCAGGACTAATGTTATATCTTTCTATGAAATCTATATTTCATTAATTATCTTAGTCATTAAGTGAAATGAGTAAAAAAATATTTTATGGGAAAACATTAAATATGTAATACTTTTTACTAGGGGTGGACATAGTTCATCGTACTAAACTTAAACTACAGTTAACTGTATTATTTTATACTTAAAAAAACTAAACTGTTTTTACTAAAATCTTATTTAACTATTTTATAGTTCAGGTTAAAAGAACTAGAACTTAAAAGCAGTTAACTGAAATTTAAGACAGTTAACTAGTTAATACATGAGTCTCTCTGTCCTTTCTCCATCAGATTTTTTTTTCTATCACTACGGCTCACAAATTTTGTCAAGATCTACTGCCCTCTTTCTTCTTATCGCTGTCCATCCCGCCATCGCTCATCCTGCCACCCTTTTTCTTCCTGCCGTCGTCCATCCCACCGTCTCCCATCCTGCAGTCGAACGTTTCTCTTCCAGTTCAAAAGGTATCACTTTTGGTTATTCGATTTGCAGTTCTTGTCGGATCTGGTTTATTTCAAGGATTAGTCACTAATTCAAGGATATATCATACGCATATATTTTATAATACTCAGAGCTTAATTTGTCTGAATTTTTTTCATAAACTGTATCCCTGGGATTTGTCTGAATTCAAGGATATTGCCTTTTGTTGCACTCTTCTTTAACTGGTTCCTTTCATGGATTGTTTATGACGTGACAGATGAAGATAGCTCTTCAATAATGCGAAGCAGTGGATCAGTGAAATTGATTGCTATGCCAGTGATAATGTTTACAAACTTTTAGTTGGAAACAAGAGTGATCTGGCAGCAAATAGAGTTGTATCATATGACATAGCTAAAGTAAAACCTTGACATACATGTTTAAATCTCAGAGTTATCGATTTTACTTTTGAATTGTGTATTCAATAACTCTACCTTTTCAATTTAGTTTTTACAAGTTCTTTGTTTTTTAAAAGCTGTGAGAAGCTTCCCAGTCTTCTGGGACAAACATTTATAAACTGTGCAACAATATTTTTTAGTTTTGGAAGAAAGTGGAACTACTTTACTGCACTGCTTATAACTGAACTGTATTATAAATAAACTTAATATTAGTTTAGTTCAGTTCACCTGAACAGTTCAGTTTAGGTGAACTGTTTTATAGTTAACTACAAATTTTTATAGTATGATGCAGTGCAGTATATTTTGCCCACTCCTACTTTTTACTTAATGGTTTTTCCCAAACTATCCATAGAAAAAATATAAAAATTATCAATAATTATATATTCCTATACATAAAGGAGATTTCTCTTTTAAATGTCCACATTTATTTTTTAAAATTTTTCTTTAAATAAAAGTTTTTTTTAAAATAAAATAGTTATTTTATTAATTTTGTCGTTTTTCTAAATATAATCTTATTTTTTTTTTCAATTTGATAATTTTTTAATTATAAAACTACATATAAAATAAATAAAAAACTATTTAAAGTAAAATGATAAAAAATATTTATATATAATTTTATAATTATAATAATAAAAATAATAATAATTTTATTATTTTTACTATCATAAAAAATATAAACACACGTGTTTTTACTAATTATTTATAATGATGTTTCACTAGCTCAGTTAGTAGTATTGATAACACTATTGATTGAGATTGAATTTAAAATAAAAATCTAACATTTATTACTCCAAATGACAAATAATCCAATTGAATATATTTTTGTTTTATTCAAATTTATTCGATTCAATCTTAAATTAAATCTTATAAATACATATCTATAAAGAGAATTATCACTTTTTTAAATAATTTTTAAAAATTAAAATAATTACTTTATTATTTTTAGTTATTGAACTATATTATTTACAAAATAAAGCTATAAAAAACATTTTATAACAATAAAATAATAATAATTTAATATTTTTATTACCATAAAAAAAGATAACACTAGTTACTATTAAAGAAGAATACACACAAAACCTTTTTCACTCTTACTTATTACTCAAAAGTTTTCAGGCACTTGAACATCAAAGAATATTTTTTAGGTGAACTTTCATTCAAAACTCATACTGAAGAATAAAATCTTAACTTTGGAAAATCCACTAACTAATGATGGGAACTTAATCTTTTCTAATATCTGTCTAATGATAATTCACCTTTTGTCAGTATATAAAATATCAATTAACATCCTTAATAGCTACCAGAATTAATTATAATATACAAACCAGTGCAAACAATGACTTGCCAACTCCTGTTATAACTATTTAAATCCTAATATTATACTAGTTAGTCTCTTGGCATAATCTCAATATAATTACACTCAAAATTATAATGAAATAATAATACTAACAACTTAAAAATTAACCTAAACTTAAAAAACTAATCTAAAGAACAACATTGTATTTTGGAAAGATATTTGGTCCTCTTAAAGAAAAATTTCAGAATGTATGCTAACTTGGTTACACAAAAGGGCAAAGTTGGGGAGTTTGGTAATTGGAATAATGGGGTTTGGGAATGGAAATTACATTGATAAAAATAATGGTTAGTATAAGAGAAACTTCATGCTACTAAGTTAATATAAGAGTTGTCTGGTTGTGTTTTGAATATGAGTAAGGAAGATAGAGGGATCCTGACACTAATTTATACATAGTTAAATCAACATATTGCAAAAATCATAACAACAACAATAGAAGTAGATGATAATCTTTTTGGTAATTGTGGAATATTAAAACATTATTGACTCTTTATTCATTGCTTGAAAAGTAGTAATGTGATATCTGATTGTAATAAGGGTGACTATGTGTCATGTGTGGGACAATATGTCACTTTTTTTAGTTGTTCAGTTGCTAAGTATATGGAATTTGTATAATAATTGGGCAGATTTGTTTCAGAATTACCAGGTTTAGGTAGAAACGATAACAGTTCGAAGGTTTATGATGCATATGAATCAAATAATTTTTAAAAACAATGTGAAGATGGTGAGGAAGTGTTTACCATTTTTATAATTACTATTTTTATTGACTTTAATTACAATAGTCTAAATCCTAAAAAAGACAAACGACATGTTTTAATTACTATTTCACATGTACGAAGTGTTGACTTCAAATACTTTTATTCATTCTTTAATTTCTTTTTTTTGTTTAAGTTTTCCAATTAATGAAATCTAGATATTTCGATGCTTAAGTCACTTTGATATTTGATCAGTTTAACAATTAATAATATAATAAATACATTACAAAAATTTAAACAATTATATCTTTTATTTATATTTATAAGTTTCTTCGTATTTTTTAATTAAGCTTAATCGTACAAAATTTGTTAAACCTAAATATTGACATGTTTAACTTAACTGAAATATTATTTAATTATTATGTACACCAATTAATTTCCTCCTAACCTAAATAGTTGGTATGAAAAGTTTGATAAATATACATATTGATCATACAGTACAATTTAGATTTTGTTCCTTAATATTACTCATCATTTTGTTCTCTTTTAAGTGGTATAATAAATAAAAGTTTCAAGATGTTTTCATTAAAATTTAGTTAAAATATTAATTTTATCTTCTACATTTTACTATTCATTTTAATTTTCCCTTCATCTTCCTCTCTCTTTACTATTCCTCTTTCTCATTTCATGTTTTGGGAAATTGTTCTGAGAGTCCGTCGTCGTTCTTTTTTTTGCTTTATTTCGATTGTTTGATCCCTTTTTAGAACGCAATCTTCCTATGCGAGGTTGACCTGCAAAAGACACCCTGACACTGTATATTTTATAAATAGGTCTATATTTTACGGTAGTCACACATTGATTAATCATTAAACCAGAAAATCAAATTCAATAATACCTATTAATTGTCCAATAATACTATATTCTCGTGCAATATAACCTGTCAACCACTCATAAATAGTGTATATTCACAATTAATATGATTATTAAACATATTAATTGACTATTAATGATATTTACCTTTCATGATTAGTGTGTTTGACCGTGTTACCCGTTTTAGCCCCAGTACACTTAAAAAATAATTTAGTTTTTGCCCTTCACCCATCTCTCCCAATACAAAATATACACTAAAGCTGAATACAACACTTCATTCCATGCCACTTTTAGGTGTCCCCGTAATTGCGACTCACCATGCATACCAATACAACTGTTTTTGTTTTTTATCAACACCACTCATGGCTAATAATTACTATAAAAAAAAATAAACAACATATATCACTGTGATACTATGATGTGTTCCTTTTTGGTTCCTCATCACCGTAACATAGACTACTAATAATATTAATAAGTGGATTCATTTATATGGATAAGCATTTGACTAGTAAAACCTATTAAGTATGAGACCACAACATTCATCATATTATCACTTTTAGCATCCTGCATTTCTATCTTTATGGTGCGGGGACTAATGTTTAAGCTTTATCTCCAATATTGCTATAATGTGGAACTCAAAAATCTACTTATGGGGCACCAAAAGTTTATTCCTTTTATTAGTACTGAGAAATAAAATCTAATTAAATATTATAATTTTAGTTTAAATTTTATAAAATAAAGTTTGTAATGCAAACTTCTTTAGAATAAATATTAATTAATGATTTCCATATCATATTAATAAATAGATCTAAGTTTAACTATGAAATTTATTTATAATTTATATTCATTTCTATATTATAAATTTATCTTATATATAATAAAAAAATATGAATCTTAAGTTTAATTTAATTTTATAAAATTAATTTATAAAATAAGCTTTACACCAATATATATTATAAATTATTCTTACTTTTAATCAATGCAATATTTTTAATAAAATTTTTATACATTCATATCGAAATATATATATATATATATATATATATATATATATATATTTATTTTGAATATAAGATTAAAAATTAATAAATGATTAAAAACGACACGATAATGATAATAACATATCTTAAAAAAACAAATATTCTTATAATAAATTTTCGATAATTCTAATACTATTTTAAATTTTAAGATTAACTCAACCTTAAAACCGAATTATAAATATCCCAAAATCTATATCTCAAATAAAAAAAGAAATTTTCAATCACCAACTCTCAAAGGATCAACAACATTGATTAGCGAATTTTGGAATAGAGAATAAGAACTGATACAAAAGAAAAGCCGAAGCAACTAAGATCTTCGAAAGAACGGACTTTATTTAACTTCAAAATGGTGAAGATGACAAGTGGATTATTCTTTAGATTCCTCCTGTTCAGTGATGGTTGAGTTGATCTATATGTGAATATGTAATTTTATTTTATTATATTTTCATTTTTATTATTAAAAAGGATTATTATTTTTCATGCTTCTAATTTCAGCCTACCCCATTGATAAAGAAAATAAAATCATAAGGATGGAGGTAAGAAAATTAAAAAGAAAATTGTAGAAATCAAAATCGATTGAAAGTCTAAAAAAAAAAAGAGGGTCTTTCAATTTTAATTTTAATAAATATTATTTAAATTTTTTCGCTTTTTTAATAAAATTACTATACACACACTTTCTCTTTCTTATTAAACTTACCCTACACCCCTTTAATAGATTTTGAATTCGGATTTTTAAATCCTTTTCATAAATTTTTTAATTTTCATTTTTAGATTTAAAATTTAATAATAATCTAATTTAATTTAAAATTTTAACATTATTTAACATATGTTATATCTTAATAATTATTAAAATATAATTTCTACTATTATACTAGTTATACTAAAAAACTATAAATATATATTAAATAATATTAAAGTTTGGTATGTTAAAATATTAAATATAATATTAAAAAAAAATTGATTAGGGTTATTAAATATATTAAATATAATTATATTTTAATAATTATTAAATATAATTATTATAATAGTTATATAAAAAACATAAAAATAAAAAAAATTAAAATTAAAATAGTAATAATGAAAGTAAAAAAATAATAATAAAAAATCTGATTTAATATATTTAAATATATTAAATTATATTAATTATTAAATTAAAATTAAATAATTATTAAATTTTAAATAAATAATTTTTTTAAAAAGATTTATTTATCGAGTTTTGATATTCAATAAACTATTATTTTAATTTTTTTAATTAAAATTTCATAATTATTTAATTTAATTAAAAATATAATATTATTTAATATATTTTATATTTTAATAATTATTAAAATATGATTTATCTTACAATAATAATCATATTAAAAAATAAAAATAAAATAATTAAAATAAAATAGTAATAATAAAACTAAAAAATTATTATATTAAATTTGATTTAATATATTTAAATATATTAAATTATATTAAAATATTAAATTAAATTTAATAATTATTAAATTTTAAATAAAAGAATTGTAAAAAAATTGTTTATCTAATATTAAAATATGTTAACGGAATTCCGTAAACAATTTTTTAAAAATTTTGTTTTTTATTTAAAATTTAATAATGATTTAATTTAATTTAAAATTCTAATATTACTTATAGTATTTTTAAACAATTTTTTTAATATTTTTTATTACTACTTTTATTTTAATTACGTTTGTTTTTATTTTTTTAATATAACTCTGTAATAATATAAATTATATTTTAATAATCATTAAAATATAAACTTATTTAAATAATATTAAAATTTTAAATTAAATTAGATTATTGTTAAATTTTAAGTCTAAGAATGAAATTTTAAAAATTTATGAAGAAAAAGAAAGAAAAAGACCTAAAGAGTACAAAGTGTCTTTATTAAAAAAAATAAAAATTAAAATAATATCAATTAAGATTAAAATTGAAATTTTTAAAGATGCAGAATTAGAATTAGAGGTTAGAAATGTACGGTAAAATACCCAAAAGAAGAATATTCTCCGAAGAAAAATATATTTGGGTTGAGGCCCAACAGAAAGTCTCTTAATGTTTCTTATGCTATCTACACCCTTTTCATTTAAAAATAATGTATTACACAACTTTTTTATTTGTTTTCAGTCTCCAACATTACAACAATAGTTTCTCCGATTAAATAAAAATAACTTTCACTCCTTAAACCGTATTTTTTTTCCAGTAAAACCCTTGGTTGAAAATATTTCTTCAAAAAGGTACTTCCAAAAACACCTTTATTTGTATTTCTTGCAACTTTAAAATTATTTTACAAAAGATAATTAAAGTTCATGTGATATTTGAAATATTAAGAAAAGAAACAAGTGTTCGAAAAGTATATTCTAAAATGTAAAAAAGAAAAAAAAAGATTTATTATTATTTTTTTTCAGAATGCGTTCTTCACAATGGAAAACATTTTTCATTATACACATTTTTTTTCTCAATATTTGAGAAAATACTTTTAAGAACATTATAGAAATTTAAGAAAACAATAATATATTTCGGAAGGTAGTTTCTAAAAGACGATTTTATTAACATTTTGAAATTTGTTTTCCAGAACATGAAAAATATTAAAAATGTTATGAGAACCATTTATCTCTTTCACATACTAGTATGTACTTCCCGTAATATTGTGTTTTATAAAAAAATTGTATAGTATTTTCTACAAAAAAAAAAAGTTTCTTTTATTACCATTTTAAATTTAATTTCCATGATATGAAACAAAAGACTACAAAATTTAAAAATAAAATTTTAGTTTTAAATATAAAATTGATAGGGAAGTGCGTTTAGCAGAAAAGTAGTTATTTTAAAATAGAGCCCAATTCTGGAAGAACCAAAAATAGCCCATTTGAAGGGTGGGCCCAAATTAAAGAGGCGAAGTGAAAAAGACTTATCTATCCATGGTTGTATGCAAGGAGTTCAAGTGCTAGTTAGAAAATTGGTCCTTACCCTGCTAGTGGCAAAACGGACCTTTAAAAACCCTAATTCCTATTAACCCTTATATATAACCCATTTTTAGTTTCTCTTCCTCTGCTTCGCCTCATTCTCACTCGCAAACCCTAACACTCCTTCTTCCTCTTCTATTACTGCAAAACAATGCCGCCGAAGTTTGACCCATCCCAGGTCGTCGACGTCTTCGTCCGAGTCACCGGTGGCGAGGTTGGAGCGGCGAGTTCTCTCGCTCCTAAGATCGGTCCTCTCGGTCTCTCCCCCAAGAAGATCGGAGAAGACATCGCCAAGGAAACTGCCAAGGACTGGAAGGGTCTCAGAGTGACCGTCAAGCTCACCGTGCAAAACCGTCAGGCCAAAGTGACGGTGGTTCCCTCTGCCGCGGCGCTCGTCATCAAGGCCCTTAAGGAGCCCGAGCGTGACCGGAAGAAGACCAAAAACATTAAGCATAATGGAAACATCTCTCTCGATGACGTCATTGAGATCGCTAGGGTTATGAGGCCTAGGTCTATGGCGAAGGACCTTAGCGGCTCGATTAAGGAGATTCTCGGAACTTGCGTCTCCGTGGGATGCACAGTTGATGGAAAGGATCCTAAGGACTTGCAGCAGGAGATTACTGATGGTGATGTTGAGGTCCCCCTTGAATGAGGAGGAAGAAGGCTTTGTTACTCTTTTTTCTCTTACCTCTGTTTGTTTCGTGTTTCTTTTTATTATATAAATTTGGGGCAACTATTGAACTTTTTGTTTAAGTTTATTTAATGTTTTGGATAATTTAGATGATTTCGAGAGATCTTATCATGGGGTTATTAGTTTACATCTGCTCATAAAATGATATGTTTTTCGATATAATTTTGTCAATGGATTGTAGTCGATTTTGCGTATATATTCCTGTGTTGGTCTGTTTGTTTTCATTAAAGTTGGAATTGCCTGGAATTTGAATTTTCACCCATTTAAGTCAATCGAGTGTTTTTCGGAATATACGTAGGCTAAATCATATCGTTCATTATTACGGTTATTAATTTCTTTGGCAATTTGTCCTCTGTTTTTGCTTTGTTAGCATTCAGTTTATTTTTAATATCTAAGTAGTTGGAATTTGTCAGTTGATTTAGGGTCATAATTTAAGTGATGTTCCATGTAGGTGCGTGTGTTTTCTGGTTTAATGATATTTATTGAAATTGCTTGATGAAAGTCATTGTCATATAGTTTCTTATAGAATTTTACAACGTGCAGATATGATGAGATATGATTTGCTGTCGATGTAAAACCTTATCAGTTCCCTGGTTGTCTCACCTAGTGTGTTTATTTTGATAATTATGTTAGTGTGTAGTTTGTAGAAACAGTGTCAGATTATCTCTAGCCTATATCAGATTGTGTTACTGTTCATATTAAGAAGTATTGAATCTTTGCGCAATCAACATTGATGCATGTTGGATGATGCTTTTCCTTGACAGTGAGTTGTAGTGTGTATTTCCTTTGCTTTGGTAATTGTTTTAGGGCTTTTAGATTTGAGCTATTATTATAGTGTTTAGTTGATCATTGCCGTTTTCCTCGCATTTGCTTGTACTTTTTTAATCGTGTACATTAGTTGGTTGCAATGCATCATGCGTTTCCTGGTATCTTGTGAGAATTGCCTTAGTTCTTGTGAGTGGTATGTTCGTTAGCTGATTGTAGATGCCTTGTATAATTCATTCCCCCTATATCTGCATTCTTTATACAACTTGTACCTAGCATGTTTGTTTTGTGCTGAGTTTTCTTAGTAAGTGATATTGTCATATGAATTTGCAAACTTCTAATGACTATTCCTAACGTTTAGTGTTTTAGGATTTTGGTTAAGTTTGTAACATATGAATTTAAGGGTTGAATATGACATTGATATTTGGCGTGCGGGTTTTGGTGGGTTTTGCTTGCCTTTCCATCTGAAGTTAGATAGGGTCTCAACAAATTGCAGTTGTTTATCCTTTTGGAATGCGTTAATCTTGGACAATTGTTAGCTGCATGTCCATCTAAACTGGCAGTTGCTGGTGGTAATTCTTCAACCATGTGTTTTTATTGAGAACACTGTTTTCCTGTTTGGTTATAGTTAGAAATAAAATCTGTCAGACTTTGGTTGCTTGTAGGTTGTATATTGAGTTTCTTTTTTTATTCGCTGCTGTGTTTAAATAAACTTAATTTTCTGCTTAAATTTAAAGACGCATGTTTTGCTTAAATGTGACCTATCACCGAGTGACTCAAAAACCATGTTCAGTTTGAGGATTGAATTGTTTAAGAATTGTCGTCGAGTTTGAATCAAAATTTTTGATAGAATGATTTTATTTGTATAAAATATTTTTAATCACCTGTTTTACGAAAAAATGAAAAAGAAATCGACTTGTCATAACTTCAAAACTGGTACGAATCTTTTAAGTTAAAATTTATTCGAATATGTGCATGACACTGTGAGTTCTGTGTTCTTTTGCATGAATTCCTTGTTTGTTTATAAAAATCAACAGAAGGTCTTACGCCCTTTTCCATGCTGTACCGTAAGTTCTGGAACAGTTCACAACGTCTGAAATAATTTATAATTTATTCGTAATTAATTTAACATAGATAAAAAGTTCTAATAGTTTATGAATAGTGTGAAAACCATATTTGGAGAAATTAATTGAAAGCACCTAGTGCAAATGGTACAAATTTTAATCAATGGAGATTTAATTTTACTCTCTGGAAAGTACATTTTTGTCAATCAGGTTAATTTTTTATAAAATTTTCGAAAATTGATTTTTAAAACTTATTTTGTAGATAATTTTTTCTAAGTTACTTGATATGGTTTATTTTAGTTTATGAAGTTGTTTATTTTATTTATTTGTTGAATATGTTTATGAAAAAAATTAGAAATATAGTAAATGATAGTTTTATTTAAGTTTAAAATTTAAAGTATGTTCTTAAATCGAAGTAAATATATTAACCTAAAATTTGAAGGGTTTTTATTTAATGTTTTGGTGATCATGTGTGAATTTAATGAAAACTTGGCACTGATACTGTTTTACTAAATAAATTGGGTTTTCTAGTAGTTGATCATGTTGAGAGAAATATTTTCTTTGATAGCATTATTTTAGGTTTTCTTTTGTTGTTATTGTGTGGAGATTTTATTTCATGACAAAACTGAGATGAAAAAACTAGTGTTGAATAGCTGTCCATAATAACTGGGCCTTTGTTTCTAGTTTTCGAAATGGTTGAGCCTAGCTATATTGTTGTAGGGTATTGCTTCCTGCACCCCATGTTTTTTAGTTCCATTTCGACCTTGCTGATTTTTGTTTGATGTTGTCTGTTCTTGGGTTGCTGAGCTGTTTGTGAGGATTTCGGAAAACAGGATGGGAGGGGTAAACTAGTTTCCAGATTACTCTTTTTCAGATTTGTAGTATATGTTCCGGAAAGTTGATTATGTAACAGTTGAGTTGATTGTATTCCAGAAAGTTAATTCCTAAATGGGTCTTGGTTGTACCACAAAAAGTTCAAAATACTGCTCAACACATTTTTTACTTAACTTTCACAAAAACCCTAAAATGACAGTTACGCAGTTTGGGATAGAAAATTATGTAGAATTTTCACCGTGCAATCTCAATAGAATGATGATCATGGATTCGTTTATCGTTGGATTTTGACTGAAACTTTGATAGGATGTTCGCACCACATGGTTTTTTGATGTCTAAGGTTAGGGATATTCATCCCGCATAGTACTTCTGATTTTAGAAATCTTCTTTCTTTGTTTTTTGATTTTGGTTGAGATTTAACATTGGTTTGTATATTTAATTAAAACTTTTTTGTACTATTTGTTGATTACAATGGAGATTTTCTTTAGTTTGGATGAGTCATTCTTTTTACTCTTAAATTGAAGGGTTTTTTACGTTATTTGGTGTCTTTAATATGTGATTTTGGTGATTTGTCATTGCTATTAATTGGTTATTGCTCCTCATAGATTCTAACAAGTTAGGAGAATTTTATTTATTGCATTATTTAGTATATTGGTTGTCAAAGTAGTAAGAAAGTTCTTGGTTTAAGACTATAATTACTTGCTTGAATGATAGAGACAAATATAAAAATGATTGCTTTGAATATTATCAATTATCATTTGTAGAAGGACAAAATGAGACTTATTGTTTATGAAGAAATTGCATCTTCAATTTTTTTTTTCTACATAAAAGTCGAATTCTATGTTTGATGAAAAATGAGACTTTGAGAACCAACAAGTATGTGATTTTATTCCATCATACATGTAGAAGACAAGGTTTATAATCACATTATTAATGAGACACGTGTTAGAGTTTTGTGGGAGAAAATTGAATCTTTGTATGCTTCTAAGTTAGACAATAATTATAGTTGTTGAATGGCTTGATGAATTTGAAGCACAGGGAGAATTATTCTATTTTAGACCATTTGAATGAAATTCAAGAGCTCCTAGATCAATTGTCAGGAATGAGTATAAACTTTGATGATGAAATTATAGGACTATGACTACTGAATACTTTACCAGAGTCATGGGAAATATTTTGGTTTCAATTAGAAACTCCGCCCTGAATGATATTGTTTCTTTGCAAATGAAAAAAAAAATTGTGATCTTAATGAAGAGCTAAAAAGAAAAGCGTATGGTTCTTCATCTCAATTTAAGATACTTGTCACAAAAATTAAAGAGATAAGTCAGAAAAAGATACCAAAATGTGGTAGAGAGAAAAGAAGAAACAAATTCAAGTCAAAATACAGGAATATAGAGTGTTATTATTGTAATAAAATTGGACACATACAAAAATATTGTTTTAAGTGGAAAAAGACAACAAAGACAAGAAAGACAAACAAAAAGATAATGATCATAGTGCTGATGATCATGTCACAACTACTATTACACGTGTTGATCTTGTTCTTCTTGATGACTATAAGTTTGTGTTTATCTATATTTGATAAAAACATGTGAATTATTGACAGTGGTACTACATATCACGTTATAGCAAGGAAGGAATTCTTTACATCTTATACTTTTGATTTTAACTTATATTCAAAATTAATATTCAAATAGTTAAACACTTGTCATGTCTTACAACAATTTTATGAGTTAAAATTATTTTTGAGTAATTAATATACTCAAAGTGGTTTTATTATATATATTTTAATTATTACTTATTTTTAAAATATACCATATAATTATTTTTGTTAGATTTACAAGTTTTATTATAATAAATATATAAAAAATATTTAGAGTATTTTAATCCATATAAAAATAAATTTATGAAAATGATATTTAATACCGTAAAACTAACTCATTCTTCTTTCTTCTTATTTTTATACTCTTTGTATACTTCATGAGTATATTTGCTTTTATATTTGTATATGGTGAAAATAATAATATTTCGACAAAATTCGATCAAGTTGACGTGATCAAATGTTATCGAATTTTATCAGATCTTTGTTATCCAGCTAAGTTAACTCAAGTTAAAATTTGTGAAAGTCAATCCTAATTCTAATTTGCTCCCATCCTTAATTAAAGGTAAAGACGAATTTGTTCAGGTCAAATGACGAAATAAGTTGAATCAAATTAAATAAAAATTCGAAAATTGAAAAATATATAAAACATTATTATTATCACAATATATTTAATTAAAATGGAATTAAAGCGTTATATAAGTTGAATCGGGATTTTGTAAATAAATTTTGACATGAAAATATCCATAAATCTGATCGTACAAGAAAGAGATGCACAGACGAAAACAATTTCTGGTGCTAAAGTGCAAAGCTTAGCTCATGGAATTGCACTTTTAAATTTAAAAACTTTGAAGCAGCCACCGTCCAGTGAAATTGTCATTCTCAAATCTTAGGTTACACAAAAACCAAAAGAGAAAATGTTTTTTATTTATGTCCACCATCAAGTGTTCAACACATGGCACTTTTCTTGCCACAACATCATAGTTTACAAAATATTGTTGAAAATTCAGACATTAATTAAAATTGATTATGAAATAATTATGAGTTAAAGAATGAGATTAATATGAAGATGCACTGAATTAGAGGTGGGGTTGCATTACATGTCAATTCTCATAATCATCATTATCATCACAACTAAGAAATGATTTACTTAATATATATTTGGTGGTCCATGTTGATGTTACAAAGCAGGGTGGTTGGAAAATTAAGTCCACTATGTATTTCTAATCCTAGCTACTCTGTAAAGAGGCCCAACCAATTTTTTTTCTATAACTACTCATCAACCCTCTCTCTACATTCAGTAACACTTTTACGTTTATTTAACACAAAATATAAAAATAAAATAGTTATAAAAATATAAATTTTTATATTTTTTCAAAAAAAAAAAAGAAAAGAAAAGATAATATTAAATAAATATAAAAATTTTAGATGTATCAATATATATATATATATATATATATATATATATATATATATATATATATATATGAAAAATCACTCTAAATTGGATTAACCAGGACTTCAATTTTTTCACCATCTTACTTGGAATTACTTTATTTATTTATTTTGGATGCATGTGAAATTTTCTTCCACTATTTTACATTTTTAACAGTTTATTAATTTAAGATTTATAAATAGATTTTTTTTTATTTATATATATTATAAATTACTCTTGATTATAGTTGATGTGATGATTAACTACCCAATTAATTAGTAAATTCTATAATGGTGAGGAACAGTAGGACCCTCCCTTTGCTGAAAATCCTTTTGATTTTAAGTATGTCCAGATAAGTTCTTCTCACATGTCTTCGTCATCCAACAGAGATCACAACTATCTCTACTCTTATTTTTATACGCTCATCATAATAATTGCAATACAGAAAATAATTCATATTTTTTTTTTCTTTTCAGGATAATATATCTTAATCTCTTGCTATTTTATTATGCTACAATATTTCTTAGCCACAAATTCATAAAAAATGGTAATTAAAGTGCAACTTCCTAAGCTAGAGAATTATATATATTATTTAAAGAAAAAGTTACCACAATATCTTTTACGCTGTGTTCACTTAAATAGATTGTACTGTTTAGGATGAAATGCGAGTGTTGATTTGCGGAACGCTTTGTGTGATTTTCAACTAATGATTTGAGTGAATTTGCGACTTATCCAATTTTGTGATCACTTGCTTAATATGTCAATCAACTACCTTTCTTTTTTTCTTTCTCATTTACAATTTGACATTTCTCGAGTTCTTAAAATAGATTAAAAGAGGTGAATCAATCTTAACCACCATTTCAAGCTGATTTAAGTTAAAAAAAATTACAAATTTTGACATAATAACAAAAATAATCTGGTCAATTAAGAATTGGGTTCATTTAGACTAAATTCGGGATGAGTCTTGGTTCGTCAATTTATCTTTAAATTTTAAATATTAAATTATATTAAGAATATGAAAATCTTAAATATTCTCTATCTCTTATAAATATATTTGAATTATATTGTGTTTTTTAGTTTAAATTGTATTTAGAATGTAACATAATTTTGGATTGTAATTTAATTGAACATTATTTAAATTTTAATTATAAAAAAATTGCAACTCTTTTAAAATTATAGAAAAAAAGTTGTAATTAAATAAACAAATCCGTTTAATCTAGGATGGATATCACTATGCTTGAATTTCCTATACTTATTAATAAGAAAACTAATTAAGTTAAATTGATTTAGTAAATGATCAATCTTTAGTAGTTGACCAAATCATATCAGACTAGAAAGTCTCTTTTGACAACTCTATTCTCAATAATAAAATGTTAATAACTTAACAAGTTATAATTTTGAAAGAGATTCATAAAACATAAATTCTAATTACATTTAACTAATTGATTATTTTTAACATATTTATCTTATCTTACAGGCCTTTGTTTTGTTTCGTTTTTCTTCAATAAAACAAAAGTATTTCTAAATTTTATAATTAGATCCTTAAGATTTTATTTTTTTTACTAAATTTATTCAATGAATACAAATGATTGAGAATGAATTTAAAAATAATTAAATACAAAATAAATAAAAATAAAATCCCGATAACAATGCTGTGAAACTATATATTAATTCAAGATAAAAAATTAAAAAAAATTATCTGCCTGAGATAATTTCTTTTAACCAATATAAGCTCTTATAAAATAAACTTTTAATAAATATAAGAAGCTAGTTGGACTTAAAAACATTTTATATCTATTAATGAAGAAACTTATAATTAAAAATATTTTTCTTTAAATGGACAAATGGAAATATATGTTGAAACATTCTAAAATTAACACAATACATTAAAAAAATCATAATATCTATGTGTACGTAATTGATAGGCTTAAATACATTGATCTAATACATTTAATAAGAACTGACCAATCGAAATAAATAACAATGTACACTTGAGAGTTGTCATTATTTGTTTTCTCCCATGTGCAATGGAGCAAACAAGATAGACTTAAATAGGTGGAAATAGGAAGTATCAATATTATTAAATATATAGATAAATAGATTTGAAATTTTTTTCAAATTTTAAACAATCTAAAATTTAAGTCTTATATAATACATATATGCTAGTTTCTGATTCAACAGATTAAAATAATTCATATAAAAACAAAAATTTTATGAGCACAGTGATTCATTCTATTTTAACAAGATCGTTTCAAATGAAATAAATTATGATGCTCTGAAGAGAGAAAATAGCAAGGACTAAGGAGGACCCATGAGGGACCATAGTTATTAATCAACCTTAGCCAAATTTGTGACAGACATTGCAGCAAAAACAGTACATAGTAGACCCCTTATTGTTGCTGTTTAATTTGTTGTTAATTATCATAATTCCTTTGTCTACTGCATCACACACGATCTTGCAATTTGCACACTTTCCCATAATCAACCACATGTAGCCGTTGATACAGAAGAAAGCTTTTAGATCACACTGGGCCATGGCCATATATATAATGTATCTATATGTGGTACACATGGTGTGTATGTATATGATAAGAAGAAGTGCCGTTGCAATGGTGGTCGTGGCGTGGGACCATGCAAGCGAAATCAAGCTAAGAGGGGCGGCAAAAAACTATGTTAATCATGTCATTGTCGATAGACAAAAAAAAAAACACACAGAGGTTAATTATTTGATTCATTACTATTCTCTCTCTCTTTCTTTTGTTACTTAAATACCACCTCTTTCCACTGAACTTAGGCATACACCTATCACAAACACAGTTACCTAACTATAGTAGTGATTGAGGCTTGAGAAATGGCTAAAGATGTTGAGGTTCAAGAGCAAGGAGAATACTCTGCAAAAGACTATCATGATCCTCCTCCAGCACCCTTGTTCGACCCCGAAGAGCTCACACAGTGGTCCTTCTATAGAGCCCTTATCGCTGAGTTCATAGCAACCCTTCTCTTCCTCTATGTCACTGTCCTCACCATAATTGGCTACAAAAGACAGACTGATACCAACGTTGGTGGCACCGAATGTGATGGGGTTGGCATTTTGGGCATCGCTTGGGCCTTTGGTGGCATGATTTTCATCCTTGTTTACTGCACTGCTGGTATTTCAGGTATACATCTCTCACCCCTTTCAGTTTCCTCTCTCACAGACACCAAACTTTGCCCTTCTATGCTTTCAAGTTTCAACTTTTGTACATGAAAAAGGAAAAATTTGGACAACTTTTGTATATGCTCACACGTTAAATCTGCTATAAACAGCCATTTTATAAACTGTAAGCACACCATACTACTAGTTCGAAGGTAAAAAAGTTGTGGGGGGCGGTAAAACTAGGTTAAAATTCTTGTATAAAATTGTCCATCTTGTTTAAAAAATCTAGTTAATTTCGTGGTTCTTTTTGCTGGTTTGTTTGGATATTGGACAAGGAACGTGTGTGAGTATGCATGCAAGAAGAAACTGTAAGATGTTTTTGGATTTGGTGTTGTAGGAGGACACATAAACCCAGCAGTGACATTCGGGCTGTTCCTAGGACGCAAGGTGTCGTTGATAAGGGCGTTGTTGTACATTGTAGCACAGTGTGCTGGTGCTATCTGTGGTACTGGACTGGCGAAGGGGTTCCAAAAGGCGTACTACAACAGGTATGGAGGTGGTGCTAACTCTGTTGCTGATGGCTACAACAAGGGCACTGCTTTGGGTGCTGAGATTATCGGTACCTTCGTTCTTGTCTACACTGTCTTCTCCGCCACTGACCCTAAGAGGAATGCTAGGGACTCGCATGTTCCTGTAAGCACCATATGTTTATATATATGTTACAAACCTATTTCTTAAAAAATTAGTTACTGATTCATGGTCTCACTTTTTCAATATGAAGGTACTAGCACCACTTCCTATTGGCTTTGCTGTGTTCATGGTTCACTTGGCTACAATCCCAGTTACTGGCACTGGCATTAACCCTGCAAGGAGTTTTGGAGCAGCTGTAATCTACAATGACGACAAAATCTGGGATGATCAGGTAAAAACTTGTTAATTATTTGAAGATGAAAACAGATTTTTACCGAAGAACACAAAATGCTGTTGAAAGTCATACGTTGTTATGGATGTTGATATTGATGTATTAATTAATTTTGGTGATTTTTGAATGAACAGTGGATTTTCTGGGTTGGACCAATTGTTGGAGCGGCAGTGGCTGCATTATACCACCAATACATCCTTAGAGCAGCAGCTATCAAGGCTCTTGGATCATTCGGGAGCAATGCTTAATTAATAAATAATTAAGCTACTTTTCTAGCTTCTTAATTTCCAACAAGGCTTTGGTGTTTTCAGGAAGAATAATAATTTCCATGTTGAGGAGTGCTAGTCTGTCTTGCAGCTCCCTAATTTAGGCTTTTTCGTCTTTTCTTTTCATCAGCTGCAGTGATTGCTGTTGTGGGGTTGGGAAGATAAGGCGAAAACCATTGGGAGCATCAAAATTGTAGATAAGCATGTTTGTGTCAAGGGTGTATTTTGTATCCCTTTTCTATCTTTTTTTTTTAACGTCCTTGTAAGTGTTGCTTTTCATTTTTCATTTTACTCTTCTTAATTAAGTATTCATCTTTTCTTAATCATCATCTTTATATGTAATAGTAATATTATAATGATTAAGCTGTTGGTTTCTTATATACACATTTAAATTTAATATATATGTCTTACAAATTAAACTAAGGTTTACGAGATGATCATTTATGTATTTGAGTAATTCGATGTTCTTGAACCTTCGTTGTTGTAAAAAAAAGAAGAAGCTTATCCTAATCCTAATAATGTATATATTAAACTAATGCAAACTTGTAGTAGTGAAAGAGCTCAATGAGCACCACAATTAAACTACTATTCCACTTAAAAGCTCCACTATATATTAGATAAACTAATAACTAGGCTTTTGTGGTGGTGGTTAATGATGTGACATTAAATTTTGGATTGGAGACACTATAATTTAAGTATAGAAAAAAAAATGCAAAAGAAATAAAGAAAGATAAAGTAAACATGTTAGGTGGGTGACTTTGGATTCCTTACAAGTGCACCCCTCATTTCTTATAATATATGGTGAGCTAATATACCTTATCTTCACCCTATTTTATGTCTCCATGATAAAGGATTCCTATTTTATGTTAATTGTTTCATAATTTGTGTTGATGAAGGTGTTAATATTTAAATACAAGTCATGTAAAAATGAAAAAGTTGAGAAATTTAAAAAAAAAAAACTTTGTTGCCATTTGTAAATTTAAAAAGAAATGAGAGAAAAAGGGTTTGGATTATTGGTTTCTATATTTTTCTTATGAATAAAAGAAAGTGTATGTGAGAAAGAAAATGAAAGGTAAAAAAGAGAAGAAAAAAGGTTGGGGTTTTCCGCATATTCTATTCTGAAGAGCATATCCATGGTTATAGAACATTTGAGAATTTTTTAGAGAAACAATCATGATCATGCAATGGTGCTTAAGTTAAGTATCTTAGAAAAAAGTAAGATTATGACGTATTACCACTTTCATTAATTAGTCTTGTAAGCTTCATTAGTTCTGGAATTAAGCTAACGTGTTACTTCGAACTCTCTCGAACCAGCTACATAATCTCAAACGTTATGCCCATAGCTTTAACTACGATGCTTAAAGTTCTAAATATGAAGTTTAAGATATGAGGATCTTAAGAGTAATTATGGGAAAATCTAATTACGGTATGAGTATATTAGTCAACAAGATTTTTCTTTTAAATATTTTCGTATTTTTGGGTTGTTTTAGTATATATCCAATATTTTGGACTTAAAAATCAAGATAAAAAATAATTTAAATATATTAATAAAGTTATGACTCTTCATGATAGAAGGAAAAGCAAAAGAAACATTTTTGAGAATAGTATATTATACTCTGAACAATTATATGTTATTATAGATTTTTTTAAAACATTTTGATATAATATATGTGTCATTTTTTCGTTAAATTTAATATAGGTCAATAAGTCAATGAAGAAATGACATTATTTTCTGTTAAAAAATTGTAAAAAAAATATTTTCAAATATTTTGTTTTTGTTTTCTATTTGTAATTATAAATATATAATTTTGCGTTTATGCCTATATATCAAGTGATGAAAACTTGCCAGTAAATGGAAACAAATAGTGACACAAGCTTTTAAGCCAAACTTTTTTTAGTCAATGGACCTAAATTAAGCTTAAAAACAAAATTGATACAAAGTGTTTTTTCATCACCTCTTCACATTTTTTTTTTTACTTTACATTCGAAAAATAACCTTCAATAAAATTTGAAACTTGTTGAAATTTTTAAAAATATTTTAAATAGATTTAAAAATTTATTGAAAAAAGAAATTATTCAACGAATTTTAAAATCCATTTAAAAATTCTTTTAAAATTTTAATGAATTTCAAAATCTGTAAAAGATTTAAAAAATTCTTCAAAGAATTTTGAAATTTATTTTAAATTTTGTTCTTTAATGAAATTCGTTGAAGAAAAGAAGTTAAATATAGGATTTTTTAAAATATAGAAAATAATTTTAGAATTTTTAAAAGATGTGAGAGTGTAGGAAGAAATATGGGATTGTGCTGGAAAAAACACTCGTTGATACAATGTTTTGTATCAAACCAATCCCAATAAACCCAATTTAAATTATGTGTACCAAAAATATTTTATTATATTTTGGTATTTGTCTAATAAGAATCAAATATGTACGAAAAACTTCAGAGTAAGATCAACATTTAGTACAATTGTTCTAATAAACAGAAAAAAAATACTTCTTTTCCTAGAACATTAAGTTTGTTGTGTTTTTCTTAAACTTTAGTTAAACATTCATGGTTTTTTTTTTCCTTAAATTATTATTATTTTTCTTTATTTAATGATTATTTGATTTTAATTACTTATTTTATGATTCATTATTTTATTGTAAAAAAATTGTTTTACATTAAGTATTCATTTTTTTCACTCAATCTTGAACAATAAGAGTTGTTTATAATAAATGGAAATCATACCAATTATCTGTTTATGTCATGAACAATAAGACTTATTTATGATAGGTGAAATATAGAGCTTCTCTAGTTTTAAGTGACAACACTTGCCAATGTAAGTAGAATTCCTATCTATAAGATTAACTATCAATTTAAATTTATCTCATTTTCACTTTTTTTTTTACTTATTTTAATAATATTACAAGTTTGACGACTCGTAATAAGAAAAATTTTAAAATATCAACAATATAAAAATAAATATAAATAAAAAATAGGTGATAAAAAGTATTGATACATAATTTGAATTTTAAAAACAACTTATATTTTTAAGATAGTTTTAACATATAATCATCATTGATTAAATTTAAATGAATTCAAATAAAAGAAAATGTAAGATATTAAATGTTTCATGATTAAAAATATCACAAAGAAAATGAGAGAGAATTTTGAATTTTAATTATTCCATGTTTCTGATTAATAATTGATCAGTTTTATTGCTTTTCAATTGATAGCAATGTTTATTCCTTCTTTTTCTTCCCACGTTTTTTTTTATGTTTTCTATTTTGAAAAAAATAATAATCAAATAAAGCATATTCTAATTCATACTAATCTACTATAAATATAAGAAATAAAAAATCTAAAAAAATAACTTTATTACACAGGTTTTTTTTTTAAAAAAAAATCATTCTAAAAGTTTGTTTTTTTAGTGATTTTATATTGTTAATTTATATATTTTATTTCATCCATGTTTATTTTTTAGAAGGTCCAATTATTTTTAAACTTAGTTGTCCTAAAAATAGAAATATATTTGTTTACTTAAGCAAGGATTTGATAGAGACACACTAAAATTACAATCCTATATCAATTTCAACTTAAACTTATACATATACAATTTAATTGAGTTATAAAATCACCAAAATATTTCTATTAAGAGGTATTAATTTCACAACTAACAATATTGAACTTAAAACAAAAAAATCAATATGCAAAAAAAGAGTTCTAATCTCCTTTACCTCAACATATGCTTTGTTCAAATCTAAACTCTATTGTCCAAAATTCAATCACTTTGAACTAGAAACTGTAATCGAACTTTCTAATATCTGGAGAATGATTCTTCACACTTCATCAACCCAATATGATCAATTTATGAAAGCGAGTATGTATGTTTGAAGCTGGAATTAAGAATAAAAGGAAAGAACTGTAATTGAAATGTTCAGAGTTTTACACCTTAATGTTTTTGCATTCTTAATTCTTATACTTAATATTTTATTGTTTTACTATTCAAGTTTGAAATTTATTGAACATAATATTATTATTTACGTTGAAAAAAATATAATTGAAAATTCTAATTATGATTTATTTATTGATTGGTTCAATTTTATAAAAGAACAATTTATTAAATATATATAATTTATTATTATTATATTAAATTAGATATTATTTTGTTATATTAGAGAGGATAATAAAATTATAAATTTTGAAAATATTTTTTTTTTTATTCTAAAATTAGTGGTCAAAATCCACCACCGATCATGGCGTGGAACCATCCAAGCGAAGTCAAGCTAGGGGCGGAAAAACTATGTTAAGAAAAAAACAAAACACAGAGTTAAATTATTTGATTCATTACCGTTCTCTCTCTTTCTTTTGATACTTGAATACCACCTCTTTCCACTAAACTCTGATGGCACACACCATATCACACACAGAGTTACCTAACTATATATAGTAGTGAATGAGCTTGAGAAATGGCTGAGGATGTTGAGCAAGGAGAATACCCAGCAAAAGACTATTATGATCCTCCTCCAGCACCTTTGTTCGACCGCAAAGAGCTCACACAGTGGTCCTTCTATAGAGCCATTATCGCTGAGTTCATAGCAACCCTTCTCTTCCTCTATGTCACTGTCCTCACCATAATTGGCAACAAAAGACAGATTGATACCACCGAATGTGATGGGGTTGGCATTATCGGCGTCGCTTGGGCCTTTGGTGGCATGATTTTCATCCTTGTTTACTGCACTGCTGGTATTTCAGGTATACATCTCTCACCCCTTTCAATTTCCTCTCTCTCAGACACCACAACTCTGCCCTTCTATGCTTTCAACTTTCAACTTTTGTACACGAAAAAGGCAAAATTTTGACAACTTTTGCATATGCTCACACGTTAAATCTGCTGTAAACAACCATTCAATAAACTATAAGCACACCATACTACTAGTTCCAAGGTAAAAAAGTTGTAGGGGGTGGTAAAACTAGGTTAAAATTCTTGTATAAAATTGTCCATCTTGTTTAAAAAATCTTGTTAATTTCGTGGTTCTTTTTGCTGGTTTGTTTGGATATTGGACAAGGAACGTGTGTGAGTATGCATGCAAGAAGAAACTGTAAGATGTTTTTGGATTTGGTGTTGTAGGAGGACACATAAACCCAGCAGTGACATTCGGGCTGTTCCTAGGACGCAAGGTGTCGTTGATAAGGGCGTTGTTGTACATTGTAGCACAGTGTGCTGGTGCTATCTGTGGCACTGGACTGGCGAAGGTGTTCCAAAAGGCGTACTACAACAGGTATGGAGGTGGTGCTAACTCTGTTGTTGATGGCTACAACAAGGGCACTGCTTTGGGTGCTGAGATTATCGGTACCTTCGTTCTTGTCTACACTGTCTTCTCTGCCACTGACCCTAAGAGGAACGCTAGGGACTCCTATATTCCTGTAAGCACCATACATATATTTATATGGAAAATGTTACAAACCTATTTCTTGAAAGATTAGTTACTAATTTGTGGTCTGAGTTTTTGACATGAAGGTACTAGCACCACTCCCGATTGGCTTTGCTGTGTTCGTGGTTCATTTGGCTACAATCCCAGTTACTGGTACAGGCATTAACCCAGCAAGGAGTTTTGGAGCAGCTGTAATCTACAATGACGAAAAAATCTGGGATGATCAGGTAAAAACTTCTTAACTTTTTGAAGATGAAAACACATATTTACCGAAGAAAACAAAATGGTGTTGAAATGTATATGTTGTTATGGATGTTGATAGTGACTTGATAATTTTGGTGATTATTTTTATGAACAGTGGATTTTCTGGGTTGGACCAATTGTTGGAGCAGCAGGGGCTGCATTATACCACCAATACATCCTTAGAGCATCAGCTATCAAGTCTCTTGGATCATTCAGGAGCCATAATTAATTAATTGTTTAATTATGTTTTGAGTAATAGATAAATCAAGGAATTTTCGTTCCTATTAAAATTTTGTAATGTATTGAGTTAGATCTTTGTCTTACCATTTTGCTTGAATGTAACCTCGTTACAAGAGTTCATGTTGACAGTATTTCTTTAAGAAATTCACTGTATTTAATGAAAAAAATTTCTAAATTTAATTAAAATTATGAAATATTAAAACAAAAAAATATATAAAGTATATAACTATTTTATAAAATTGTCATATTATAAAGTTATAAAATTATAAATTATAAATTATAAAACTATAAAAATTATGAAATTAGAAAAGTGCAAAAATTATAATATTATAAAATTGTAAATCAATAAAATTAAAAAAAATTAATATTAAATTATCGAATTATAGAATTATAAAATATTGTAAATACTAATAAAATAGAACAATTAAACTCAAGAAAATATAAAATATTCGTAGAATTATCTAGCATAACGACAAAAGAGAATAAACAAAAATTAACATAAAGTCTCTCAAAAATACATCTACACCACACTAACTACTTTATTCAAGCTATACATTATGTCATTACTTCCTAAAGCATGCTCCACAGAGACATCCTCACCCTCTGCTCACATCAATAAAGTGATCATTGCAAAAGAAAACAAAAATAAACAAACAAACAAACAAGAAACACACAAATGGGTAAGCAATGTTAAAAGAAACAAACACAAGATATCAAAATTCATCATACATCACATTTCATATACAGTTAAACAAACATCCTAAGGATAATATGAACCTAAACCTGACCATCCAGATAAAGTATGAATGTCAAGCTATGGTGAGTCATGCACTTGTGGTGGTCCTTACTGCTCTGCATAGTCATTGCCAATTGGTTTCACTCTACCACACTAACAAGGTTAGTCCATTCCGCATCTTAGGCCATAATGGAGTACCTACACTAAGACCTCCTGCTACCCTCACCACATGCATAAGTCATTTCTAATTGAGAATGAATCACTAGTGGAAAAACGCTGTTTAACGTCGGTTATTTTGGGCTTTTAACGTCTACTAAACAATCGACGTCATTGCCGGTGACGTCAATGGAAAGTCGTACATGAATATAACCGACGTCTATAATGACGTCAGTCAATGCCATGTCCGACGTCACTAAACGTCGGAACTGGACGTCTAAAGACATTATATAGATGTCGGAACTGGAGCAATAACCGACGTCAAAGAGGCACTAAAGACTTCGAAAATGACACTAACAGACGTCTAAAATGTACTATAGATGTCGGTGTATACATTAACCGACGTCTAATACAGTGGTTGTGTTTTAGTACAGTTTTGTTCCCGTCTTTGGATAGCCTAGTAGCACAATCTCCTTTTGTTAGTTTCCCCCGAAAAAAAGCTTTCGTCTTTTGAATTTCTTATGGCATTTCAACCCAAAACCGAACTTGGGTTGTTGCTTAGTTCCATTTTCATCCGCAAGAGAAAAAAATCACAGTGAAACAATAACTAGGCAACGACCCAGAGTCGTTTTTGGGTTGAAACGACCAAAAGAAATTCACAAGACGCCGTTTTTTCTGGGAGGCAGTTAGCAAATGGAGAATGTGTTACTACGTTACTCCAAGAAAGGAACAAACTGCACTAAAACACAACACAAAGAAAGCAAATTTTAATCAGTTGAACCAGAAGATAATCGATGAAAGACTAAACAAAGTTTAAACGGTAAGCATAAAAAAAATCACCTGGGATGCAATGCCGGAAGAGAGAAAAAGAAGAGGAGGAAGACGATAAAGATATTAGAAACAATAATGCAATGCCGCAAGAGAGAAACAAGAGAAAAAAGAGAAGAGAGGAAGACGATATCAGAAACTGAATGCCATGAAGAGTCTGCGGTTTATTTAAAATGAAATTTAGCGTCGGTTGCTTGCGAAACCGACGTCTATAGTAATCTAGACGTCGGTTGTCTAACTAATTCGATGACCAAGTTAACATTTAAACTGAATTTTTAAATGCCCATTAGACGTCGGTTGTGAAGGGGCACCGATGTCTAGGGCGCTAAACCGATTGACGTTTTACTTCCTGTCAGGGACGTAGACGACAGTTGTGAAGGGGCACCGACGTAAATAATAATATAGACGTCGGTTTTCTGCTGTCGAACGTGGAAGTGCCTCGGAGTTTGATGCACATAATTAATTACAGGCACATAGACGTCGCATTTCTGGGTGAGCGACGTCTATTTTGCAAAAAAAATTTGTCTCCCCGCCTTCCTGACAGGCCATAGACGTTGGTTTTTTACAACCTGATGTCTAATAGCCTGGGAATCAGGTGACCAGCATTAACTGCACCCAAGTAGACGTCGACCCCCATCACAACCGACGTCAAATGCGTAGGAGAAGTCTGTCTTCTCGCCTACCTCATTACATTGGACGTCGGCTTACGACAGAGCTGACCTGTACTGCTTAATAGACGTCGTATTACCTTGAAACCGACGTCTAGGTTACCATCTTATTTACGGTAATGCCACCGGTCATCATATGACGTCGGTGGAGCTCTAACAGACGTCTATGAGCTGACGTTAAACAGCGTTTTTCCACTAGTGAATAACCATCAGACTGTCAGGATAACCCCTAAGACTGGGTTTCCTACATTCATAAAAAAACATGAAGTAACCACTAAGAATTTTTCCTTAGAAACTCTTATAAAACCACATTTCCATACTTACATAAAATCATTCACTACCACCATATATTTCAAGTTATTTTACTAAGCGTACTCTAAATCATTACACCATTTACATTTACGTATATATATATATATATATATATATATATATATATATATATATATATATATATATATATATATATACACACACACACATATATATATACACACACACACACACACGAGATAAATGAAACACATAAAACAAGGACCATTCACACTTGGCGCTTAGCGTTAGAAACCTGACGTTCAAGGCTAACTTGCTCGCCCAATGAGCTACTCTCTGTCGTCTAACGAGAGTACAAACAAAGAGCTTCCATAGCTTAGTGAGAAATCTCACCTAGCCTCTGAAACCCACTACCAAAATTCCATTTTACTTGTCTAGCGAGCTATCCACTCACCTAGCTAGCTTGTAGAATTTTGCAAAACATCAATTCTGCAAAATTTACACCCTTCAACCTCACATATTCAAACTCCCATAACTCGACATGTATCTTCTATTTGACATTCTACATTTCAATTAAACCTATCCAAGTGTTTATGGCTCAACTCAAACCCCATTAAACTTATTTTTCTATGAATTTCTAACTTACTCCAACTAAAACACCATTCTATAGACCATAAACTCAATTTCACCTTTTCTACACAACTTGACCACTTAGGAGTCTAAACAAGTCAGAAATGACCCAACAACAGACTTGAAACCCTAAAAAACCTTCTACTTTAGAATCTTAATAGTCAAAAACCCCTAAAATGAACCAAAAACCATACAAAATACACCCTATTAACTACCAATCAGTTCTACATCAAATTTCTATTAACTCATAGCTTAAACAAGTTTCAAATCCAAAAACACAGTTTTCCCCAAATGACCATTACCTCAACTTCTCACCTGTCAAAACCTATTTTTTAGCCCAAAAACTACCTATACCTCAGCCTACTCTCTACTTCCTAATACAACATCAATTTTCTACCATTTATACTTCATACCAACAACATTCACAAGCTCATTCAATTCCAAATTAGAATCATTGATGTCATCATGCATCAATTAACTAAGTACACTCATCAAAACACAATTAACACTAAAACGGTCATTTCAAGTATAACCAAATCAACATACATTAACTTTAAATACTAACAACCACCAATTCATGCTTCATAATTCAAATTAAAGACAACCACTTCCCTTACTTGATTGGGAAAGCTACCACAGTTCCATATAGTGTACTACTCCTACCTCAGCTTAAGAAGCTCTAAAATTGCCTACAAACCACAAAATCGTGATCGGAGTAAGTCCTTAAGACCATTGATCGACAATAAGCTAGAAAAAGATATCATGTCACACATGCGAGAAATTTTATATGCATGTGTGTTAAACTAAGAATTAAGGAAAAGGAACAGAAACATACTTACTCTATAAGGAAAATCGGTCGATAGAAAATGGAAGCTTTACTTCTATGATCTTTTAAGCACCTCCTGGTCGTCAAATAAATGTTTCTGGTATCAGAAATCTTAGAAAGAAGATAGAGATAAATTAGAGAATGATTTTTAGAGATAATGGGTGGTTTAGATATTAAGATGTATTTATGAAATTCTATTTATATTATTGAATTATTTTAACATTAAAATACTCATCTCATTATTTTAAAACACCTATCAACTCTAATATTCTATTTTCTAGGTTCTTACACCTTATATCTTATAATTTTGTAATTTTATAGTTTTAGAATTTTGTAATTTTTTTAATTTTGTAATTTTATAGTTTATTACTAGCATAGTTTTATAGTTATATATTTTTTATTTTTATATTTCATATTTATATAATTTTAATTAAATTTAAATAAAATTTTAGTTAAATATAATAAATTCTTTAAGAGATATTTAAATAGGGTGACAATGCAAAATAATTTTCAAGAACTGTTTACATAAATTCAATGGAAAAGTTTTAAAATTTTGATATTTTAATTTATCATAAAAATTTAATAATTAAGCTACTTTTCTAGCTTCTTAATTTCTAAGGAGCTAGGGTGTTTCCACGAAGAATAATACCAAAAAATTCAACAAAAAATTTGGACTCCAAAATTGTAGATAAGTATGCTTATGTGCAAGGATGTATTTTGCATGTTTTTTTTTTTTTTTTAACTTCCTTGTAAGTGTTTCCTTTTCATTTTTTGTTGTTTCTTATAATATGTTTTTTCGTGTAATTTTTTTTTTGCCTTATTCTATTTTAACTATTTTTGAATTCTTAATGGTTCGTTTACTGAAAAAATCAGCTAATGTTTAAATATTTTGTGAGAATATACAATTAAATAGAATTGTTTGTGATTTAATAGTATATAGCAATCTCAATGAGTCATAGAGTTGAGTATTCCAACATTTCATTGATTTTAATATATTTCATAACAAAATATGAATTAAAATGTTTTACTGCCATTTTACCAAAACTCAACATGAATTAAAAAATTTCCATTGGAGGTGAAACTTTTATACGTGATTTTATTTAGCACTTCTGATAGAGAATCTCTGAGTGCAGCAATGGATTAAAGAGAGTCACAATAGGAGGCACAGAAAAAGGGGAGAAGGCGTGAAAGCTGAGATGATTTTCACATATAGTGTGTGAGGCTAAGGAAGAACAGAATGCATTTGGTATTCAATTATTGCATGCGTTTTGTGCCCTCGCAATAATGTGACGGAGCAGGCCAGCAATGCCCTTTGCTGGCCCTCTAAGCTAAGCCAACCTTATGCTATAATTAATTATCGTTTTCCACTTTCAGACAAAGCAAACTACAAAACTTTTTCTGATAAAGTATGAGAAGCCTAATAGTGTCAAGTTGAAATACCCAGCTGCATTGAATACTATGCACATATGCAGATTTTTCCCACTCTTTTGAGATGGGTGGTTATTGCTCTAATTATGCAAGGGTGTCAATTAATGTTCTAATCTTCTTTCTGCTTACTCTGTATTGTATCTGTATGCATTAGAGTAAGACACTTGAGCACAATCATGAAAAAATAAGTACTCTTGTTCTTACTCGAGTATAAGGATTATTTCTCCAAGTGCCTGAGTGAGTGGACCTTTTTCTTCAGTGAGGAATTCACTTCGATTACAGAACAATCCATTCATGGTTGACATAATTTTCCAACAATTTTGTTTCTGAAGTTGATAATTTTTCATATGGTGTCACTTAGTTAATACTTTTACCATCTACCCCTTCCTCCTCCAATAAAGATATCAGCATCATTATTCCTCAAGTACAAGCATAATTTTCTTAGAGCCACCTCTAGCTAATAAATAAAGCAATAAGATGGTGTTGTTATCAGAACAACTATGACAGTAATGCCACTGCTGCTTCAATCAATGCAATCTTTAAATGGGTGTTATTGTGAACCCTTTATATATACGTGTGTAACATATAGCCATGGGCAGTTTGGGAATAGCAAATGCTTTCAATGTTGGGGTTGGGGTCTGTTGAAAGCAAAATCCACAATTTTGTTCCCTCTCCTATAATTAGTCCAAGGAACAACCACTTCTTCAGAACCTCAACACATTTATAAAAGCCAGAGCAACCACCTACAAGTTTTTATCCAAAAGCTACTCAAAACAAAAGAGAAACATGAGTTCTATTGGTTTCTCCTTCCTCTTCCTCCTTTCTCTAGCAATTTTCTCTATTGCTAGAGGGCAAGAAAGGGCCCCTCACGGGCTTGCTTATGAGAGTCCCATAGCTTTTCCACCAGCAGCATATGACTTTTTTCATCCCAATGCTCAAAAGCCTCAGACTAGAGACTCGTGTGCAGCATCCAAATGTTCACCACTGCCTCTAGCAGCTCAAGTGGATGGCACTCAAATATATCAAAACAAAGCTTCAGCAATCCAGAAAGGTGGAAAAGATATCGGAGCTGGGGGTGTAGCTGCCATTATCACTGTTTCTGCTTTTGTTGTGCTTTTAGCTATGGGAATCTACTATGTAAAGGTCACTCGTCAAGCCAACATGAATCGAGCATGTAGTAGTGTTCAATCTCCTGCTTGATGTGCTTTTGTTTAATCACTTCACAACCAAGCTTAGAACAAGGCATAAATACTCTTCCACTGCCCTAAATTCCCAAAAAAATTGTTTCCTTGACCATGTGTGTATCTCATTTTCTTATTTCTTACCACTAGTTCCATTTCCAGTGTTCATGATTAACAATGTAATTGTCATAGTGATTAATATCAAATTTGGATGTTTTAACAGTTATTATAGTTACGTGTTTCCAACTTCCTACCAACTACTTAAAATAATAAGATAGTTTCGATGAGAGGCAATATCAGACACAAAGTAGCAGGTCTACTGCAGAACCTGGACAGAATCAAACGCACAGAAAGAGTGCTAAAACTCACATTCTAAAACTTCCTTTGAACACATTCTAATTGGTTGAAACTCCTGTGACCCCAAGAAGAGTTTGTATTGCAAAGGAGTGTTAAAAAATGTGTTCCTATCATCTCTCAGCATAAGTTACGAACATGAATCCTGAACTCACTGCAAGCAGACAATCGATAAACCCATTCAGAGTTGAGAGGCTTCTCGTCTGTGATACTAAACCGAAGATTTTATATTGACAACGTTAAATATAAAAATTACTTTAATAAAAGAAACATACGATAAAATAGATCTTCATGTTTCACTTTTAGACTTCATAAACGAAGACATTTCCATAAAGTACCTGAATAAAAATTAAAATAACGTTGAAATGACTTATTCTTGGGATCTATTTGATATTCTTATCAATTTCCCAACAAAGGTGGTCAATTTCCATTCAAATTCTAAACTTTTGTTTTATTCATTTAAATAGCTTTCCTCCTAGAGCTTGAACATGAAAACTGTCCACACTCCAAAACGTTGCATATCAGTGTGCAAATCATTAAGTGCATTTACAATTTTATTGGCAGCAGATAACTAGGGAATGCTAATTCGTAAGAACAACTTGAGTGATATCTCATATTCAGAGATTAGAGTACTGCTGGGAGAAAAATCATGTATCTTGATTCAAATATTAAAGCAACACCCAAGTATTGCACAATACATTACATTGGTGTTCAAACATCATCAGCTGTGTCCATGTGCACAACCATTTTAAAAATCTAAAATTTCAAGGTAAAAATAAGGCCTTGTATGTTATGTTTTGATATCACAATTACAAGAGATAATATTAAAATAAATTTGCTCATAACATTTCTACCATCCGCGTGAGCTGAGGGACTTTATCAAAGGTCCAAATGTCTGATCCACTGTTTTGTTCCACTTATGAGCAAATTCAGAACGTGATTTTTTTCCAAATATAGGTTCTCCGACCTGGAGAGTGAAAGCTGAAAGGTTATAGTTTAAAAGTACCAAATCAAAAAACAAACCTATCTGCACCTTGTGTCTCATTATATTTATTCTCCGGAAAACTTCACATTATGCACAACGACAAACATGAACATTGTGAACAATTCCAGCTCTTCCTTGGAATTATTCCAATGTAATAGTACAGCCAACAACATAAAATTATTGCAACGAGGTGATTTCAGTAACTCAATGCATTTCCGGGGGCAAGTTTCAGCTCTCCGAATGCACCCCTACATACCATAAAAATGATTTACAGACAAAGGGGTCTGTAGACTTGCAGAAAAATAAAATAAAGTTTTCAAAAAGCAATTTTCAGGTAAAAGTTTCCAAACACAAATCACAAGACTTCAAAGTTGAAACCCAGTTTAAAGCATACCAAAGATTAGAACACAACGAACAAATAGCCCTTCCCCAACACAACAAATTGTGGATTGTTTTTTATATAAGAAAAGGACAGCCCAAACTTGAAGGGTAGTTATAACTTAAAAGTAAAACTAGCGCAGGTCACACCACACCTCACCACTCATTCAATCAAGGGTCAATAACAATGTGAATTCATTTGGTGTATCTAGTATCTGTGATTCCATCTACTCAATTAGATAAACTGAATTGACAGGAATAAGGTAAAGAAGAAGGGGGAAAGCGAGTAGTACCTGAGATTGGTTTTGGGAAATAGAGGAGTAGATGTATCTGCGTTGCTCAAACACAACCACCCCCGTCAATACCACTCCCAGTGAAGCTCCCAGAAGCCGTTCCTATTTCAAATCCAAATCCACCATTAAAGTTTTCACCTTTAAATTGAAAGAAAATAAAAAACCTAACCTAATAATATTCTGATAGAGGAACTCGTACCTGGGTGAGAATGCTGATCATCCTTTCCTTTTTGTTTGATCGCTGCAACAGATTTATCGGAACAATACTTCTCTTTTAAATGCCCCGACCGATTTTGCTTCGGGAAAAGCCTCCGCTCCTCACGATGTCGTTTACTCCTCCCTGTTTGGGCCTGTTTGTTGCACTGCCCAAACCATCAGGCCCAAAGAATGCACTCCAACACCATCTTTTGAAGGTCCTTTATTTTTTATTTATTTCTTCACCCCCACAATTTCTTTTGGAGGAAACTGTCTCTAATCAATGGTGGTATACTAGTAGTAGTAGTGTACAAGTGTTTACAAACCATTTAAAGTGAACATGGTTGATCCCAACACAATTTTTGTATAATTTTCATGTTTGTTTATCTAAAACTCTTATGAATTGGGTAATTCCATAATACAATTTAAGATTTTTTTTTGTCGAGAATATTTGTGAAAGATAAATATTACACTGATACTATCTTATTATTTATAATTATATAATTATATAATTTGGAAGATATTTCTTTTATTGACTTAAAATAGGTTAATTTGTAATTTGAAAGGTGATTTATGACTTTCATACCAGCCAATTCAAAAACTAATGTGTCAATTTCAACTGGACGTATACACAATAACTATGATAGATAGTATAATGTACAGTGTTTACTTTTAGATTTGGAATTTACTTATTTTAAAATGTAATTTCTTTTAAAGATATTTGATTTAATATATAATGAATTTGTCTCATAAAACTACCATGCAAGTTCAATTCTAGAGTAAAATATATAAAAAAATGACATATTGAGAGTTATGGATGAAATTGATTATAATATAAAATTGGATCATCTTGAGAATAAATTGTTAAAGAGTATTACAGTTATATTTTTTTATATTTTCATGACATATAGATATTTGCTTTAAGAAATACGAATATCTTAAGATAAGTTATATTTATACATATTTTATATTATGTTTTTTTTATTATTATTACAAAGTCGAAATCATAATTTTGTTTTAATAAAGGTTACTTGTTTTTTAATTTTTTTACATTCAGATCTTATTCTTAATCGAATAAGGTTGTGTTTGTAAAAAACATTTCGATGTAATAAATGTGTACATAACTAATTACCTCGAGAATAATGTTATTTATAATAATCTTATGAGTTTTTACATGGTTGGGCTTGAACTTGTAAACAATTGTCTTGATTAATCTTGATTAGTGACATGTGAAATCTTCCTTAACTCTAAGTTATATTTTTAGTTAACCAAAGTTATCCGAGCCATCTTAAGTTGAGAACGTCTATAATTACCTTTATAGGCTAAAATAGATTGTCATAAACCGAAATGTACCTGACCATTATAGGTCAAAATGTTCTAAGTCATCTTACGCCATGATGTTCTAGGTCATTTTAGGCTAAAATGTTTTAAGTCATCAAAGGTTGAGATGTATCAGGACATCATAGGTTGTAATGTACCAAACCAAAATAGACTCCGATGTACTAGGTTAACATAGACCAAAATGTATCAAACCAACATAGACTGAAATGTATCAGACCAATATGAATTGAGATTTACTAGACCAACATAGGTCAAAATGATTTTAGATACATATAGTACACTAATTATTCATATCCGATATGACCCAGATAAAAGTATTTAAGTATCGAGATGATTTGTGCCATAATCGATTAATATGACACATAATAATACAAAATATGTATTATTAACTTATTAATTTTTCAGTAATAAATTCATCTATAATTAACATTTCAAAATTTGTTATTAAAATTAATTAATAATTCAAATTTATCAACAATTTAATTTCTGTAAATAAAATTTCATTGATAATTCCAGTTTTTTTTTTTAATGTTTATCTAATTTTGATTTGTTTTTAAAGTTACACCATCTTCGTGATTTTAAAATTACATTACTTCACATTAAAAAAAAACCTAGCATAAAAGTGAATAATTATTTTATTTTTATCACTCCATCCCATCCAACAACATAATTTGGATATATTATAAATTTTAAAGTATATTCGGGACCTGAATATATTCTCCATTGTATATATTCCACATGCACATTTTAATAATCTACACAACCGACGTCCACATGTTTATCTTCTTTATATTGTAAGATCGAGACAGTATATCAAATCCATCTAAATTTTCAAAACATTAAGATTTCATATACTTAACAAACAACCAATTCAAAAAAATTTATCATATTAGTAATTCATAAACAATTTTCAAATAGTTCTATTTAAAACCTTTATTCTATTTTCTATTACTATATTTAAATTGAACATTTAAAATCAAATATTAATCACACAATCCAGTAAGTCCTTCAACTATTTTGAACTCAAAATAAAAAAAAATAGAAAAATAATGTTTGTGTAAGACATTTTTACTTTTACATTTATTTATTTGAGACACTGATAAAATAATTATTTTACAAAAGTTACGATATTATTTTGCAAAATAAAGATAATATATATGCGTAAAAGTAACCAAAAATAATGCAAAACTTAATGAACAAAATAATGTATTGAAATAAAACATTTATTATGGAATGAGGAGAGAGTGATGTCGGTCAAAGGTTGATGACTCATACTGAATTCATTTACTTCACTAACTCCAATTTCTCCCATATTCACCGGCGTTCCGTTCGATCTTCATCGCATCCACAATGTTAACTCGTAAAAGACTCCTCCTTTCGCTCTTCCTCGCCACTCTTCTTCTCTTCTCCTCCCTCTCACTCTCTCTCTCCGACAAGCCCTCTCCAAACGACAACAAAAACAAGGAAAACGACAACGATGACGATGAAGATCTCAGTTTCCTCGAGGAACCTGACGACGTCGCCACCACTTCGCACCGCGCGCACTTCCCAGATCCCGACCACTTCAACGACGATGAAGACGACGACGACGACTTTGGCGACTTCTCCGGCTTCGACTCCTCCACCGAGGAGGCATTCAAGGAGCCCGCGGTCGATGACAAGGACGTTGTCGTTTTGATGGAGCGCAACTTCACCACCGTCATCGAGAACAACCGCTTCGTCATGGTCGAGTTCTACGCCCCCTGGTGTGGCCACTGCCAGGCCCTTGCGCCTGAGTACGCCGCTGCCGCTACCGAGCTCAAGCCCGAGGGCGTTGTTTTGGCCAAGGTCGACGCCACCATCGAGAACGAATTGGCGCACGAGTACGATGTCCAGGGCTTCCCCACTGTGTTCTTCTTCATCGATGGCGTTCACAAGCCTTACACTGGCCAAAGAACCAAGTAAAATCGCTGCATGTTTTCGATCTTGGAATTCTTCCTTCATTTGGCGTGGCATTGTTTTTGAATTTTCAATTCGAATTGACTGTTTGACTTCTTTGTTGCACTGCAATGCAGAGATGGTATAGTGACATGGATCAAGAAGAAGATAGGACCTGGTGTGTCCAACATAACCACCTTGGATGAAGCTGAACGTATATTGACCGCCGAAAGTAAAGTTGTTTTGGGCTTCCTGAACTCTTTAGTTGTAAGTTTTCAAACGCAATTTGTTTGTTGAATGTATTTGGTAATTTAAACGACTTTTAAGGTAATTTGTGTAAAAGTTAACAAGCTTATCATACATAGTAGTTTGTAACTAGATGATAATGTAAAATCAAGGGCTTAGATTGTGTTCTCTTACGTTCATCATGCTCATACTAAGGTAAGTTTTGTGTAAAAGTAAGAAACAGTGATAGACTGCTTCATTTCCAAATCAATCATTGTAAATAAAAGGCCATTTGTCATTGTTGGTTTTCTGGATTAGATTTGATTGATCTGATCTTTGCCAATTCAATCTATCATACTGTTGATTGTTAGGCTTGACCTTTGGTTAATGCTTATCCGTTTATAATGTGCAGGGTGCTGAGAGTGATGAGCTAGCCGCAGCATCAAAGCTCGAGGATGGTGTCAATTTTTATCAAACTGTGGTACCTGAGGTGGCAAAGCTTTTCCATATTGATGCTAGTGTTAAACGCCCTGCTTTGATCTTGCTCAAAAAAGAGGAGGAGAAACTCAACCATTTTGGTTTGTTCCTTGTTCTTCTCCCTCCCTTCCCTTTGAAAAAAAAAGTGATATTCTGTTTTTTTTTTTTGTAAGAAACTTAGATGTATATATATATATATTTCACTGTCTCTGCAGATGGCAAATTTGTGAAATCTGAAATAGCTGAATTTGTATCCTCCAACAAGCTTCCTTTGGTTACAACTTTTACAAGAGAAAGTGCCCCAACAATATTTGAAAGTGAAATTAAGAAACAGGTAATTGCTCGCGTTATTTATTTTTATTTTCAATGTAGCAACAATTATACCTTGAACATGGAATCTTGACTGACTTCTATTCTTGTGTGTTAAAATTTTCATTTTTAGTTGTTGCTGTTTGCGACTTCAAATGATACAGAGAAGTTTCTTCCAGTATTTAAAGAATCTGCAAAACTTTTTAAGGGCAAGGTATTTCCTCACGTGATATTACTTGAATAATTCTGTTATTTCGTTCTTTCATGTAGTCTGTAGACAAATTTTGTATTGCCATTGCTGAGTACTGAATCTTCAGATATCTTAAATTTGACATCTCTTACTGTTCATGAAATAGTCTCAATTATCATTTAAAAATTGAGAAATAATAAATTTCTTTTTCCTTAATTTTAATTATAACTCATTCACCTACCCTTCCCCCCCAAAACTTAGTTTCTGGTAAAGACTCTAATATATGTTCTACTGTACAATGTTCTGTTGCAGCTGATATTTGTTCTTGTGGAAATGGATAATGAAGATGTTGGAAAGCCGGTTGCAGGTTATTTTGGTATCACTGGGAATGACCCCAAAGTAATAATTTCCCTTCATTTCTTAATTTCATCCTGTGGTTTAGTCATGAGATTCTGCACATGTTATGTTGTTTATGTTAGTTTAGACTCAATGTAGTATATTAAGTAACTGATGAAATTTCCAACATAGGTACTTGCATACACAGGCAATGATGATGGAAGAAAATTTTTGCTTGATGGAGATGTGTCTGTTGACAAAATAACGGTACTCTTCTTGCCATTTTTGCCATGTTTCATTTCTGTTACTCATTATGGAACAAGCACAAATGTTTTCTTCTATGTTTTAGTAGGGCTCAGAATAGATTGTGGGTAAAAAGTTGTATTCTTTATTTCTTCTCAGGCGTTTGGAAATGATTTTCTTGAAGACAAGCTAAAACCTTTCCTCAAGTCAGACCCAGTTCCTGAAAGCGTAAGTTATTTTGCTGTTCATCCATGTTTTATTGGCCAAAATTTCATACCTGACATGTTGGCTTACTTGATGACAGAATGATGGTGATGTGAAAATAGTTGTTGGAAATAACTTTGATGAAATTGTCTTGGACGAGTCAAAGGATGTTCTGCTTGAGGTACAATGCCAACCCATTAGTTTCCAAGTCATGTATTTGCTGTGCAAATTGTTCATGTTTGGTTGTCGTATTATTAGATTTATGCTCCCTGGTGTGGCCACTGCCAAGCTCTGGAACCAACATACAACAAGCTTGCTAAACATCTTCGCAGCATTGAGTCTATTGTTATAGCCAAGATGGACGGAACAACAAATGAGCATCCCAGGGCCAAGGTAAACACAAATCTAAACTAGATGTTGACAAAATTTATATAGTTTGTGCTATTGCTGTTCTCAATGATTGGCATTGCTTAACTCTTGATGAGCTTTGAATTTTAAAAGTACTGACTAAGTATTTTTCTCCACTTTGCAGGCTGATGGATTTCCCACTCTTCTCTTCTACCCAGCAGCAAACAAGAGTTCTGATCCTGTACGTATGAAACAACTGTGCACAGTATTTAGCTTCCTGTATCTTCTTATACTATATCATAAGATGGTTTAATATGTATCTGTTTCATGATATATGCAGATTCCTGTTGATGTGGATCGTACGGTGGTAGCCTTTTACAAGTTCCTCAGGAAACATGCATCAATCCCATTCCAGCTCCAGAAACCAGCCACAACTTCTGAACCCAGTAGCGATAGTTCTGATGTGAAGGAGAGCCAGAGCAGCAGCACTGATGTGAAGGATGAATTGTAAGAGTTGAAAGGCACTTCTATTTATGAGAGGTACGGTTGAGACAGATGATAACGGAGTGAAAAGGTGCTTAGCAAAGGAATGATTGGATGCGAAAAACCGTCCAGTTTCCCTCACTCTGACCAAGACAAATAGCCAAGGAAAGGGTAGTGGTGAAACGAGGTAACATATGTATTAGATTCTTCAACTTTAATGTCTGAATATTAGAATTTTGGGCGAGACTTTAATCTAAAAGAATTCTTCGGAAATTTTATTTTATCTGCTGTCAATTTTATTTCGGTATTAGAGTATTGGTTGTGTTGTCCTTAGGTTGAGTTTTGTTTTGATATAAACTATTAAATAATAAGTAAAATAAAAAAAGAGCTTTCATTGAAAAATGAGTTTGCCATGCAACTATTTAGTCTAATGACCAACCATTCCAAATGAAGTTGTTAGACATTCCCAAACCTACCGACAAAAGGACATCCATAAACTCAACTATTAGTCCATCACCAAATAGCAACCTTTCCAAAATGAAGGGTGGTACTGTCTGATTAATGATGTTTCCATAAGGAGTTGTCTCAGCTAAAAGCTATACTCGTTTTACTTGGTGGAAATAACATGTCAATCCAATATTTAGGATTGTAACATCTTTTATTAATATGATAAAGTGAATGTCGTAAAATAAAAATAAAATGACAGTTGGATCGTACAATTTGGAAATTATAAATAACTTTTGAAACAATTTAGAAATTAAAATAACTTTCGGAATAATTTGAAACTTATTTGAATACACAATTTGGAAGTAATTTGATTTTTGGATTACATAATTTGAAAGTTATATTTTAATGTTTGTGAAGTTTGAAAGTCTTTTCCTAAAAATAAATGGTTTCTAAATTACATAATTCAGAAATATTTTTTGTTTTTGATTGAACAATTCAAAAAGAAACAAAAGGAAAAAAAGGTGTGCGGGTGGTGCAGGTAGAAACTATCTGAAATTGCAGTTGGTTTGTCCTAGTCCAAATATGGATCGTGGGTACATGGGCTAAAAATGGAAAGAATGCAAAGAAATTCGAAATACTTAAAAATCAAAGGCTTTCCAGAATAAATTTTTCAGAATTCCCGAAACAATATTTTCATAACTGAATTTTTGAAATAAAATTTTTGGAAAGAAGTTTCCAAAATGTGATTTCCGAAACAGAATTTTTAAAATTAATGAAATGTATTTCGAAATGGAATTTTCAAAGAAAAAAAAAACCTTTCTAGAATTCATAAAATATCTTTTGAAATGGGTTTTTATATTTGGAAATAACTTTTTGAAATATATGAGATATATTTTGGAAAGAACTTTTCAAAATGACCATTTTCTTTCTTTTTCTTTTTCATCTCCGTTTTTTCTTCTTCCTTGTGGCGGTGATGGTGGAAACCGTGTGATACTGGTGGTGAATTATAATGGAGAAAGATATTCGTATCATTTTATAATTATTTGACTTTTTACATATTTAACTTAATAAAATTTTCATGATAACAAAACGAAAAAAATAATAGTTTTGAATATTATTTTAATTAAATTTAAAAGGTATAATATAAGGAGGTAATTTTATTATACTTTTTATTTAACAAACTATATTTTAATGAAATAAACTTAAAAAAAATGTTTGATATGGTGTAAAGTATCCATCACATAACGAGTCATATATTGAGTTGAGATGTTAAGCACACTGTCCTTTTTAATATAATTTTACAAGTCATCTTAGTGAGTTCAATGTCCGTCTCCGACGGCACATAACAACAGTGCTAAAATGATGCAATTAATAATCACTTTTTTTTTTTTCAAATTAAAGTAACGAAGAGCAGTAACACTTTTAAGGTATACATATGGAAAATGGTGCTTGTTCTGTTACACACGACACAAACAAATAGAGACAAAAACATTATATGAAAAAAAGTGTGAATTCCAGCTTAGTCAAAGTAAACCATTAATTATATGTACGATAAATAAAAAAGTCTAAGCTTTGAAGTTTAAATGAAACTTTTATTTGAGTTATTTTTTTTTTATCATTTCTAAAAGTTGACTATTGCCACAAAACCTAAATACGTGTGTATATATATCTCGAAGTTAATTAGAAATATTTTTAACGGGTAATTTTTATGAGAATTTGTTGTTCATGATATCAAATTTAAAAATAGAATATATAAGAAATGAGATTAATAAAATTAAACGATATTAATTAATTTTTATAATTAATGTTGAAATAATTGTTTTTATTATATTTAAATTACAAGAATATACAAATATCTAAATTATTTTTAAGTACAATTTTAACGGGGACAAAAGGAGTTGAGTTTTACAAATTTTAAGTTAGATGTATATACATAATTTACAAGTGCATGATATATGATATACATTAATATCTTATTAACAGAAAATTAGATCAGGAAAATAAAAATAAGATTGAAACTTAAAAGATAATTTCATTCTTTTTACTAACATAAGAAAGAAAACTAGCACGAACAAAACTTTATAACCAAAAAAATATCTGCATCTTTGGGTTGACATTAGAAAACTTTCGGTAATTTAATCTACATAAGATTGAATTACAATTTCACGCTTCCCAATATTTCATCTACAACGTAATTTTTACTTTGAAGCTACCTTATACTAAAATCAAATAATAATAATAATAATTAATTAATACTATACACTAAGGTAGTGTTTGTTTTCCTTTCCTTGTATACTTTCTCCAATCCAAATACACCTTAAAAGCTGTCCAAGTGCTTCTTCCCATGTATCGCATTCACGTCACTTCCTTCTCAAGTTTCCACAAAAAACAGTAAAATGCTGTGCTTTCCACTCTTCTTTCTTGACTCCACGTGTCTTTCATCGCCGCGCCTGTGAGATTTCTTCCAAATATACACCGTTCGATCTGCTCGAATCGCGAGGCATTACCCCTTATAAACCCCAACTCATCATTTTCTGTCCGCACACTTTTCCAGATCTAGCACTTCATTTCTCCGTTCCGTTCAAAACAGTTCATCCTTCTCTCACACACTTTCATTATCAGATCCAACATTCTTCAATCCAAACTCAATTCCTTCAATGGCTAATTCTTCACCCGCAGCATTCTCCGCTCTTCTTCTCCTTCTTTCTTTCTTAGTCAACATCGCTTCCGCCGGAGAATCGCCGGCACCGGCTCCTCCTCCGGATTTTTCTCCCTCTTCTCCTCCTCGACATTCTCCTTCTCCTCATGTTTCTCCTCCTTCCCACAATTCCCCTTCCGAGCCGCCTCAATCTCCGTCTCCCGCGCCTTCTCATCACGATTCGCCGCCCGTTCCCCCGCCTCAGGAAACTCCATCTCCTTCGCCGGCTTCATCTCCGTCTCCGGACGCTGCAGATGACGGCGGAGTCAACCATGCCGATTTGGCTGGCCACAATGGTAAATCGTCCTCAGAAGGAATGAGTTCCGGGAAGAAAGCGGGAATAGCGCTGGGAGTGATTGTCGGTGCTGGCGTGGTTGTGTTGGGAGCAGTAGTGTACAAGAAGCGCCGCCAGAACATGCAACGGTCGCAGTATGGTTATGCTGCGAGGAGAGAACTTCTTTAGGTTGGCCATTCAGTATTATTCACCATACTGTTCTAGTTTTTTTTTTTTTTTTTTATAATTCCGATTCTATTACAGAGTATTCATAACATCTGAATGATTTGAATTTAAATTTCATCTACAAATCACAAATTTGTTTTGTTGCTAGCAAGTAGCCAAATGTAGATCCGTGTATTGAATTTTGAGGACTCTTTATTAGTCAATTCCACAGGAATCTTTACCATTGTTTTTTTTTCGTGTGTTTTGATTCCAATGACGTAATTATTTGATTATACTGTAAATTACTCATATTACTTCAATTTCGGTTAAAATATATTTCTAGAGTGTATATTTTATTTTTATTGGATGGATTCAAATTTATTGTATCAATTTTTTTCTTTCTCACTGCCCCCAACATATCACATGTAATTTAATAATACCTATATTTTTAATTCACTTCACCAAATGCCCTTCTAAACCCTTGATTCACCAAATACCTTTCTAGACCCCTAATACTGAGGGACTCCCGTTCTACTGTTTTCTGTGCTCTGATGATAATTCTGGAATATTTTGTTCTAAGTTGACGCACACTTCTACTCTGTTGACGTATGCCGGATATTTGAAACCAGTATGAAATCCCGATCGTGATTATGATGGTTAGCAAATAAGTCTAACGTGTGATTAGGATTTCGATTTTTATATTCACGACTTTATTGGAAAAAAAGAGTCAGTTTCTTCAATACCGTTTCATAAATAAGTTGAAATCATGTCATTTTTTTTATGAATATGTTTAAAATATATAGGCATGACTTATATAATAAGTTTATAATTAAAAATATATTCACATATATAAATTTAGTTTGAACGGGGTTAGATCATTTTTCAAAATCAAATACGAAGCTCGATCCAATCTGATAAAGATGTTGTAGTTTTTATTTATTTATTTATATATTGAATTTCAGTGTATTTGTTTTCAATTGTTTGGATTCTTCTATTGATTGGTAATTGCATTAGTTAATTTACTTGGAGTGCTTTAGGTAATTTAAATGGTAATTGCATTAGTCAATATATATAGACACACATCTTCTTCAATCCCTATCAATACAGGTATGCAGAAAGAAGTGTTCATGGTTTGACGGAGGCAGAGTAAATGCATTCTGGTTGGTACCTATCCATTTTGGATGATGGATACAGAGACTCTCACGGACCCACCTTTAATTGCGCTTCCACTCTTTCAACACTTTATATCATTCAATGTTACTAGTTATTTTATTGTTTTTGGAAATATCTTTTTATATTTCGTGATAATAATTATAAAAAATTCAAAAAGAAAGATAGTGGGGTAAATTGGTAATTCAAACAACAACCACTTCTCATGCCATTCCCCACTGAATATATTTCTCACAGATAATCCACATCAAATACGCATAATCTCCATAAATCAACCTAAATCAATCCTCTTAAATGTATTGAAATACCTATACCAAACAAACTGTTCCATGTTATGTTTTTTTTTTTCTTTTGGAAACCCTCTTCACACTTAAAATATCAAGCGCTTACTTTTCTTTTATGTTTTTCACCATTAACTTTTAAGATTCCATTTAACACTATATTTCTAAACTAAAATCTAAACTAAATGAAATACTTTTACACTAACTAATAATAAGTTTATTTAGAATGTTTTTATACAATAAAAGAAATACTTTTTTTTTTATCAAATTACATTCAATTATATCTATTCAGGATAATACTCAACTTTAAAAATAACAGATAATAGGAATGGAAAACTTGGATAAATATTGATATTTCTACGTTGGTTTGTATCGGTTTAAGTATATCAGTTTTTACTTATTCTTAAATGAGCAAAGTTTTTAGAATTAGCAAATCCGTCGGTAGATCAATTCTTGGTCAAACCAGCCAGTAAAATTTTACAAATACACTTTGATATATATTTTTATCCAAAAAAGTTGAAGATACATGAATTAAGCTATTTATTGCATGGTTAACTGAAAATTGATATCGTGTGAACATCTAACTAATCTTGAGTAGTTCCAAACCAATAACAAAAAGTATCAAAGTTGACAAATAACTAATCTTGGACATCGTTTATGTTTGACAAAGGACGTGCAACAAAATAAGCCTTTGATAGCACATTAAACATGAAAGGTTGTAACAGTCCTTGATTACTTTATCTCATTAAGTAGTCTCAAATTCAAATTCGAGCTATGCAAGTATATTAAATGAGAGAACTTCATTGTTTAGTGCAATCCTACCTAATTCAGATAAAAATATCTCCATTAGATAATATGAAAAGAAAACAACTCCAAACTCGAACAGTCTATTAAGAAACTCAATTTTGCAGGTCTACCCTTGATCAAATGAAAATTATAGATTCTCTATTCAGGGTAAGTTTGTCTGTGTTTATTTTAAGATTTTTTTTTAATTCTTTAAAGTGTGTTTCTTTTTTTATAACGATTAGAAGTATAAGCTCAATATTTGTGATATAAAATAATTTTGTGACGCAAGACGCAACTCAGTTCAGCATCCATATCCAGTGGTTGCTTTATGTTTCAAAGATGTTGGAATATTGAAGGAATCCCAGAATTTACAACGCACTACGGTCATAATGTATCAACTGCAATAACAATAACATGAGTGAATTAGCAAAATACAGGTTTTTACCGTAAATCTTTTTTGATGAAGGTCGACAACTCTTCTTGTAATGGTTTCGTAGCTCCCAAATACAGGTTTTGCCCTCAAATTTGGGTTGCTTGAATCTTTTAAAACATTGCGGCTATGAAACATGTCTAAACACCATGCTTACACAATTCAATAAAACTTTTAAATAAGACAATTAGTTAACTATACAGTATTTCAGTTTTACATAAAGTACTCTACCAACAAGGCAAATGAAAGAAATGTACTCAGCATGAGCACTCGTGAAGCTAAGGAATCGATTGCAAACAAGTAAAATAAATAAATTGGCGAACAATGCTAAGATGACATTTGAGGAATAAAAGAGCAAGTTGAAGAATGGTATAAAAAAATGCCCCTAAAAGTAACAATCCGATATTAGAATTTGTAGTACCAACAGCACGAGAAGCCTAAAATGTGTAAACATAATGAAACAATATGCCTAGTTTAAAAGTAGTGTTCAAATTAGAAAGCAGCGATGGTCACATATACAATGCACATTGTTTCACGAGAATTAGTTTTGGCTCATTTAAGATGCAAATCAAGTACAATGTCATAAATCAAGTATAGCTTCTTCGAATGACAGAATTTATGTACTATCTAATTCACAGGAAGAATAACAAACTGAAGGATAGAACTAGTCACAACCTAACAATCAGAAAGAAAAAACCAGGGCGTTTTATTCATAACTAGTGTGAGCCAAAAAATCAATCAAATGAAGTCCGTAGAGTGAACAAACTGGGCTGGGGATGTGCTGTTACTGGGCTGGGGCTGTGGCTGGGACTGTAGCTGTGGTTGGGCTGTGGCTGGGAGTGTAGCTGTGGCTGGGGCTGTGGCTGTGGCTGGACTGGGGCTGTGGCTGGGCTGGGACTGTGGCTAGGGCTGTGGCTGTGGCTGGGCTGGGACTGTGGCTGTGGCTGGGGCTGGGGCTGGGGCTGGGCTGTGGCTGGGGCTGTGGCTGGTCTGGGACTGGGACTGGGCTGTGGGTGGGCTAGGGCTGGGCTGTGGCTGGGGCTGGGCTGGGACTGTAGCTGTGGTTGGGCTGTGGCTGGGAGTGTAGCTGTGGCTGGGGCTGGGGCTGGGGCTGGGCTGTGGCTGGGGCTGGGCTGGGGCTGGGCTGGGGCTGTGGGCTGGGGCTGGGGCTGGGGCTGGGGCTGGGCTGGGGCTGGGCTGGGGCTGTGGCTGGGCTAGGGCTGGGCTGGGGCTGGGGCTGTGGCTGGTCTGGGACTGGGGTTGGGGCTGGGCTGTGGGTGGGCTAGGGCTGGGCTGGGGTTGGGGCTGGGCTGTGGGTGGGCTAGGGCTGGGCTGGGGTTGGGGCTGGGCTGGGCTGGGACTGTGGCTGGGGCTGGGGCTGGGGCTGGGCTGGGGCTGGGGCTGTGGCTGATCTGGGACTGGGGCTGGGCTGGGACTGTGGCTATGGCTGGTCTGGGGCTGGGGTTGTACATTGTTTCACGAGAATTAGTTTTGGCTCATTTAAGATGCAAATCAATTCCAATGTCATAAATCAAGTATAGCTTCTTCGAATGGCATAATTTAAGTACTTCAAGTTTTCCAAAATTACTGACTGGTTTACTATCTAATTCGATGACCAAAATCTTTTTCTTCACAGGAAGTATAACAAACTAAAGGATAGAACTACTCACAACCTAACAATCAGAAAGAACAAACCAGGGCGTTTTATTCATAACTAGTGTGAGCCAAAAAAATCAATCAAATGAAGACTGCATAGTTAACAGACTGGGCTGGGCCTGGGGATGGGCCTGGGGCTGGGCCTGGGGCTGGGCCTGGTCTGTGTCTGTGGCTGGGCTTGGGCTGGGATGGGTCTATGGCTTGGCTGGGCTGAGGCTGTGCTGTGGCTGTGGCTGGGGTGTGACTAGGCTGGGGCTGTGGCTGTGGCTGTGGCTGTGGCTGTGCAGGGGCAGGGGTTGTGACTGGGCTGTGGCTGGGCTGTGGCTGGGAAGGGGCTGGGGTTGTTCAGTTTCCACTTCTACCAATTTAATTAGTCATGTTAATAGTCCATGGTACCTTTCAACACTTTAGTTTCTTATAACCTGACATCATTATTGAATGATACAATGAGCTCATAAATCACGTGAGAAATGTAGCTAAAAATACAAGTTTGCTGTCTTACCAGTCATGTCAAATATGTTCTGCACTAATGATTACTTGGTATTTAGGGTATAGCCTTTAACACAATAATAATGCTATCCACAGAAAATATTTTGTGAATTAGATTTCACTAGACTGTTTACATTTCCATAGCACATGCTCAAGATATAAAGAAGTTTTATGCAAATGTATTGATGGAAAAAAAAAATAATAATATAACCAAGTTGAAGCACAACATCATAGATTTTTTAACTTAGTTTTTCATGCATCCTGGAGATACTATAAAACATAAAGCAGACAATGGAAATAATTAGCCTGGGTGATAGCTTCTCACTTGTCCAAGCGAAAGAATTGTTTGATTTTGCAAGTGGGACATTAGGTCTACAATGTCACACTGAAAATGAATCACAACTTATTTAAGAGGTCACTGTCTCAACGAAAGAATGCTTCTCCAAGATGGCAACTGTCTCTTCCTTTGCACTGCAAATGATAGGTGAACAAGAACACTTGACTTAAGGCAACATAAAACTTATACTTACAAAATATCAAATATACAAGTCAACTAAATATTATGAACAGGTTTGTTCAAAACATGTAAACTCAGATATTGCATCATTCTGCTAGTAAAACGTCAGTTTTGAGCCACTGTTATTACTTAGGCTTCAGACAGGAATGATGGCCGTGTTTCATATGCATTTTGCAGAGGTCCACACATTATTAACTGGAGGAGAGCTAATGAAAGTTCTCCCAACTGGATGAATTTGGTGTCATCATTTTAAATGGTGAAATATCAGAACATAAAAATCCAAGCATTTCCATCGTATATTGGAGGGGAGAAATGATATAACAGAAATAGTTTTGACATCTGCATCTTACCACACAGTACATGTTTTAAACAGTGTAGTATAGTAAAGTTTAGACCAGCTACCTTCCAGGTCTAAGTATTCTGTATCTTTGTGGTGTAGTGAGGTCCACAACTGTAGAACCAGCACGACTTGATGGAATCAAACCACCATCATAAACAAAAGCACAGTGTTCCCAGAGGTTCTCAAAATCTTTGGTGGAAAGACTACTTGGCTGTCCACTTAAGTTTGCACTGGTGAGGGCTAGAGCAGTTTCTGAAGCACTGGCAATGGTCCTGATGAAATTGCAATCAGGCACTCTAACTCCTATACTATCCAATCCTGGGTTCAAAGATCGTTCAAGAACACTTGACTCTCCTGCAAAATATCAAGGTATACATACTATCAGAAAAGACAACAAATAGGATCTTTATAACAGAACCCGAGGTACACAGAAGATATTTTGACAAAGGGATCGAAGAAATAGGAATAAATTGCTGGATCCTAAACTTTGTTAGTTGATTGCTTTAGGCATATGTTATAGACTACTCTGCATATTTAACTTCCATTAATTTTACTTTCAATTACTTAAACACACTCTCAGATATGACTGACAAACCTCGTTTTAGTACAACTGTAACAGGCCCAGGTAGGAGGGAATCAAGCAGACCATGAGGTAAATGGTCAGTGACAGCAAAACGGGTTATGTCTGATACGTCGCCAACACAAATAGCCAGAGGGCTTGTATGTCTACGGCCTTTGATCTCATAAATCCTGTTAACCGCTTCCAATGAGCTGCCAACATGCCCCAATAGAAAGTAAGGGGTAGCCATTAATCATTTAGAATGCAATTTAACAGAGACATAAGAAGGTGTGGACACAAGAATATAAACGAAAATTTGAACACATTGGATTAAAACAAGAAAACACGTAGGTATTCAATGTTGGGTTTAGAATAAACTTAAATGAATTAGCCATTGGAGACTTACAGGTAGTTAATGAATTGGCCGTTGGAGTTCTAAGAGTAGTTAATATATTAGCCATTGGAGACTTATTGGTAGTTAATGGGTTAGTCATTTATAGCCGCTTTTGTCTGTTTTGAGTAAAACGGTCAGAATATGTGAGTCTATTAATTGTATTTGTTGATTGCATGAATGGAACAAGAACAACAAGAGGTAAATCAAGTTTTTTCACAAAAAGTTTGTGGTCTACAAAGTGGTATCAAGAACCACTTAATCAACTACTCCAAATGAAGGGAGAGGCTCAAAACACTCAAGGCAAAGGACGATACTGAAGAGGTAGAGGATGGATCTTAGTGGTAGAAGCCAAAGATAGGAAAAGGAGAAAGGACAGTCCAGTCAACAAAATTGGTACAAAAGAGGACAAGGTCCATGGAGAGGAGGTCGGTCAAGAAACTCAAATGTTGAGTGTTTTAATTGTGACAAGTATGACCATTATGTAAAGGAGTGCTACACATATAAGTGCTTCAGTTGTGGTGAGGTCATTCATTTTACTAAAAATAATAAAAATTGTCAATATGATGAAAAAGAAGAGACAACCAACATCACAGAAGAAGTTGAACTAAGAAGCAGTGTTGTTGATGGTGGCATGTAGCTCGGGGCTGAGCACAAGTGAGTGGATAATTCAACAAGACAGTTTAGTAGAGTAATTAATGTATTAGCTGTTGGAGACTTATAGGTAGTTAATAAGTTTGTCTTTTTTGAGTACAACGGTGAGAATATGTGAGTCTATAAATTGTATTTATTGATTACATGAATGGAACAAGAGGTGAATCAAGTTTTTTCACAAGTTTGTTGTCTACATTTACAATGATGGGAATAATGTGGAGCTAACTTTTCTCCCATATGATGTTTATGAAACATTTTTTATATCTTATCGAAACCTGTATGAAATGGATATAAAGCATTATTCATCTGCTTCCTTTTAGGAAGATCGAATTTTACTGACCCAACATTTCATTGGATATATTGTCAGGAATGTGAATAGCTTAATATTAGGTTCGTAGATTAAAACAACAGAAATGTTATAGACATACAAAACTTTTATACTCATTTTTGGTTTGAGAAAAAAAAAAACTCTAGATTTATATTCAAATACAGAAATTCATTGAAATTTCACTAGTTTAAGGGTGCAGTTATAACTTCATTCTTTGTTAATGCTATACTATACAATAGAGTTTTCATAATTTTCCAGCAGAAGGTATTTCCGTCTACGTTTTTTCTCTATGTTGATTATACCAAGCTTGAAGTTAATTTTCAAACATAGTGTTGTAATCTGGGATAATATTTGTAGAATCTTCCTAATTAGAGGAAATAGATACATAATATTTTATTTTATTTAGAATCTTCCTAATTAGAGGAAATAGATACATAATATTTTATTTTATTTTATTTTTTCCTAGGTTTCCTAGTTTTCCTATTTCCCTTTTTAGGAGAACTAGATTATTACAAATAGAAGGTTTTAGAATGTATTTTTTATGATTTGAATAATAAATCAGTCTGTGTTTCTTCCGTCATCTTCTTCTCAATTGAGAAGGGTTCTCTGCCTTAACAGGCTTTTTGCCACCACCAATGGATTTTTTCTTCCGACGAAGCTTCTTCCTTTTCTTTTCCATGCCGCAGAGAAGAAGTTTTTTGCGTGTTCCTCAGAATCTGAAGAAGCCGTGGATGGCTCATCCTGAGGGGAAGGGCGCTTCTACTTCTGTATCTGCTTCTGATAACAGCTACACAAAATTGTGCTTCCAGAATCGACCTAGCTATAAGCTATACTTCCAGAGTTCAATCTGACCTAGCTATAAGCTATACTTCTAGAGTTGAATCTGACCTAGCTATAAGCTATACTTCCAGAATTTGTCTGAGGGGAAAAATTTTTCAGCCTCTGCAGAGAACTTCCTTCTTGGGCTAGAGTTTAGCTCGTATTTTTTGTGATACAGTGTTAAGTATCACCATTTAGGAGTAGTCCAGCAGAGAACTTTGGACCTCCAACCTGTATTTGGCCTTTTTGATGCCATGGTGTTTTTGGTTTCTGCCAATGCTTTGTTATAACAACTCACTGAGAGTTGTTCTTTGAGACTGACCACTGAATTGACTCTTTCAAAGTTATGGGATTCAGGTTTGTCCCTCGTACGGATCGGTTCTCACCAGTTCTTCCACCTTCACGTTCTGCTGTTCAGTCGTGAGGAGGAGAAAGTTCCAGCCGCTGCAGGGTAGTGTAGTCCCCGCAGGTTTGTTGCTGTTTAGGGTGGTTAAGTCCCTACAGGTTTATGGCTGTTAGTCTTTTAATTCCAGCCGCTGCAGGGTAGTGTAGTCCCTGCAGGTCTGTTGTTGTTTGCCTCTGCAGGACAAATGTTTCCTGAAGGCTTGTCGCTGTTTAGGGCAGTCAAGTCCCTTGAAGTTTTGTTGCTATTCGCCATTGTAGGCCCTTCATCTATTCTTACAGTTTGTTGTTGTTTGCTGCTGCAAGTCATCATCCATTTTTGATGGAAATCTCTCTCGTCCATTGCTGTCCAAGTTGAAGTTTGCCCTCGTTCATTGTTGTCTAAGTTGAAGTTTCATTGTGCTAGTTCGCCTTCGTCCGTTGCAATCCAAGTTGGTTTATTGACGTTTGCTACAATTGAGTTTGTCTATTCCAAGCTTGGTTCATACAATCTCGTATGATCCAGCTTGAGGGGGAGTGTTGTAATCTGGGATAATATCTGTAAAATCTTCTTAATCAGAGGAAATAGATACATAATATTTTATTTTATTTTATTTTTTCGTAGGTTTCCTAATTTCCCTATTTCCCTATTTCCCTTTTTAGGAAAACTAGATTATTACAAATAGAAGGTTTGAGAATGTATTTTTTATGATTTGAATAATAAATCAGTCTTATTTTCCACACAGAACTAAAAGATTACCACAACCAATGTTTCTTACATGTACCTAGAAAAGTATAAAATGCAACACAGATGATAAAAACTAGAGGGCCGGAAACACAAGTGAAGCTTGAAGGATTTTAAGCATCTACAAAGGCAATATAAGTTTTGAAGCAGAGATTGAAATAACAGCATACCAAGCATCACAAGCAAACCCATAGAGTGTATCGGTGGGTACTGCTATAACTTTCCCAGCTTTCAAAGCTTCAACTGCCTCTCCAGCATAAGCATCCGTGGCTGGATGAACCACCCCACTACCCATATCACAATTTTCCACACTACAAGCCATGCTTTTCGAGAAACCTCTTCTCAGCCCGTGACACTGCTGCGAACGTCGAACAACTGACAACCTGCGAAACCCTGAAGCACAAGTGCACATGTAGAACTCAATTTTAGAGTTGACCAGAAAAGGTAAAGTACCGCATAAAATTGGCATTTTTTTATCCAAAATGCCACCAAAGAAAGCATTATTGACCATGAAACTCAAGTGGGCATACAAGAAGTTAAACATAACGTTGAAGAATGACAAATTTGGTTTATTGATTGACCCACCAACTGTTTGATTAAAGTTTAAAAAAAAAACGAAAGAGAGAGAAGGGACTGACAAGGGTCGTGAATAAAGGTCACCTCGGAAGGAGAAATTGGAAAAGAAACTAGAGTTGAGAAGAAGCAGTCCTTGCGCAGAACCATTCATGGTATGCAAAATCTGTATTCACCTATGCTCTGCACCATAGTCACTACTACACGAAGACCTTATACACACTGTGTTCTTCAGTTCTCCATTTTCTACATATTGTTTTTCTATTTTATTTTAAAATTAAATATATTTTACGTTCTTCTAAAATTAGAAACCATTCTATTTAATTCTTTTAAAATATATATAAAATATTACTTTTCATCCTTTAAAAATTTAATTCACTAACTTTGATCATAACGCTAATAGCATGTATTTTATAAATCTTAACTATTTTTGTTTTTAAGCATTATTTAAGCATCATGAAGAATTAAAAATGTTTTTTTGAAACATTTTATAATATGTACTTTGAAAGTTTTTTAATACATTTTAGATAATATTTAAAAAAATATATATTTAAAAAGATTTTTTTTTTCATCCATCTTAATAGAAAGGTATAGAAAAAAATACATAGAGGTAAAAACAACAAAAACCTTCGACTCTTCAGGCATCATACATGTGCATTTCGGTTAACACATGCAACCTTGTAGCATTTCCAAAAATGTTGCATAACATTTATATTTTATTATTTATCTTATGCACATCAATATTCTAAAGTTTCATCTTAGACTAATCTCACTCAAAGAAATAAATAAAGTTTGGTCAAAATTATTTTCACCAAAAATCAGATTTGGACAATATCAGATCATTCAAATCTTAGATTTAGTACATCATTTATTTGAATAGTCAATTCTATTCAATTTTCAATAATCTTTTTACTCAAATTTTCTCTCTTAAATGAAGTCCATAAATTGCTTTGCCTCGTGCAATCAAATCCTTCAATAAGTATATATATATATATATATATATATATATATATATATATATATATATATCAAAATACAATTTTAAAGATTGATTTGACTTGAATTAGAATTCATTTTACTATCAAACTATAACATTTAGGAATTATTTGACTATCTGTAACACATTCAAAGAATAAATAAAATTAGTAGTTATTTCAAAACTTAAAGTAACATCACTTCAAATATTCAAGCAAAAAAGTTTTCATTTAACTTTAAACAAAAGAATAACCATTATTTTCAGTCAATAATTTTGTGAAACTTAACCAATAAACTTGAGCAGAAAAAATATACATAAGATGATAATTAAGCAACCATATTAATGTTATCAGATTCTGCTTTTCTGCTCCACATTTGATTAAAAGATGTCATTTTCACTGTGAAACAGCTGACACGATTTCTTGTTTTCCTTAAGCAAGTGTGCTAGCAGATAAAGTAGATAATACAATTCAGTGTCAGCTTGAATAGAATAAAGCTAGCTTTGTAACAAAAATTCAATAAAAGAAGAAAGCAAGCTTCTTTATCTTGGTGATAGATTGTGGCAAACATACTTGGTCAAAAAAAGAACATGGTAAACACTACCTGTCACAACAACTTTTGCAATGATCTTGTCATATACAAATATTAGTAATGACAAGTCAATCAATACCTAATTGAATAAAGATAAGAGATTTCCATCTTTCTAAGAAAGACAATATATCATTCACAAATTTCCTCCCTCAAAATATGTTGATTATTCTTGTAACATAACATGCAATTTTCTAGAATTTACTCTAGTCCTACAGTAGAAGGTAATAAAGCTTCATTTAGTTTGCTACATCAATGATCAAACCACCAAGATGAACTAAAAAGACTTGTTCTCCACTCTGAACAAAAACAAAATCATTCTCTCACCCAAGACTACAAAAAAGAAGACCAGACGCCTTCTGGTTTTAGTGTGCTGAAAATTGTAATTCCCATCACAAATTAAAAAGCAGAAATTCCATAGCATGAGAAGCTATATTCTAAGTCACTATTGCTTGCTGCCATAAGCTGTACAATGAAGTCCGGTGAAGATGTAAAAATGTAATAAAGTCTAATTCCCTATACACGATAAGTACTTCCAAATCAATAATGAAAAACAATGTGTTGCGTCCTCTAGTGTTAAGAGAAGCCAAACAAACAAATCAATTCAACTCTGATTTGAGTTCTGTTCATTTTGCACAACAGGTTGACTGTGGTTTGAAGGACCTGAACCTGAATCTGAATTAGGAGTGTTTGAAGATTGTGGATTTTGTCCTGTTTGTGGCATCAATTGAGGGACTTGTCGCTGTTCTGATGCCTGCAATCTTCTTCTCCATCTATAAAACTCCACAAGAATAGAACTGCCACTCATCACCACACCAAAACCAGCAAATGTGGCCAGAAGGATAGACAAAACAGCTTGCACACGAACCTGTAGGAGACAACAAGACACTAAGAGAGTCAGAATGCTTGGCCTTCTGCATTTAGAAGTCTAGTACACACTTTCATGCATCCATATAACCAACCAATTATGCTACGCTATACAATAAAAATGTGGTGACTGGACTTTGGAATCAGGATATGCTTAAACCAAATTAGATGGAATCAGATTGAATAACCATTGTACAATCACATCCCCCAAGAATCTGCATGTTCTATGAAAATTTGGAGACGGCATAATTTCATCCCTACCCAATCTGATACAGTTGTTTTTCTTTTAGAGATAAAAGCCTATTATTCTATTAATTTGATCATTTATTTCTCATAAAATATTGCCTAACTTTGTTTCAAATGATAAATACAGGTAACAATAATTTGGTTCAGACAAAATTCCTTACCACGGAGTAAAAAATATGTGCAAAGAGAACCACCATAGCAAACTGGACAGAAGCATAAATCCAGATGAACCTGCTCTTCACTGGACACCATAGTTTAAAACAAAAATGTTAGGACACATAGATCAGCTAACCAACCTAGCAGAAAAGAACAAAACCGACATGAATAAAAACAGGAACAGCAATTACTTGTTGAGAATAAAAGAATCATTCAGTGTCATAATAACAGTAATTGCTACATCACGTTTTATACTATCCAGACCTCAATAAAGAGTGCTATCAGCCTATTACAACAAACAGATGGCTTTGACTAGTCTACTCTGACTCTAATGTGTCGGTACCACTCTTATTTAATTAAGTTTTATAAAATTCCCCCAGTTAACAGTTTCATTAGCCCAGCAGAAGGATATATTGGATAAAAGGCATTTAAATGAGTGGCAACAGATAGATGAAAGATGCAACGGACACTCCCTATATCATATCTGATGAGTTATTGAGAAAAGTATATTTACAATATTTACCAATGTTTAAACCTACCCATGGTTGATGATGTCATGGAGGAAAGTAGACCCAGTACACAGGAAAATGGAAGAGATATGGCAATTGCACCAGTACTCATTTTTCCAACCTGCAGAGAGCTGAATAACTGAGCCTACAGAAAATTGCAAATTTCATAATTCTGAGAGGGCTGATGTTCTTACCAATAGCTGCTCAAGAAAGCAGAAATACGCCAGCATGCTGACAATGACAAGAACTGGGACTTCCTGCCATACCCTATTAAAATTAGCAGACAAATTAAAGGCGAGACTATAATAATAAATAATCCAGTGAAAGAATTTATAAATAAAGTATAAGACAAACACACTATTCCACTAGTAGTAACTGCACAACTTCAAGAAAAACTATTGATTTATAAGCATCACAAATGGTCTGTATAGGAAACAATGTTTGAATCATGACATAGCATGTGAGTCCATTAGTTCAATTTCTAAGGCATGACAGTAAATTAGCTGGTCTGTATCTTAGATGGAGTGATAAGTTGATAACCATTATTACATGCATGAAGCAGAGGAGACATGAGAAAATTTTAGTTAAATAACAACAAGCAAGGGGCAGGAAAGTGATTCAAGATTATTAAAGTCTGAATTCAGTTCATACAGTGAATAGGCATGACTGTATTTAATATGCCTGTATTTGAGATTATATATGAACTAAATTCAATTCATATATTAAGATTCTATGAGTTTAGTTCATATATAATCTTAATATATGAATTTAGTTCATATATTAAGGTTATATGATATTCATTTAGTTCCTCATTGAAGCATATTGTTGCAACTCATTCATCGGTAAGATCCTTAAGAAACAAAAGTAAATAGGCATGCCTGTATCCGTTTGCATCTTCCAGCTGAGACCTATTTGCACCATTATTCCGATTTCGAACACTTTGGATCCTTAATAGAGTGACAGGTAGGTTCCGAACTTCCTCTTTGCACACATCACAGGTCTTGTTACCCTTTATACTAAACCATTTAATAGCGCATTCTTGGTGAGCCAGTGCAAGTTCACCTTTGCAGCTGCATTCCAACTTGAAGGTCTCACCTCCTTCACACAGATCAACCAGACAGATTCTACACACAGCCTCTTCTTCGGCTATATCTTCACCATTAGGATCTTCATTTTCTGCACCATGAAAGTATTTAAGACGAGTTACTAACTTCATGGAAGTTAAGAAGATGTAGGTGTTCTAAATTATAAATTAAACTAAAATGTCTCCAGCGAAAGTAGGTTTTTTTTTTTAAAAAAAATCTGAGACTGGGAGAGTGGATTCTATTCCACCAAATAATTCAAAGTCGGTTTTCCATGAGTGCAAAAGCAAATGTTTATAATGAGATACCAGTATCGTTTGTTGATGTGTCTACCAATACATCTCCTTCCTTTACTCGAGGAGTGGAAGGAACAATGCGAAAAAATGAATCCATCCTCCTTAAGCTTTTGTCTTTGTTGTTGGCAGGTACTGAAAGAGAGCGAGCTATCTTCCTCTGGGCTTCTTTTTTCTGTGAAAATGAACTAATAGGTTAAAACAAAGGTTATTAAAACGACTTAAGATTTATCAACAATGTCTACCACATATAACTGCAAAAAAATGGAACTTAAAAGCTTTGTTAAATCTCACATTTAGAGGACCACCAACACTTCCACCATGAGAAGATTCATTGTTTGATTGTGTAATTTCATCTAGTGGTAATGATGACGTTCTCTTAATCCTAGGAGTAAATATCTTAGTAAGAGACAATGATCTTGCAATTGAAGGCTTTTCTCCAATGCCTGAAGAGGAAACTTCTGGATTATTTGCCTTTTCAACATCTGCTGCTGGTGTTCGATACCTGAAGCTCAGTTTTGGGAGCAGGCTTCTTATGGCTGATTTTCCTCTTGATGTGGAAGGCCCAGGAGAGTTATGTGTAGGAGGATCAACGGAGCGAGAACTCACAAGAAAATTCACTCTCTTTGGAGTAGGAGTGGGATTGGAACTTGGTGTTGGTGGCATTTTGATTGCAACAAAATCTTGAGAACTCTCTTCTGTTCTTGATGGTATTTCTAGCAGAAGATTCTGTCGCTTCCGAGGAGGAACATACGAGGCTTCTTCAGTTATCCCCATTGGATCATCAACCTACAAATAAATATGGGACTGATAAAATAAGTGCTGCGGTTTTGATATGCATGTAAACTACATTAAACCTAATAAAACTATTTCAGTGGTCAATGAATCCTTTTTCCTAGTCATAGCTTGAAAGCCATCACACTACTACAGAATTAGACTATATGAAACAGGGATACTTGTAAGTACAATGTCGTAGTTTTGAAACATGGAATTTTGATGTAAACAAAAAGGCAGTGCATAAAACATGTTCTGATATATTAATGACCGAATCAAATAGAGATCTTCAGAATTCAGATTAATAGCAGTATGCATATAACAAAAACTAGAATATTTAAATGAATTCATCTCTTAAATCTTTTATTATAATTGTCATGAAAATATAAACTAGCACTCAAACTGCTTCTGTTAAGCAACAAGAAGTAGGAAAGTGTAATTATGTACTCAAATAATAAACAGTTATGAAGTGATTGAATGTCGAAATCCTCCTGTAAAACTTCTCTATAATGTTTCAGGAGAGAAAAACATGAAATCAATTTCTCTATAAGATAAAACTATCTCATACGCAAGTTAATTTATAGAAATTCTCTGGTATCACTTCACTATATTTTTATCTTTAGACTGTGCATGAGCTAATTTTAACTTATGAAGAGTCTATTTCCTTTTGTTCTCTCCTAGAAATCCTTATGGAGAAGTTCGTTCAAAGACTCTAAATCAACAAAAGAGTAGCCAAGATTTTCAACAGAAAGATATCACAGAATCAGCAATTCATGTGCCCCAATGTTGAATATGAAGTCTCCCTACAGTGAAACTAAACTCTTATTCAAATCCTATTTGAAATAAAATTCTGAGCAAATTATTTAGTGATACATATTTATGGAGTGAATTAAATAATAGATGTTTGGCTGAACATATTCAAGCTTCTAACCAACTGGGTCCTATGGGTGTGTGGACGCAAACTACATATGAGATATTCAACTGCATAATTCAAAGCACTTGGGGAAAAAAAACAAAAGTAGCTGGAAGCTGGTTGCAGTCAGTTCTCATACACACACATAAGAGATCAGAACAAACACGTTAACAATTAAAAGGAATAAAATTCACACCAAGAAATAACATACTACAGGAATAAATCCCATGGATACAGTTTATAAAAAAAAATTCAGACAAACCAAGCTCTGAGTATTATAAAATATATGCGTATGATATATATTAGTCCAAAAACTGACTCAATTATTGAAATAAAAGAATAAAATACATAAAAGAACAAACTTTGTCATTCGTAATGATTATTTCCAGTGTTCATAGCATGTCTACTATAACAAAAGAATAAATTTGGAAATTTCGGTCTGAAGAATCAACAACCAAACAAAACGAAAACTGACAGAAGGAGCGACAAACGATATAATTTATTAAGAAAGAGAAGAAAACAAAAAAAAGAAGAAAGATCATACTCAAGAGTTTAAATTAGTGACCAATCCTTGAAATAAACCAGACCCTATGCCCCAGATTGAAGCTAAAGAAGATGCAAAACGAATAACCGAAAGTGGTACCTTTTGAACTGGAAGAGAAACTGTTCGTCTGCAAGAACCTGCTTCATTTTCCTCATTCACAGGCTTTTCCTCTGTACTCATTTTTCTGTAGCAAAAGAATTCAAACCCAGAAATTGGAAATAGAAGACCAACCCAAATTGCAAATAAAATTCAGTTCTTGGAGACACCAATTATTCCCATACCACTTATTGCTGGGTACATGGAAGAGATGAGTATGACAGAGACAACTAAGATTTATGGGTTACAAAAATAAAAGGAAGTGAGTGTGATTAAGCACAGAGACCAAGCTTGACATTTATGACACTTAGTGGGGTACCCTTCCCTATGATCTACTGCCACTAACACACACTCCATAAGTTATTCTCACTGTTAAAATATGCAGAATGTTTATATTAACAAAACAAAATTACATACTAAGACGAGATTAATTTACATAATCAAAGAAGTTTAATATTTATAAGTCCACTTAATTGCAAAAACTAGTCTCAGTTCTCCCACAAAATAGGAACTTTAAATAGTAAAGGAGTGGTGAGAAAGTTAGGAGAAGAAAACAAATACACCCAATCACATTCACTACACCTTCCTCTCATCCCCAACTTCCATGATCAATGACATTCAATGTCTTTAACTTCAAAACAAAAAAAAAGGATGCATTTATTACTTAGCTTCCCATTTTTGTTCCAAAATTATTAATATTTTATCATTTCCAAGTTTTTTTATTAGTATTTTATATTTGCTTAAATATAACCATGGTTTATAGAAGTAGCAAATATTAAATAAGGATATTTAGACCTATTTAAACATGGTAATATAATCTTAAGCACAACAAATATTAAGAATAGATGAAGTATCAATTTAATTTGAGAGATATTTTTACAATTTGTCAAATTTTTAATAAACATTTTTTATTGGTAAAAAAAAATAAAATTTAAATATATGAAGATTCAAAATAATTCAAATAAACCCATTTCTTGAAATAAATATATTTTTAGTTGTTTGAAATTTTTGTTTAAGTTTGGCATAGAGTATATGTTTTCTATAACCTGTTTATTAGTAGTTAGATATCTTATATTTAAGTGTTCAGACCTTAACATAAAAGTTTGACAGAATGAAAAATTACAGTTATTTTTAAGATAGTACTTAAATTATACATTAATTACAAATTAACAAGTTATTTTCCATTATTTATTTTATTTGAATTAAACTAATGACGTGCTAATTTAGTATTAGTGAAAATAAAGATATTTATAGCAATTAACTATATCTCCGTACCCTTTATAAAAGATACACTTACTTTAAAAAGAGGAACTTTTATGGATGGGATTGCAGCTAACTGACGCTATAATATTTATTCCTGTTTTCAGGATCATTCACCAATTCACTTTCTATTCACGCATATATTGTGAGATTTAGTTTCTTCTCATTACTAGGTAATGAAAATATTGTGTTTTTGTTTCATAATAAATATTTTCTTATTTTAACATTAATATAGTACTAATAAAAAAACTAACGTGTTTGAATAAGTCAAAACGGTTTTAAGGATGCGAAATTGTAATTTAACAAAATTTACTTATAAAGTGTTTAAGGTTATTTTTTTTAATGTTCCAAAACTGAACCAACAATTAAAATAAATATCAATAAAAAGAAACTTCTAAAAATACGGAAATCCTTAATTAAGATTTAAGTTTTTTTACTACAATCCTTAAAAACATTGAATAGTAAGAAAACAACTTTAAATTTAATTCATAATAATTAAAGTAATAGATCCACCAAAAATTTCTTTAAAATCTAATTTATAAATTTGATATTATATTAAAAAGTAAATTTTAAGTTTAATTTAATTTTAAAAAATCCTAAAATGAGAATTGCATCTCAAAATTCTTTTTATCTCTACTTGATATCAAATTTTCAATATAAAAATTGAATTTATGTTTAAAAGGCTTAAAAGCAAATAGACTTTAATATCAAAGAACTAACACATCTTCATCTTCGTATTATTACGAGTAATTGTATTATAACATACTTTTACATTCATTTAACACGTAATATAAAGATAAAATAGTAATAAAAATATAAAATTTTATATTATTTTAAGAAAAAAAAAAGTAAAAAGAAAAAAAAATATCAAATAAATGTAAAAAAGTTAGATGTGTTAAATAATACTTTTGTATTATTACAGGGCAGTATAAGGATGTTTTGGAAAATATGATGATGTTGGGAAGAAAGTGACGAGGGGGAACAAAATTTGTGTACAGCCACTTTCATGGGACATATGATTATGATTAATGTGGTGAGCCTTTAGCCACCAAAGAATATGTATATAACGGTTAAGTTAGGGCATTTGCATGTTCATATCATATCAATAAGCTTCTTCATTATCCATTCATTCATTCAAGAGAACGCGCGTTTTTGCTTTGAGTTTGTCCTTGTTTGGCTTGCATATCAAAAGAATCAAGTTCACAGCACTGTGTCATATGAAGAAACAGGAGAAAAAAGAAAACAAAATCAACTTCAGATCTTTAGCAAAAGAAAGTAAAAAAGCAGTGTCCTGTGTTGAACCCCACCACTTATTTTTTTCAAATCATGTTAACATATTTTTATCAGAACTGTATCATTAAGCATGCTTTAACTCTAGCATACTTATCCAGTACAGATCAATAGGTTCTTGTCCTTTGCACCCATTTACCTTTTAATTCTAAACAAATCATTCCATCAACTTTTAGATTCTGATATATATTAATATATATTAATTAATCTGTGTTTCTGCATAAATATGTGTGTACAGTAGGGTAAAAATGAGATGGGTTTGTCCTTTATTGTTATCTCCATGCATTACTATAAAGATGCATTGCCCTTTTCACCTTTCTCTCCTTTCCTTGCTTCCAGATAGTTTGAATTAAAGTATGAAACAAAGTGGTTTGACAGAAGCATTTGAGCAGAAATGTAAAAAGCTTATATGATTATTTAAGTTTAATGATCAAAACCTTCCAATTTTGCTTTATGCCAATCGATGCTTAAAGAATTCAAACGTGAAGTCAAGAGCATCCCTTCTGTAACCTTTTCAAAATTATAGCAAACATAATCATTATTTTAGAGACACACGAATAACATTTTATGTGTTACATTTGAGGTTCACGAATAACTCCAGCCACTTTCAAAAACCTGAGATGCTAATAATATTCACTTTGTTTGTTCTTGTTTAGTATAATAATTAGTGTAGCTGGTTTTAGCGTCCTTCGAATGTGACGTGTCGGTTAAACTTATGGATGGCATGCAAGATGGGCCAGAAGATTAGCCACCCAATCAATTCATCTTCATGACAGTGAAATGGAAAGCCATAATTGTTGACATATCATAGCTCCATTAATGCTATTTTTTATTACCATTATTATTGTTCATTGTTCATGCATTCATTCCCAAATGTGTTGATTCTTCTGCGTGAAGTAAAAGGGACGTGAGTTGTTAATCATTTATTACAAAACTTGCAGGCTTTTTAATATGTTTTGATGATGATTCTTTTAAGAGAACAAAATTCGTAAAATTAGTAAGCTGTGTGTGTACTTTTGGAGAGGCAAAGAGGGAATTTGAAGGTATAGTTCTTGATATACATTTTGGGAGGATTAACTTTGTGTTTTTTGTTTTGTATCACTTGAGGTTGTTGAGAAAATGAATTCATACTTGAAAGAAACGTCCATGAGAAATATAAATTTGAGTTTAAATTTTACATTTATTTAAAATAAAAAAGTTTAATATTATAAAGATAAAAATTCATGTTTTAAAGTTTTAAAATAAAAATATTATAATTTTTTATATAAATTAATGAATATTATTGGTAATTTTTTTTGAAATATTTATTAAAAGTATTTTCATCACCTTTTTTCTTTAAGAAACATGCAAAATATGTTTTTTTTATATATAAATTAATAAAAGTTATCGTTTTTAATCTTGAGATCCAATTATGAATATAAGTTACATAATAGATAAATATGAAAAAATGAAACATAGTATATAAAAAAATAATCTTATTGAAAATCATATCAATTTCTTATATAATTAGGTTTAGATTTAATTGATGTTGTCACTTTCTAGTAAATTTTTTCTTTTCATAAACCTAACCAGTTGTTAAAAACATTTAGAATGTAAGACAAAGAAATAATGTAAGAGATAAGGAGAATATAAGTAGATTGTTCCTTATTCTATTGCTTTAATCTTTAGAAAACATTTTCGGAAATGAAATTATTTTGATTTTACTGTTTTTAACTTTGTTTGGTGTCCTCTTCAGATTGGTTGTAGTCAAATTTGGATGTCTCCAGAAAAAAGAGACAAAATCATTAAAGTAGAAAAAAGAACACATGGAAAAATGATTGAGTGTGAAATAGAAACTGGATAAAGACTGACGGCTAAATGAGATAAGACCACGAAATTAGTTGCTTGAAATTGACATATATGGCAATATTAGGGTGTGTATCATGCATGTCATGAATTTTCGTATATATATTACAAAAATAATTATATATATTAAATATTAAAATCATTATACATGAATCTATTTTGAAAACATAATAACAAAACTACAAATTCATTTTGAATAAATTATTAGAAAGAATAAAGTCAAAGTAGGCCAGAGATTAATTAAATTAGAAAAAAAAATGGTTGAAGAGTTTACTATAATTAAAAATAATGGTAAATTACAATAAATAAATCAATTTCATAAACTAAGCAAGATTCAAAGTTTATTTTTTAAAATAATTATAAATTCTATCGTAACAAAATTTATTAAATTTATCGTGTTTTCTATCATTGAAATCAAATCAGTTATAATTAATATCTAATTTAATATTTAATATATAATAGTCCATGCTTAATGTGTTGACCTGACCCAAATTTGTGATAAATATGAGTTTTATATAAAGTGTACAAAATGAATATTAAAAGTCTCATCCTTTATTAATTATGTATGAATGATGAATGTTTTTTGCATATTTTACTTGCTTTGACCAAAGTCTTCCATCATCGATTATTTGTTTAGTTTCAAAGCTAGCTCTAGTTAGGGTATTGTCTTGTCAAGTCATCTAACGTGTTCTAAATCGAATCAAACTATCTTTAAATTGTCAAAGTAAGGAAATGAATTAATTACAAAAAAAATTGTATTTTTTTTAAAAACTATACTGAACTAAAAATTAATTTGTTTGAACTGAACTGAAACAAACTGAACTGTTTATTGTTTTATTGAACTGAACTGTACTGTACTAAATTATACTAAACTATAATATAAACTGAATTATTAACTGAATTGTAAATTGTACTAAACTACAATATAAACATAATTAAACTACTAATTGAATTGTAAATTGTACTAAACAATTCTTAGATTTTTATATATTAGTTTTACATTTGTATATATTAGTTTTTTTTTTTTGGATTTCTACATAGACGTTCGAAAATTTTGTATGAATGAAAAATGATCAATCTTATATTTGAATGTGTTAAAATAATTTTTTGTGCAAGTCTAATTATAGATATGAATATGATAAAAAAAAATTGGGTTATCAATATATTATTAAATTCTTTAAAGTTTCTATTTAATTTTGTGAATTTTATATATATATATATATAGAAAGTGTTTGTTTTTTCTAATACTCTTCTTCCATAAAATCAAGTATAAGTATGACAATTTATAATGATCATTTAACATTTACAATAGAAAGAAGGTCTAATAATTGAAGCCATGAAAAGTTATACATGTAATGAAAACTCATAATAACAGTAAAAAGACGCCGAGAATACTGGAAGAAGAAAAAGAAATGGTGAAAAGGTTAAAATGAAGAAAGACAGTACAATTAACTGCAGTTAACTGAACAAAAAATTTATTAAGTTCAGTTTTTAAAAACTAAACCATAAAACAGTATATTTAAGTTATATAGTAAAAATGGTTCAGTTCTTTTTAGTTGTAGTACAGTACAGTTTAGTATTTTTTCCCAGCCCTAGTTAATATTATGGTCTCCTATCATAATCTTTTAATGGTTTGGATGTGTATTTATAATAATATATCAAGTAAAATACTTTAACTATCACTTTTTTAATTTATATATATAGCATAATAAATATTTATGAAACATTATTAGAAAATTAGTGTTTGTTCACACTAACAAACAAAAGTTCACGTTAAGTAATTTTTAGCTTTAAATTTATATCGTAGGTACATGTGATTATAAGATGATCAATGTTAATTTGTTATTATAGTTGACTCTAAAATCATCAAATTTTAAATTAATTTTTTTTATTGAAGCTTGGTGTTTAATTTACTATCTGTTTGGTTGACATTAATGATATTAAATTAAAAAAAATCATCATAAAGTCTCTCCATATTCAATAATTATAAACAAAAAATTAGAAAAAAGATATAATGGATGAAAGCGAATATGTTTATAAAGAAGATGAATGTATATGAAAAAAATAATATGGAAGAACAAGATAAAGAAAATAATGTGGACGAAGGAGAAAAGAAAAAACACATGGATAAAAAAAAATGTAAATGAATATGTGTGGATGAAAAAGATTAAAAAAAAAAGTCTTTTATATCGGTTTATGAAACTGGTATAGAAGAGGGGTATAGAAAGTATTGACTTTTTATACATGTTATAAAATTAGTATAAGTGACACTTTATATTTGATAAAAATACAACTAGTATAGAAAAATTCATCCAAATCATTCCAAAAGTTCACATTTCCTGTCTAAATCAACCTCATCATAATCTAAACTTTTTGTAACAGTGATATATTAAAAATTTCAACTATAAAAACAAGGAAATGAACAAATCGGTAACAGCCATAGGTCGACCACCATGAATCCAGGTTGAATTGATGAGCTCGACCAGATTTTATTGAGTTTGGCAAAGATGATGTTAAGCTTAGTTAGACGTCATTGAGGTCAACGATACGTTGTTGAGCTCGAGCAATTTCGTACTTGACATCAAAAGGCAAAAGAAGTTTAAAGAGCAAAGACGGTTAGAGAGAGAAAATAAAACGAGAGTAGAAGATTTGTACCAACATGCTACTTTTCATGTATGAACTTGAGTTCCAGCACGTTTGAAAAATATATGCTACCATGAACGACAAACAAAATTAATCGCTAATAATAGTTGATTTTACGTATTTTTATGCGTATATTTTTTGGAATAAATCAATTCTTTCATACCTTTTACCTTGTTTTATCTCCACTTTCTATGTGTTTTCATGTTTTCTTGTATTTTAGTTAACGTGTGTTTGTTTACCTTTAATTTCTATTTCGAATGTGTAAAATAAGTCAATAAGAAGCAATTCTGATAGAAGAAAACAAGATGGAACTCCATGAAAACATGATTGGACAAGAAAAAATAATTTTTAGACAAATATTCACTTAAGGAGCTCTAGAATCGCAGCCAAGGTTGCAAACATCAACAAAAGACTCACGTGTATGGTTATACTACCATGGACTGCCCCTGAACTATCAAAAAATCACTCGTTGGGCAAAAATTTGGCTCGCCTAACAAGTTACAAGTCAGAAAGCATTATTTTTAGGCCTCATTGGGCAAGAATGAAATCGTTAGGTTAGTTTGTCAACCTTGATACGTGAAAGTGGGTATTTAATCATGCTTTCGCGAGGGTTTTGGAGCATTCCTCATTCTTATAAGAATAGAATCACATAGAGTGCTTGGGAGAGGCTTTTGGAGGCTTTTTATAGTGTTAGGAAGCTCTACCTTTCTTCATTGGATTTCTTCTTTTTCCCTTTTTGGGGTTGGAGAGGAAGATGAGCTACGATAATGGAGTTGCCGATGCAAATGAGAGGCGAAATTAGAACATGAAGCAGTTACCAAGAACCTTGAGAGAAAGCTTGCATATTTTCTTTGGTTTCCATTTATTCTTATCTCTTCAATATGTAGAATCCTAAGTTCTCCACCATGAGTGCTATCCTTAATTTTTTGAGGTTAGATGTAATAATGTGAATCTTATGTATTTTGTAATGTTAATAAATATGTTTTTCCATTTCAAAGTTAGTATTTGATTTTGATGTTTAATGCTTGTTGTGAGTTGATCACTCATGACTTGATTTATGGTTTTTGATGTATTGGAAAATATGATTTAAACCTAAAATTGAAATTGAATACATAATGGAGCTTGTATTTAGAGATAAAACATGATTCATTAGTAATTTTAAGACTCTTGAACTTAATGCATGATTGTCTATTGAGGATTCAAGAGATTGAAACTTGATGAGTTATCATAGACTCAAAGTTGCTAGGGATAGAATTTGAGTATTTTGGTTAGTTGATTTTGACTTGAATATGGAATTGAAATGTTTATTAATACATGAAAATAAAATGGATGAACTCTAGTCTTAACAAATTATAAACACTTTATGTTACATTTCCTTGCGCACCAACTGTTTGATAAATATACAAAATAAAATTATTGTGGTTTTGTTATCTTTGTGTCTAATTGAGTTGTGAATTGCGAGACTTGTTAAGTATTACACAAGTCCCTTGAACGAGAACAATATTTATCACTTATTATGCTACACTTACCGTTGGTTTTGCAGCCAACCATCACCTCGTGCATCACTGTAAAATGCGACCTTACCATATCTCTAATGTGCCAATGACGCTCGTTGGAGAAGGCAACACTTCCATGTGAGTAACAATGCCTTCTATTCATTGGTTCATAGTGTGCCAGAAGATAAAGGAGAAGAAAGTGAAAGCGAAAAAGAAAAAATGGAGAAAGAGATTAAAGATTTTGGAACCCTCTCTTTATAAATAAAGAAAGAAGAAAGAAACTACTTCTTGTTTATTTCAAAATTGTCACTACGTTCACTTTCTATACCGATTATAATTAGAACAAATATAAAAAATTTTCTTCTTTTATTATAAAAATATCACCACGCTCACTTTTTATACATATTATAATTACAAGAGGTACAAAAAAGTGTTACCAAGTTATGTTATTGTGTCATTTTTTATATATAATAAATTATAAATAGTATAAATAATCTTTATAAAAAATATTTTTTATACTGATATTAAGAATTAAAAGTAATGCAAAATACATATCCAACATGAAGAACAACCATGTTTCGAATATATATTAAAAATAAATGAAATTAGGTTCATTGAACTTATATTAATCTTATTTATTTTAATTTTTTAATTAGCATTTGTTTAGTTAACATTAACTTATAAATAAATAAAATTATAACCAAATAAGATTAACATCTAAGAGTCAATCGAATCGTATTTATTTTAGTTTTATTTTTATAATTAATGTTTGTTTAATCAAAAACTTAAATACATATAAATATAAAAAATAAATAGAATTAGCTTTTCCTAACTCACCTAACTTATTTGCAATTGGCAGAATTCACAATCCTAATCTTTATCGGTCGATTTATACATTTATCGTCGATCGGTTTCGTCTTTCCTTTCACATTCCTAACTTTTATCGTTCGGTTTTGTCTCTCGTTGTTCAAATCAGTTGTTCACCGTTTGGTTTCGCCTTCCACCACTTGGATCAGTTGTTCACCGCTCGGTTTCGCATTCCACCACTCGGATCAGTCGATCATCGCTCCGTTCCTCCTTTCACCATTCGGTTCAGTCAGTCACCGTTCGTTTCATCATTCTACCATTCGGTTCAATTGCTCATTGTTCGATTCGTCCTTCTACCATTCGGCTCAGTCGCTCACCGCTCGATTTTGCCTCCATCGCTCAGCCATCTGATGTCAATCATAACTACTACCACTTTAATCTTTAACTACTTTCTGTTATCCATCATTCTCTTTTCCTTTATATATATTGTAATCATCCTTATAGACTTTATTATTCTTCATTCAACAAAGATAATGATACTTAGACAACATTTTTTTTATAACATTTGAACATCATTTATGTGTTATTCTGTGATTGGTCTATAATAATGTTTATGATTATTATTATTGATTGTAGAATAATTTTAAAACAATCAAAAAAAATACGTAAATGATGTTCAAATATTATAAAAAAAATTTCTAACTATCATTATCCATTCAATAATATACATTGCAATTTTCGTTTTCTATTCTCTAACATCTGTATCAATGAGTCACCCTGTTATTCCTCTTCATGGGTTTGGATATGGGAGTTCTAGAATAATCATTGTCAGAATACTTCTATCAGCAGTGGCATAGTTTATTCGGAGCATAGGAAACTTTGGCTCCCCAGTTTTTCTTTTTAATATATATAAAAGATAATATATAAATAAAAATATTAGTTTTAACATATTTGTCTACTTTAAATTTATATGTACTTATAAATAAAATTTTGATACCCTCAAAAAATATTTTTGAAGATTTGTCACTAGTTATTTATTTTAGTTAGTATTTAATAAAACATTAATACAAATATTTATTTAATAAATAACTTAATTTTTTTTTATTTTTTAAAATTGATTTTTTATGTGATGTTAGAATCTGTGAACATTAATAAGATTGTAATTTAACTGTACTAATATTTAAAGCTAAATTTATGTTTTTTATGACGAAAATTATTATTAAATTTTAATTTTTGTTAATAAAAAACATCACCTAAATCATAATTTTATTCTTAATATGATATTTAAATTAGTATTAAGTATATTTTTAGACTTTAAATTTATATGAAAATTTAAGATTCGTTTTTGTCTCTATTTTAATACATTTTGATTTTTAAATTTTGAAAATGAAAGTTGATAATCTGATATTAATTTTTTTTTTTGGATTTATTAAATAATGTTTGAAGCTTATAGCTAAATCGAAATATGTTAAAATATTGCAAACAACTAAAACATCCTAATTGATTAATTTTTTTTAATACAATTAAATTAGAAAAAATATATCCATTAATTTTTAAAATTTTAAAAATTAAAATAAAAAAAAATTGAAACAAAAATAAATTCTAATTTTACATAAACTTAAAAACATATTTACCTCTATAAAATAAATCTGATTACAATTTTATTCATAAATAAACCAAACTACATGGCAAACACATGCTTAAATATGATTTCACCTAATATTTTACAAAATCTTTTTTACGATATTTAAATTTCAACATCAGACAAAAATTTAACAGTAAATCTTTTGATAGACATGATGGCACCAACAACATCATGAAGTCATTATTGGAAGCAGAATAGTAAAAAAATTGATATATATAATAGTAATACTCTTGCTATGATTTCCTTTGCTTTATTAGAGTGATTTTAATAAAATTAAATTTTATTACACTATTTACTAATACTTTTAGGGCACTGCTATAAAATATAAATTATAGACTATTCAAGCAATTAGTTGAAGTAAAGTCAACAATTATAGTGGAGGAAGGAGACATTATGTCCATTAACAAATTGCTTTCCAATTCAGACCTGTTAAAAAGAAACACTAAAGACAAAATATTATAGTAAAATAGTCAAATAATTAAATCACAGCAACTTAATATATTTTAATGAGAATGAATGTAGATAGGATACTATAGTATCGAACCCATCTATATAGTAACTTTTTTTATGTAAATAAATATTTTATATAATTTAAATTTAATTATAAAATATTATATCAAAGAATTGTATTTTTAATATTTTATAACTGTGACTTGTATTTGAATTAATTGTTTTTATTGTAAATGTTGTGTTTAAGCGATTTAATAGTAACATTTTAATTAATTTGGTTTCTAAATTAAAAAAAATGATTAAGAATAATGATGATAATATAAATCATTTTTTGGAACTTTCTCGTTATGTCTGGTGAAACTTACATTATTATTTTTATCATAATTATAAATACTAAAATAGGCAGTAAAAGTTAAAATTATTTAGAAAGGGGTGGTGTAAAAGTAATGAGTGATTAGGTATGGTTTTATGACAGTGACAGCACTAAATAGATAGAGCCAGAAATAGTTAATGTAAACATTTGCATTTGTTTAGCATCTTTAAATACATAAAATTAATGTTTCCCACTAATTCCACTTAGACTCACTGCTACGCGTTAAAATGGGTTTAAACTTATCAATTAACTTGTCTCATCACCGGATTGATTGAGATTGGACTGTAAAATATTCTTTTTTTTTCTTTTTAAATATAGGTCAAAATGGGTTTAACTTATATAATATATAACTTAATTAACTTCGAGTGAACTTTAGATGAGTTGATCCGTAATTTATTTATCATCATCAATCTTTATTGCTTTTTTATAATTATTTATTATTTTTAATTATATATGTTAATAATTTAATTTTTTTAAATTGGAATGTTATTTAATAATATTTAAATTATTTAAATATTTAATTAATTTACTTGTCTAATTATATAGTTAATATTTTAATTTTTACATACTAATTTTATAATAATATTTGTTGAAATAAGTAAATATTATAAATGCACAATTGAATATGTAACATTTCTTTACATATATGATAATAGAACTATTAGATGAAAACAAACCTACAAAAAAAAAGAGATCTATCTTTGTAGAACCATCTAATTTATTCATTTGTTTCACCCTCACCTCTCGTTAAAACAACTGAAAAAACTGTCTTCCTAAACTTACACCATTAAGATGATCATTGCAAAAGAGAAAATAACTAACACCTCAATTAGTCCACGAACTACATATTAGTCCACCAAGTCTAAATACACTAAATAGCACCCCTAACACCCCAATTTACTCACAACCCTTATGTTTCAAGTTCTCACTATGTAAAACCTAAAAATTGAACCAAAAGTACCTAAGAATTCCCCCTAAGATGACACTAACAGTTCTACCCCAAAATTTTCTCATTTAAATGCTTAGACAAGTCATAATAAGTCTTATAAGAACCTCTTAACTGTTCAAAAGAGTCCCCACCTCTTACATCCAATTCTCACTACTTAAAACCCTCATTTTTACATTAAAACACTTCAAAACTTCAACAATATATCACCTCTTTGTTCCATATCTCATTTCACTCAAAGAACACTTTTCACCGGTCCAAAATGACAACATAACAGTACTAGACTTGTTACTTTTTCACTCTAACACATATCTCTCCAACTCACCTATCAAAACCTATTTTTTGACCTTAAAACCCAACGATTTTGTTTCTCTTCACCCCAACCACTTTGAATTCAATTTTAAACAACAATACCACTTCATCACACACAATCATGATAACATAGAACATTAATTTCCACACCATTCCAAATATACACACATCATAATACCAAATATCATTATTTAGCATAAAGAGTACTACACTACTATCACAAACGCATTCAATTCATCATATTATTTTCATATATACTATTTTAACACGAAAAACATAATCTAAACAAGTTCTAACGTCCCTTACCTTACATCGAAGTTATGAAGCTCTAAGAACGAACACCCTTTGTTTCCCGCACAAGGAATTATAGAAATATCTACAAATCACTCAATTTTAATAGGAAAGAGTCCTTAGGACCACAAATTGACAAAGAAGCAAACAAATTAACACCAATGATACATGTGTTGGGGTTTCTTAAGCATGATCATAAAAAGGGAAAATAAAAAGGAAAAATAGATAAAAACTTACTTGCTCTAAATGAAGAACTGATCGGTTAGAAATAGAAATTACTCAATTATGATCTCATAGAAACTTCCTAATCGTCAAACAGATGATGAAGGAGTAAGATAATATAGAGAAAAGGTAGAGAATTCGAGATGGTTTTTAGAGATAATACGTTCTAAAATTATGAAACTCGTTTATAATAAAACTATTTAATATTAAAATAATCAAGTCTCACTATTTTTAGACTATCACCACTTCTAAAATACCAGATTTTACATAATAATCTACTTTATTTATATTATTATAAATATATAAAATTTGAGAGAGTAAAATATATTTCAAGTAAGTTTATTTCTCTAACTTATGAATTTATAATGGGTCATCAAGTTAAAAAAAACATATTAAATTATTTTATAAATTTGATTCATTTTAACACTTTTTGTCATTCGTTTTTAATAAATTATTATGGATAAACAAATTATTATGGATAAAGATACATTAATACAGATTTTTTAATAATATTTTAATACTATATATATATAATTTTTATTGAGTTTAGAATATATTATATAATAATGAATAAATAATAAATCAGTAAAAAAAACACACGAATTCTATGTCAAAATATTTCTTAAAAAACGTATGTCAAAATATTTTTTTCTCAATTATTATTCATATATATTTATGTTTTTCTCAATTATTATTTATATATATATTCATGTTTCGTGTCTTCCTGGTTCTCATAACTGGTAGGAAGAAAATATAAAATGATAGAGTGAAGTAAATGCAATTCTAATTAAATCAGAACACGTAATTATGTATCACTTTATTCCTAACTCCTTCCTCTGTTAACTACCCATGCCCAACACACAAACTTTATGGAATAATTAAACTATTCTTAGCTAGGTCACGTCTAGGCTAATATATTTTATAATACGTCAAAATACCTAAATTTTATAATAAAGTTTTGTCGGTCGCGTCAATTTCATTATAGATAACAAGTCTACGCAGTTTTAATTATCATAAATCATGCTTAACAAGTGCCACCAAAGATAGTCAGATGTAGTTAAGGCATATTCCAGATGCCTTTTTCCTCATGCAGTCCCTTAATTTTCAAAACAACGATTCAATCCCCCAAAATTTCTTTCTAAAAGTGATTTTTTGAATTACTTATTATAAAAATATTCTAAAACAAAATTTTCAAGAATAAAGTTCTCAAAACAGGAATTTCAAAATAAATTCTCTAAAGCTCAAAAACACACTTTTCAGAGCTACAAAACAAAGTTTTTCTAAGGTCCAGTTCGTATTTATCAATGTAAAAAGAGAAATAGATAACTCAACGCGTTTCCTTGAAAACAACACCCTAGAGAATGAATTTTTAACGTTTTTCTTTTTATGAAAAGAACTGCTACCTATAATACTCAAGCCAGAGAATTGGAGATCTTGGAGTGTCACCGTTCAGATAATTTCTGGTCACCAGGTGTGCCACAATAAAATTAAAAGAATGACCATAAGCAAAAGACAAGACACACATAATGCTTCATGATAAGAAAAGGAAATAACGTAACAGCTGAATATCCAAGGTCGTGCCTGAACATAATTGTGTTTGCAAGTCAGAATAAGCACTAATTCCACCGCCAAAAAAAAAAGTATAAAAAAGAAACTTGTTAGGCTAGCATATAAAGCAAAAATTAAACGAGAGTTTGGTGTCTGGTCCACACATATGGTCTACCTCTCAAGAAGCATAACCAACTCACAGTGTGGAGTATGTGGAAAAAGATCAACAGCCATAGCCTTTACGGGATGGAAGGCCTCTGAGATGGGCATAGACTTGGCCCTGTGCCTTGCTAGACCAGCACTGCTCATGTTTCTCCATCCTCTGTTGTCTTTATTACCTTTCTCAATTTTTGCGGGGGATGGCGTACAAAGCTCAATAGCATTTGCCACCAGACTTTCAGGATTGCAGGATATGTAACTGCATTTAACCGCGCAAAATTAGATACAGTGCATAGAAAATAAAATTTAAAGAGTTATAATAGTTCTGAACAACTAACACAAGCCTCCGCAAGCGTGGATGAGTTCTCAAAGCTTTGATTACCTGTGATTTCATAATTCATAAATCAGAAATTTAAATTTAAGAGCAAGAAGAACAACAGTTATTCTACTGTATTGTGCAATCACATGGAATAAGAAAAATATTGCAATAAAAAGCCATGTTGGACCAGTGGTATGCAAAGAAAGTTCCTATATAATGATCATCTACAGAACTGTGGAACAGGACCACAAAACCAGATAGTGAATGACGGGTGGAATCACAATAATACATGGTCAAGTGTAAAGCAATTGTGAACTTGATTTATTTATTTATTTATTGGTCCTGATGAGGAAGGTCTTTTAGCACCAAATCGGTGGAATGGGAATGTGTATGACGCGGACATTCACATAACCCTAATTTCAGCTGTGCTCAAATTGAACTTGGCCTATGTGGATAAATTTATTTATGAACACTTGAAAAAAGTAAGAAAAATAAAATTTTAGTTTCTCTAATAACTAATCTTAACTTATGCATAAACTAATTTTGTTTATGAAATAAGTTAATTCACTTTTCGTTTTTTTATTTTCTTCTTCTACAAATTCTTATGGAGAAACCTATTTAAACGGGACCTGATCTTGGAATCTTCTATCACTCCAACACCATAGAAAGTACTTCAATCAAAGACAAATGACATTTTCTCAACATACCTTTTCAAAATGGCATATATAGCTAAACAAGAGAACAAAACGAAAATTTCCTGGGAATTAATGCCATGTTTTGGACCCTAAATCATATTAGTTACAGTTGGAACACTTGCATAAAGGACATGGTTCTCAGTTCTTACAGTTGGATGAAGTCCAGCACGTGGAGGATCAACAATGGCAACAACATTTTTGAACTGTTGCATGGAAGTGTTCCCATTTTCAGAAAAATTAACCTTCTGATCTTCACTTCCAACTTCTGCCTTGTTATCTTCTGAAGGAGATGTCATATCACTGGTTTCAGGCCTTGAGCAGGTACCATCCCCAGGAATGTCATTGCCACCTCCACAGACATTTGGATCGTCACTATGTTGTTCCTTAGGCACATTTCCATCATCCCTTAACTGAGATCCTGTCACGTTCTCTGTCTGTTCATATATTCCGTCAACTTGTTCAGAAGTGCCACCGTTCTGAACTTCACTTCCAACTTCTGCATTGTTATTTTCTGGACAATGAGATGTCATTTCTCCCTTTTCAGCCTCTGGGCAGGCACTATCCTCAGGAATGTCATTGCCATTTTTAGGGGTATTAGAATCATCTTGCTTCTTAGTCATATTGAGGTATTCCCTTAACAGAGATCCCATCACGTCCTCTGCCTGTTACCTCACATAAGAGAATTAAAAAATGTAATGTTACAAGTCAACAACTAAATTGAAAGGAAAAAATTTCCACGACATAAAATTCAGTTACAAACATATGACATCAACTAAAATTCCGGTAATCCAGTCTTTCTGGTCAGCAGCCATCAAATAATTCAACCAGAATATAAAATTACGTTACCTTTGAACATATAAATCTAATGTTTTTTATGCCATTAATCTCAGCGTTCCTATGGGCATCAGACACTGCAGAAGCATTCATTTCAATTCCAATCACCTGAAGAAAACAAAACAAACATGGCTGAACCAACTTCCTAAAACTCAGGAGTTTCAAAAAAGAAACACTTCATTCATAGAGTAAATAAAGAACAGTCTGAAAAGTTCAGTTAACCTCCGCAAAAAGTAATCATGTCGCCATATATTATTATTTCCCAAACGGACACATTAAAGAGTCAACCCCCAAGATACAAGAATTGAAAACCATAAAAAGAAGGAACATAAATGATGATTATTACCATACCAACTCGATGTGCTAATGTCAGGCCAATTGTTCCTGTCCCACAGCATATATCAAATAGTAGTGTATCAGGACCTAAGCATGCCCAATCTCCAGCAAGTGAGTACAACTTCTCAGCAGCAAGAGTGTTAACCTACAGCAGAAGTAGATTCGAAACTCAAATATAAAAGGGGAAAGAATGCCCTTGGAAATAGACCAAAAAATGATTATGAACCTGGAAAAATGCGGTTGGAGATATAGAGAACCGGAGATTGTTGATATAATCATGGATTCTTACATCCATGGCATTATTGTTTTCATTGATCTCAGGATCCCCACCTGCTTTAGGAAGTGGTAGCAAATGCAGTGGTGCATCAGCAGGTGCCACATTGGATATTCCTTGGTGATCCTGAATGTAAAATCAACTACCATATCAAAAATTGTTTTTAGAAAATTAAATGAAATCATATTTCTCTATTAAATTTGATAGCTTGTTATGTTAAACAAAATGAAGTTCTTTATATATACGTGGCAATGTTACAGATTCTTTTAAGGAACCTAACCTACTGATGCTGGGAGAGGGAGATGGATAATAACATAGCTACTAGGTAGCAAACAATGGAACAGAAACATCATTATCCTTCCAATCTACATTTACAAAGATATGCTCAAGTATAAGGGCTACTGATACCTGAACAAACAGAGCTGTGAGGGGTAATGTTGGACAATGCGAAGTAGCTCCAGCAATAAATGCGTGAGCAAGCCTCTTAAATTCAGATGCTACTAATGCATCATCAAAGTTTGCAGTAGAAACCTATAATCAAGACCAAAGGCAAGGAGTTATGAACATCATTTAAAAACAAAGGAGTTATACATACAAATTATATGCTTCAAGTAATCAGGAACCTTGTCTCCCTGTATAAATCATACAAGTTTACAATGTTTGTATGATAATACCAGTACAGATTAATTTGGCTTGTCAGTCAATTCAATCTAAGTGTTCACAAAGATTACAGACAAAAATACCATCAAATCCTTCACCTACCCCAAAGGATGTTACCAACACCATTTTTTAAGCTGTACATGTGCTAAGAAAGCTTGGCTTGTCAGTGAATTCAGTCTAAGTGTTCACAAAGATTACAGACAAAAAAAGCACCAAATACCCCAAAGGATGTTACCAACACCATTTTTTAAGCTTACATTTACCATGAAAATTAAAAAAAAAAAAAATACCTGCACAATAAGCATGACCTCTGCAATGCTACCAAAAGTTTCAGCATGATCAGTATTCCCATTTGTTCTGCCTTCTCGGACCTAAAAAAGAAATATGACATAAGAATTGCTTCAAAAAGGGTCAGTCGTATATAATAAAATGAATATAATCAGGTAACACTGAAATGTGACCCTAAATTTTCAACACCAAGTCCAGCAAAATTACCGTCAATTGACGCCAAAATCCAGTATTTTTAAATCTGTTCCAAACTGGTAAATCACTGTGCTGCAGAAATTCCTGAAACATTGTAGCATATTTGCAAGCAATCGTTGAAACATTTGGGCACTCGGTTGCTTCCTCGACTGCTGTTACACCTTCCCTGCAATAATATTTTTAGTATACAACTAAAACTTACAAGCAATGCATTCTACAAACAGAGAAGATGCAGACTACCTGAAGTTTCCCAGCATGAAACCTACAGTCACATTGCCTTCCAGAGAATATCCAACAGAGAATTCACACTTGTTCCGGTATCCATTTACAATTGGAGATGCAATAATACCTTCTAGTTTGCACGGAAGACCACCTGCAGAAGTGTGAGAAAGAAGTGGTAAAAGAACTTCATACGCCATTAAAAATCTTATATGTTTCCACGTAAAACAGCTCTCCAGATCTCGATAAGAGAACATACGGGGGTGCACTAAATCATGAAGACAACTGTATAAGTTATTTCCAAGACAACATCCAGTGCTAAAACTAAGAACTACAAATAAAATCATTCTTGGAGATTTGAAAGAGTTTGCAGATATAAAACAACACACTACCTATTTCCCTCGACTTGAGAATCCACTCAGGAAGAGAAACCCCATTTGGACAAGCTTTGCGAGCATTTCTTGTCTGCCAGGAAAAAAAAAATCAATTTTCTTTATTTAAGTAAGGAACGTGTAAATAGACGAAACTACAAAGATAAATTGGAAACAATCATGACTAACAAGCTTTTTGAGAATCTGCATGAGAGAGGCTTTTTTCTGCTCCAACTGATCATCGTAGGTGATGTGAGCCAGAGGAGTCACTACATCACGCAAATTTCTTGTCTTAGACACAGAACCATCAACAGACAACTTGTCGTTATTTGTTTCAGCATCCAAAGCTCCACTCGAAGGATCGTCCCCTTCATCCAATTCTTGATTGGAAGCAACACCTGAGTTACTTTTCTTTTGAAATGACCGAGGAATGACATCAGCAACCTTTACCGTTTTGTTGCCAATTGTTTTTCCTTCTAAATCCTATTAAATTGGAAATTATAAACCATCAATTGCCAATTTCCAGTGAAAACACGAAATAAATGGATCATTAGTCATTAGAAAACACCTTTGATGAACTCTTCAATTGTTCTTCATCTTCAAAGGTAACAAAACCAATCATCATACCTTTCTTTTTCTTAGCATGCTTAAAAGCTATACCCTGCAAAAAAAGGAGAAAAATAAGTATTAAATTGAAAATGTCAACTTAAGTGAATTGAATGTCAACTTAAGTGAACTGGAAATCAAAAACTCCAAAACAAAACCAAATAACCAAACAGGCTTGCCTGTTCGCAGAGAAAATTCCTCAAATTCTCGGAACTCCACTTACGCGGCAAATGCACCAAGCATTTGCTAAGCGCGTGATTGGAATCGTAATCGTCGCCGTCGACAACAGCTTCCGTCATCATCACGTCCTCCGAGACGGAGCACTTTTCGCCCGTCTCTGTCTTTAATGCCTTCTTCGCGCGCTCGGAGGTCGGGTCCCATGTGTTATCGGGGCGAGGGCGGAGTTCCTCCTCGCCGTGCGCGTAGCGGCACGTGTCGCCGTGGTTGCATGAGTTGTTGTGGCTCCTGTAGTAGGAGCAGAGGCTGGTCTTCCACAGGGGATGAAGCGATCGCTCCTCGCCGTCGTCGTCTTCCCTACTCCGTTTCCTCGTCGAAACGACGCCGTCGTTTTCTTGATTGATTTGAATGTCTTGTGGAAGCATTTGATTCGGTTCCAAAGTAGAATCATGACCGTTGGTTGAGTCTAGGGTTTTCGAGGTAGAGAGTTGGGTGTTGGCGACAGGTTCCGCCATTGCCCACTAACACACTACACTGTCTTCGCTGCGATAACTGCTTGTCTCCGATAGCAACTACCTGCCTTTTCGTAACGAGTATCTATTGAGCCGGTTCGTAGATTGGCCCAAATCCTCGGGCCCATCAACTTTCAACAGCAATCAGAGATCTAGGAAATTTGATTTGAGTAATCATATTACACTACTTGTCCGGTACGTTCGAGATTAATTTTACGGTAAGTTTCAAAACAATTTAAAACGAAAAGTCCCATCATATATGCCAAATTAACCAAAATGTAATTGTGAAAGAAAAATGTAAGAAGATAAATTACTAAGGATGAAAGAAAAAAGAACTTCAACAAAATAAAGAGGAAGGAGATAGAATTTGCATAAGAAATTGAGTTTCTTTTTATCAAAAACACAATATCATTCTTACTTTTGTGATTTTTGTTGTAATTTTATAATTCAAGCATGACAATTGTTTTTGTTATATAGTTGTATGTTGTTTAGATATGCATAAGAGTTCTTTATTTCTTATATTGTTGTTGTTACCAAATCAATAATGTAGAAGCATTTTATTGTATAAGTTGTTCGCATATCTTTTGTGTGATTATCTTTCTATCAACATGTGGTATCAACAACAATGTTGAGGTTATAGAAATAATATGTAGTGTGTATCTATCATGACGGTTAATGAAAGTAGAAATTTCTTCACAAACCAACCAATTATTGATGGAAAGAATTATAACCACCAAGTTATAAAGATGTCGGTCATTCTTGGCTACTAAAAATTGTTAGAGATTGTGATGAAGAATGCCCATGAAAAGGATGAAGCTGCAAATACGAAGAAAGGATGCAAGACTCATTGTCTCTTGCATCAATGTGGACACAGTGAATTTTGAGAAATTTCAAAGGCAAAATCAATAAGGGAAGCATGGAATAAACTACAAAAGGTGCATGGAGGACCAAAGAAAATCAAGAAGGTGAAATTACAATCCCTAAGGAGACAATATGAGTTACTGTTTATACTGGAATAAGAGAATATGACAAATTATTTTAACTAGTTGTAGCTGCTGATTAATTCAATAAAAGCATATAGGGAATTTGTGACAAACCAAAGTATGGTTGAAAAGATATTGTGCACACTCTAACCAAAGTTTGACTACATTGTGGTATCCATTGAAGAATCAAAAGATATAGAAAAGATGTTAGTAGAGAAGTTGCAAAGCTCGTTAGAAATGCATGAGTTGAAGCTTCTGTCACGCAATGCCAAGAAAGTCAGTGAAGAACAAGCTTTGAAGGCTCAAGTTATAAGAAAATAAGGTTTTTCTCGAGACAAATGAAAGAAGAACAAGACAGATGGGCGATTTAACAAAGATTGCAAATCTTTGAACCAAGAATAAGGTTCTGGTGAGCATATAGAATATACAATATCGACCAAAAGCAATTTTGGAAGAGGTAGATGAGGAAAGAAGAATCAAGATTGTAGAAAGATTTAATACTACAATTGTGATAAGTGGGGACAATATGCTATTGATTGTTGGCATGACAAAGGTCACCAGAGAAAAGATTGCAGTTCTTTGAATCAAGAATAAAGTTTTGGTGAGCACACAGAACATACAAGATCAATCAAAAGCAATTTTGGCAGAGGTAGAGGAGGAAAGAAGAATCATGATCGTAGAAAGATTCAATGCTATAATTGTGAGAAGTAGGGACAATATGTTACTTATTGTTGGCATGACAAAGGCAAGCAGAGAAAAGAATATGTTGAAGTTGAAGCCAATATTGCTTAAGATGATTCAAAAGAAGAGCCTATAGTGTTGATGGTTACAATTAGTGAAGATGAATTTGTAATTGGGAGTTGGTTTCTTGACACTAGATGCTCCAATCACATGACTGGCATAGAGATTGGATGTTAAATTTTGATATAAGAGAAACTAGTAAAGCCAAATTCGTATATTATAATGTGATTGAGGTTGTAGGAATTAAAGATATTGTAATCAAGAAGGATGGGAAAGAAGTTACAGTTATTGAAGGTGTGTTGTATGTGCTTGGAATGAAGTGCAACCTACTAAGTGTTGGAAAACTAGTAGAGAAGGGATTTTCAGTCACAATGAAAGAAGATATGTTGAAGGTTTATGATTCAAGGAAAAATCATGTGTTGAAGTCACTATTGTCAAAGAATAGGACTTCTCAATCAAGATTCTATTATGTTGAAAATTAATGTTTTACTACAATAATCACAGATAAGATGAGTTGGTTGTGGCATGAGAGGTTTATCCATTTAAACTTCCATAACTTGAGAAAGTTGGATGCTAATAATATGGTGATCGAGTTGCCAGATATTCTTGTACCATACAAGATGTGTGAGGAATGCTTGTTGGGTAAACAACCTAGGAATGCATTTAATTCACATATGCACATTATAGCTAAAGGTGTGATGCATGTTGTTTATTCGGGTGCATATAGACCATTTAAACAACAATCATTAGGGAAGAATGGATATTTTTTTTATAAGCATAGTCACATGATTTGGCTTTATTTTATTATAACTAAATGTGATATATTTTTCTAGTGCTGTCAAAACAGGTAATCTGGCCAAGCCAACCACAGGTTGGTCACTTAGTGAGTCAACCTAACTTGGCTCACTTTTTAGCGAGCCAAAAAATTCGAACCCGACTCGGCCCACTACGGGTTGATGGGTTAAACGGGTTGACTCACTTAATTACAAGTTTTTGTTTCAAATCTAAAAAAAGTTACAATCCTTTTGTAATTCAAATCTAAATAAATTTCACTCTAAAATGATGTTAAACTCCAAAGACAATACAAAATAAAAAAAGTACCTTATAATCCAAACGTAATCCAAAAGCAAGCACAAAAAACAAACAAATAAGTTTCTAATACTGATCATTTTTGTGTCATTTATCTGTTTATAAGATTAGAGTCTTGAATGAAAAAATCCATAATATTTTCTTCTCTTGAAATATCTTCTTCTTTATCCCCATCTACAATACAATAAAAAAAATGTTAGCTAATAATATTGAAACCAAAGTAATAAATAATTAAATTAAATTAGGTGGGTTGGTGAGTCAACCCGGCTCACCACGTGTTCAACTCGGGCGACTTGAGTTTTAAGTGGGCCAGGTTGAAAATTGGCTCGTATAAAAAAATTACATTTTTTCAAACCCAACATGGCCCGAACTCGTGGTAGGTCGGGTTGGCCCATGGGTTCTAATCCATTTTGACAACACTATATTTTCTTATTTTCAAGAAATTCTAATTGATGGTTGAAAGGCAGAGTGGAAAGGTGTTGAAAATTCTCAGGAAAGATGGAGGAGGAGAATACATGTCTAAGGAATTTAATAATTACTACATTGAGAGTGTGATACAATATGAGGTAACAACACATTATACTCCATAACACAATTGCCTTATTGATAGGAGAAATAGGAATATTCTTTACATGGACAAAAGGTATGTTGAAACAAAAGAAATTACCACATTGATTTTGGGAAAAAGCTGGAAAATAAAGTTCCATAAAAAGTGTAAGACCTAGGAAAAATTCAATGTAATAAGAGAATGATGTGATCTTGCTAAGTGTTTATTAATAAGAAAGAGTATGTTTTCACAAGTATAGTATAGCTCAGTTGGTGAGAGCTCCTTGTTGGGCTAGTGGTCATGTGTTCATACCATGTAAGGTGTATAAAATGTTTTATTTGTTTTAATTATGCTAGTATTGATGAGTGGTACGTATATGCCTATATTTTTATGGTGTACGATATAATCAAATGAATATTGATAGCCTGATAATTGATATGGTTGTGCGGCACTAAAGGTGAAGAGGCTTGTGTTGTGTTTTTAGAACCATGTACAAGTTGTAATTTTTATTGGTTTTAAAATAAAAAGGGAGTTAACTTATACCGTTTGTTCTATGCATTTTGATATGATGATAGGTGGTGATGCGATTATATGGTTTTATGTTAATTTTGTATTTTGTTGTCCTTGGTATGTTCTTTATCAATAGCTTTTTACTGTTTAACCTAATGTAAATTAAGTTGTGAGTGTGAGATATGTTTTAGAATTGTGTTTGGTAATGTTTTAGATGAATGCAGGAGTAATAGATCGACTATGTGAAATACATTTATAGTTTAGGATTTTGATCTCTCGTGCAATGTGATGTTTGTGGTAACTGGTATAACTAAGTGATGATATTGTTTACTATTCTGGTATGAATTAATGGTCACATGATGCCTACTAGCTTGTTTAGGTTGGTTTTGATTGAAGTCCATGATGTTTTAATTAGTTTTCAACTATAGGTCGTGTTATATACATATCAGATTATGGTGACTGATTGTTTTGGTTTTGAGTTGTACTCACTATTTCTGGTGCAGCCGTGATTTGGGGCAGGAATCTAAGTTTAATATTTTTTGTTATGTGTATTATGAAGTGGTTGATATATTGTCTAAGAGCATGATTAAATTTTTTGGAAATGATATGGAAGGGACCATTATGACTGATATTGCTTAGATTAGAATTCCACAGCCTTGAAGTAATATATATATATATATATATATATACACACACACACACACACACACCATAAGAACTCTTTGAGTTTAGTAGAGATTGATGTAATGGTGCCTTGCAAATCTGTGTTTCGAGTAGTGATAATCAGATTGAGAGAGGTTAATGCAGGGTTTGTTAATTGGTTTTCAAAATATAGAGTCAAGTTGGATAAAATCATAATTGATATATGTTTAATAGTGAAAGGTAAATTATGGAGAGGTTAGTTTAAGGTCTCATCTTTAGTTGAGTAGAGGCTAGGTTAGGATAGTTTATGTAGTAGGGAATTGTCACATCGAACTTTGGGGAGTGGCTTTGAGTGTAAGTGTGGTTGTTTTGTTTCCAAGATGAAGCCAATTTACTTTTGATGTGTATATAGGTGGATGACTTTCTTATCACAAGAAGCAACATCATAGAAATTGGAAAATTCTAGGATTTCTTGATGGTTAAGCTTTTAGATGACAAACCTTGATAGGTTAAGGTACTTTCTTAGGATGGAATTTGTTAAGACAGAGAAGAGAATAACATTTCACCAAAGGAAGTATGCTGCAAAGATTTTAAAGAAGTTTAAAATGGAAAACTGTAATGAGATAATGATTCTAGTTAAGACAAAAATTGTTGCAAAAGAAAGTGATGAAAAAGAGGTTGATGACGTGATTTTTAAATAAATGGTTAGATCTCTTAGATATCAAATCAATAGCATAACTAACATTTGTTTCTCAATGGATGTGCTCATCAGATTTATGCATTAACCAAAGAAGAAACATGTGTTGGTTGCAAAGAGAGTGTTGAGTTACATAAAGGGCTTCATTCTTGACAGCTCAGCCTCGTTTAGCCTCAATCATTCAGCTCAGTCATTCGACCTTAACCAATTAGCCTGGACCTCTCAGACTCGATACTGAGAGGACTTCATTCTTGAAAGCCCGGTCTTGCCCTATTGTCCTCACCTTCTCGGCCTATCGAGGCAATCAAGAGGTCAGTTAAGGAATAGTTCTCCTAAGTGAATTCCTATCGATCAAACATCGAGACAATCAAAGGAGAGTTCTGAAAAGAATCTTTGTCGTCTCACAAGCAATAGATTAAGGAAGAATTCTGAAAAGAACTCCCGTCGAACCGCTCACCTTAAAAATGGTTGAAGTCCATCTAATCAACATACAACAAAGCGCACGACTAATGGTTAAGGACGAGTCCAACTAAAAAACATGTGTCGATCAGGCTACAACTTTTGGCATACATAAGCGTCAAGTACTAAACCGTCAAATCCAAACCCCTTTGCAAATTATTTAATGTTCAGGCTTGGGAGGCTTGTGTACCCCTGACGACCAACCATCAACCAAACGGTCTAACTGTAAGACCAATAACACCTTTGGCCAACTACTTTAGGCCGATCACATTTGGCATACTACTTTAAGTCGACCTCTCTAGGCCGACCTCCTTTGACCGACTACCGACCACATTTGGTCGACTACTCTAGGTCGACCTCTCTAGACTAACCTCTCTAGGACAACCTCCCTTGCCCGACCACTCTAGCCTGCTACCTTTGGTCGTTCATCCTTTGACCAACGTCTTGGACATATCACTCGTGATTGACCATCTTGACTGAATGGCATGACCGGCCGGTTACAAAATGATCAACTTAACATAATGGTAATCATGAATAAACATGTTAGTGTTGATTAAAGTATGATTAAATCGTGATTAGGTTGAAAAAAAAAGGTAATAGCCCATAATAACTACTATAAAGGTTGACTTTTAGACACAAACATTAAACATGCAACACACACATCATTACATTAATAATATAATGATCAATCATTTACTAACTTTAGCATCCAGTACCTCTTGTACGAACCACTCAAACACTTTGAATATATAGAAAACTCTTGCCAAACACAATTTAAACGTTGGACAACACATCGGAAAATGAACCGTTGACTTTAATCCCACATCCAAAAAAAAATTAAATATTTTCTTTAATGTTTCATAAAATATATATATATATATATAAATATTATCTTGAACCTTGAAGGGATAACCTCTTTCTTTATGTGTCCTCTTTCTCTGTCTCTTTCTTTATATATCATTATTGTTTTAATGTATTATCCATATCAATCATGATTATTTGATTTATTTAACTCTTGTTCTATTTCAAAGTATAAATGTTTCAATAATAATATCTAGAATTATGCTATAATAAAAATAGTCAAGTTTAAAAAATAAATTTACAAATAGAAATATATCCTAACATTTTCAATGGTTGAATTAAAAAAACTATTAACCTACCAATTTTCAACATTTTATATAATACATCAATAAAGGTTGAAAACTAAGGTTCAACTTCCCATTAAAAGAGCAATTCACATTCAGTATTTGACTGTGTTTAAAACAAGAATGTCTTTGAAGAACAAACACTTGAGAAAAAAACAGAAAAAATGTATATATATTATATTCAAAAACATTAAATTCAACACCAATTTGGAAGGTGTGTATAGTTTTCAATTCATTGAATTATTTCCTTTCAGCGATAAATTTACAAATTTGCAACACAACAATTAACTTTTAAATTAAATAATTGTGCAAAAATAATTAATAGAACAGGTCAAATATAAATAGTTGAGTCTGTGTCTTGTTATCAACCTGTTCTGTAATAAAAAAGACAGAGCTTCTTTGATCTTGCTCATTTCAATTTTCTCCAAGTTTTTTGTTCAGAGACAAAGAACTTCAATCAATAATCAATTTCTCTTCTGTACTCGGAACTATTCACAGGTATGTTTCCTCTTTCATGCATTCCTTACTCTTTTCTTTGCTTTTATAAACATAGTCATAGATTTTTCCTTTAATCTATGGAAAAACAATTGATTGAAATTAATAACCTTGTTCTAACAAGCAATTTTCTTATGTTGGAATTCATATTCCACCTATATATCAATGAACTTTTCAAAAAAATGTAATTCAACTCACTTTGTAAAAACTAATATTAACAGTTACTTTGTAAAAAAAAATTCTTAGGATTTCACTTCCATCTTAATACCTTTTACTGGTTTTTTTACTGTAAGATGAATTGACATTTTTCATAAATGTTATTTCTTTTCTGGTTTTTTTTTCCACATTTTTTCAGCTAAAGAAACATGTGGGCAAGGATTATTAAAAATATCTTTTTTTTTTCTTCAATTTGAAAGAACAGGGTTTAATTATTTATCGGCTGAGTGAAGTAATTTAGCACATTAAAAATATTGCTTTAAGATTTTATTCTACGGTAATTCAAGAAAAATCCAACAAAATCTTGAATTTGAATTTTATGAATTAGATGAAAAAGGAAACCCTATTACAACTGTTGTTAAACTAGATTTTGTGACAGAGATTAATCATTAGTAAAACTAATAGATATTTTACATGTACAACAAATAATCTTAAAACATTATATTTACGTTATTATTTATTTATTTTGATTTATGAAATTACCTTCTAAGTTTATTAAGTTTTCAATGTGATTTTAGAAGACTTTTACTTGATCGTGTAACAAGATCGAGGGTGAATTTCTTATAGTTCTTTTCTTTTAATTATATGTTTTTATTTTATTTTATTTTATTTTATTTTATTTTATTTTATTTTATTTTATTTTATGTTATTTTATTTTATGTGGTATATGGATTAGAAAACACCAAATGTTCTTATATTTATATAACTCATTCATTTTTCTGATAAAAAAATGCTGATTAATAATATAAGGTTTAGTATTATAATTAATTTTTATCTTTTTTTTTCTAAGACATCACAATGCCTATAAAATCTATTTGTTCATTTATGTTCATTTAACATTTTCTTTGGTATGTCAATCAATCTAGTCCACTTCTAAATATTGTCAAAAAGATTGGAAAAGAGAACAAAAACTATAAGTTTATAGAATATAGAAAAGAAATATAAAATTAAAAGGCTTAATATTATTGTTAGTCCCAATTTTTGTAATTTTTGTTTGAAATGATCTTCATTTTTTTAGAATGTTCAACTTAGTGTTTTATATTGTAATTTACGAAATTCTCTTGGCAAACCACTTTAAATAGTTAAGGAAGCATTGTCAAAGTCAATAATTAGTAAATGATGTAATCTATTTTATCTAACTTGATTATCTCTTCTCATCTTCCACTTGCATTAGAGACTTTGTTCTTTTAGAATCTGGGACTCCAGTCTTAGGGTCAGGCAAGATTCTTCTCCAATCTCTTTTTCTCCATTTCCTGTAAGCAAAACCTAGAAGCTTCAAGCTTCTTTCCTTCCTTTCTCGTGGATGAATTGGTCTTGGACACCATTTTTCTCTCGTGCAAAGTTTCTCACCTAGGGAGGGTTTTCTTCTGCTTTTCTTTCTTCTGATTCAAGTTCGCGTGAAGGTAGGGGAACCATTCTTATCTTCTCTGCTACAGGCTCACACATCAACCCTATCTATAGAGGGTTCTCCTTCATGTAGAGGAATTTTGGCTTTCTTTTTGGGGTTTTATTGATCTTGTTTGCGAAATTGGAAATGAGAATTTAGGTTTTTTCAGTTGGAAGATTTTATGTTCTTAATCATTCAGCGTTTGCGATTGAGGTTGATGGTTACGTTTTGGGGTTGTCTCTAGGATTGAGAGTTATGTTCTATATCTGATTATTTTTTTTTTTTTTGCGTGGAATGGTGGCAAGAGAGGCACAGATAAAGGTGACTATGGATGTCACGATGGCCGACAATTCGATAAAAACCCTAATATTAAGAGGGAGTAATCAAATATCAGAAAAATACTTTCAAAAAACATAAATTCACCTCACTATGTCTTAAAGTGTCCACGTCAACAAAATGACATGTCATTGACTCATTGACTCAGTTGGACATTTAGCTGACAACGAAATGACATTTGCAAATAAGATTAAATTGAATATAAATTAAGATATAAGGGATTATATTGAACATTCTAAACAAATGAGGACCATTTCGAATAAAATTGACAAAAATTGGGACGAACAATGATATTAAGCCAAAACAAAAATAAGTATTTAATAAGTATGTATAAAATAAAAATATATATTTTAAAATAAATCACTTTTGTATTTCAAAACTAATTGCATGTTTGTCGTGAACGATTAACAATCACTATAGTTTCATCATAGAATTCTCGTACTACTTGTTTTAGGCAAGTTTCTTTATAGTTTGGCTTTTGTCAGGGAGAAAATGGCTCAGGGGAAGATAATTGCACAAGAAATATCAAAGAAAATGGTGACATGGAACAGAATTGAGAAGAGGGACATCATAAGCACCATGCCAAATGAGATCGTTGCAAATGTTCTGTCTCGGTTGACATTGAAAGAAGCTGCTAGAACTAGCGTGTTGTCAACTACATGGAGATATCAATGGACCTATTTCTCTGGGGACTTAGACTTTGATAATTCTCTCAGGACTCTTCTCTTGCGTCATGAGCATGTGGGACTTTTGACCAAGTGCAAAGTTTTTGTTAGTGAGTGGGAGATGTTCATGAGCCTTTTGCAACATGTGATGAAATCGCTGAAATGTCACTCCATGCATGGACTCAGAATCTGCATGGATTTGGGCAACCCTTGGAAGGTGACTGAGTGGGTGAAGTTTGCTGCAGAAAAGAATGTTGAAACTTTGGACCTGGATTTTTCATACAATTTCATGGAACCATTCTTTGAAATAAGTGAGAACATTCGAAATGTGTTGTCAAAGAGTTTTGAAATGAGGGCACTGAGAGTCCTGCGTTTGGCTTCTGTGGACGTGAGTGCTGGGATCATTGAGAGTTTTCTAGCATCTTGTCCAGTGCTTGAAACATTATCTGTCAGAGGATCAAAAAGCGTTGTGAGCTTGAAAGTTCAGGGTCAAGGACTGATGTTAAAGCATTTGGAGTTGGTTGAATGTCATATTTTGCATCTTCATATCTGTGCTGAAAATCTCATGACATTTACTTACACCGGAGATTATGGAAATTTTAACTTTGAAACTGTTCCAAACCTTGTGGAAGTCTCCTTTGGAGGAAAATATTGTAATTACCTGCTATCGAACATGCAAGATGCGGAACTTTATGCAGTACTTTCGCAGGTTCATGTTCTGAAATTGGAACTGTTTATACTTTATGGGGTCAGTGATTATAGCATTTTTACTTTCTTTCCTTTGATGAGTCATTTTCTTTTATGTTTCATGACATGATCCACTTTCAGGGAATTCTTGAAGATCTTCCTGTGTTAAGTAATGTGAAGAACCTGGAACTACGAGTTCGTCACAGGTGTGGAGGGGAACTTGGTCGTACTGTTTCATTACTGAGTGCATTCCCTTCAATAACTGTGCTTAAGATTAAGGTAAAGAATGACAAAATATCTCTCTCAATAAGTACCATTTATTTGTGTGTTGTCCATGTCACAAAATTACAACTCACACAAACACATTCTGAGTTTTGAATTAAAAACGCAGCATTTTCACAACCTTAACTAAACAATTCCAAATTTAAACCAAAGTGCGTATATTAAACAAACATGCAAGATCAACAACATGTTCATCCATGTTGTTGTTGTAGCATCTATGTGAATGCTGATCTCAGATGTTGATGTCAATCATAGTTAGATATGTGTTTGTTTCTGTGATTTGGCAGTTCGTGAGGACCACTATCTGGGAATTGGATGAGGGGTGGAAGGCCAATCTGAAGCATGAGTATCCAAACCTGAGGGAGCTGGAAGTGTCTGGGTACAGAAGAGACACCTGTCAAATTGAGTTGCTGATCAGCATATTTAAAAAGGCACCAAATCTCAACAGGATTGTTGTGGATCCCTTGGCTTCAATGCATGTGCAAAGATCACCTGATGTCAAGGCCAGCATTAGAGAAACGCAACGTGATATGACCATATGGTATGTTGATGCTCTCAAACCTCATGTGTCTCCTTCAACTCAGTTGATCGTCCTCTAATGCCAAAAGAGGTTACCAATGGAATGGAGGAGGCTTCTTTGGAGGTTTATGATGCTATGTTAGTTCAAAATTTTCTGCAGACTGTTTTCTTGCTGCTCTTGTCAAGCATTTTGCATGAACTAAGAGTGGTACTTTTCGGGCTTTCTAATTATTGAGACTCTTCAAGTTGAATTTGATTGAATAATTTGACTCCATTCCATGTTTGTTCTTCTACATTTTAAAATATCTGCAGGAACTGATATTTCCTTCTTTCTGAGCATGATTTGAACTTAGACCAGTTTTGGTTGCCGTGCATCATATATATATGTTACATGGTTGACAATTTTATTTTTATTGAAATCCCCTCCCCTGTGCTGCCAGAGTTGTACCAGACAATTTTGTTATTTTTTTGGGAGTTAAACTGTGAATGAAGCCTAGTTTTCAACGAACAACATGCTTTTTTAGAACTGAAGTAATGGTGATTTTATCCGATCGAAAATATTGGTTGAGTCTATGATACTCATGTGACTTTCTTTTGGAAAAAATCTCCAACTTGAAAATAAACAAACAACAAAAGAAATGGCCACTATGCAGTACCAGTGGTTCTACTCCATCAAGCAAAAAAGGAATATATTTTGAACATGCTATTGTGAATTTCCTGAATTTGGATTCTTTGAATTTTTCTTCTGATATGGTTTTAAAATATACTTATGGACACTGATTTTGATGTTTTAAAATATATTAAAAAATATTTTAATATACCAACATCATTCAGTGTATTTTTAATGTTTAATAGAGCAACACTAAAAAAAAACCAGCAGAAAATCTAGACTCGAATTTACAAACATACAGCAGGTTAAAGAACCATGTAAATACAAGAATTAAGCATTTAAAACAGTTAAGTTAAACCTTTGAAAAAAAAATTATTTATTCTCCTTCAGAATTGTTTTTCATTTGAAGTCCTAGAAAATTGAAGGATTGTTATCCAATCCCCTTTCACCTAATTGGTAGATAGAAATATAATTCTAGTTTCCAAGGAATATATGCACCGACATGTAGTACAAAAGTATTCCAAAATCACTTGTTGGGAACAGAAACCAATGTATTCCCAACAACATGGTTAACATAATTCTCTAAGGTCAAGGTAGTAAAAATAGGAAAAGGATGAGCACAAAACAAAACAGGTACACATCAAACCGATAATCACGTAGTGTGATCCCAAATAGTGAATATAATATAATTACGAGTTATTTATAAAAACTTTTCCTTTTTGTGAGGGAACAAGAGGGGTATATTTTTTACTGCATGGCCCAAGCATGAGTGAACTATAAATTATTATAACTCAATGAATAGTGGCCATTGCACTGAACCTTCTGTCATGAATTTTAATTTAGTTAATCAAGGTAATAAAGGATGGTCCCAGTCTCCCACTTAAACCTGCTTATTAATGAGGAGAATCATTTCTAGTTCAAGTTGTATAACTAAACAGAAAAAGGAAGATGAAAACAGTGTCTCAATGAAGGAAGTACAGCTGGAACTGTCGACAAGGTGTAAAATGAAATCATAGAACTGAGGGGACCGCGGCTATCTAATATTATTGGCCTAATATGAGATGCAGTCTTCATCGTTCAAATCAGTTCCACAACCCATGGAAGCTTAGTTTCAAACTCTAGAGTACCTCCTTCAAACACTGTTCCACTAAGCATACACACAGGACATAAATTTTGACAGATATAACAATACACCATACACTAAAGCAAAGAATGAGCATTGAAGTATTAAAAAATAAAACTGATTTATTGGTTTACATAGTGGGATAAGAAAAGGATACCAGAACATATCCGTGTAAGCCTACTAAGTAATGTTGAAAGCAAATAAAAATTGTGGATCATGAAAGGGAGAAACGCATCCAAATTTTAAGAAGTCAAAAGTAGAAACCCGAATTCTCAGACAATTAGCTTAGTAAATGAGATGAATGAACTAGGAAGCACCCCTCAAAGCTAAGTCAGATTGTAGATACCAGCAAATCTTGTGCTGAGTCAATCAAGAAGCATCTCACCAGACCATCCCATAACAGCACAATTGTAAACAAACACCCCAACATGCTCCTTAACACCAAGTACTTGCCAATCTATGGTTCCACTCCTGACCCCTGTCCTAGGACACCATGAGTTCAGTACAACAGCTTCACCTTCTGGACCCCTTTGCCCACCCACAACCAGAAGCTTCTCTGCACAAGCCTTGAAAGCCAGGCCCCATCCATTTGAAGAATCGGCCCGAACTGGAAGTCTTCCCAATTCACTCCAACTGTTATTTTCCTTGTCATATTTCTTCACCATGTTGGTAAGATGCTCAACTGCGTATAACTCATTATCCACAACTGCCACAAGTGGAGGAGCCTGAGCAGCCCCATTAACATATGGATACATACCCTCTATTTTCCGCCAGTTTCTTGTCTTAAGATCATACTCCTCCCCACAAGTCAATGAAACAGTAGGACTTGACATGCCACCGATCACATAGAACTTGCCATCCATGAAAAAACCAGAGCACAATCTACGTGGTGTGTGCATGTTCGGCAACAGTTCCCATGTACCTGAAGAAGAGTCATACAACTCAGCGGATTCAAGAACATTTCCATATTTATCACTTCCACCAGCAACAATAGCAATTGAACCAAGACTGCCAGATGCGAACAAGCACCGAGGTCGGTTCATCTCCTGACACTTCACCCAACCACGGCAAATCAAGCTGTACTTCCAAATGGCAAAATCCATCAATTCCCGACCAAACACCAACAATTCACTCCCCACAGCCAAGGACTCCTTGTCTGCATGATTAAAACACTCATCACAAGGTATTTTAGGTAATGTTATCCATCTATTTCTCTTGGGGTCAAATGCCTCCCACCCTCTTGGATCACAAACCAAATAAACCAAATGTTCTAGCTCCACAATCCCCAACTTCTTCCTCAACCCGGATAGATACCCACTCCTAATCAACAAGTTGTACCTTTTATTTATACATGCTAGTGAAGCATAATCAGATCTACTAACCCAAGCAAGACAATTTAGCGCAACATCATCAAAAAGACCAGGGAGAAGCGAATCATTTGGTCCAATTCTAGGAAAACCATCATTACCTCCTACCCTTGTATCCAATTCCACAAAGCTATTATTTCCTTTCTCTTCATCCTCCTGCAAGGAACAAGCCAAACGTATTTTCTTTGTCATGTCAACAAACCTTCAGCAGCTAACCCCTACAAAAATCTTCACAGTCCCTTCATATGCAACCCACAGCCACAAAGTACATGCCACCAAACTCCATCTCTATATTCTTTCCATCAAATCTATGAACTTCAATTAAAATCTGTAACCAACTTATAATCATCCCTTTACAGGACTTAAACCCATTTGGTACATTAACTGGAAAACCATAACCTCAGATAAAAAAAGAGAAAACAGTAAATAGAGTTGTGGCAACAAAGATTTGAGATTCTCGCAATATCAGAAAATCAGCAATTTTTTGTTATCTGTTCTCCGGCTTCAGAGACAGAATCATCTGCAAATTCACAATGAACAAATATAAAATGGAACAAACTTGCATGCAGAGACAAAGCACAAATCCCCAGAGGAAAATAAAAATCAAATTTTAAGATAAAGGGTGTGCTCTGATCCAATTCAAGCAGTTATGGGATTTAGATCCAAAACAAAAAGGAAGGAAAAAAGAAATGGATGAATTTCTAGAGTGGGGAATGAGAGAGAAAGCATAAAGTGGGTGTACCTGCAAGTGGGGAGAAGGACCGGATCTCTGGTACGCCGCATGATTCGACGGAATTCATGCGCCGTCAAACATGCTTTGCCGGAAACCGGCGACAGGAAGAAAGGGTGAAAGCTGTGTTTGGATAACTTACAAGTTGGGACACAAACAGTACTTGCTCCTAACACTAACGATATAATAATATGCCACCCTGTTACCAATAAAATCTCCTCAATTGCTGCTTGCTTTGCTGCATTTATCGATAAATTATTCTTTTACATTTTCATTTTCTTTTTTAGATTTGTTAATTTTTGTCAATTTAATATTTTAAGTTTATAATTAAATTTTAAATATAACTAACATGAAAAATTATTATAAATATGTTTTATTATGTATTTTGTACATTAATCTAATTAATGTATAGGTAAATTAATCAAACATTTTAATATTTTTTGTTATATTTATTTAATTAATAAGAATAAAAATTTATTTAATATTTTTTATATTCATTTAATTAATATAAAATAAAATAGTCTAATGTCGTTAGATTTGTTTATTTTATTTTTTTCATATTATTAATATGTAGAGAAAATGATTTAATATTTATTATTAAATTTGTCTAACTTTTTTTGTATATGTATCTTTTATACTTGCATATAAAATTAAAATAGTAAAAAATAAATTAAAATAATATAAAACAAAAAATTATAATATTATGATTTTTTTTTTAAATACTTGCTCCTAACACTAACCATATAATAAAAAACGACCATGTTCAATAAAATATCCTCAATGTTTTGCTGCATTTATCTATAAGTTATTCTTACTTTTTCTTTTTCATATTTTTTAATTTTTGTTAATTTAATATGACATGTAACTATATTTTGTAGAAATTTATAAAGAAAATAAAGATAGTCCAAAAATTAGTTGGACCTGAATTACCATATAGCAATAATAACTTTCCTATATTTCAGTGTAAATTGTATGTTCTCTTCTGTTGGGTTGGGGTCAGTTTATTCAGATGTTGTGTTGTTTTGTGATTTGGTGTGCAGGAATATTTGTTCTAAGGTTAATTTTGATTGACTGAAAGAATAAAAATAATATATTTATTAAATATCAGGTATAAACACAGAATTATTTCAATATATCAATTTAATTTTGGAGTTATTAAACATTTATTTAAATATAAACCACTAGTTTGAAGCAGGTGATTTGTGTGAGTAGTAAGAGCGTGTTTCTATGATAATAATAATTAACTTTTTTTTGAGAAAAATATACCATTGAAATGCACACAAATGTTCATAGGCATCAAGAATAAAAATGGGTAAAAGAATTTTTATTTTTAGTATAATAAAAAATATATTTAATTTTAGTATAAAAACTTTAATTTTATTAATCTTATTTAAACTTAATTAATAGTGATTGAGATAATTGAATTGTTTTTATACCTGTTTATCAAAGAAGAAATTTATATTAATATGTAATTAATCTTAAAGTAATTAAGAAGGATTTTAAATTTATAAAATAAAAAATAAAGGAATAATTACATATTACATGTCAATTTTTCTTTTAATAAACAAGTGTCACTGAAGATCCCAAAAGTACATTTAATTATAATTAACTAAATTCAAATTAAATTAAAAAACTTAAAGTTTTATACTATAAATATACTCTCTTCTTTCTTTTATTCTAAACTTAATATTTATCAAATAAAATTAAAGAAAAATAATCATGTAACTTCTCATTTAAAATAATATAAATATTATATAGAATCTATCACGTCAATACAATAAGACAATTAAATAAAAAGAAAAAATATAAAATTGCATTACAATTATAAAAAAATAAGTATAATTTAACTTTATATACTAGAAACCGAATTAAAACTATGTATGAAAGAGTTTATCTAAAATCAAATAAAAGAAATTTATAATAAGATAACTACATTTATTTTTACCTAATACTTATTCTAAAGACATATTATTCTTCTTTGCTCACGTTCTCATCAGATGATTATTATTTAAAAATCAATACACAAACAAAACAACAAAGAACACACAAATATGGTAAGCTAATGATAAAATAATACAATATGGTATAATAGAATTTGGAATCATATGTCACAATTCATGCAAAATAAAACAAACATCTTAATCATGTCATAACCTAGACTTAACCATTCAGATATAGTATAAATTTTGAGCTATGACGAGTTCTGCACTTATGTGGTGGAAGAGTTGACCCACTCAAAGCTACCACACAATGTTAGTCCGTTAAAATGTTCTTTGCCAAAAAGAGAAAGACCTCAGGGTAGGACCTCCTGCTACTCTCACGACATGACTCATCTCTCTCATTGAGCATGGATGATTATTAGAGTGCCAAGATAACCCCCATATAGAATATTCTTACATTTATACCAACTACACTTAATATAACCACGAAGAATTCTCCATAGAACTCTTAAACCTCAATTTCATACCATAATGTATTCACAATCATATCACTAGTATAAGATAAAACATCACACTATATAAATCCAACCAAAGAAGAGAAAAAGAAAATAAAACAACCAAGCAACCCCAACTCACTCGCCCAACACCTAAATCGTGGCACCCAATGAGCATAAACAGATTCTCTTTCCAGCCCAGCGAGGAAGCTCGCCCAACCTCCCAAAACTCGCCCAACGAGCTATATCCATTTGCCTAGCAAGAACCAAAATGGTGAGCTTCACAAACCCAGCTCGCTAGCTCGCTTAACCACTAAAATCCATTGTCAAGGCCCTCAAATACTCACCCAACGAGTCCTCCTTGCTTGCCTAGTCATTCTGCATAATTTTGTAGTACCAAGTCTGCGTAATTTGCACCATTCAACCCCTCATGACCTATCCTATGCACTTTTACCAACTTTTACCACTTTAAGATGAGATTCTAAGCTACAATGGACCTAACCGAAAGTATATGAAACAACTTAAACTAGTTTTAAACTCATTTTACAACAAAATTCCAACTCAAATTAACCAAAACCCCACTTTACAGACCCTAATTAAATTCTACAAGTTTTTGCTCATAATTAAGCAACTTAGGGTTTGAACAAGTTCAAAATGACTCGACCACAAACCTCAAACTCTCCATTACGACTTAGACCTACTATTTCTAAAATTCACTACTTCAAACCTCTAAGAATGTACTTAAAACCATTCCAAACATAACCAACTGCTTATCACTCTACTCTAGATTACAAATCTACCGATTCACAACTCAAACAAGTCTCAATCAACCATACAACAAAACATAAATGATCATTTTCCCAATTAAACCAATATTTCTAAAAGTCACCCATTAAAACCTCCAATTTTAACCCAAAATAACTTACAATTCAGCCTAGTTCATTTCTCCTCAACATTTAACCAAATTTAACAATATCAATCATCTCAACAACAACATTCATCATACAATTTGAATTTAACACAGAACCATTCAAGTCAACAAATCATCATGTGATCAAACACACTTACAAATTCACATTAACTACCATTTCATGAATAAACATTCATCATCTATTAACTACCATTTCATGAATAAACATTCATCATCTATTAACTACACACCCTAATATCATCAATTTATCCTTCATAATTTAGCATAAAACAAGAACTAACTTCCCTTACCTTAAAAAGGAATGCTACTACGCACAACCCTTGCTTCAGACTCAAAGAACTCTAGAAACGTCCACAAACCACTGAATTGTGATCGGAGTGAGTCCTTAAAATCTCGTACTAATAAAGAACCAAGAAAAGAATACAAATGAAACATGTGTAAGGATTCATAAACATGATCATAGACGAAGAATTAAAGGAAAATGATAGAAACTTAATTGCTCTATAAGAAAAACTGATTGGATGAAAATGGAGATTACATTGCTATGATCTCGTAGGCTGATTAGAATTTGTAAAGAGAAAGAAGAGGAAACTCGGAAAAAAGAATTTTAGAGAGATGGTGAGTGTTTTAGATAATAAGATAAATTTATGAAATTCTATTTATATTATTGAATTATTTTAAAATTAAAGTACTCAATCTTATTATTTTAAAATATCTATCAACTCAAATACTCTGTTTTCTACGTTCTTACAAATCATATTTTCATCAAATAAATTTTTTAAATACATTAGTTAACATGATAAAAGTCTCAACTATTTAGTAATTGTGTAGTTTATTCGTAATGTTGTTTTAGTTTTCTAAATATGATAAACAATATTTAAGAAAGATTTATATAGGTTGATTTTGCTCTTAGTTATTTTGAATTTTGAAAGTTACATTAATTAAAAGCTTTAGAATAAAACTTATTCAAACTTAAATAAAGAAAAACCCTAATATTAACTTATTAATTTTTTTTACAATCTAATTAACATTATTGTTTACATTAACCATTCTCTCAACCCATAAAATTAAACTATCTCTTTTTTTCTTTCTCTAAACAATGAAAACAATTATCATTTATTAACATGTATTAACTAAAGCGATATAATGGGCATTTATATGATGGAACATGACATCGGATCAATTAAATTCAACTACTAAGAAGATTTAACATTTTTTTAAGTAAAATAAACAAGGTAAATTGATTGATATAGAATAGTCTATAATACATAACTTATATGAAGAGTAATTATTGTTATTATTTGTTAAATAATAACTGATTTATGATATGCGTTAAAGAACTAGTAATTTCAAAAATGTAAATATTAAAAAAGATGAGTAATAATAAAAGACTAAATAAAAAGATATCACCACTTCTTTAAATTCTTACTTCTTTTTTAAATATTGAATATTTTTTCATGCTTTTTTAAATCTAGATTTATAAATATAATAGATAGGGGTAGCAAAACGAGTTATCATTCGATTCGACTTTGGCCTGCCAAAAATAGGTCGGGTCGAGTTGATTTATACATTTAAGAACATGTTGAATTCTATAACTTGATCCATCGAGTCATCGGGCTGAAACAGACTCACGTTAGACTACCGGGCGTGTTGTTGGGTTGATGTCGGGCTATCAGATTGTATTTGAATAATTTATCACGTATTTAAATATAACATTATTGATCTCGGGTATGAGGCTAGTTTGAGTGTTATAGCGGGCGAAACCGAATTTCTTATACATTTAAGTTTTTTATTAATGTTGGACTATCGGGTTGTCGAACTGGCCTTTCAAGATGATTGGGTTGGCGTGAGTATTGTTACGGGTGAGGACGTGTTCCTTACATTTAGATTTTTTTAATTATATTAGGTTGCTAGAATGACATATCTGGACGGAAAAGCTGTGCCGAGTTGGTGAGATCATCCCAACCTCTTTTTTTAGTCGAGTTGACCCGTTGAATTTTACCATTTTTGTCACTATGGATATTAAGAGAAGTAAAGAGTCTCTACATATATCTATATGAGTATTTTATTGATGAATTTTATATCGTTGTTAAATTGTTAATAATTTTAATTTGTTGATAACTTTTTTTATTACTAACCAATTTTGTGATTACTAATAAATTTTATCCGTAGACTATACTAAATATATTTTTTTTTCTCAAATATGATAATTAAATTATTTAATTTCTTAAAATTATTTTTGTTTTTTACAACTTTAAATTTTAAGAAGCCTTTGATTTTAGTTTTAGTAAATATAATGTATTTAAATAGTATAAAAAATGTGTCATTTTGTTGGAAACATAAAGAGGCGAGAATTATATATTAAAATTGTTCTCTTAAGTGTTTAATTCTAAATGGACTAACATGTTTTACATGCAGCATGAAACTAATTAAAATTCAATTTATTTGTATATGTTAAAACGAAGATGAATTATTATATTTGGATATCAGCATTACAGTAAGGTAGATAAAAAGGACATATCTTTAAATACGATGGCTGAAGTTAGAGAGAAACATATTATCATTTTTTTTTTAACTTTTAAATTTTCAAATATCCAAATGATAACCCCCAAAGCAATTATGATAGTGGGTCTGGTTTCTTTTTTAAAAAGAATATTATTACAAAGTAATTTTTTTAAATAATTATTGTATACGCAACTATGGAATTATTCGGAAATAATTTTGACAAAAACATAAACTTTATTAAATACAAAAACTTACTTTTTGTTCTTTAGCACTTTCTAAATAAGTTTAGTTAAATATATAAAAATTTATAGTAAATACGTATTTGAATAGAAAACATCTTTTTCTTTATTAAATAGAAAAACAACAACAAAAAAATGTTAGAAGAGACATGGATGAATAGATGATATTCAAGTCTACACAACACTTGTGTCACAGCTAGTATGGTGACCCACTTGTACCCAATCAAAAGTAATGCAAACCAAACACACCTCTTTTTCTTCTTCTTTTTTCAGAGAAAAAAATATATCAATAATAATAATAATAATAATAATATACAATTGAGAATAAAAATTTAACATTAATAGTAATAGAATATTTATTGTTTCGGTATAAGCTTGAGTCACCTAACTCCTACACAATTTCCTCTTAAGGTGCATTGGTCTCTCTTTTGTCCGCCTCTTCCTTTTAATCCAAGTCTCTTTCTAAAGTCAGTAAGTGCCTGTTTAGTAATCTGAAAGCTGTAATAAATGTGTAATTAATGAACATGTCTACCTCTTATGTTTGACATGTATTTATAGTGTTGGTTATGAGTTTTGCATTAAAGAAGCCTTAATCAAGGCCTAATCACAGTCCAATAACTCTTAACCCGTCTTACCTTAATCATATTTAGTAACTTGTCGACCATCCGATTTTATCGTTGCATCTAAATTCTCCATCTGGTGCGTCCGAATGTCCCAATACATTTATAATCAAGGTGTTGTGAAAGATTTTTTATTCTATAAATTTAAGATTTTCACGTAGAAACAAAGAAATCTATATAGGTGTCATAATAACAATTTCATGAGAGTAATATATTTTAAAAATGTTATCTATTTAGAAAGATATTTAGCAATATCTTTTAGATTTAAAAGTAAGTTAAAACTAATAACCTTTTTATGAGAATATCACTTTATCACCAATCTTCATCAAGATAAAACTCTCTAAAATACGATAATATAGATTTTCTAAATATAATAAAACATAATTAAATTTTAAGAAGATAAATTCTAGGTGTCTTTAATTAAGTTTTTATTAATTTTTTGTTTTTGATTGAATTATTAACGTTTAATATTTTAGTTTTTATATTTTAAATTATTAATATTTAATTTTTATTATTTGAATGACATGACTGCGGTTATTTTTTTTATTGTTTTATTATTAATGTGACTTTTAATGTAAGGTTATTATGTATTCGATAATTTTCATATAATTATTTATAGTAATCAATCAATTATTTCTGTTACTACCCTTAATAAAACTATTTTCGTTATTGAATAATTTTTCAGTAAAAAATAATAAAATTATTTCTCTTTTATGTAAATCACGATATCATGTTATATTAAATATATAATTTCGCATTTATTAATAATTGAAAACAAGAAACTAAAAATAACTGTCATGTCACCTAATTTATTATTAATTAAAAAAATAAATACTATAAGTATTCAACACAAACAAAAACTAATAAAAACTTAATCAAAAATATCAAATTTTATCATCGACTTAAAATTTAATTAAACTTAAAAAAAAATTCGAAAAAAATTTCAATAACTTTTTAACAAACATAAAAATATATCTTCTTACTTTTGAATTCCTATAAATGAGAAATTATAACGTGAAACAAACACTTTTTAGATAAAAATTCTTTTAAATCTATGTTATTATTTACATAATTTTAAACCATGTCTTCAAACATCTTATAAACACTAATTAGTCCATGAATAACTAGTTTGAATGTATTTTCTCTTATAATTATCTTGTTTTTTGTGATTAAATGTTTCTCAAGATAAACTTAGGATAATAAAAAACTAATTTTAATATTACCATATATTTTTAAAATGCACGATTAAAGAAAACAACGATAGCTGTGTATGTAGTTTTCTTTCTGTCTGAAAACAAGTTTATTCAAAATGTAAAATACAAATACTTAGCAGAAACTTAAACCTCAGTTCACTGTATAACATTACATTACATATATAACACTGAAATAGTGAAAGAATTGTTTAAATATATAATGTATGTTTTTGATTCAATGTCTTGTCGCTTAGTTCCTCTCTCGTCCATGTCAAATGCTTATCTGCACTTATTCCAACACACCAAGATAAGCCACTCTGTGACATGTAGTTATTGTCTCCAACCATTTTACTCCAAAAAGAGGTTCATTTTTATATATATATATATATATATATATATATATATTTTTTGATTCGTTGTAGGTTAGTATCAAATCACTCGTTAATTTTATCTTCACATTCGATATGTTTATATCATGACGTAAAAAAATTGTGTTGAAAATTTTACATTAATTAAATAAAATTAATTTATAATATACAAGTAAATATAAATTTTATTTTATATATATTAATTTTATAAAATTGAATTAAACTTAAAAACTAATTTATAATAATATATTATCATAACCAATTAAAAACCAATTAATGGATCCATCTTTTATATATATATATATATAAAACATATATGTCACTTTCTCGTCATTTTCATCCATCACCAACAATAACTTCATGTAAGTAAACACACCCTTTTAACACTTTTGTCCGCTTAAATGAAAATAACTAACTATTCATGAAATGACGGATTTACGATTTTATTTGAATTAAGAAGGAACGATGCACAATGATTTGCGGGATGTACTGTTTTTTCCAGATAGCATAAGATTTAAGGGTAATTACTGAAAGTGTTTGTTATCATCGAAATAGAGTGGAGCCTGAAGTCACAGCGTTAAGAACTGAAGGTTCATGATGAAGATGGAGGTAAGCTCAAGGAATTTAGTTGAAAGGTAACCGATTTCAAAGTGACGTGGAATCGATTCTACCAAATGAGTAATACTATTTGTAGTGTTGTGAAAACGGTCATCCAGTTCGATTTGACCCGATTTTAGGATTGGTCACTTAGTTAATCAACCTAACACTATTCATTTATTAGCTATTAGTGAGTCAGAAAAATTTGAATCTGACTCGACTCATCACGGGTTGCTGAGTTAAACGAGTTGGTTGACTCACTTAATTACAGTTTTTCAAAAAAAAAATTATAAATTTTTTGTAATTCAAACTTAAATAAATTTCGCTTCCAAAATGACATAAGCTCAAGACCATTCAAAATAATAAAAAAAATACAATATAATTCATGAATAATAAGCTGAATAATATTTTTTAAAATTTTATAAAATGATAAACTAATTAAAATAAAATTAAATGAATTGATATAGTAACTCATCACATATTCAATTTCAATAAGTCAAATTTAAATAAATTATTAAGAATTACTCCATATAAAAAAATTATATTTTTTCTAACCCAATTCGACCAATCTCGTGATGAATTGAATTTGCGCATCAGTAACCCATTTAAACTTTTTGATATGTTTGAAGAAAAAAGACTTAAGTAATAAAAAGTTGTGGGTGTTAGATGAATGGATCCTCATGGGAGTAATTAATAGCAGCGGTATTGCACTGAATGAAAGGAAAGGTTTTATCTTTACTCTGTGTGAGTGTGTGATGTGATTGAATAGAACAATAATTTATGAAGGTTTTTTCTTTCTTTTGTAGCAGGGTAGTGTCTCTCATTCTGTGTCAGAAAATGGAGATTGGTTTTATGCAGATTTGAGAGAGGCTTGCTGACACAGGCTGTTTAGGGCACACCATCCATTCATCACAGTAATCTCCTGCTAGTTTACTCACTCACTCTGTATCATGTGGTCCCTTCAATCTCTACTTTTCACCTAACGCACCCATCCATCACACCTATATCTTTATATATTCCACACATTCAAAAAAATTATATCTTTATTTTATTCTTGTTTTTCAAGTATTGTTTACAAGTTAACATGTTCTCGTACAATCTAAATTTCGTTTTGATTAATAGAAAAGTTAAATTTTGACACACTTTAATCATATTAATATTATTTAAGTTTGATTCCTTTTATTATAATACATTAAGAAGTTTTGTGTACAACTTATTAATAATAGATTCTAAATGAATGGTGATGAAAATTTCTAAATAGAAATTCAACGTATGTATTTTATTTTCTTATTAATCTTTTTGTTTTAGTTTTTAAATCTTTCATTTTTTTTTTACATTCTTTTCATAAAAATTGAAGTTATGGTTGTGAAAACCTTTTCACTTTTAAGATTTTAAAGAGAGTGTGAAGTACAATTTCATTTTAACTTATCAAAGCATGAATTTGGTAAGTATAATTAATCCTACTGAGTTTTATTTTACTTTTTTCTTCTTCAATGATTAAGAAAAAATATTGTCAATGTATGGTTGACTTTAGTTAAAAGGCCCATAGAGAGCTTCTTGGATAAAGAAAGTTTCAATGCAAATAAGAGAAGTCAATAATATATAATGTGATGATTTCTTTTTTATTATGATTGGAATATCCCGAGTTTGAATATATATGAATGCACGAAGGGGAATTGTTGATTTGTGTTAATGTTTTTATAATGATATGTATAAGTTGAAAACCTTTAATAAATTATTTGTTATGATTATTTAATATGACTCTTGTGAAGATAGTTAAAGTCACAAATAATCTCTTTTATGAAAGATTTAAGTGGTATGTGATTAATTATGGTATTTAAGTTATATGAATTTATCGGTGTAAAGTCGTTTAAATGATGTAGTATATAGTTCTAATGATAATTATTTCTCCTCTCAAAACATGTCACTTAAGCATGTAATATGACTTTTGGTTCAAACATTGTTCTAAAGGTTTAAGTGTGTCGAAAACAATATACATATGTTTTTAACATTCACTTGCTCGTAAGAAACTCAAACATCCAATGATGTTAAAATGTGGTTATGAAACTCATTAAAATATTTTTGAGAAATGGTTGTCACTATTCAACGAGCCTCCTCGTCACCTGGGCAACCCTCAACCACCTCCTCCTCTCTCCCTCCTTTGTTCTCTATTTCTTATTCTTCTTATCTATCACTTCTTAATGCAAAAACAAACTCCATCAAATTGGATAAGAAATTTATTATTCAAAGTACAAACGAACATTTACAACAACTTTAACTATGAATAATTGTTACAATAAATTACCAACAAATCGTTAGTAATAATAATTATAATTTACTAACACATCTTTCTAACAAATTTTACTGTTAGATTATTTATTAGTAAATAATTTGTCGATGAATGTGACATTCAAAAAATTTGTTGATAAATTAAAGTTTACTAACGAATGTGTGATCATTAATAATATTTTATCAGTAATTAACAAAATTTTTGTAATTCTTTTATGAGTATTTTACATATACTTAAGGTGAATTCATGTCTTTCATGGTGGTAATAAATATGAAATTCATGTTGATAGAAATATTTTGGTTTTAGTAATGATCTAATAATGTAAACTACATTAGAGGTGGTAAGAAGTTAAAAAAACCTTCTATTTGACTTGGTAACATGTTTTGTGTCACATTACACACAGGTCAACTAAGATTTAGAGGATTCAAAAGATATATTAAGTACTAGTATGGTAAGACTTGTTTATTATAGTTTTCCAAAACATATATTGTATGTAGTTATGACATAATGTATGACTAAGTATGAGTTTATTACTAATTTTATACAAGCTGATGATATATGAGCATGATGATGGTAATGGTGATGTTTATAATTTATTTATATTACCTTGCATGTTTTACTAGTATATTAACTACAATAATCATATAAACAGACTCTGTTATAAGTAGTGATGGAATAGAAAGACTTTCAATTGATAAAATATTTATATTAACACATGTGATCTAAATATCAATTTGGAAATACATATATAGATACATACATATATTATAGATAACTTAGTATCTTTCTCCTTTAAACTCACTTGGAACATCTATTGTAACAAAACAAAATGGACAACATCTAAGGATAATGTTAATAAGGAGAATTAAGGCTGGAACAAATATATATTTCAGTAAAACTTTGACCTCAGAAATATATTTTAAATAATCAATTTATACTTGTAAAATATTAGTGTTTGTTTAAAAATGAAAAATGTTTTTATTTGAATAAACTATAGTTTATCCTAAAAATTTTACCCTTTAAATGAGCAAGAATAAAATCCATATTCCCAGTTGTTTTCTACAAACATGCATGAAAAAATATGGTGAAGCTGAAGAAAAGGAAACTCATTATATTCTGGGGAAATTCCATCATAATACCAAAATAGTCTTTTGCCTTTGAATTTAAAACCAAACTTTACTTCAGAAACAATTTTCTGTCTTTTCCTCTTAGAGTACGACTTTCTAGCATGCACAGGCTGGGGCCAGACAAAAAAAATTGATTGATTACATAAAATATAATTTATGGTAGTTATTGTATGAAATTGATTGAGTGCGTCCTACATACATGAGATACCTCCAATAAGAGAGAGCATGAAGCAAAATACAAGTATAAAAAAACAATGCTCCAGCAAACTGATTATGATATAAAACCAAAATGTATCCCTAGTTTGTCTGTTTCTGAGGTATAAAGATGAGGCACATGCAGAGGAGGGAAAAGTCTAGATAATAATAACAACGACGGCAACAAATGCTTCTTTGGGTTGGTGCTTTTCACCCTTTATCATTAAAAGCACATAGAATAAGAACATTATACCTGCTTTATTCCACGTGACATCAGAATCAGAATTTATAAAGTTGTTCCAGCTCATTGCGGTTCTTGATAGTATGTTGTCAGAACAGGTATTTTACTCAACATCTTTGAAGCACAAAATTACTTAAACTTTAGAGACCGTGGAAATTGTTAGGGTAGTCATTTTCCTCAATTGGTGGCTATTATGCCAAAAAAATGGATCTAAAAAGCCTTGTGCTTGTAGATGGTCAATGTATACAAAGATAAACATAAGTTTCTACTTCTGAACATCAAATTCTTTCACCAAAAAATAAGTAAACATTTTTTATCCTCTGCTACTTATCATGCCTAGATGAGCGACATTTTCTTAAAGTTTGAGATTCCTTCAAGACTGCCTCTCTAAAATCATAAAATACCACGAGTCTCAGGGGAAAAAATCAGGGTTTTCAACTGTACATAAATGCAAGCTAAAATTAATTTTAGTTGGTCTTGCTCTCATCATGGTTTTCAATCCCTAAGCTCTTCCTTTTGCACCAACAAAGGTACTCGGGAATTGGCCCATCATCTCCGATAATCCAACTATCTTCCGCAACATCACCCAAAGTCATCCTTAGTCTTGGATCTGCAGATTTCAAATGTACCGTAATCATTAACAAGGCAAATATAATCACGTGACATGACATAAATACAGAACGTTACATACCTTTCGAAAGTAAGCCTTCTATCAAGTTCTTCAATGGCGGATTCAAATTATTGGGGAGTACCAAAGGATTATTGACTATCTGGATAAAAAAAAGAACAGCATGTTAAGTTCGTAATATAGGCGCTGATAAAAAAAATTGTGACATAGGTACCAGTCAACATGAATCTCATTTACAATATCAGGTGAAAAAGTTGTGAAATTTTGTAAAGGAAATATTCGAACTTGCGAAAAGTGACAACTTTGTTGTGATTATAATAAAAATAAAAACTTGCATCTTTCTTGCTTTGTCATATATATGTCTGTAATTCTTACTTTGTCGTATGTATCTTGAAGTGTGTCTCCAAGAAAAGGGTATTCACCCAATATCATACAGTATAAAGTAACTCCTACTGCCCAGGTGTCCGCAGCTTTACCACCATAGGTCAGACCTACAAACATAACCAGACACAACAGTGAGAGCCTGTACTTCGACTAATATCAAAAGAACCTTGCAGACTTGAAAAGTAAAAGCCACCTAAAATACACTCTGGTGCAGTGAAAACAGGAGTGCCAGGTGATCGACGAAGCTCATCCTTATTATCCTGCAAAATGAAACGGTCAAATTTTGTTGTGAAAAAAGTAACGAAGAATAGAATGAACTAGGACAGATGCGAATGATCCAATTAAGAATGGATTTAGAGTTTTGTCTTATATACTAAATTTTTTCTCCTTTGTATTTTCCTTAGTCATAGAAGATTAGCTGGTTTTTGCCTGACCAAATCTGCCTCTGTATAGTAGCATTAGTCTGTTTGAATTAGGGGGAAAGACATTGCTTTTTCTCTATATATGCTCATCATTAGTGGGATATGGCAACAGACTGGGGTGATGCAGCCTCTAACCACAACGGGGGCATGGTTGCTTCACTCTTCCATCTGATGGGGAGTTAGAAAAGCATGGCCACCAAAATCACTTCTGGTATTCTACACCGAAAAACTTCAGAGCCAACGTCACTCAATGCGATAAGAGTTTGTATTCTACACTGGAAAATACCCTTTTTTACCCTGTGCTTTATTTAATTTGATATATGCTTTTGATGGATATTTTTGTGATTCCCTTATTTAACAAAACGGCCAGAGGGTGTTTGCTTCACGTCATTTTCTTTAATTTCTGCGGATTTGAAGATTAGAATAAATATTCTAATGATTGCAGAACTCTTTGATCTCTCTTTCTGTCTCTCTGTCTTCTCTGTTCTGTTATTCTTCTAACTTTACATCTTTCCCACCTAAATTCTATATCATTATCTAAACTCAGTAGGTCAGAATCAATTATATGATTGATGATCAACTAATCACCTATAGGGAAAATCAAGAGTTCCTATGCTTTGACACACTAGCAAACTTCTTTATTACAATTTGTGATAAACTTGTTTAATGAAGTCATTACTTTATATCAACTATTGATGAGTACATAACTTTCATCCTTTGCTGTAATCACATTTAAAGTTTCACAAATTTGCAATCCTATTTCAGTTTCCCCTAAAAGAAAAGTTTCACAGGTTGCAGTCGAAGAAAGACTAATGCCCTGTAAACTCAACAGCTTTGATGTTATTTTAAGTAATCAAATTTGCATTTGGAAACCGGAATAGCATTACCTCAACAGCCTGGCTGACACTGAAATCCCCTATCTTCACAGTACCATGACGAGTAATCAACAGATTATCCGGTTTAATATCCCCATGTACTATGTTCTGCTTTTCCAGAAAAAAAAAAATCACTAAATTGATCAAACTACTTTAAACATATTTGAAAATAAGGATATGAGCATCTAAGATAAATGGTGTCATTTTATAATTTCTTTTCGTTGTTTAACATGAAAACCATCACATATTGCTATTTATATGAAAAAACTGTGTGTGTGTGTGTGATAGAGAGAGAGAGAGAGAGACTTAATTAGTATGAAGCACACAATGATAGATAGAGAAATATTACATGAGCATGAAGATAAGTTAATCCAGAAACAATATCACGCAAGTATCTCCTAGCAGTCTCTTCACCTAACCCACATGCGGGACCTGTACCCTCACAGACCCATTTGCCTTCTACGTATTCAAGTACTGTATGAGAAAAATCAACAGTCAAGCATATGACTTCAACTGCATTATTTATCTTCACTTTAACTCAAATACACATAATTTTTAGTAAATCATTAAATAAGAAAACCAGGAAGAAACTAGTCCTCGGTACCCATATAGAAGTGATCCGACTCTGGGTCATCAATCACCTCAATGAGATTGACTATATTAGGATGTTCCACCATTTTCATAATGAGAACCTGGAAAAAGAAAAATAATATTGGCCTTTTAACATACTATAGGGACATCAACAGCTAAAGCAGATAGATTTAGAAAACATAGTTTATCATAAATACCAAACCAGAAGCATAATAAGCTGAAAAGCATGCAACAGAATTTTCCACAAAATGGGAGGTACAAATTTTGCCAAAGAAAGAATGTGGGTACTTTCTAAAAGTAAATAAATTGCAAGTACAGTCTAAAGAGAACCACAAATAAAAACAGATGGCCCATGAGGTGAAACCATATAGAGGCATACATGAGGGAATTATATAATGTATTTACCAAAATTGAACATATTCATGTTTTAAACATATTTCCAGTTCAGAGTTCAGACTGAAAACCAAAGATACTAAGAAATATACCTCTCGTAGTACGTCAGTCATGGCAGTTTCTGAGGGTGCAACTCGAAGCTTCAGTAAATGAGATTTATGAAAGGCCTTCAATTGAAAAGATTTCAAGCTCAACAAACGACAAAAAACACCACTATCTTCAAAATAATTGGAACATTCAATACATGTTAAAGCCCAGTGTAAAAAAACTATGTCCATATGGTCATGTTTCCTACAGTAATGAATAATCTGTCTACCAACACCAAAAATTTTCCTTACCTTGATTGCATAATGCTTTCCATCCACAGAGCTACGATAAAGAGCCTGTAATGCATGTAAGAAAGAGGCTTAGGAAAACTGTCTTCATTGAGACTGGAAAAATAATCAAGTACCATGAATACTTACCACTTTTCCGTAGCTACCAGAACCAATCTTATACTCACGAATATACTCATTTATCATCTTGTTCCCATTTTCATCCTGAAAATAAAAGTTCAATATGACTTCCAAGTTCTGAGAGAAAACATATTCACAACAACAGAGAAAATATATTCGTCAATACTAGTAAATCTTCAAATAGGCATTATAAGTGAGAGAGATGTAAAATTCATTGCAAGGCTAATAAACCAAGAACCTATGGCAGGTGATGTCACACCTCATTAATTATTCTGCTTAGTCACCTCTCTGCTTCCATTAATGCACCGTGACACGCACACTCCTTCATTAAAACGCACTTACTCACACTGCATGCAGACTGCCAAGTGTCACTTTTGATCATTCTGAAACGGTAGTGGAATCCAAGTGGCAGCAGACGAATGGACGTTCGTCCTACGTGGGAAGAGAAATTAATTTCTCTGGGAAACTCTTCCCATTCTTCTGCACACTTCATCTTCTTCCCCAAACTCTTGCTTTCCAAATTCTCTACCTTCTCTCTAGAGACCTTTCTTCTTCTCTCTTCTGTAACTCACCATTCTGCACTCCGATCACGTTTCAGAGCCGTGAGGACGATCACTGCACCAAGAGCTCCAGATTGAACCGAACAACTTACAGTTCTGGTAAGTTTTATTTGGACGCTCATTTCTGGAAGTTCCTGCAAACCATATTCCGTTGCATGCAATGGTGTGGACTAAGTCCTTTCATTTTCTTTGGTTAGTTTAGTTGGAAAGCTTAAGTGAAACGTTGAGAGAGTCTCGGTTAGACGAATCAAGATCCACTCATTTTAGGACGTTCACTACAATCCGGGTAAGGGAAGCTTATTGGTTTAATTCATGTGATGTTTGTACTGCATGCGCGTATGTGATGCTTGAAAATATGATTCCTGATATTTGACTTTTGAGTTTATGAACATGATGCTGAGATGATATATGAAAGTGTTGCATGTATGTACTGGGAACTATACATTTGTGCGTATGAATGTTCTGTAAATTTGTATGTACTGTGATTTTGATAGTTGATGTTGGTATATGATTTTGATTCAAAGATTGAGAAGTTGAGAGTATACTGTGATACGATTAATTGAATGAATGTAAGTTATACTGGAAAATGAGTTACTGTAAAAGAGGATTTTTATATGAAAAATGCATGAAATTGAACGTTCGTATCGATACGGTCATTGACCGTTCGGTATTATCAGTAAATTCTAGTAGTAGTTGAACCCTTTCATTTGGAAAGGATTTCCTTTGAGGACGAACGCCCTCTTAAATAGCTTTATGTTTGAGCATTTGGCCAGACGTACCCTTCATGAGTGTTGCGTGAGAATTGAGAAGCTTGATAACATCCTTTTGAACTCTTAGTCAGTTTGTAAGACATGAATTTTAAGTATCTTATCTTATAGAAATCCCAAACTTCTTTGATTTTGAATCAGTAAAAGTTCCCTACCTGAAAACGTACGTCCTGAGGTGACGTTCGGTCTTAGACCGAACGCTCGCCCTAAAATTTTAAAATGTGAAGTAGCGCTCGGTCTGATACCGAACGCTCGTCCAATAAGTATGTGATAAAGAACGCTCGGTCATATACCGAACGTTCGTTCCTTCTCTAAATTATTAGCGAACGGTAATAGCGTTCGTCCTGAAATTGAAATAGCGTTCGTCCATAAATCCAAACAGCGTTCGTCCAATATCTTTAATAACGTTCGTCCAAAGACTTCAGTGACGTTCGTCCAAAATTCATCAAAAGTCTATTTTCACGCTCGGTCATTGACTGGCGGCTTGTACCCTGAATTAAATCTTGTTCAGTTTATTTATCTAAACAACTTATGATTTTACCTATCCATTAGATTCTTTCAAAGTGCTACGGAACTTAGATTTTTCTAAGTATTATTTGGATCGTTCTAGAATCAGTTCATTTAACTGGTTCAAAGGAGTCTTTCTCGGTCTAGCTCTTGACGTTCGTCCTCGTTATGAAGGGGAGTGAACGTTCGTCTTTTAATGCAAGTGAAACAAAGAATGAAAGTGGTAATAAGAGGTTAAATTAAGATGTGCGAACACCATGAGGAATGAAATTGTGATTGTGAAATTTGAACGAGCGTTCCAGGGTGGAACGACTCTTGTTTGGAAATTGAGATTTGTGAGTATGAACGTGGTAAGCTTAGATGGTGGTTCATCCTGATATTCCGTGAGTGCTCGTTCTCAAGTAGAGATGAGTATGTCATGCGTGGGAATGGCAGGAGGTCTAGTCCATAACTGTAATTTGGACATAAAAGACTAACCTCAGGTGGCTAACTGATGAGTATTCCAGTCACTCACCTGGGTGCACGGACACCTTAGCTACACAGGATTCATACATGTCCGGACGGTCGGTCTAGTATCAGGGTCTTGATTGAGTGAATGTATTGATTTGAATGCATGTGTTATGAATGAATGGATATGTTTGATATGTATAAACTGTATGTTTGACTTGAATTAAATTCAATAAGCTTACCCTTTTGCATTTCCATTGTGTTGTCTTGTATATGTATATCCGTCATGTCCTTGCAATGATCATCCGTGTGGATGGGAGCAGAAGGTGATACTTCCTTGGAGCAAACACTGGAAGAGGAGATCCTTGCTGAAGAAAAATTTAGTTGAAGTGGAAGTGAAGGCCGAACAGTGAACATTCGGTTTGAGGTAGTGTAGTTAGATTAGTGAGCGGCTGTGAGCGAGCGCTCTTTTGTGGTTTGTAAATAGTTGGACGTTCGGTTATTGTTTTGAAAACCGGTCGTTCTAATTCTTTTGTGAACGCTCGTTATTTATGTGTACATGTAAGGCCGTTCGGCCACTTTTGCACACTCTCGTTATTTGTAAAACTGCTTTATTGTATTAATACATGTTAATATTCTATTATATAGTTGCTGACTGTATAATTTTGGGATGTTACATTATTGGTATCAGAGCAGTTTTGTTCTCTTAAGGACGCTGTAGGTTATGAGTGCATTGCGTTTTTGCTGTGTGCTTATTATGTGTTTGATGAGTTATTATTTTTAACTCTTGAACAATTCTAACGTTCGTTTTCTCTGGTCCAGAGGACGAATGGCGCCTAGATTACCTCCTCCCCCGCAGCCTAACGAATCTGACGCTCCCAACCACAATAGGATGTTGGAGGCTGTGATTGAGAGATTACAGCAACAAAATACCACTCTAATGGAGCAGAACGCTGCTGCTCTACAGAGTTTGGAGGCTGCACGCATCAACTCTGAAGCCACTCAAAGGCAGCTGATGGAGATTATTGCTGCCACCAGGGGTACGCCTGGAGCGTCCTCTTCAAACGCTGCCCCACATACTGCTGAGTGGAGTTTGGAGAGCTTCCTGCAGCATCACCCAGCTAAGTTCAGTGGGAAGTGCCTCCCTGACGAGGCTGATCAATGGTTGGGGGATATGGAACGGATTTTCAACGCCAAACGGTGCCCAGATGCAAATCGGTTGGCGTACGCTGAATATTTACTCACTGGAGAAGCGAGTCACTGGTGGGCGAGCGTGAAAGCTATATTGACGGACGCGCACAGCCCCATTAATTGGGAAGTATTCAGGACAAAGTTTTATGAGGAATATTTCCCAGACAGCGTGCGGTTTGCTAAGGAAGTGGAATTTCTTCAACTAGTCCAGGGAGGGATGTCCGTTTCAGAGTACACAAATAAGTTCAAGCACTTGGTAAGATTCAACACTATGGCGACAAGTGAGCAGTGGCAGTGTAGAAAGTTTGAGAACGGGCTGAGAAGTGATCTCAAGGTGTTGATCTCTAGCTTGTGCATTCGGACGTTTCCAGCCATGGTTGAGAGGGCCAAAGTGCTGGAGAAAAATATGGCTGAGGCGGAACAACAGAAGAAACAACAAATGTCAAGAGGGCCAATTCTGTCGAGACCCAATGTGAATAGGAACAGGACCCCGTACGCTCGTCCAGCTCAGGCGAGTGGATCGCAAGCTATGGTAGTTGCTGGACAATCAAACCAACAAGGGCCGGTTAAATGCTTTCAGTGTGGAGGACCCCATTTCAGATCCTCATGCCCTCAATTGGTAGGAGTAAAGTACTGCTCACGTTGTAGAAGACATGGCCACCTAGAGAACGAGTGCAATATGGGTGGACGTGCAGTGATGAGACCACCCAACACTGGAAGAAATCAGACTAGAGGTGGTGGACGAGCCCAGGCTGTTGGACGTGTATATGCGATCACGGGTGCAGAAGCAGCGAGCTCAGGTACGCTCGTCACTGGCCAGTGCTTGTTGTATGGAATGAATTGTTGTGTGTTGTTTGACTCGGGGGCGACACACTCCTTCATCTCGAAGGCGTGCGTTGATAAGTTGGGGTTAGTGGAGAGCGAGATGCAGTTTGATTTAGTGGTGTCAACACCAGCTGCTGGTGAGGTGAGAACGTCTACCGTATGTGTTAGATGTCCTCTTGAGGTTGAAGGGCGTAAGTATAAGGTGAACCTCATATGTTTGCCTCTCAAAGACTTAGAAGTAATTCTGGGAATGGATTGGCTGAATACCAATCGCATTCTCATAGATTGTGGAGCTAAGGAGTTGATTTTTCCGGAAGAAAATGACGAAGAGTTGGGGGTGACACTCGGCCAGTTGAAAGAAGACATCATGGAGGGCGCGAGTTGTTTCTTGATTATGACGCATGAAGACATAGGGGTTGTGGATAAGAGCTGTGAACGTTCGTCCAATAAGTACACTGAAGGACGAGCGGTTGTGGACGAATTCCCGGACGTCTTTCCGGATGAGGTGCCTGGATTACCACCCGTTCGTGAGGTTGAGTTTACCATTGACTTGGTGACAACCGCAGCTCCCATATCCGTTCAACCATACAGAATGGCACCTGCTGAATTGGTTGAACTCAAGAAACAAATTGAAGAATTGATGGACAAGAGGTTCATCCGTCCAAGCGTGTCACCTTGGGGAGCGCCCGTATTGTTAGTAAAGAAGAAGGATGGCAGCTCTCGGCTTTGTATTGATTATCGTCAATTGAATAAGCTGACCATCAAGAATAAATACCCACTGCCTCGGATTGACGATCTACTTGATCAATTGCATGGAGCGAGCGTCTTCTCAAAGATTGATCTAAGATCGGGTTATCATCAGATTCGAGTTAAAGATGAGGACATTCAGAAGACGGCCTTTAGATCTCGGTACGGACACTATGAGTACGTAGTGATGCCGTTCGGCGTGACGAACGCTCCAGCTGTTTTTATGGATTACATGAATCGCATCTTTAGGCCGTATTTGGACAAGTTCGTGGTAATGTTCATTGATGATATTCTCATCTACTCCAAGAGCTGTGAAGAGCATGAAGAGCACTTAAGGGTGGTACTTGGAGTGTTGAGAGAAAAAGAACTGTATGCTAAGTTATCCAAGTGTGAATTCTGGATGAAGGAAGTACAGTTCTTGGGTCACGTTGTGTCCGCGGGTGGAATTTCAGTTGATCCTGCTAAGGTGCGAGCGGTCATGGAATGGGAAAGTCCACGCTCTGTCACGGAAGTGAGAAGTTTCGTGGGGCTCGCAGGCTATTATAGGAGGTTTATAGAAGGATTTTCTAAGATAGTAGCACCCTTAACCCAGCTGACCAGGAAGGACCAACCATTTGCATGGACGGATTTGTGTGAAGAACGCTTCCAAGAGCTGAAGCAGAAGCTGACGAGCGCTCCAGTCCTAGTGATTCCAGACACGGCTAAGCCATTTGAGGTTTACTGTGATGCATCTCACCAAGGTTTGGGGTGCGTTCTAATGCAAGAAAGACGAGCGGTGGCGTATGCCTCTCGGCAATTGAAGATACATGAGAAGAATTATCCAACACACGACCTAGAGCTGGCAGCGGTCGTCTTTGCCTTGAAGATTTGGAGGCATTACTTGTATGGATCCGTCTTTCAAGTTTTCAGTGATCATAAGAGTCTCAAGTACCTCTTTGATCAAAAGGAGTTGAATATGAGGCAACGGAGGTGGCTGGAATTCCTAAAAGATTATGACTTTGAGTTGCTTTATCATCCTGGTAAAGCGAACGTGGTGGCGGACGCTCTTAGCAGAAAAGTGGTGCATGTGTCATCCATGATGGTACGTGAATTGAGCCTTGTGGAAAGCTTTAGAGACTTAAGGTTGCAGTTCGATTTGGAACCGAACAGCATCAAATGCTGCAACCTTAGGATATCCAGTAGCGTGTTTGAACGAATCAGAATGAAGCAGTTTGAGGATGAAGAATTAATGAAGATAAGAGGCGCGCTCGGCACAGATCAAGGAAAGGGGTTCAACGCTGGGACGGACGGCCTACTACGTTACATGGGTAGGACGTGCGTTCCCAATGATGGAGAATTGAAACGGATCATTTTGGCCGAAGGACACCACAGCCGTCTTAGCATGCACCCAGGCATGACTAAGATGTATCACGATTTGAAGCAATCATTCTGGTGGCCAGGGATGAAGAATGATGTTGCACGCTTTGTGGCATCATGTCTAACATGTCAACGTGCTAAAGCTGAATACCAAAGACCGGGCGGCCTACTGCAACCTTTGGAGATTCCCGAATGGAAGTGGGACAGCATTTCAATGGACTTCGTGACACACCTGCCTCGCACATTCAAGAATCACGATTCCATTTGGGTGATAGTGGATCGCTTAACGAAGAGTGCTCATTTCCTACCCATCAACCTGAAGATGTCACTGACTAACTTAGCCAAACTCTATATTAGAGAGATCGTTCGTCTGCATGGAGTGCCGTCCAGCATCATCTCTGACCGAGACACAAGGTTCACCTCTCGGTTTTGGCAGTCGTTGCAAAGTGAGCTGGGCAGTAAACTCCAAATGAGTTCAGCGTACCACCCTCAGACGGACGGTCAATCCGAGAGAACAATCCAGACGCTTGAAGACTTGCTAAGAACGTGCGTACTCGATCACATGGGCGTTTGGGATGAGGTCTTGCCTTTAGTTGAGTTCACCTACAACAACAGCTTCCAGTCAAGCATTGGAATGGCTCCCTTCGAAGCACTATACGGACGTAGATGCCGCACACCACTTTGCTGGTTTCAAGAAGGAGAAAACATATTAACAGGACCGGAGCTCGTTCAACAAACAACTGAAAAGGTGAAACTGATTCAAGAAAGGTTGAAGACGTCCAGAAGTAGGCAAAAGTCATATGCAGACAAGAGGAGACGACCTCTGGAGTTCAAAGCTGGCGATCATGTTTTTCTAAGGGTAAATCCAACTACTGGAGTAGGACGAGCGTTGAGATCAAAGAAGTTGTCTCCCAAGTTCGTGGGGCCATATCAGATTTTGAGAAGGATTGGACCTGTTGCATACGAGCTAGCCTTGCCTCCACAATTGTCCAACCTTCATCCAGTGTTTCACGTCTCGCAACTCCGAAAGTACGTAGCTGATCCCTCGCACATATTGGAGCTTGAGGACGTTCGTCTTCGCCAAGACCGAACGCTGGAGATGAAGCCAGTTCGTGTGGAAGACGTTCGTACTAAATTACATAAAGGGAAGGACGTTCGTCTGGTGAAAGTGGTGTGGAATGAAAAGACAGGCGACTCTACATGGGAAGTTGAAGATGCCATGAAGGACTTATACCCTCATCTATTCCCTGGTAAGTCTTCAATTTTCGAGGACGAAAATTTTTGTAGTTAGGGGGATTGTCACGCCTCATTAATTATTCTGCTTAGTCACCTCTCTGCTTCCATTAATGCACCGTGACACGCACACTCCTTCATTAAAACGCACTTACTCACACTGCATGCAGACTGCCAAGTGTCACTTTTGATCATTCTGAAACGGTAGTGGAATCCAAGTGGCAGCAGACGAATGGACGTTCGTCCTACGTGGGAAGAGAAATTAATTTCTCTGGGAAACTCTTCCCATTCTTCTGCACACTTCATCTTCTTCCCCAAACTCTTGCTTTCCAAATTCTCTACCTTCTCTCTAGAGACCTTTCTTCTTCTCTCTTCTGTAACTCACCATTCTGCACTCCGATCACGTTTCAGAGCCGTGAGGACGATCACTGCACCAAGAGCTCCAGATTGAACCGAACAACTTACAGTTCTGGTAAGTTTTATTTGGACGCTCATTTCTGGAAGTTCCTGCAAACCATATTCCGTTGCATGCAATGGTGTGGACTAAGTCCTTTCATTTTCTTTGGTTAGTTTAGTTGGAAAGCTTAAGTGAAACGTTGAGAGAGTCTCGGTTAGACGAATCAAGATCCACTCATTTTAGGACGTTCACTACAATCCGGGTAAGGGAAGCTTATTGGTTTAATTCATGTGATGTTTGTACTGCATGCGCGTATGTGATGCTTGAAAATATGATTCCTGATATTTGACTTTTGAGTTTATGAACATGATGCTGAGATGATATATGAAAGTGTTGCATGTATGTACTGGGAACTATACATTTGTGCGTATGAATGTTCTGTAAATTTGTATGTACTGTGATTTTGATAGTTGATGTTGGTATATGATTTTGATTCAAAGATTGAGAAGTTGAGAGTATACTGTGATACGATTAATTGAATGAATGTAAGTTATACTGGAAAATGAGTTACTGTAAAAGAGGATTTTTATATGAAAAATGCATGAAATTGAACGTTCGTATCGATACGGTCATTGACCGTTCGGTATTATCAGTAAATTCTAGTAGTAGTTGAACCCTTTCATTTGGAAAGGATTTCCTTTGAGGACGAACGCCCTCTTAAATAGCTTTATGTTTGAGCATTTGGCCAGACGTACCCTTCATGAGTGTTGCGTGAGAATTGAGAAGCTTGATAACATCCTTTTGAACTCTTAGTCAGTTTGTAAGACATGAATTTTAAGTATCTTATCTTATAGAAATCCCAAACTTCTTTGATTTTGAATCAGTAAAAGTTCCCTACCTGAAAACGTACGTCCTGAGGTGACGTTCGGTCTTAGACCGAACGCTCGCCCTAAAATTTTAAAATGTGAAGTAGCGCTCGGTCTGATACCGAACGCTCGTCCAATAAGTATGTGATAAAGAACGCTCGGTCATATACCGAACGTTCGTTCCTTCTCTAAATTATTAGCGAACGGTAATAGCGTTCGTCCTGAAATTGAAATAGCGTTCGTCCATAAATCCAAACAGCGTTCGTCCAATATCTTTAATAACGTTCGTCCAAAGACTTCAGTGACGTTCGTCCAAAATTCATCAAAAGTCTATTTTCACGCTCGGTCATTGACTGGCGGCTTGTACCCTGAATTAAATCTTGTTCAGTTTATTTATCTAAACAACTTATGATTTTACCTATCCATTAGATTCTTTCAAAGTGCTACGGAACTTAGATTTTTCTAAGTATTATTTGGATCGTTCTAGAATCAGTTCATTTAACTGGTTCAAAGGAGTCTTTCTCGGTCTAGCTCTTGACGTTCGTCCTCGTTATGAAGGGGAGTGAACGTTCGTCTTTTAATGCAAGTGAAACAAAGAATGAAAGTGGTAATAAGAGGTTAAATTAAGATGTGCGAACACCATGAGGAATGAAATTGTGATTGTGAAATTTGAACGAGCGTTCCAGGGTGGAACGACTCTTGTTTGGAAATTGAGATTTGTGAGTATGAACGTGGTAAGCTTAGATGGTGGTTCATCCTGATATTCCGTGAGTGCTCGTTCTCAAGTAGAGATGAGTATGTCATGCGTGGGAATGGCAGGAGGTCTAGTCCATAACTGTAATTTGGACATAAAAGACTAACCTCAGGTGGCTAACTGATGAGTATTCCAGTCACTCACCTGGGTGCACGGACACCTTAGCTACACAGGATTCATACATGTCCGGACGGTCGGTCTAGTATCAGGGTCTTGATTGAGTGAATGTATTGATTTGAATGCATGTGTTATGAATGAATGGATATGTTTGATATGTATAAACTGTATGTTTGACTTGAATTAAATTCAATAAGCTTACCCTTTTGCATTTCCATTGTGTTGTCTTGTATATGTATATCCGTCATGTCCTTGCAATGATCATCCGTGTGGATGGGAGCAGAAGGTGATACTTCCTTGGAGCAAACACTGGAAGAGGAGATCCTTGCTGAAGAAAAATTTAGTTGAAGTGGAAGTGAAGGCCGAACAGTGAACATTCGGTTTGAGGTAGTGTAGTTAGATTAGTGAGCGGCTGTGAGCGAGCGCTCTTTTGTGGTTTGTAAATAGTTGGACGTTCGGTTATTGTTTTGAAAACCGGTCGTTCTAATTCTTTTGTGAACGCTCGTTATTTATGTGTACATGTAAGGCCGTTCGGCCACTTTTGCACACTCTCGTTATTTGTAAAACTGCTTTATTGTATTAATACATGTTAATATTCTATTATATAGTTGCTGACTGTATAATTTTGGGATGTTACAGGTGACGAAGCAGATAACACAATAACTTTAAAAAATAAAAATAAAATAACCCAAGACATTTCAAATATTCAGCCACAACTTCATGTCTAACACTGAAAATGTTGTATGTATGATATAAAAATTACACTCTTTGACATGTAGCATTCCATTAAAAATCTATAATAGTTCATTTTCTATTTAAATTAAATAAATATAATAAATTTAGATTGCAGCTCATAATATAAACACACCACATCATAAAAGAGAGGAAGTAACTGGAAACCATAAACCACATAAAACAGTGAAATTTTCATTCAAATATAAACAAGATCAACCAGCACAAAAAAGGTCAAAATCACCATTGGAGCAAAATCTATAATGCTACACCTACACAACAATTACCTCCATACGAACAACTTTGTGAGTATCTTTAACAGGAAACTGCCTACAAACCATGTCATTCTCTACTCTCAGGTTTAAAATTTCTTCTGATCGCTTTGGCCGAGTTTCTTCCTCGGCATCATCTCCACTAGTGTTATTGACCTCATCGTTATACAAATGGTCGCCCTCTTCATCTTCAATGTCTTCATCAACATCCAACAGAGGCTCCTGGTAGAGATTATTGTTAATGGCAGGCTTAGACCTTTGTCTTTGACGGTTAGGTGTCCTGATGAACCCAAAACAACTACAGCACCCCATCACGCAGGCAAAAGAAAGAGTCTTCTCGAACATGTGGAGCTTGGACCCAAAAGATGATTGATTATAAGCCTAAAAGTTTTAAAATCTACAACAGCAACAAAACAGTTAAGTTCACTATGCCAACAACAATAACGCATGACATCTTCAAAATCAATAATTTTATCAAAGAAACACTAGAAGTTCTTACCCGAATTAAGAGGGAAGAAAAGAGGGCTTCAAGGTTCAAGCCCAACTCAACTTTGCTGTTCCAATGGGTGCCATTCAGCTAGGTGGAGAATACGAGTTGCGATATAAAACCCACAACTACGATTCACATCCAACAACATTATGTTGATAACTCCAGTTTAGAACAATCGTAGGAGATTTCGTTGACCTTTGGCGTGAAAAAGGAACAGGTGTAATTTTAACAAAAGAAAAAAAACAAAAATAAATCGCAATCATCGCTAAAAATAGACAAATGGGTCGCGATTGGAGAAAATAAAATTGATAAATTTACTAAGAACCTTGGGTAATGCCGAAAACGACGTATACATGCCAATGTTCATAAAGTTACCTCCTTTTGATGCTCGAGAATGACAAAGTGCGATAGCCCTGACCGTCACCCAAGCTATAGAGCAGACCTAGATTTCTAACGCAAATCGAGGGTCTTTCGGAGACCCATAAACCCTAAGTCCCTAAAATCAATAGGGAAAAACGAAAAAGAGAAGGGAATCGTAATTCAGAATAGTAATTGAAAACCCCAAATGTAAGAAATTAATTCAATTAAAAAGGGAAAAGGTTAAAGATGGGTGATGAAAAGGGAGAGAGTGAAGTGGACTGAGAAGGAAGAGAAGTGTAACTAGCGATTTGGAGTGAACAGAAAAAAGAAACCAAAAAAGGAATATTTTGGAACAGCCTCCAAGGAAGAAAATGCCTATATTGTCTTTATTATTTTAAACTGAATAATATAGTAATGGTCGATTTAGGTCTTTCATGGTACTTTGAAGTACTTATTCTAAAACTAAATTCATTTGTTTTCTTGACTAATTGTTAGTGTGAATTTATTTATTTGATCATATTTTGATTTTATCTTTTAAAACTACTAATAAATATTTTTTTATATTTTAGAAAGGAGTTGTAAGGTTTTCTGACAATTTAGAATTACAATTATTAGTAGTTTAAATATATTGACATCAAGTAAAAGTTAGTACTTCTACTTGAATCATTTTAGTAAATAGCACTTTTATTTGAATCTTTTAGTAAATAATTGGAATAATTTTACAATACGTGAAAAAAAAAAGAGCGGAAAATGGGGAGGTGTGCAAGTGTATATAAATTATTTTAATTAAGATTAAATATACTTTTAATCATATTTTCATATTTAAATTATGATATATTTTTCAAAAAGATAAATAAACATTGTTATTTTATTTCAATAATATTAAATTTTATTAAGTTTAAACAAAAGTTGATTTTTAGATATTTATATCATTTAATAAGTTTTAATTCAAATATCAATATAAAACATCGTTTAACAAATAAAATAAAAAAATATTAATTAAATTTTAAAATTTAATAATTAAAATATATAAAAATTTAAAATAAAAATAAATTTCAATTTTTTTATCAAAATTTAAAAATTAAAAATATATTCAACTCTTTTATTTATTTTTTATTGTATTAAATTATATATAATTTTAATTTTATGAATATTTAATAAAAAATATATTTTTTCAATAAATTGTAAATACATACATCCATATATATATATATATATATATATATATATATATATATATATATATATTACTTTTATTAAATGATAAAATTATCCCATTAAGAGAGTTATACAAAATAAAACTAATAGGTATATTTTTTTGTTGTATAATGATGGTAAATTGATATTTACCTTCGAAATAACATAAATGATAATAAAAATGCATGTATAATTAGAAAAGATTATAATAATCATCAAAAGAAATAAATTATCACTAAAATTTGTATTGAAATTATAAAAGTAAATATTCGTGTTAATTTTTATAATATTATAATCACGTAATATCTTGCACAAATTATTATTTATTCACTTTGTTTTTATATTGTTTTACTTAATTGAATTTTGTTAAATAAATTTAATTTTTTGTTAAATTGTCAGTAATTACTTTTGGAGATGCAACATCATAAAATTTTGGTTATATTCTATTATGGAAATTTTATGTTTTTTTTTCGCTCTATCTCCCATCATCTTTTTTTCATCTTCTATCATTTCTTTTTTTTTTTCACCATTTTTAGATAATAAAACTACGACAAAAGGTTAAGTAATTTTCATATCAGATTATACGTTTTAGTGTCAAATGTTTTAGTGTCAAATGATATGATTTAATCTAGAAAAAAAAAACATGATCTTCAAAATTTGAATCCTTAAAAGAAAAAAAAATCAAAGAATTCAAAAATGACATGGAGAAAGTTATCAGAATCTAACAAATTGATATGTCAATAAATATTCGCCATAAAAATTGTCATTTTTTTATAAGAACTAAAGTTAAAGAGGCCACAATCTAACATATTAATAAGTCAAAGAATATTCGTTATGAAAAAATCCATCTTTGATAAGAATTAGTTTTAATCTAAAAACTAAAAAACTTCTCTCTTAATAAAAAAACCAACTTTCATTTAAGGACATGTCTACGTATGTATTTGGTGTCTTATATATAAGAACCTATGTTTAAGTCACATAAGAAATCTTAAATAAAAAACAAAGACATTGAACCAAAAAATAACTTGAAAAATTAAAAAAATAAGCAAATTATTCGCCCAACAAAAACACCTTTTTCACCTAGCAACTACTCAACATTCTAACCGAATAAGTTAGGTTTACAAAATTAAAATAAATTACAAAAACTTTAATTGCTTTAAATTTATTTTATAATTGTGTTCTGAGTCATGTTCTTCATGTCTTCAAATCATTTGAATTGCAAAGGTTCGTTCTCAAGTTTTTCTTGTATTTAATCGAAAGATGGTCCTCTATCGTACCCTCATTCTTAAGGAAAATTTGTCCTTGAATTCATGTCACTTGAAAAGTTTTTCTCCTTTGTATTGGATCAAGAGATAGTCTTTTATCACACCATCTTTCTTGTAGAGAATTTGTTCTCAAAATAGTACCACTTAAAGATTCTTTTTCCTTAGATTTGGCAGTGATAGAAGTAGTTCCCTCCTTCTTAAATTTCTTCTTATCCTTTCATGAGGTAGATATTTATTGTAAGAGCTCCTTCTTTTGAGTTATTGTTCCTCTAGACCTTGTCAGTTTATCATTATTCTCCCTTCTTGCAGAGAATTTGACCATGAGTTCTAGAAAATTTTACATGTAAACACAAATAAATCAAAAACACAAATCTAAAATAATCCAAAATATAAATGCTACTAAAATGATATTTGAAATCTGAAAAGAACAAATCTCTTATTATTAAAGGTTAAAGGTCTACTTCCAAGATCAAATACTCACATGTAAGAAACATCAAAGAGTTTCATTGTAATAATGTTATGTTCAAAGAAAAACAAAAGAATATTGTTTAGACAAACAACCAATCTACATGTATGACTTTTACTACCCATAAGTTTTTTGGGGTTGGATAGATAAACTAACTCATGTGAAAATATTTCCAAATTGGCATCCTTGCTCATAGGTTTGTTCAGAATGGACAAACAAACTTAGAAGTGCATATATTTTTGAGCTTGTGTCCTCTTTTTCGATCATCCTTTTTTCTTACTATTATTCTTTGATAAACAAATATTCCCTAGGCAACAAAATAAAAAGGGAAGAGTTAATATATTTCTGTCTTTCTTTTCTTCTTTCTCATTTGCTCTTTTTTCTTTCTCTTTTCTCTCTTTTACTTCTTTTTCTTTTTTTTTTCTCTTTTATTCTTCATCTTTCTCTCTCTTTTACTTCTTTTTCCTTTTTTTCTCTTAATGTTTGCTTCTCCTTTTCCTCTTGTCTTGCCTTTTTAAGCACATCTAGTTATTGCAATGTCCTTTCTTTATTCCTTTTTAAGTATATAATGTAGTTCTTAAGGTCTTCATTAGTCATGGGACTTGCATTCCAATAAAGACATTAGTGAGTTTCATGCTCATAACATTTACATTTGGAGCATCTTAGAGAACTTGTCCTATCTCTTGGCAATGAATTTTTGTTTGGATTGTGTTACTTTCTAAGACTAATAAGCCTGGCATTCAACTTTACAACTTTGACACCAAAACATAGACATCATCCTCCTAGGCCAAACTTATATGAGGTGTCTCTTTTCTCCTTTGTGAGGCCTCCAAGAGCTACCATTTCCCCTTGTATTTTGCAAATTTGTAGTATTGCATGTCATTTCCCTAATACTTCAAGTTCTTTAACCAATGGAGTTCTGTAAGAATAAGATAGGGAAACTCATATGTAAAACCACTTATAGAAGAATTCTTCTGTTAGAACATGTTGAATTTTTTAGTATTGCTAAATATACTCACCATTTGGTGAAGAAGAAATCATGTCTTACAAGAAAAGGTTAGTAATAGAAAAAAAAAGATTTAGAACATCGTCACTCTTCTAAATGTGTCATTCAAATTTCACTATCACACTTGTAAGTTTTTTTTCATGTATTCTTTTACCTTTTACCACTCAAATTTTTTTTCAGTGCTTTACAAAGAATTTTAGTATCTTAAGTAAAGAGTGAACAAAAAATGAGAAAAATGTGAGATTTAAATATTGTCTTAAGAAGTCAAAGAAAATACAAAACTCTAAACAAAACTTTAAGGAATTTTAAAAGACACAAAACAATAAAATTAGAAAATAATAGAATTATCAAAAAGAGTTAAATGAGACAATAAAAATTCTAAGAAAAAGACTAATTGCAATTAATAAATCAATAAAATACAAAGAAAAATTACAACAAAAATTTGTATTTAATTTTTTGTTTGCTCCTAGATCTTTACTTTTTTTTCTTTCAGAATATATTTGTTACCTTTTTTATTTCGATCCATTATTTTTTTTTTTCAATTTTGTAATTCAACACACAAACAAAACAAATTAAACAAATTGCACTTTAAATACCAAAATTCATGCAAAATTAAAATAAACAATTAATTGGAACTACAATTAACAGAAAAAAAAAACAAATAATTTCCATGGATCAAAACAAAAATGCACAATTATAAACGAAAAACATGAAAAATTAAAAATTCAACCATAAAACCTTAGGATTTTACTCATTATAAAATTCTAAGAATAATGAATTTCAAAACAAAGCACATAACATTGAATTATTATTATTTTTTAGGCTTTTCTCATATGACAAAAAATAAGATAAAAGAGGAATCAAATGAGAAATATTGATTTAGATACTAGATGATATAATCCTAATATCAGATGATATGTTCTATGCTAGATGATGCGATCATATACAAGAAAGAGTAAGATCGTTTTGAATTTGAGTTCTCAAGAGACACAAACCAAAAAGTAAATAAGAAAAAACGTAAAATAAAACAGAAATAAAGATAAAAACTAAAATTTGAGAAATCACAATCTAACAATTTCATAAATCAATAAAAATTTATCACAAAAAAATCTATTTTTGATATGTCAGAGTTCTAATCTAATAGTCAAGAAAAAAATTTCCTAAGTGAAAAGTCAATTTTCATGTAATAATAATTCAAAATGTCTACGTATATTTTTAGTGCCACACTCCATAAAATACAACCATTCCATGAGATATACAACCACCATTTTCATCACGTGAATATTATATTCATACACATTCATTTAAACAATTACATAATTTCACATAAAATAAATAAAACCATGAAATAAATTACAAAGGAATATTGTTTGAACGAGGTTTCTTCTCTTAAAAGAGAGAAAATTATTTAATCTCTTCCTTACTTAAACAACTAGTATCCTTACGTGTTACTATGCTTGGATTCGTTTCTTTTTTCTATATCTATTTATTGGTTAATAATATATTTGACTTATATAAAAATATAATATATAATAAAATGGTGAAATTATTATGTAATGAAAGTAATGGTAATTGTTGATTGATGAAACAAGTGAATAATGTTCTTTGGCCTTTTATTTCATTGATACAACTTTCAAATTGTACTATATTGTTATAAATATTATTATTAATGTGCATGCATAGTTTATGGTTATCAATGTAGATATTGATTCTATGATAATTAATTAGTAATGCGTATGCACAGTTTTTTTGTTTTTGAAATTATGTATTTAGGTATATTTGTTTGTGCTAAATTATAAACTTAATATAATAATTGATTAGTTATGTATAGTAAAATAATATTGTTATATAATTAAAAATTATAATTAAAATTATGAATTATATATTACATTAAAATGAAAATGAAAAAATCATTGGTAAAGTAAAATATAAATATATTGGAAAATATGATCAATGCGAATACTTCATATGAAATTACAATATGGCTTTTTGCTTCCGTGTTGACAACAAATAGTCATATTATAGCAACATTCTTACTTAATCATGTTCAGTGGTACCTGATTTTTATTCTAACAAGTTTTTGAAAAGAAGAATAATACTAGTAATAATACTAATATAAACAATAATACTATAATACCAATAATACTAATAATAACACAACTAATAATAATAATAACACAAATAATAATAATTCAAATAATAATAATAATAATAATAATAATAATAATACAATTAATATTATGTCACCAAATAATATTTTTGCTGGCTCTTGTATATTATTGTTGAAAGAAAATTTGTTTCTTTTTTATATGTCCGTTTAAATTTTTAAAATAGCATTTTTTTTGTTATATCTTTATTTTCATTCTTATTATGTATCAAAAATAATTTCGAGAGAAAATAACTAAAAAAGATATAAAAAAATAGCTTGTCTAAATTTTACATACCAATACACCATAATCCATAATGGCACTCCCAAACATAAAACATATAGAGAAAATATCATTTAGTGCAAATCACAGAAAAATAAACTTAAATAGTTTTATCATTACATCACAATATCAATTGTTTCTTTCGATATATTCTATCAATTATATATTACTTAAATGCTATATTTAGTTAATGTTATTTTATAGATTATTTTATTAATATTGATTTTGAATCATCCATCGTTTTGTTAAAAGAATAAGTGTGCGGTTCTGTAAAGTAGATACTCAGAGCATATTATTGACCTATCACTGACTAAAGATATTTTCATTTTCAAAGAAAATAATCAAATCAGTAGTTGCAAAACTTCTATGATTACAGTTCTTTAGGAAATAATGTTAATTCTAATGTTAATAATAATAAAATATTTAAATAAATTAGAGGTTAGTCAGTAGTATGTTTAAAATCTTTTGAATATGTAAATTTTTGTTAATTATTGAAATTAATTTTTTTATAAACTAAAATCTATAAAAATTAGACACAATTTAATAAATATTAAAAGTATTATAGTAATTAAATGTATTTTTAATATTAAAATAAATAACGATATATAAAATAAAACTATCAATAATAAAATCTCTTTTTTACTATAATTTCTGACAAGTGATATAATTGGATGAGTTGAACTTATCCCACAAATACAAATAAATTTCCAATTCAAGTAATATAATTTAATTGTTTTTTTCTTTTAAAGAGCCAAACAATTTTTTTCACTAAAATGATTATCTGCAGAGTTGGTTAAATATTCCATATCAAATGTATGTTTTTACCGAAAAAAAAAATGCCATTGAATCTGTCCGTCCACATTCAAATGAAATGCATTTCAATGGAAACAATAATAAATCATAAGCCTTCAACTTCCATCTTCATTAAAATAATGATATTTAGAGAACATTATTTTGATAACATTGGACCATTATTTACGTGTTATTTTATAATTGGTCTAAAATTATTTTACAATTAATAATAATAATTATAAATACTACCGCGAACCAATCATAAAATGACACGTAAATGATGTTCAAATGTTATAAAAAAATATTATCTATCTATCATTATCCTTAAAATAATATAATATAAGATGATATAGTTATGTAATTTCCGTTTTACATTGGTAATAGTAAGTATAAAAGTTTTAAACGTTCAATTCAATCTATAATTGTACTTATTATCAGATTATATTTAGGGTCATTTTATTTTGCTTGGAAGGATATTCGAAAATTATGCTAAAAGAAAATGAAAATAATACGAAACATGCAAAAGAAGGAACTTTTAAAAAATGTCCAAAAAAGTAAATTTCAGAAAATAGAAAAAAAAAATGAGGAAAAGGGAAATGAACTTTTGAAAAATGTCAAAAAAGTAAATTTCAGAGAATAGAAAAAAAAAAAGGAAAAGGGGATTATTTTTAAGACACTTGATATTGTTTTTGTTTTTTTTTATAGTGAGACATAAGTAATCCTTGTTTGTATTATTATGAAGCTTTTCTCTATATGTTTGTTTGGATCGGTTACTGATAATGATACATGAATCTCAACTTACATAAGTTATTATATTATTTTTAACTCAAAGTTTTAAGAAAATAAATTTATAAATTACTTTTTTTCTATATTAATCAACCTTCTTATCTGTACGGAAAATAAAACTTAAAGTTCACTTAAATTCTTATTTATGCTAACTTTTACTGAAATTATTTTTGAATCGATTTAAAGTCTCTTCTTTTTGGAATGATATACAAGGTTTTTGTATGATATATAACTATTTTTTTTGTTTTAAATATTCATTTTTTTAAATTTGAATGCTTAATATATTAAACATATTAAAGCTTTTAAATATATATTTTTGTTTGTTTTTCTTTAAATTTTTGAATGTGTTTAGATTTTTATTTTATCATCTCTAACAATATGTTTTTGTTTGTAGAATATCAAGAACCTTAATACAATCATGGTTCAAAAATTGAAGTAGTGTGACAAGTGAAGTAAATTAATAAGTATCAAATTAATTGAGGAAGATAACACAAAAAATAGTTAGATTAAAACATTTAATTTATTAGATACCCACGTTTAAAAAATTACCAAGCACTCTTAAAAAAACAGTATAGCTAATATCTAAATAAAAAAAGTTGGCAATTTTATCTATGGATTCTTCGGACTTGGCTTTGTTCGATCAATTTTAGTGATTAAAGCATTCACCTTTTCCTACTCCTAAATCACCTAGACTCAACTTCAACCATTTGAAAAATTAGTATTGAAAACAAGTTATTATTAATAAAATACAAAAGTAAACTTGGACCATTTGTGGTCTTAATTAATGTTATTATGCTAATAAGATGAGAGAAAATATAATCATGAAAATTTGAGTGTTTATCCTGCACTCCTAGTCATTTCATCTTGCATTTCCAATTTTTTTTTTTAAATTTCAAAATTATCTACTGTAATTCAAAAATTCCAACACCCCATTTTTTGTATTTTATCGGATTAGAATTTTTTCTTCATTGATTTGGAATTTCATTAAAATCTTTAAATTTTTTTTTATAGAATTTCAAAATCTGTTTAAAACTATTTTTGAAAATTAGAAACGCAGGATGAAATGATTGGAAATGAATGGTGAAATGACTCAAAATTTTGGCGTGAGTTGGGGCAATTGGGTTTGGCAGAATACGATAGATAAATGTACGATAAGGATTTCTTCTATTGGCACCCCATGGTTTCCTTTTTCACTACCATAACATAAAATATGATTAACGTGGTTTTGTTACATCTTTACGAAGTCACTTTGAAACTATATTCCAAATTAGCGTAATTTGAAATATAATTCTGAATTATGAAATCTACAATATAATTCCAACCCCAATGCCATCAATCAAAGCCAACTCGACAATCACGTTCCTACAGCTAATTTCATTCCTAACGCTCAAGTCTCAAGTCACAATTAAACTGCCTTTATTTACATGACACAAACGTAACCATAACGTTTACGTGTAGCTTAGTATTGAAGCTGATCATTTGAAAATCATATAAAGTAAGACAAAATTTACGTTGATGTGCATGGCATTATGCATGCTTTCTTTCACACCTAAGTGCTCAATAATAAGTCTAATCAGGTTCTTATGTAGATCCTACGCAAGGCTCTTTATCTTTAGCAAAAATGAACGTGCTACTCCACCATTGTAACTATGTTGCGTTGCATTTACGTGGCCAATAAATAACCTGTGAACTTTAAAAATCAGCATTCAATAGTCAACGTATTATACACTACTAAGCAACCACAAGCTTTTGAAGAGTTTAGAATAAGGATGATCATGGCAAAGCTTAAGGCGTAATTCTGGGCTAATTTGCAACCCAATTCCTCTCTCTTTATATTCTCTTCAGTGCATGCTCTCTTCAACATCCTTTGATCAGTCATTGAAGAAGTACTTGAAAATCATCACATAAGAGGAGAAGAATAGACAAAGTTGCACTCTGTATAGATCACGAAGATGGGTGGAAGAAAGTGGAGCATCTTGGTGGCCATCTTCATCTTACTTATTGCCATGGAAGCTGCCATTGCTCAAGGTCAAGACAAAGACAATGGCAATGGCAATGGTAATGGTAATGGAAAAGGTAATGGAAGTGATAAGAAAGAGAAGGAGAAGGAAAAGAAGGAGAAAAAGCCAAAAGAGAAAAAGCCAAAGAAGCAACGTGATGAAGCCTCGGATTATGACAAGCTGTCAGAACTGCCATCAGGTCAAGAACGAGGGTTCTGCAGAACAAACACCACCTGTGAGTTCAAGACCATTGTGTGTCCAACCGAGTGCGCAAAGAGGAAGCCCAAGAAGAACAAGAAGTCGAAGGCATGTTTCATTGACTGTAGCAGCAGCAAATGTGAAGCCACCTGCAAGGGTAAGTTCCAAAGGAACCTCAACTTTTGTTTAAAAGGTGTATATCTACAACTTTGTAACATAAAAGAGTAAACAGTTTTTGTACTCAATCATCATCATACAAACCGGATAATTAATTATAAAGTGTTGAAGAATTGAAAGTGGAACTTATGTTGAATTTGTTTGTTTGACAGTAAGGAAAGCTAACTGTGATGGGTATGGATCTCTGTGTTATGATCCTCGTTTTGTGGGTGGTGATGGTGTGATGTTCTACTTCCACGGTGCCAAAGGAGGAAATTTTGCCATTGTTTCTGATGATGAGTTCCAAATCAATGCTCACTTCATTGGTACTCGACCACAAGGAAGGACTCGTGACTACACATGGGTGCAAGCACTTGCTGTCATGTTTGACTCACACACTCTTGTTATTGCAGCCAATAGAGTGTCTCATTGGAATGACAACGTTGATTCTCTCACAGTGAAGTGGGATGGTGAATTAATCAGTGTTCCTACTGATGGAGAGGCTGAATGGAGGGCCAATGGAGATGAAAGAGAAGTGGTTGTGGAGAGAACCGACGAGACCAACACTGTGAGAGTGATGGTTTCGGGTTTGGTTGAGATGGATATAAGTGTGAAGCCTATTGGAGAGCAAGAAAACAAGGTTCACAATTACCAACTGCCACCAGATGATGCTTTTGCTCATTTGGAGACACAATTCAGATTTAAGAAAAGTACAGATCATTTTGAAGGAGTTTTGGGTCAGACTTACAGACCAGGGTATGTTAGCCCTGTCAAGAGAGGGGTTCCTATGCCAATGATGGGTGGGGAGAACAAGTACGAGACTCTCTCTCTCTTTTCCACATCATGCCAACGATGCACGTTCCAGAGGCCATCCAGCATAGCAAGCACTGAAGGACTTGTTGCTCTGTACTGATATCATGCATCATGGAAAGTAATACATTCTTCGTGATCACACTGTTGACATCTTGCATTTTGGTTTCTTTTTAATGTATTAAGACAAATAAGGGCCTAAAATGTTGCCCATGATCATCATTTTGTAAAATGTAATAGTGATTAACGTGTATTAAAGATACGAAGAATCATTTTTTTAATCTTCCAATCCATGACCTACTTAGTTATCCCACAATAAATGGAGTTTTTTAATTTGTTCAACCAGAAAGGCCATTTATCATACGAATCAATCGGAAGCAGAGAAGTTGTAGGTTCATTAACAGCTTTAGAAAGGTTTAATACAAAGAGTCGTTGGTCATACAATTGTTCTCTGGCATTACAATCTAATCAGATTAAGATGATTCTTTAATCCCAACATTACCTAGCAGTGCTGAAGAAATCAAATTAATTGTAATAGTGGACAGACGTATCACATCCTCTAGACACAAGGTGTTTGTAGATGTAAGTTTCAGAAGAACTTTTTCTTTTCTCAAAATTGAAGTAGATTTAGAATCATCTTAATAAACATATTCTTTTTCCATCCTCTACAGGAATGTAGGAGATAAATGCGTTGATGTTTCAGGTTAACCCTTGAATCTACCATCTCTTAGTCATAGCCTTAGGAAAACTCTTGTTCTTGCAACACCATACCTGTGTTTAGTGTTAGGAATCCAAGTGTGAGTCTAAGTCTCCATTGAATAGAAATATAAAGATGAAAGATTCATTAACCCATTACCTTAAAATTTTGAATAGAGAATGGTATTAATCCCTTATGTGATTAGGCTCAGATTATGGTGAGTGATGATTTGACATTCCACAAATATAAGAGAAACCCCTTCTTCTATCTTGAAGGAGAGAGATTGTTATTTTTATTGATTTCTCTTATTGTGATAAGGTCTTGTTTCTTTTGTGGGTTAGGTTGTTCTGCATAAGATTTTTTCATGAACATAAAGCTTCCTTGCAGCTTGACACTTCCTTCATTTGGTGTCTTCAATATCGATGCATGTGATCAGCTTTAATAGAGAAATTTTCTTGTGCCTGTGTTTCAAATGCTGCTTGTAGCCTAGGTTGTCCACGATTTTGGAAACTACCTGATCAACATCTCCAACATGAACTCATCCAAGAAGAAAACATTACATTTTCCTTCATGAACGTTACAGAAAGATCCCAGGCTTATTTTGAAAACATTAATGATCAATTTCTCACTCATAACAAGGCATCACAAGTATCCCAACCATGAAATTATCTCTATTGACTCACCTATGTGACAGATGTGCGTGCAAATGAGAGATATTTCAACTCAACTAAAAACACTTAAGATTGATATGTCTGAATCTTTTTTTACATTTTGAAAACCCTTTTCAAATATTTCCTGCAGTACAACTGTATAATGACCATATGTATTTAGAAAGGATAATAATGAAGTAGCATAACACTACAACTAATGAGACTAACATAGTTGTCAACGGCTCAAACCAATTGGAAGGAAAATGGTAAATACCACCTTAAGTTAATATTTAGTATAGAAGCAACGTGTTTCTTTTATGTAAAAAGATGGGGGACATATTGTGAAAAGTAACCAACCTTTAAAAAATTGTTTGAAAAAAGAAAAGTAATTGAATCTTGTTTGTTTGTTAAGAAATCTTTTATCTTTGCCGACTCGACCAACATCTGATATAGTATATACAAACGAGTAAGTACGCAAGAATTGACTTGCATAGTTGCATATAAAGTAGTCCAAGGTGGTGCTGTTCCAGATCCAATGCCATCGATCAAAGCTTCTTCTCAACTCACCCACGTTCCTACAGCTAAATTGATTGCTAATGCTCTCTCTCAACGTTGAAATTCACAAAAACAGCTTCCTTTCGTTACATTACATGACATACATAAATGTGATGTAACCATAACTTAATGTGTAGCTTAGGATTGAAGATAATCATTTGAAAATGTGCTATAAGCCTATAATCTTCAATTGCAAGTCTTTCCTTTTGAACAATTCAGCTCTAATGTAGATCCTAGAGCTCCGTTTTAATGTTAGTCAAAACAAGGTGCTAGGACATTCAGAGGAGGAAGGAGTTGAATCTGTTTAAACATAAAGTCAGTGTTGTTTTTACTTGGTCAATAGCTCTCCTCGGGACTTTAAAAATTCAGAATTGAGTATTTTACACATCAGTGCATCACACGACTAAGCAACCACAAACTTTCAGCAAAACTTAAGCCGAACATCTAGGCCAATTTGCATGTCTTATCCTCTATAAATATTCTGTTTCACTCAGTGTTCTCCCAACCATCCTCGCAGAGGATTGCGAATCATGAAGATGGGTGGAAGAAAGTGGAGCATCTTGGTGGCCATCTTCATCTTGCTTATTGCCATGGAAGCTACCATTGCTCAAGGTCAAGGCAAAGGCAATGGAAATGAAAATGGTAATGGTAATGGAAAAGGTAATGGAAGTGATAAGAAAGAGAAGGAGAAGGAAAAGAAGGAGAAAAAGCCAAAGAAGCAACGTGATGAAGCCTCGGATTATGACAAGCTGTCAGAACTGCCATCAGGTCAAGAACGAGGGTTCTGCAGAACAAACACCACCTGTGAGTTCAAGACCATTGTGTGTCCAACCGAGTGCGCAAAGAGGAAGCCCAAGAAGAACAAGAAGTCGAAGGCATGTTTCATTGACTGTAGCAGCAGCAAATGTGAAGCCACCTGCAAGGGTAAGTTCCAAAGGAACCTCAACTTTTGTTTAAAAGGTGTATATCTACAACTTTGTAACATAAAAGAGTAAACAGTTTTTGTACTCAATCATCATCATACAAACCGGATAATTAATTATAAAGTGTTGAAGAATTGAAAGTGGAACTTATGTTGAATTTGTTTGTTTGACAGTAAGGAAAGCTAACTGTGATGGGTATGGATCTCTGTGTTATGATCCTCGTTTTGTGGGTGGTGATGGTGTGATGTTCTACTTCCACGGTGCCAAAGGAGGAAATTTTGCCATTGTTTCTGATGATGAGTTCCAAATCAATGCTCACTTCATTGGTACTCGACCACAAGGAAGGACTCGTGACTACACATGGGTGCAAGCACTTGCTGTCATGTTTGACTCACACACTCTTGTTATTGCAGCCAATAGAGTGTCTCATTGGAATGACAACGTTGATTCTCTCACAGTGAAGTGGGATGGTGAACTAGTCAGTGTTCCAACTGATGGAGATGCTGAATGGAGGGCCAATGGAGATGAAAGAGAAGTGGTTGTGGAGAGAACCGACGAGACCAACACTGTGAGAGTGATGGTTTCGGGTTTGGTTGAGATGGACATTGGTGTGAAACCCATTGGAGAGCAAGAAAACAAGGTTCACAATTACCAGTTGCCACAAGATGATGCTTTTGCTCATTTGGAGACACAGTTCAGGTTTAAGAAAAGTACAGATCATTTTGAAGGAGTTTTGGGACAGACTTACAGACCAGGTTATGTTAGCCCTGTCAAGAGAGGGGTTCCTATGCCAATGATAGGTGGGGAGAACAAGTACGAGACTCCCTCTCTCTTTTCAACATCATGCAAACGATGCATGTTCCAGAGGCCATCTGAAATAGCAAACACAAAAGGATTAGTTGCTAAGTATTGATATCATGCTTCATGAAACAATATAAGATTTTCTTAGTAACCAAACATTTAACATCTTGCATTTGGTTTCTTTCTATTGTATTCAAAAAATAAGGGCCTGAAGTGTTGCCCATGATATCATTAAATTATACTGATTAATGAGTATTACAGATATGAAGAAGTGACTATTCCCTGATGAAGTTTTTTGCCAGTGTAGAATTTTAAAAAAATTCGTGGCAACAAACTATTTCAAATTCACATTTTGTGTTTCTCCCCCTTGATTTAAATTTGTCTTTAAGTGAATCTAAGTTAGAGGGTATATTTTTCAATGGTGATCAATAAGTAGTGAAATGTCTAAAATGAATTAGACAATTTTTGTTCACTTTTTTTTGGATTTTAGATGGATGAATTAACTATATTTGTATCAGCAAATGAAGTGTTATTGGTATATGTAACTACTTTTGGTATATGTAACTACTTTTTTTTATCAATAATTTTATATATAACCTTGATTGTCAATTTAAATAGTTCATATCTTAATAAAATGTTTCTGCAAACTATTTTGCAGGTTTTATTCAACATAGATACAGGTGGATCATGTTCTTAAATTTCAATATATTATTTAGACTACCTTGTACCAAGTCTAGGTTTAATTCTTAGTTAACATGGTCCTAGACAGCCTTAAGTCTTCACCTTTAAGGTTGATCTAGAATCTAGATTAAGACACACAATAAAGTTGATAAGGCAAACCTTTTAGGTTGTTCTAGATGTGAAAGTGTTAAGCTGTTTTGCTTTAACATCGTAATTCTTATGTTACTATCATACAATAGTTGGATGCATGTATCTATGCAAATGTTACTTGAGAGGTGCACGGTGACTCTGTATACAGGTTGAGTACTCACATCAAATAAAACTGATTTGGCCTAAACATTTTTCTTTGGGCCATTCTGCTTATTCTGATATTTATAGCAGATCTACAATTGAATTGAAGCCTCATTAAAATAAGAAATGTGTGGTAAAAGGCATTTTGATTTGCTTTAATGGGTTATTTGTTGCAAAATAAAGCATAAAAGAACTCAAAAGTAGGGATGACAAAGCAGGTTAATTTGATCCATTTAAGTATGGCTTGCTGGGCTCAACCCATTTTCAATCATGTTAAGAAGAGGACTTTAAGTTTAACTTAAACCCTCGGTTTGTAAGGTGAGGTTTGCATCATCTTATATATTTTAAATTAGTTTTATCTTTAGTTTATGTGGGACTTCCAACATTTAATATCGAACTACTTCAAGCACACGGCTAACTAGAAACTTGGGTATATGTTTAAGATTTTGCCGAAGGGAAACCATTGATGTCTTTCTGCAAAGTGAAACCTTTTTGTATTGCCACACAACCTATTATTTTGCTTAAATTAGTCTAATTCTTTTTCCCGCCTCCTTTCATGACCCAAAACGTTTATAACTAGTGAGTGTTCAAACTCAAACAAACGTTGAAACATGACCTGATATGCACCTAAATACATCTAACAAATTGGAGATTTTAATTATTGAATTTGAGACAGTTTTTCATGATTTATTTTTCTTCGGATTACATTAGAAACATGGAAAATATTATAGCAACCTCTGTTAAGTTTACATAAATAATATATTGAAACAAGCATAGCATATCTCATAATAAAATCAGAGGGATACAACAATCTCAGATCCCAAATCCACTCTGATAAATTCACCACCAATAGTATTCAACACTCACTCCTTTCACGCACGAAATCATAGCACTCTTGAATATAACTGAATGGTATATAATGGATTATAGTCTATTCTGGTTTATGATGAGAAAACAGTCACGAGAACTACTCCAAGAACAAGGGACGGCCACTTTCCATACACATTGGTTTTCACTGTGCCAGAGTTATCCTTTGTGGAATTAATCTGAGATGATTCTGAGGAGTCTGGGGACAGTGAATTTTCCTTATCTGCTTTAGGAGCCTTTGCAGATGGTTCTGGTGCCAAAGAGGGTGACTTTGCAGGTGCCTTGGTCACTGTAAAGAAGTCCATAGGAAGAAGCACTTTTCCCACCTTATAAATAGCAAGATGTTTATCTGTGTATACAATGCCAGTGATGGTGGTGTTAACCTCCCCTGTTGAGATATTCACACTCCCTCCGTAACTTATCACATTCAGTTCCACCTTTCCAGGTTTAGCTCCTGCAAGTGTTCTCACAGGGTTGGTTAGAGTATCAAAGTTGGAGCTAGACACATACTCTGAAAGAACATGGAACTGTAAGAGCTCGAGCTTTTGGCCATCAGAAAGAGAGTTGAGGAAGCCTGGTTTGAGTTGAGAGAAGGAACTGTCATCAGGTGCAAGAATGGTGATGCCACCTGACTTAGTGGTGAGGAGTTGTGCATTGAGTTGGTTGATCAATTGAGTGGTTTTCATGAGACGGATAAGGATGTTGAATGACTTAGCCTGCCTCAGGATTCCAACAATGTCAACAGCTGCTGCAGTGTCAGGGGTTGCATCACTTGGTGACTCTGGCAACGAGGGAACCAATGGTTTAGGGGCTGCAGCTGGTGGTGTAGGGGTAGATTGGGGTGGTTTTAGAGGGGAAGCAGCCGGTGATAACTGAGCTGAAGTGTTGGTGAAATACAAAAATGAAACTAGCAGTGCTAGTGAGAAGGAGAAGAGAGATTGCTTTTGCATCGTCATTTTAGTTTTGGTGTATGAAGGCTCTGGTGCTTTTGGAAAACAACAGATGCAGGATTTGTATCACCAACGAGCTCTTGATGCATTGATGATACGGCTGAGATGGCTTTTATAGAGCAAATATGGGAATGTGAGACAATGATAGTTAGGTGAAAGGCTTTGTTTTAAAACCTTATATTGTGATTTCTGAACATACACACAGTTGCTAGCTGGTAAGGATATTGAGGCGTTGCATCAATGATGATAATTGGATGAAATCATGGAGCAGTGTTGTTTTTATGATCGAAGGCCACACCAATCTCCAATCACAATCAATTGATTTTGTGAATTGTTGTCTTTTGCCGAAACCATTGTAATCAAGCACTACCTTTTTTCAGCAGTGAAGATAGGTGAAGGAAAGAATTGTTGATCTATCATCGTGAGCAGGCAAAACAATTTCCATAACCAATTACGAACCATACACATGGGTCTGATATGTTGTGGAAATTACATTCTTTTTTCTTCAGTCAAATGGATATTACACTCCTAAAACCAAACATTTGTACATAATGGCGTAGTACTTTGGTTGCAATTCGTTTTGGGCAAGGATGATGAACATGGGAAGGCTTATTAATATCATAGACATGAAATTATTTTAATTCACAAAACAATATGTAGTTTTTGGTAAGCCTTTCTTTCTGTATGTGTTGAAAGGGTTTTCTCCAACAAAGTCGTGTACGGAGAGCACACATGTGAGCTTTGCTAGGGTTCCATCTGCTCATCGGCAACAGCCCCTAAAGCTCCCAAACAAGAACGATCCTTGGCACAGGCTCTCTCTGTTTCATGTGACTTCCCCTTAAGTCAGTTACTCAAGCCTTGCATCAAATGCAATTGTGTCTCCATAAAGATTACGAGAAAAGAATACAGAAAAGGGCTTCTCAATTGCAATAACAATCTTCATGGAAGTTTAATCTTAGCCGAAGGAATCCAGAACCTCCAACCAGCTCTCCTTCGTTTGTGCCTATGGGACAAGGATTGCAGCCCAAGCAGGCTGCTTTTGACACATGCTCAAACTTGGGTTCGATTCTTCGACCTTCCACAAGTGTATTGGAGACCATAAATTTTGTTCGGTATTGCAGCTGGGTTAGGTACACCCATCACTCTTGATGCCTCTACCAAAAACAGATTTATTGGAGGATCTTCATTTATATTGATCTAGCAAGCAATCTTCAAGGTGAGATTATGGTCTAACGCGATGAGTTTTGATTGACATGGCAGATGAGGATGAGATCTCAGATCATGGCAACCAAGGACAGCTTGCGGATAGAGATCCAGATTTCACCGTGGTCATCTCCAAATTTGGAAGGTAAAAGCTTAAGAAAGCTGCGCATTCAAATTCTGGTAGATGCTCTAATAAAAAAATCCTCCCAGGAAGTTTCAAAAAATACTTCCTCATGAAGACAATTTTCTGGAGTATTAGAGGAATAGGCAATCCTGCCTCTAGGACAGCACTTAGTTTTGTGAATCACAAACTAGATTTCGTAATAATTGCTGAACCTTGCTTGGGTTGAACCATTAAAGACTCATGTAGCCTTTCGGAATAGTATATCTTTGAAGCTCTTTGTTGTTAACAATAGGAGGACTGCCCCTCCAAACCTTTGGTGCCTTTGTGCAATCACATCTCGCCTTCTACCCTGTCTGTCCCACATCAAGACGTAAGCTTCTCCTTAAATTTGAATGATCAAAACATTTGTTTAACTGTCTATACCTGTACATGTCACATTCATAGGCATAACCTTTGGGAGGAACTTAAGCTTTAATAGAATCATGCTGGCCCTAGGAGTTTCATAGGTGATTTTAACTGTGTCTTGGGTGCTCATGAAAAGAAAGGAAGTTGTATCCCTTAGCGGTAATCTTGTGATAATTTCATTTCTTGGACCAACGGTTGTGACTTGGTCCACATCCCTTCTAAAGGGTCTCAATTTACTAGGATGAATGGGAGGAGAGGAAACCATAGAACTCACTGGAGACTTGACCAGGTCATCTAAAATGGTGATGGTCTTCACTTTTGTGACTATGTTTATTGCAATACGCTTTGTAGAAGTCAATTTGATCACCATCCGCTTCCCAACCCTTGCTTTTTAAATTGACAAATGTAATTCTATTGCGATAGTGCAATCTTCCTTTCCACCAGCTTGCCCTCTTTTAATTGAAGAAAGGGTTTTTGGCAGGGAGTCTAGTAATGTTCTAGTTTTGTTGCTGAGGTTTACTACTAACGAAGAACATGGTGAGTGCTGATATCCCCAATATTCATGATAAAGTTTCCTGAACCAATTGTTGACATGCCAGTAATTTGGTTTCTAACTTAGTGACGTGCAAAGACAAGTAAAGGCCAAACATTCGTAAATGGAACTTGATTACATGTACTGCATATATGATTTATTTTTCTTTAGGGAAACTTTCCATTGCAAGTGAATTTATTTATCCAGCTTATCTTATCAGAAAATAGCCGTACTGTTAATTAAGAGAACAATTTCTTGTATGGCTTGTTAGAAACCTTCCTTTCAACTTTCAAGTAGAACATACCACTGGCACATATCATGCATAAGCGAGACTTTCCTTCTATATTAAATAAATATACACTGTTTTCCCGGTTTACTACCAGATAGCATTTTACATTGGCTTATCAGGGATCATCTTCAATAAGAGTACAAGACACTTGGAGTGCAGAGTTCTTTTCAGCTGAGTCCAAGTTAGGAAGTAGGAAGGTTTTAAGCGAGATGTCTATGCACAAGAAGCTTCAACAGCTAAACTCTTTGCTACTCCTTTACATGGATCTCCAAATGTATTAAGTGATAATCCAATGCTACAACTATTTGATCCAATGCAGGCCTGTTAATTAATATTCGTAAGAGTCAGTATAATCCAAATGAACAAAAGTCAAATTAACTACACAAAAAGCTTATATGAAATTTTAAAGAGGACACAGGACAACACCTTCTGAACAATGGATAGAGCCTTATTACTTCTGCACCGTCCATGTTTGAAATTTCCACAAGTCCCATAAGGCGTTCCAAAACTTGCAAATTCAATGGAAGAGATCACCTGATTAGGATAAGGGCACTCCAGTGACAGTACAGGCCCTACTTTTGTTTCTGAATTCCACAAGTCTACAGGTGGAGGGTGAGATTCAGATACATGTGAACACACGCTTCCTATCTGTTTTGTAGCAAAAGAGATTTGCCTAGGGTCACCTCCACTTTCCTCAAACAATACAAGTGTGTTGGTATCTGGTTGTAACCATGATCGTGGTACATGGTATCTGCAGGATTAGTTGCTCAATTAGTATTTAACAGGGTTCCCTTCAGTTCCTTCAAAGAATTCAGGATGAATTTCAAGTTTCAACTTCTTTAATACAAAATATCTAACTACTTACAACGTCTGTGATGGTTTCCCACAGTTCTTGAGACATTTGGATGAACTATAGGCTCCTCTATAATTGCAAGACTCAGCACAACCGCCATTTGGAGAGACAAATTTAGGCCAGTATCGCCCAATGCTCTGTCCATTCACCCAAGCTTCTCCTTTTCCCATCCCCGTGAAGTCAATAGCAACTGGATCACTTCCCGAGGGAGCAACAAAGTTTGTCTAATACAACATGTATTACCATTAGTTAGCAGTAAAATCATTTGTCTTATACCATTCCCTTAATTTTCTTTAAAGTATGTGATTGTGAAGATATCAGATGCAAACATGCTTGAATAAGCATGGCATTGGACTGTCCATAAACCAAGGAAGTCAAACAGTTGCAGTGATACTCTATCAACTTAGGCAGTTATAGCAGTTAGAGAATAATTTAGGAAAACTCGAAAATTTCAATAGATGCTATATTCATATAAGGATTACCTTGTACCAAGTCAAGGGTTGATTTATAGGTAAATCAGATTGTGAATTCCACTGTCCAGAACTTCCACTTGATGGACCTAAATCTTCATCTTTAAGGCCAACCTGAATTTACAAAAATACAGATGGTGTATTCTGTCTATGCATGAGTTCAATAAAAAGAGGAAAACAGAAGTCCAATTTACTATTTCAGTTGTATCTGTTCAGTTAATTGAGTAAACAAAACTCAAAATGGGAAAGAAAAGAACTAAGCTGAGACTAACCTGATATGTCCACTGTTGGGAGGAGAGATCAACTGTGCTTCCATTCTTCAAACCTTTCAATATCACGGGACCAGTGATCCCCGCACCCCATGTGTCAAAAAAGGCTCCATAGTTCTGAAGCACGTAAGGTTTGCATTAGTTGATGTAGTAAGAGAACACGTTTGATGATGAAGTGAAAGGATATGAGGAGGGATTAACAACCCAAAACATGTATAAACCAAAATTGCCTCAGCCTTACATTCTTGTATACAACATAAGAAGTAAAGACAAACCTGAAGTCCCACTGTTAAACTCAGAAGATCAATTATGTTCTTCCCAGCCACTAGTTGGATGGGGATGTCTACTGCGACTTTAGCTTTATTACTGTTGCCAGTTCCACTCCCTGAAAAAGTTGTCCATAATGTCACAGATGAGTATTACTGGATAAATCACGGAATAGTTTGCGATGTCGTGAAATAAAGGATTAATCACTCAATATTCCGTTGAAATAAAGAAAAAGTTGAACATTTTAGGAAGAAACAATGACGAACAATTGATGTCTACTCTGTTAACTTTGTATGTATTTCACTACATCCTAAAAGAGAATAAATTTTGGGATGATGTTACTTATCCATCAATTTATACAATGAAGTCTACAAATTGAAGATAGACAAGGGACAATAAATCAAACATTGTCATTAGATGTCGTTGTTTTTAATTTTATTTTACCTGCAAGCTTCCCATTTATGAAAGCATGTAGGGCATGACCAAGGGATTCAATGTGAAGGACAGTTTGAGAACCAGCATCATCTTCCATATCAATGCTGCAGAAAAATATTGAAGTGTTATGTGGGATAGTGAAATTCCGAAGAAAAACTCCTCAGCCTTGAAGGCATACTGTATACCTTAACGAGTACCACAAATAATCACTTTTATCAGCGGTTGTATTTATTTGCTCCAGTAATCCAAATTTGGAGAATGAATCATCCTTTGAAATACCGACGGGTTCACTAATCCAACTCCATCCTGAGGCAGAACTAACCTCTTCTTTTAAGGATTCAGTTCTGAAGCTTGAAATCATAGATGCAGAATTAATCTGCCATACCGTAATATAACTGTAGGTTATACTATTTCTTGAACTAGAAAATATCTAAAGTGTAGATAGACTGAGCACGCATTTTGAAAGTAACTTGATTCAATTTAACCATCTATTTTTATTGGGAAGTTGACGAGGCAAACCTTTGCAGTATTGAGCACTACATTCTTGCAGTCTGGTAAGATGCTCACAGACCATGCAGGCAAGTGATAGGAATTTCCGTTAAAGGACACTGTTGCATCAGATGTGGCAATGTTGGCAAGGAAGGCTGCACATGCAGATCCCGTCTTGTAAACTGCAGCCTGGATTTTGAATAGTAAATGTTAAAGAAGGTAACTGAACAATTCAACAACTTAAGCCTTTGGAATAACTGGATTTAACTTATAAACTAAGGCACCAACCATTCATGTTCCTTTCCCAACATTTAACCTTATGGGATGGTTCACAAACAGTAGATATTATGTAGAGAAAAGAGACTAGACCTTTATAAATCATATAAAACAACTATACCCATAAAATAAAACATTAACACCATCAGACAATTTTCTACAATCAATAGAAGTTACCACTCACGAAGTTTGAAAGGCGGCAGAAGCCAGAGAAATCTATGACAAAATGACAAAGATCCAGTGGATCTCCACACTATTCAAGGCATGTCTCGGGACAGAAAATTAAAATTTGAAAATATGAAACATTTAAGGCTTCAAAAGATAATCCAGAGATCCTGTCCGCTTATCACCTCTATATTTGGTCCAGGAGTTGTAATTGTTGGATCAGTCGCTATCAGTGCTTCTTCACAAAGCTTTATGGCCTTATGCACATCTTTAAGGTGCCCCCACTTTGGCTGCCTAACAATTCCTGCATCATACAGTTCAGACATTTTAAAAACATATTTTCATTGTAAAACTGTTTGCTCATCTTCATGACTTCATATAGAATCAAACTTGACCAGTTTATATAATTCTATAGAATCGACGATTAATGTGAGATACAAAGGTTTAAAGAATCCATACCATACTCATCAATTGGAGCATCATAATCATAACTAGTAGAAATGAAAGGTCCACCGGTAGTTCGGCCAAAATTAGTCCCTCCATGGTACTTTTTCCAAGCAAGGAACAGAAAAAATAGAAAGCATCAGCTCTTTTCCTATCTTGAATAGCTTAAATCGTTAAACAACATGCAATATTGTATTACCATATAGTAATTCTGAAAAGTTCCACCTCGCTGGTAAAAGCGTGCCACAGCAAAAGCAAGATCTTCCACTGGTCTGTAAGGCACAGCACCACCAAACGAAAGAAACCTACGGTTTCACAGAATTCAAAAGGTTACAACAAAAAAGAAAAGTACAGTTGATTGAGAAAGTGATACACAATCAATTAGATCACATTTTGAGTATGACATTCAAATAACAAAATGATTTATATAGAAAGGACACTAACCATCCACTCCAGTTCTCAGTCCACATTTTTGGTTTCGAGTCAGAGTTTGGTTTGAATTGATCGCAGTAAAATCCATTGCATGTGTTAATCTGAGTGCAGTTAAGATTACAAATTATGGAGTAAACAATCAAGTAGGATAAGTGCAGACAGCAACATAGTAAGATTGCTCTGTTCAGGAATCAGGAAAATAGACAATGCAGTAAAATATGAATTACATAACAGTTTACGTTGATGGCTAAAAGGAGAAAACTTACAATAGGGTCAGGAGCATCTGCCTGTTGGCACATTACCCAAGGAACCCCTGTATCAAGAGATGTTGCCATTGATGCTGCCCATTTGATGTAGGATTTAGCAGCAGAACCATAGGCCGCATCAATGTTTCCATATTCATTTTCGACCTGGCATTACATACTAACTATTACATAACTTTTTCATATTAAAAAGTATGCAGTAGGCCATTTAGAATTCGAGAATGTCTGTCTATACTACCCTCCACCTGTGGATGCCGTGATTTCTTCTAAAAGAAAATAGACATGTATTTAATGAAGTTTAAGAAAAACCTGAGACAAAATAATTGGTCCTCCCTGTGATGCATAGAGGTTCTCTTGCTTCATCATATCCACGATCTTAGCAGTGAACCGCTGCATTTCTACCTGAACACAATTCAATTTCACGTGATAGAATGAAGCAGATGCAGCAAGATGAGATATGGAGAAAGAAAGGGAATAATTACCTCGAATGGTTTGTTATCAGTTCGGAACTGAATTCCCGGAATAAAATGTAGCCAAAGAGGGAAACCACTGGTCAAGAAAGTTAAAGGCCATGATCAGATATGAGTTTCCTTGTGAAAAAATACATATAAAGATCATATTTTACCCGTAGTTCCATTCAGCACATGCGTATGGACCAATCCGGAGATGCACATATAGACCTGCTGCTGCTACTGCCTTCACAAATTTAACCAAATCTGCCCTACCTTCAAAATTATACTGCCAACCCAAAGCACACACTCCATCATTCATTTGTTCACAAGACCCCAACTCTAAGAGTTGTTTGTTCCGATCTATGACTTTTAATTGACACTCAAAAAGTACTCTACCCAAATTGAATTTATACTTTTATGAACAGTATAAAAATACGTTAAACAACGATACTTTATTTTCCTAAGCTGCAGAATTTTAGTTTTGGTTTTGGTTTTGGTTTGAACCCTCCATACACTTTTTACTAGTTTGAAAAATGAGAAAACACACCCAAAAACTCAATAGAATGCAAGAGACAGTAAAGGACTGAAACAACATAAAAATGGTAATAGTAGCATTAACAGAACTAGAAAAAACAGAACCTGCCCCTGAACTGGTTCATGTAAGTTCCAGAAAACATAAGTCTCAATCACATCAAGTCCTCCATCTTTGGATTTCTGAATGAGGTCTGGCCAAATCTGCAACAACAAACACCATCCCTTTTGAGTCCAGACTTCAGGAACACAGGTAAAAAAGAAAGAAAGAAGGTGAACGTATAACATTGCACAGACACATAAAAGAGGGTAATGAGCAGAACCTCTGGAGTGCTACGAGGGTAATGAATAGAACCAGAGACCAAGACTCGGCGCTTGCCATCAATGACCAATGCTCTGTGGTCATACGTGACATTTGCGCAAAACGCAGGAGGAGAATAAACGCAGAAGAACCAAAGCAAAACAAACAGAATACGTGTCGCTCTCATTGCCTTTTGGGGAAAGAACAAACAAAACCAACAAGGAAATTATTCCCTTTTTGTTTTCACTTCTTATATATTTGAAGACACTGGCTTTCTTAAGAAACTTATCTTGAAGCAAATGCCAAACCTGGCTTTAGGATGTAGTTTAAAGGAAAAAGGGAAAAACTTAAATGGTGTTGGTTTTCTAAGACAAGCAAAACAATCTAGAACTCTTGCAGCACTTAATGTATCAGTTTCTTGTTTCTTTTTTCCACATGCATGCGTGTGAGTGCAAGACGTTGTTGCTTGGCCGCTTCGTGAAGAGATAAGAGTGAAAGTAAGAGGAAGTTGTGACTTTTTGAAATTGATAAACTTGAAGAGTGGGAAGAGAATCAAGTTAAATGGGAGAGAAAAAGTGAAGAGCAACTTCGTTAATGGGTTCTATTTATTGCAGGCGTTGAAGGGCACGACACGCATGCAAATAGCATTATAGTATTTAAAAGGTTGTCAATGTCGTCATCATCTTCCTCAGCTCACTCTGCCGCAGCTTTTGGTTTTAGCATGCCTTCATTTCTGTTTGGATTTGGATTGTGTTAACTTCATCATCAGCTATAGCTGAGGCAAGTTATTTTCATAACATCTGATTTTAAATTAGCTAATCAACTAAGACAATCAATCAGAGATTATCATGACAGTAAAAGCAAATAACTTAGATTATCACATAATTGTGGTTTCAAACAAATCTGTTGGAAAATATGAAATTATTTTATACTGCTATGTGTGGCTTAATTTTTCATTAAGACGTGGTTAAAATTAATTTTACTAATAGAATTTAGCTAAAATGTATGTTTATTTATTATGAAAATGGTACAGTTGCACGTGTTTTTTCATCTTGCGTCAGCCACTGAAATGATGACGTCATGTGAATTTTAGCATCTCCCGTGCACGTTTTTAACTAAGAATAAAAATTAGATTTTATTTAACTTTTACATTGAAAATATGATTTTATTGTCAATTTTTTTTAAAATTAATTGATAGAGGAGAAATAGAAACACAAATTTTCAAAATAGAATATATCAAACCCATTCAAAAATTTAAAAGTTCAAACTAAACTTTATCATTTAAGAAAATAATGATAATTTAAAATTTAGAAAACATTATTTGACCCACTTAAAGTTTTTATAATCATTTAATACTATTTTTTATTTAATTTTATTTTAAAAAAACACAAAAATTTATATTTTCATAATTATTTTATCATTATATTCTATATTAAATAAATGTAAAAGTTGATTATAATACCGTTACTCTTTTAAATTATCTATCACAAAAAGAAATAACGTTAAAAATACAAAATAAAACAACTAAATAGGAAAGGGAATGTCGCGCAGGAGTATACAGACAGGAACGAGGCACACGGTCACATCAGAGTCATCTGATTTTCACATGCCATATGATAATACTTATTATTATATATTTTTCTAAAATTATGTTTTACAGATCATCAATTTATGAAGGATACAATATTTTTTTAAAAATATTTTAGTAATATTTATGTGTGATTCGTGATTGGTCCATCATAGTATTTATAATAATTATTATTAATTATGAAGTAATTTTAGACCAATCACAAACACATAAATTAATATTTAAATATTGTAAAAAAATTGTTTTGTAAGTATTATTATCCATTTATTTATGAATATATAAATTGTTGGGATATAAATAGATTTGTGTGTATGTAAGTTTTAAATCCGTTTTCGTTTTCATCAAGCAATTTATGTATTGACTTGATATGTATTCGGGTATGAGTTATACTTAATATCTTTAATGATTTAATTATTTTCTTGATTCTTCCATTTTAGTAGACAAGTTTAAAGTTTGTTACTCATTTTAAAAAATATTATTATGTTAATCTATGTTACTCAATTAGATACTTTTAAAAATGTCATTAATTTTATGTTAATCTGTGTTTTCTTAAAAAAAATTATTATATTATGACATATGATAATATTAATGTTATATGAAAGAATAATAGTACACGTCATTTCAATGTTGTCATTATCTTTATTTTAATTTAATATCTATCTTTCACTCAATTTAGTTTTAATTTTTCTTTTACATGTAGTAACGTAGTTACTCTTTAAATTAAGAATTAATTTATTATTTATATAAATAGTATAATGATATTTTGTATTAAAAATGAATTTTTTATCATATTATATTATTATATATTATTAATATATGTTTTTTATGAGATTAAAATTAATTAAGTATAAATATTTTTTAAAAAATAAATAAATATTTAAAATTAATATATTATTAATCTGTTTTTTTAATAAAAATAAACTAATTAATATCATTTATACAAATAATTAATTTTGATCCTACTTTAACAAAAAGAACTTAATCTCGTATAAAAGCAAAATCAATTACGCCATCTGTCAATTATTCCTTAAAAAAATCAATTAAAAACTACAACATTCACAAGATAACATCTATTTTATGTGATAATAGTGTTGCAATTAACCTAATAAAGAATCCCATTTTACATTCTAAAACTAAATAAAAATCATTTTTATAAAAAAATATGTTCATAAAAGTATAATTGATTTGAAATTTGTATCGAACATATTATCAACTTGTTGATATCTTTACAAATTCTCTTATAGAAGAGAAATTTAATCATTTGGAAACCTTAATGAACTTGACTTTTTTAAATGAACAATTAATTCACATCATGTAAAGCATTAAACGCTCCGTGCACATTAAAAATACGTATACTTAATTGATTGACACATTAGTAGTTTTACACAAGTTTTTAAAATATATATATATATATATATATATATATATATAATTATTGATATAATATATTCATGATAGAAATTTTTAAGATATTAATTTTGAATATATTTCTAAAAATTATAATTTAGTGTGTTTTGGTAAAATTGTTTTGTTAAATATTTTGGTTTCTGATTTTAAAAATTCTTTTCAGTTTTTTTTTTCTAAAATCTTTTTACATTTTCAAAAGTTTTTGCTTTTAAATAAAATTTAGAAATTATATTGTTGTAATTATCAAATATTTTTTATTATTTCTGAACGATGAATATTTTCACATGATTACTTGAATTATTTAACATCTATTTATTTATAATACGAGTCAATTTGGAGGTCACACCCAAATCTTTAGTCAATCACCTCTCTAACATTCTTTTACAATATTTTCGTACATACTTCTTGAATGAAAGAATAGGATGTCATAACACTTATTTTCTTAGAAAATCTCTTACTAAATAAGAAAATATTTACAACTTAAATCTAATGAGAAACATTTGATAATTACAGTTACAATTTTTTTGAATTTTATTTAAAAACAAAAGGTTTTGAAGATGTCAATAGATTTTATAAAATAATTTTTAAGAAAATGTTAAAATCAGGAAACAATTTTATATAGTGATTTAGCAAAGCACAATAAAAGATAATTTTCACAAGTTCAAATTCCAAAATACGTTCAATTGATTTTTAATCATAAAATTTATTTACTATAATATAATGATTTAATTTCTAAGTTTAAATTATTATTAATCTAATTTCTTTATGTGTGTATAATTTTTATTAATGTATATAAAAAGATATATTTTATTATCATTTAATAATAAAGTAAATAAAGAGATATTTGTAATATTTTTAAATTTAAATATTTATTTTTTATAATTTTTTAAAAGATATCTTTAATCTTGTCAATTATATTTTATTAATATTTTCAAAATTAATGAATATTTATTTTATTTATGTGTAATTATATAATATTATATATAGTTTTTTTACTTTTACTTAAATTATTTGATTTAAAATTTATAGAATTACCATTTATTTATAAATATTTAACATTAAATATGTTATATAAATATCGAATATGTGATAATATTATTTTTAATATATTTTTTACAAAAATTCATTAATTAATATTAAAAAGTAAAAAAATAGATATTGATACGGATAATCTTACCCGATTTTTTCCTACAAAGTCCTTCCAAAATTTCATCAATTATGTTTCGTAGAATATTATAATAAAATAATAATAATAACAAAAAAAAAACGAATCTCAATGAGTGAATTTGTATTGGTTAATGTGGAATATCAAAGAAACAGTTTGTCTGCATAAAAGAAAGTGAAATAATTCAAACGCATAATTATTTTTATTAAATAATTTCCGAAAAACTCGTGACTCGTGAGTTTATTTTGTCATTATTGAATCTCTAGTACAAATAACAATATATCTTGATTTTTCATACTTATTTTTGCAATTTTCTATTTTCTTTTGTCAATTTAATTTTCTAAATTTAATTCTATAAAATAGTATTTAAATATATTTGTTGGTATTATTTTCAGTGAAGTAATTGTTTATTTTCAAACTTTTTTCCCATAAATTAACAAAATTAAATGATTTTTTTACAATAAGTTACACTAATAATGTGTTAATATAATTAATGGTGTAATCAGATTCAACTCCATTAAATAATAATTATTTCAGTTTTGGTTTTTGTGTTTTTCATAAATTCAGAGTATTTAAATATTGTTGTATTTTTTGTCTGAAGTGTTTGATGTGTGGCACAAAGACAGAGGAAAAACACCATTAAGGCCAGTTAACAAATTGAAGATCACTATCTTTTGATGTGAAATAGGATCACCATCTTCTTGACCAAGTTCAATGCTTTTAAACATTACTTTATCTTAGGATTATGATCCATTCCAATTAAAAAAAGGGTCATTTATATATAAAATAAATTATTAATTATTAAGTGAAAGGTGCACTTCATTCCAAAATGATTCTCCATAACCCAACTATCAAAAATATGAATCCAGGTTTTTGAAAACCAAGTTTTAACTAAGAACATTAAATAATGTTAAATATTATAACTAATACGTTATTTAAAAAAATGTTTTTGGAAGTCATGCTATTTTAAACAAACAAACATTTTATTACTCATATTATCATTAATATTTTATGAATTATTAACATAAATATATGTTTTCAAGACAAGAAAAGTAATTTTTTACTTTTATAATCTACGATCTTATCTGATTTTGAGATTTTGAAATAGTTGAATATTAGAAAAGAGTTGAAAGTAAGTACATAGCAAAATAAATGCATAAATATTAGAAAAGACCACGTACGTAATCAATCAAAAGTTGAATAAGCTAAGCTAATAACTTTCTTACCTAATTAAACCTCTAAATTTTGAGTTAAAAACAAGTTGAAAGTACACTGAAAGATCCATACATATTAGAAAAGTACACATAATCAACCAAAACAGTCACTAAAAAAAGTTGTTAAATAATAATCAATTTTAGAGACAAAAAACAATTTATCATTAATGAGTAATTTACATACTAATTTATAAATTAAAAATTAATGATTTTTAAATAAACATGAATAAAAAATTATAATTTGTAAACAATTAGATTCTAAATTAATCACTAATTATAATTTTTTATTCATAATAATCACTATTTGACATACTAATAATCTTTCATTTATAAATTAATATTTAAATTAGTTATTATAATAAATAATTATTTTTTATCTCTAAAATTAATTACTGTTTAAAGATTTTTTTAATAATTATAAAAAAGTTGAATAAGTTAAGCTAATAACTTTCTTAACTAATTAAATCTCTAAATTTTTATAAGAGTGACTCAGAAAGTTTAGAGTGAAAAAATAACTTGCTTTCAAACAAATTCTTATTAGTCATTAATTATTTACATTTTGTTCATCTTAACTCATACAATATGTTGAATAAAAGATGAGAAATCATTTGTGAAAATTAGAAAGGAGAAAAAAAAAGAGAGAATTTAAATAGATAAAGAGAAGTTATTATTTAAAAAAAAAAACTATATATTTGTAATGATACGTGTATATTAAAATATTGTCATTATTTACATACTGATGTAATATAATTAATAATTGATAATAAAATATAAATATATTCAAAATTGAATTTTATGAACTCAATTCATTCAATATAATCTCTACAAAAACTCTTTCATGATGTCAAAACATTAATCTATCAATTATTTTTAATACATAATGTGCGTGAAGAGCAACTTATATATAAAAAAATACAAGAATAACCAAATCACTAAATATATGATGTCTAATATAAAAAGTTTCAAACTTAAGTACATAGTTTTCAAAACATTTTTCAATGCAATAAACATAATTAAAAGTTAAATCAAAACATAGAAATTTGAAAATATATATTAAAATAGAAAGAAAACTATATAAAAAGTCAAATACTATTATAGTGCAAAAGAAAATTATTCTACAATTTTTTTTGTCCACAAAACAAGAGAAAACACTAGTTATGATATTTCCAAATTTAATAGTTGAGCTTAATAATCATGTTCCAAGCCAACAACGAGTCATTTGGAAAATTAACAGATAATATTTTCCACAATGAAGTTACAACGAACCTATCATACAGAATTATTACTACATACAGAAGAGTTATCAATTTTAGAAGATCAAGTCTTTAATTATGATTAAGGAAGTTTGATTAAATTGTTTTGTATGTTTGTGTAAAATCTTTCAGATTAATAAGGATGTAATACAAAATATTGAGGTTTGAATATTACTTTTTAATATATTATACATGGATGGTTGTTTTTTCTCTCTCTCTTATGATGTCACGTACGATTAGATATGATGGATGAATTTTGAAATACGAATATAAATACGATGTTAAGGTTTCATAATTATCTCTAATATGATTTAATTAAAAAATGCTCTTCTATACATAATTTATGTTATATGATTTTGTAGCTACTCATTCAGTTAAGGACAGGACACTTGATCATCCACAATGAGAAAATAATCTACGAAAAATTAATGAGTTAAATCTAATGATAAACTTATTATACTGATTAGTCATTTTTATTACAAAAATTATTGACTTACACGTCGGAGTATCTTTAAAATATACTTGTTTCCACGACAAAAAAAGAAAGTAAACAACGTAACTTAAATGATAAAATATCATTAGAAAACTCATTTAGTCTTAGAACAACTTAAATACTTTGAGTAAGGAATCTCAACTCAATAAAAATAACTCAAACAAATATTAAAAATAAAAATAACTTATTCTAATATGATAATAAATGACATATTATGCAACATATTAAAAATAATTGCATTTTCGGTCTGAACAGGAAAACTTAAGATTACATGTTTAGATTAAATTAATTTGCAAGAGAATACAATTTTTTCTTGAAAAAAAAAACAAATATCACCCTCAAATTAAATTATTTAGGTTTGGTTAAATAAAAATTAGAAAAAGGAAGGACTACCAAATCATAATCACGTGATCGCACATTCTTCATCCAACGGCGAAAAACATGATGCCCTAAATCCAATGGTGAGTAATAATTTTAATTTTGAAAATTTCAAGTTCAAAGTGTTTTTTTACAATAAATTCTATATTTGTTGGCAAAGTCCAACTACACACAGAAAAATATGAATGACCAATCATATTTTAAGAAATATAATTTTCAAATACTTGCATAAAGCTTATAGTAAAAGTTAAGAGACAAAGTATGCATAGTCAACGGATCGGACAAAAAGTCTTCTACATTTGAATATGAAAAAGACATATTTTAAGTACAATAGTTCGAAATACAAATTTTCTAACCATACAACCAAATAAAAAAAAAAGCATTTCATTGTTATATATATTTCAAAAGTTAGTATCATATATTTTTACTTTTATTTCTGTTTTCAAATCTCCCTCTCTCTCTCTCTCTCTCTCTCTCTATATATATATATATATATATATATATATATATATGACATGAAAGATGTTTTTCTTTCTCATTTTTAATATGTTTTTTCATAATTCCAACTATATAGTAGTTTAGTTTTAATAACATGAATGTCGCCCTGCCAGGTTTACGTTTGGTTAACTTTTAATATAGAAAAGAACATTTAGAATAAATAGATAATTTGAATACAATTTTTAAACACATAGATTGGTTACATCTCGCCCTGTCAGTATAATTTTAAATTGATTTTAATCAAACATAACTCTAAATCAAATGAGCATTCAAAATGCTCTGAATTATATATAATAGAATAATTGAGTGTATAATGTGTGTTGAAAAGACTCTATGTTCATAGAGTTTTTAGGTCATTTCTAAATCAAGGGATTCAACTTATTCAAGTTGATTTCATTTTTGGCTAAAATACTTTCATCTTGGGTGGTAATAAGACCCATTGGGAACACATTGTACCACTTTTTTAAATAATAGTTATTTATCAAAAAAATATATATGTGTAGGTATTAAATTTAACCTAAATTGGTAAATGGTGATAAACTTGCATTTTTAGTTGAAAAACCAGCAAATTAACTTAATAAAAATGTACTTTAATTACTTGACAAAAATGAAAGTGGGGAAACATGATATTGTATTATGATAGATAGTGGACATTCATCCTTCCATAAAAAAGATTGATGATGGGAGTGAGCCATTAGCATATTTTCTTTGAATGTGGCCACATTCATAGCCACAAATTCAACCTAAACCGACAAGGAAACATAAAATTAGGTGTTTATTTTTAGCTTCCACTCGTTCCTACCTAATTAAAATTTCTCCATTATTCAATCCAAGTTCTTCCAAAAAATACTAAGAGAGTATATTTGGCTTATAGCTCCGCAATATATTGGTGCCTACTGCATTTCTAGAACAAAGAATGATATAATTAATAATTGGAATTTGGGACACTAACACCAATAAATGCAAATCAAACAAATCTTAGGTAATACCATGTTTCTGTCTCATCAACAATATAGGATAATTTCCGTATATTCTTACTAGTGCATGTTTCAACATTTCGGTTGTGTTACAATGGTAGTAGCCTAATCTATATTCTTTTTGGACAAGAAAAAAAAAAGGAGGAATTAGAGTAAAATATGAGTAATATATTTATTTAAGTTAAGGGTAGAGATATTTCTTCTTTCACATCTTCTTCAATAGTTTCATAAATATGAAGATTTTATTTTGTATTTTTTTTATTATGCAATTTGACTAAATATATGACTTTTTAATGATGTAATTTGCAATTTGTGATTCATTTAATTATGTATTCCAAAACTTTTATCCCTTCTCTTCAAAGTCAATCTTCAATCTCTTAATCTAATCGAGCTCTTCATCAATTGGTTGACACTATCAAAATCTTAGTAATTACACATGTTTAAGATATTATAGTGTAGTTGTGCAACCTTGCCGCAATCGAGAAAGAAATTATTTGTAAGCCTTCTCATATAAGTCTATTATTAAGTGTATTAAATAATGAGTGTTCCGTTACTATTCTAATAATATTAAGACGGGCATATGTAAATTAAAATATAATTTTATTGAAATATTGCAAGTTTAAAACCATTAATGAATTTTAAAAATTATCCTCTTTAATTAGCAAAAAGGATAGAATAACTAAGTCAAACCAAAAGTTATAAACATGCATTTATTTGTGGCTATTCTATCCGCAACCCCCAAAATTATTAACTGCAACCCCCACAATAATAGGAAAAGTCTTAAATATCCTTCACAAATTGAATCATATCATTATTGTTCTTGTTACCGTTTCTGAATTTTTTTCTAAATAGAAATCACTTTCACAAAAGATATTTTGAAAATCGATGGAGTGCATGAAAAAATTATGGAAGTGCAAAAAGTAAAAGCCTCAGCCTGTTTAGTTGAACATTGTAGAGAGAGAAAAAACTGAGCACTAAATATGAACACAACCAGGGTGAATGAATCACAAAACAAATCACAAGTCACAAATTAGTGAATTGAAAAAATATTCAATAAATTAAAAAAAAAAAACAAAAAAAAATCTCTAGAACCAACTTTCTGTTCTTGCATGCAGAGAATGACCAAGAAAGTGTTTTTTTTTAAAATTTTATAATAATTTATACTTAAAAACGAATTTCATAATTGATTAAACAAATAAATATAATTGATTAAAATCAAATAAAGTATAATAAAACAATAAATTAAAATCAAATAAAGTAAAATAAAAAATTTGAAATTTATTATAAAAATATTATCATAATAATTCATTTATTATTTTCTATTCTACTTTTACACTCCGCTAAAATAATTTTGAAGAGTTTAAACTTAATAAAGTATCAAGTCTATTAATACCAATTTAAATTATATTTTAATTCTCTTAATTGGTATAGTATCTCTAATTATAGGTAAAATATTTAAATTACCTATAATTTGACATCATAATAACTGAAGATGTCAATAGATTTTATAAATAATTACTTTACATAATCTCTATTTTAAATTATCATTATAAATGATAAAATAAGACATTATACAATTGATAAATTAAAATAAATTTATCTCAAAGGTAAAATATTAATACATTTATTTAAAGTAACTATAATAATAAATATATCTAAAATAACTATGAATAATTATTAGACGACTAAGAATAAAACTTCAGTGCATCACCATTTTTTACTTAAAATAATTGTAAGGTGATCATTGTAAAAGAAATAAATAAAATACAAAAGAACATTAAGAGAAACAAACAACATAATAAGTTAATGTGTATAATTTTTTTTCATAAAACAATAGTAAAGATGTTACTACACCTAACTCATTCATAACAACAAAAATATCACATATAAATATTTATTTTAGACTCAATTATCCATATACATGTATTGATATTAGACTCTAATGAGTTATGCACTTGTGGTGGTGAAACAACTCTCCTACCCAACCTACCACACATAAGGTTAGTCCTTCAACCATCTTTAACCAAGGTAAAACCCGTAGACTAGGACTTCCTATACCTCTCACCATACACCTTGATGACTTGAGATTAGACGATTATTAGAATAACAAGATAATTTCCAATACTAAATCCATACATCAATACATACACTAATGAAACACCACAATCAAGTCTCCCTACGAGATTCATGAAATTACACCGAACATATATACAATACTCATCATCATCATAATATCATACATGAATAAACATCATGATACTATTTAACATACATAAACTACTTTGTATCCTATCTTAAACAGTTGGAGAAGAAGAAAATTTCAAACATATACATTGGCCCTCGAAGATGGTGCCCAACACATTACTTCTCCCAAAAAGGTGGTGCTTAGCACCATTCTTCTTGTAACAAGTTATGTTCAACAACACTTTTTTGGTGCTTAGCACTCTAGAGTTAAAATGCTATAGACCTACAACACCCTAGTGTCGCTCAACACTAAACCATTCATAGAATTGAACGCTTACCCTAACATCGCTCAATGCTATCCCATTCACAAGATAGGATGCTAAGTGTCAACCTAACACCGTTTAATGTTATATTGAATATCAATAATTTGTATTTTGTGCTTTTGAGAGAACTTATACTTGTTCAATTGATCAAACCAGTACTCCTTTCTCATTGCATGAGTTCAAAACAATTTTAAACATTCAAGCTCATACCACTTGACCACTTCCTTAGATTTAAGCTCTTTTAATTATACAAAACAAAGTTCAAACCAACAAAACATTTAAGGATTAAACATTCAAATCACATAATCTAAACACATGCAAATTTCAGATTATACAATCTTCGTCAACTCAACAATTTCATTTGAAACACAAATCAGAGAACATTTTCACATTTCAACATATCACAATCATAACAAATGTCAATCATTTAGTTAATTCACCATACAATCATAAAATTAAAAATTTCAAAGTATTTATAACTTAAAAATAGAGCAATTAGCTTTCCTTAATTGAAAGACAAATGAACTTTCTCTAAAGAATCTCAAATCCTTTTAAGTTCATAGGACCTTAACGAACGAAATTTCGATACTCTATCTATATATAAAAAATAAACTCATTTATAACAAAACTATTTATATTAAAATTCATTTATAACAAAACTATTTATATTACAAAAATAAAAAAATTTAAAAAAAAAATTTATAAAAAAATATATATTTTAAAATAATAAAACTAATTCGTAACCATGTTATTTATATTACAAATTTATAATATTTAAATAATTCAATCTTCCTAATTCTAAATTGAATTATAAAATGTCAACTTATAATATTTACACAATTATCGTATAATACATTAAATTACATTTATTTATTGTAATATTTATCATAGTGTTTAAATATTTCATAATACGTGATAATATTATGCAAAAATATATATAAGATTTATATATATAATATACAGTAAAGACTAAATATAACGATAATATAGCACAATAAGTATAATAATATAATATATATCTAATTTATATTATTTTTATGTGGTATTATATTTTTATTATATACTAGCAAAACATGCATGTTAAAAATAAAAAATAATATAACTTAATATATGTATTATTTTGTAAAAATAGAATTTGAAAATATGTAGCAGTCATTTTTAAAATGAAAAAAAACTTTATTACTTTGAAATTTGAAACAAAGAAAAAATTGTTCAATTATTTATTTATTGAATAAATAATTTTTTTTAAAAATTTTGAAAAGGTAAATTATCTCATTATAGAACGTTTATAATAAACTTTCACACACAATTTGAAATTACATTATTAATTAAAATAATAAAGTTAGATAATTATTTAACAATAAGAAAATTATTAAATATCAAATAAACTAATATTATTAAAATATTTTTAGATAAAAATTTACAATTAATTTGTGTTAATTTTCAAATGGATTATTGAATATCTTAAAATTTTAGTTTATAAAATAATATCTAAACAGATGTGATTAATTATTTGTTGTTTTTAAAAATGATTGTTATTTAACGATTTCATTTTGTAGTGTTTTATAAATTATTTGAATGATATTTATTATTTAAAAATATTATCTTTTTAAATTTATGGAAAAATACGTATTTAATATTAATTTTTTAATATAAATAGTTGAATTTGTTTATAAATAAGTTTCATAAAAATAGATTGCATGAAAATAATGTGTTTTAAAATAATAAAATTAATTTATAACAAAATTACTTATATTAAATTTTTTTAATATTAAAATAATTAAATTTTAATATTTTTGAACTACTGTCACCTCAAAATTTTAATTTTCTAAATTTTTACATATATTTTTATATAATTTAGTTAAAATTATAACTCATTTTCATAACATGAAAGGGTGAAAAGGAATCTATGTAATTGATAAAAAGAAGAACATAGGTGGTTTTAACAAACCAACTTTACATGGTATCCTCATTTAATTTGTTGTCGGATAAATACTAAATAATGCATAAAATTATAGTTATAGTATCTTACATTTATTTAGTCGTTATGTGTATCGTATATACTAAATATTAAACAAAATTAAAATTTATCATGCCGTTATTATCATCGTATCATGTTTTTATGTGTTAGACATTTTGAAAAGGAGGGAAAATCTGGTGTAAAAAGAAATTTTCCTGGTTTCAATAACAATAATCAATTTTATTAAAAGCACTTCCAAAGAAATTCGAATTGCATCCCCTTCATCTTGGAGACGCGCTTCTGATAGAGGCTGAAACCCCTCTGTAAAACAATGGCTTCCTCCAACACTCCCAAATCCCATAAATCTCCCAAAGCCAAGAAAGGAGAAATCTCCACAACCCAAAATAAAGTGAAGGAGAAAAATCGAGACATCACCAAAGAGGAGAGCCAAAAGAAGAAGAATAAGAAGCCCAAGCTCAGCAACGGCAATTCCAAACACCCACACGAAAAGGGAGCAGAAGGAAGCGGCGAAGATGGGAAAGCCAACGTGTTTCCCATGAATCGTATCAGGACCATGATCAAGGGCGAAGATCCTGATATGCGTGTTTCGCAGGAAGCGGTGTTAGCCATCAACAAAGCTGTGGTGATTTTATATTCTTTTTCTTTTTCCTGTTTATGTTTGCTTGTTTGGCATCTTTTTCATCGGTTTTGTTTTTCTTGTAGGAGAAGTTTCTTGAGCAATTCACGCAGGACGCTTATGCTTGTTGTGTCCAGGACCGCAAGAAATGTCTGAGTTACAAGCACGTTGGTAAGGTTTTATGACTGAGATATGCGAGTTCAATGAAGTTTGAAATGGCGTTCTGTAGTGTGTGTGCGTTTTGGTTAATGGATTTCCCAATTTCAACTTCACTTTGAATGGAAATCCTGCTGTCACAAAGGTTCACCTTCTTCGGAAGCAAATGTGAAGGCTAACACACCCTGTATAACTGTTTAGATTAGGAGAATACACTTGTTGGGGAGTCCTAAACTTGGATATGAGCTCATTATACCCAACTGAGCCTCTACTATCCATTCAACTTCTTTGACTGTTACCTCCTTTTTTAGGGTTGGATTGCATGGTGCCTTCCTCGCGTGCGAGGAGGCCGTGGAAGAATATAGAATATTGCTGTAATGGGCCTGTGAGCCGCTGGCTGTTTAAGCCCTAAAGCTGCAATGTAATAGAGTGAGATTGTTATAATGGTTGGTTGGTCTAAACTTGGTCAATCTGTAAGTTAGTAGGCCCATATTAGATGTTACTCCACGGCTGGAGGTTCTCTGCTTCTTGGTTAGATAGTCCATAACCTATCGAGGGTTGAGTCTAAAAGAAGAAAGTGACAGGTACTCTCAGATGGATGGTCCGGTAACATTTTATAGCTGATTTCTTTTCTAACATTGACGATGATGTTGATGTTTTGAGAATTGAAGGATTAATTCTTTATATTTATTGAAAAATTGCTGGGCGTTTTAGTTTTAGGCTTATACTTGTAGTTTGACCTTTTTTAAAATGTACTTTGAAGATGAATGGCTCGAGTAGAATTCCTGATCATTCTGTTGTTTACACTTTTGAGGTGAGGGTGGTAAGCTTTTGAAAGGGTTTAGTCATGTCACGAGGTAGGGAGTATCATACTGATTTCGATCTGATTCAGTGAATCTCTCAGTCTAGACTCTAGTAGCTATTCCACATCAAATTCATAATAGTAAATATTGGGTTCTTTCCATGTAGTGTGAATTAAAGAACACTTAAATCTGTGCTACTAAATTCACCCTAAGCTTAATGAATGTACCAATTCACAATTTATTTTGTCTGAAATATGTGTGTTGAAGATCTCACATTGACTAGAGATAAGGTGATTTTATAATATATAAGTGGATGTAAACCTCATCTTATAAGTCGATTTTGTGAGGTTAAGTTAGGTTTAAAGTTTGCTTCTCAACATGGTATCAAAGTCATGATTTAGAGTCTATCTTAGTGAAATTTGTTGTTTGTTCGGCCTATTATGCTATTAGGAGATTTATTGTTTATTGGATAACCATTACCCGCTTTGCTGCAACATTTTCTGCTCTTTGCAGGTGCACTATCCGAGCATTTTACTCTCCGGCCGTAGCTGCACCTGTTGAGCACTTTTGCTTTATGAAAGGTGTCTCACTCTCCAAGCAGTTTTTGCTCTTTAGCAGCTGTCAGGCCCTTTGAGCATTTTTGCTCTTTGGTAATTGTTGCACTCCTTTAAGCATTTTTTTTCTTCTTGACAATTTCCATGTCCTCTAAACATTTTTGGTTTCTAGCAACTGCTGTGCCCTTCGAGCATACTTTTCTCTCTAGTAGTCGCTTCCCCTTTTAGAATTTTTTCTTTTCGGCAGCGTTAAACCTGTTGTCCATTTTTGCTAGGTGACATTCGTTGCTCTCTCCTGCATTCTTTTTTCTCTCTAACAGCCATGCACCCTTCAAGCATTTTATGCTCTTCTTCAACAGCCATTCTGTTCTTTGAAATCTAATGCTACCTTGCGATCCAAGCTGTGCTTCTTTGACAATGACTATGTTGTTCCAGTCATGGCCAAATGCCACTAGCTCCTCAACATGCCATCTTCATTGTCATTATTGACTTTGTTAGCTCTAACAACCAATTGGCTATGTTCAATAAGTCTCTCAAGAAGTTGATGTTGATGACATTTGTGACAAGCTTGACTCATGATACACATGCTCTAGTTTGAGGGGTAGTCTTAAAGATATGATTTGGTTACATTAAATAAAGGAAATATAATATGGTTTCATCACATCAAATCGGGAAATATCTTAGCAAATATTTCTCACTATTAATTATTAATTTTATTCCTTATTACTGTATCTCTTATTTATTATAAATAAGAATACTTGTGTATGTATACAACACATAATTATTAGCAATCCTTTCAACATGGTATGGGAGTCTGTCCTATATCAATTGTAAAAGTCACTCACCATTTCATTCATGTACCGAGTTCAACATTGTTGAACTTGAGAGGGTGTACTGGAAAAAAAATCCAATTCTCACATTGACTAGATAGTGCCAAAATAGAATATATATATATAAATAGGGACGATCTTCATTTTACAAGCCAATTTTGTAGTATTAAGTTAGGTTTTAACCACTTTGTAAGAGTAATATTTAGTATGAAGGTGTAACCTAGATGGGTTGTAGAACTACTATGTTTTATGACCATTCGAATTGTTCCTTCATCCTTGTGTTTGATAGGCTCATTGAGTCTATTAAATATTTATTTTCCAATCACTGATTTGTCACCCGCTTCTTATCCTTTCAGCAAATGTTGTTAGTAAGAAGAGGAGATACGACTTTCTTTCCGGTAATTTCGTTTCCCTGTTGCAATGCTATGTTCTTAAGTTTAACTTTCCCTGTTTTCACCTTACCCTTACAAGCTTTTTACGTTGCTTTTACTTGTCCAGATTTTGTTCCTGAGAAAGTGAAAGCTGAGGATGCATTAAGAGAGAGAGATGCAGAAGGAAATGGAGTATTTCAGAAAATCTAAAGCGAGCTAATGGAGAATCTAAACTATAGTACATTATAGAATCATGTCATATTAACATGCTTTAGGATGAGTACTACTGTTTTATAATTTTAGATATTTTATTTATTTTCGCACTTTTCTTAATAGTTTTATTCTCGTAGTTGTATTACTGTATATGGTTTTTCAGTGACCAGGCATGCTTAATGCTCGAGTCTGCTTTGGTAGCATGCTGCAAATTTGCCCGTGGAAAGATGTGGAACACAAATGATTTTTACCACTGGATGGAATCAATGTTTAAGCTATGTTTGGATGATTTTGAGTGGAGTTGGAGAAGAAAGTAGAGGAAAATGTTAAGGAAGGTTGTTGATCGGATGGAGGGAGAGTATTTCCCCCCTGTTCTAGGATACTTGAGGAAAGAAAGGAAGCAAACCTTTTCCCTTTCTTGAGATTTAAAGTTAAACCTTTTACTTCCCCTTGTTTAATTTTAAAAACCTTTTACTTGCCCTTTTACCTGCTCTATCCCACTAAACTATAACATTTGAATGTTTGGATTAGAACGGCTGCAACACTTCTGCATCTTCCATATCTTGTTAATCCTTGCTTTGTTCTTTATGCAACTGAGGAAAGCCCCATTGCAACCTGCTGCTTCTTTCTGGTGTTCATTGCAGTTTAATAATCCTCTACGATTTGTTTCGAATCCTCAATTTCAAGCATTGCAAGCTCATTTCCCTTTCAATATTAAAAGACAAAAATACGTTTAATTTTTCTCTTGTTTTTTGACTTAATGTAGCATAATGTGTACTTTTTTTTTTAAAAAAAAGAAGAGAATTGTATTATCACATAGGACATTCTTAAGAACAACAAAATGCTAGAAAAACTTTTACTAAACCCGTTTTATCTAATGAAGTTGGACTCCCAGTGAATACTCCTTACATGCTATCTAGAATATTGGATCAAATCTAGCCTAGCAATCAAAGCTACGTTGATGTTCGAACCAAACCCGAAAGAGAGATACACATACTATGTTCTAGATCATGAGATTGTTAAATGTCAACATCTTTTGGATTTCTAGAATGCCGAAAAATATTAACTTGAAGTGGACCTCTCAACATACACGCTGTGAGATACTCAAATGTCCGTGAATGAATTACAGTGGGATTCTTCGAAATATACGATTAGAGAAATTATTCTCAAATCTAGTAGCGACAAGTAGTTTGAAAACATTAAAACTTTCAAACTTTTTGGTCTTAGGTGACCTATAATATATGCTTTTGAATGTCAAGTTTCTCAAAATTTCCCATCTGATCGACATATGATGTATCAGGTAAAAAAAATTCCAAGAGTGACTCAATGTAAAGGATGAAAAAACATCCAGCAACTAGTGGTAACACCCTTCTTTGTCTTGTCTAACATATGATGATATGTTAAAGCGTCGTTCTTCCCCATCAAAGACATTTAAAAAGACAATTTGTATAATCAACAAATTAAGGAGTCCCGGCGGCATTGAACACCGACCAAGTTGCACAAACCATGCATCGTAAGGTCAGATGCTAACATCATCAAATTGTCTTGCAGAAGTTAATTGCAGACTCGTTCCTTAAGTTAGCCGCTAGCACTTGATTGTTTTGCTACTTCACTAGAATTACAAGTGAATGCTACGCTATCATGTTCATCTTTTTTTTTTTCCTACTTAGATCTCACTATTCTTTTCCTGCCTTCCCAAGCAAAATCCAACTGGCTAACACAGTATTGCATTTCCATGACAAACCACCTTTCATTGATGTGTAAGCATGCAGATCTGCTACAACTACTGAACTTTCTACAGAAACACTCCACCTAACCAAGAAAACAAACCCTTTTCACTCTTTTCATGTTTCCATATATTACCCTCCCTCCATCATCCCCACATCGAAAACTCTCACTTCAAGGACCACTCTTTCTTTCTCACCACCATCCTCACTTTCAGTCAACAAAAGATGGTGATGATGAAGCATCCACTCTTCTCTCTCACCCTCCCACTTCTTCCAATACTACTCTTTTCTCATCCCACCATCTCTCTAGCCCAGTCACCCGCCGCCGCACCAACCGCCCCCGCCAAGGCCACCACATCCATCACTCCTGCTCCGGTACCCTCCTCACCTCCCACAGACATTATCAGAATCCTCAAAAAGGCTGGGGGGTTCACCACCCTTATCCGTCTCCTTCAAGCCACGCAAGTTTCCAACCAAATCAACTCCCAACTCCTTACCACAAACGGTGGCTTAACCTTATTTGCACCAAACGACAATGCCTTTTCAAGCCTCAAACCTGGCTTCCTCAACTCCCTCAACGACCAACAAAAGAACGAGCTCATCCAGTTCCACTTGCTCCCCACATTCGTTTCCATTTCAAACTTTGACACTCTCAGCAACCCTGTGAGAACACAGGCCGGTGAAAACCCTGATAGGTTGGCACTGAACATAACAAGCTCAGGAGGGAACCAAGTGAACATGACCACGGGGATCGTCAACGTTACATTAGGTGGCACTGTGTACACCGATCACCAGCTTGCGGTTTACCAAGTGGACAAGGTGCTTCTTCCTCGGGATTTTTTTGTTGCTAAGCCTCCTGCTCCAGCTCCAGCGCCAGAAAAGCCTAAGGGGTCTAAGAAGAAATCAGCAGACAGCACTGGAACTCCTGCTGATGATGCTGAATCTTCTGCTATCAGTGTTAAACAGCAGCATGTGATATGGGTTGCTGTTGCTGCACTTTCAGTTGCAGCAGTTTCGTGTTGACAATGAGAGGTTGAAGTTAAAGAAATATAAGTATTGAAGTGAAACTATACCATCTAGGGTGGATTCAAAGATGAACGATCAACATTTTGCAGATACATTGGTTTTAAATAATTGGCCGTTTTTTTTTTCTGTTCTTTTTCATTCGCTAATGGTTGAAGTTTCAGGTTGTGGTGGAAATTATATTTGATTTATAAAGGTTTTCTTCGTTCTTTACCCCGTAAGAAAAACTTTATATATCTTCTGTATTACTTATGAGAATTTAAAATTTGTGTATAAGTTGCATACAATGATCATAGAGAAATGACACAGAAGTTCTTTTAAGATCCATTATTTTACTCTTTAAACTTTTTTCTTTATAAATACAAAATTTAACTTTTTTAATTATCAAAATACCTATGAAACCTCTAAAATTTTAATTCCTTAAATTTATTGTTATCTCAGTATACTAAATTAATTGTCATGAAAGAAACTATTTTCATAGTTTTATAGTCCATATCCTATTTTTCTTTAACTATGTATTTTTTTAATATAATATGATATTTAAAATAATTTGCAAGGTGTCAAAGAGGTTTGGAAAAGAGGTGGCTGAATTATAAAAAAGTATATTTTTTTATATAGTTCCGTTTTAATGTAAACTAAACTGAATGATGCATACCTCGCTGTGTGATTCTCCTACACTGCCAGTAATTAAGCGAAACGATGATTTGGCATAGTCCATAGTTTAATTTTGACTGTAAGTGAAGTTCACTTAAAAATTATTTTAAATATAGTTAATATAAAATTTAATGACTTTAATTAGGATTAATGTTTTTAGTTCCTGCATATTACTTACTTGAAATAACACACTTAAACGTAATGTTATTTTAATTAATATTTCATATTTTTAGTTATAAATTAAATATAGTTTATACTAAGGATTAAGAAACACTATTACAAAAGTCAAAAAGTAATTTTTTTATACAGATTAGAATAAGAAAAATAACATTACTTATATAAACTTAAATTATACCTAAGTCAATTATTTTATATTAGTTTTAAATTGGGTAAGAATAAGAAAATGAGACGAATAATGGTTATTTTTTTATATTATAAGATAATTTTAAAAATTTATACGATTATTATTTTTTAAAATTAAATTACATTATTATTCTTATCTTCAGAGATAAAACTACTGCTTACTATATATTAAAAAATATTTAATAATAATTTGATATTATAATACGAAAATTGTAACATCATATTTTAATAATATATAACTACTAAAGAAAATATCACATATTCAATATTTAAGAACATATAATTACACATATATAATGATATCACATCTAAATCATTCATATCAACAATCCTAACACATACCAATACTTATATTAGACTTAACCATCCAAATATATGTATCGATATCAAATTCTAGTGAGTTATGCACTTATTGTTGGAAAAATCTCACAATACACACTCAGATATATTTTTTCAAATTTGAGTCTTATTATTCATTGATAATTGAAGGACTTTAAATAACCATGATACTTACAATATTATGAAAATAAAAATAAAATCTGAAAATAAAATATCAACTGACTTAAAAATAAAATCTCCTTAACCTATCATAAAATAATATTCTACCTAGATAAGTAGAAAATCATAACTACCCATTCCTATTTTATCTCTATCAAATCAAATCAAATATTACTAGACCCAAAACTAATAAAATAATAAATCTCTAAAATTTAAGTTTATCCCAACAAACTCCCCCATAAACTTAAATTCTTCCTTCCTTGCTTTCCATCGGGTTTGCTTCTTCTCTCCAAGATTTTCAGCTCTAGATCATACAACCGGTTCTTCTTCGCTTTTGCTTGGATTGCTAGACGACCATGCTTATCCTTTAAATGCAGTACTTGGTCCTTCATAAAAATTGAATTACCTTTTTCAATTATCTGACCCATGCTTAAAATATTGCTCTTCAACTTGGGAACATAATAAACATCTCTAATCTCTCCAACTCCTCCATTCTTTTGAATGTGCCAAATTGTTCCATGTCCTTTCACGACCACCTTGGAGTCATCTCCGAAAGACACAAATTTAGCCTCCACCTTGGTGAGCTCATAAAAAAAATTCTCGTTCCCACACATATGATTGCTTGCTCCAGTATCTAGATACCATACCGAGTTGGTAGAAATCTCATCAGTCTTTGATTTCAAACATGGTCCAACATCTGCATTCTTCAGTTCCTCAAGCTCAACCCTCTGTTTATTCATAATCTCATTAGCTTCATCCAGAAGCCTCCCTATCCGCTGAATCTCTTCATCTTTTTGTTTGAGTTCTTTTTCCATGTTTGTCGCACCTTTTACCGGGATCACTTCATCCATCATTGAGACCGGATTTTTCATGTCCACTGCATCCAAGCTCTTTACCAACAACAATTCTTCTACATCTTCAGTAACGAGATTCGTCTCCCCCTTTGTCTTGGTCTTGCAATACTTTGCAATATGACCAAACTTGCCACAGTTGTAGCACTCTGTTGATGATCTACACTCGTTTGCATAGTGACAGTACTTGCCACACTTAAAACATTCCACTCTTGACTGATCTCCTCGCCCTTTTCCTTGTCCTCGGTCATGCCAATTCTGCTGACCGGTTTGATCTTCATTATCATTACCTCGACCACGTCCACCTCGTCCTCGGCCTCCTCGTCCTCTTCCACCAGGACCTCGGCTCTGAGTAATCCGAGATTTATTCCAGTCAAACCGTACCTGTAGTGCTTGATCGTCGGGTTTCCTCTTTTTCTTTTTCTTCCTCAATTCATGGGCTTTTAATGACCCAGCTAACTCCTCCACAGTGAGAGTTGACAAATCCTTTGTCTCTTCAATAGTGACCACAATACTTTCAAAATCATCCGTTAGATTTCTCAAGATCTTTTCCGCAACCCGGTTAGGAGGAACCTCTTCTCCGTTCATTCTGAGTTGGTTGGCCATCTTCTGTACTCGAGTTATAAATTCGGAAACTCCCTTATTTTCATCCATCTTCATATGTTCAAACTCTCTTCTGAGAGCTTGTACTCGGACTTGCTTCACGCGGGTATCTCCTTTGTATGCCACCTTCAAAATTTCCCATGCTTCTTTTGCTGACTTTGCATTAGCTATTTTCTCGAATCCAGATTCATCCACTGCATTATACAGAAAGTACAAAGCCAATCTGTCTTTCACTCGTGTCTTTTTCAATGCAGCAACCTGGTTCACTGTCTGATGCTCATCATCTGCGGGTTCATTGTACCCGTCTTCCACTATGTCCCATACGTCTTGGGATCCAAGAAGAACCTTCATCTGCAAAGACCAATTGTCATAATTGATATTTTATGACAATTGTGGAACAGTCATCCCATTGACTACCTTTGCCATTTCTCTCACAAAAAAATCAAGCACTCACTTTTTCTCTCACGGTGTTTGACTCTCTTCTCTCTCTTTCTCTCTTTCTCGGTACTCAGAGCATAAAGCTCTGATACCACTGTTGGGAAAATCTCACAATACACACTCAGATATATTTTTTCAAATTTGAGTCTTATTATTCATTGATAATTGAAGGACTTTAAATAACCATGATACTTAAAATATTATGGAAATAAAAATAAAATCTGAAAATAAAATATCAACTGAGTTAAAAATAAAATCTCCTTAACCTATCATAAAATAATATTCTACCTAGATAAGTAGAAAATCATAACTACCCATTCCTATTTTATCTCTATCAAATCAAATCAAATATTACTAGACCCAAAACTAATAAAATAATAAATCTCTAAAATTTAAGTTTATCCCAACACTTATGGTGGTGTAACAGCTCGTCCAGCCAAGCTACCATACACAAGGTTAGTCTCTCAACCATCTTTGGCGAAAGTAAAGTCCCTAGACTAGGATCTCCGACACCTCTAACCATATACTTCACTCTTTTCTACTTGAGATTGGATGATTATTAATTAGAGCAACAAAATAACTCTGAATTTTGAATCCATATATCAATACATACACTGATGAAACTCCATCGTAGAATCTCTCCACGAGATCCATGGAATTACGCCAACACATAAACCATACTCACCATCGTCACAATTTCATATATGAATAAACACCATGCACACTTAGACATGCATCAAGTACATTATAAATTCATTTCATACAGCCATGGAATAACAAAAACTCAAACATATATACTAGTGCTCAGAAGTGGAGCCCAACTCTAGGCTTCTCATAGAAGGCGACGCTTAGCGACAGACCAAGCACTTAGTGTCGAATTTTTTGCAAAAGGTGGTGCTTAACGTCCTTGTTCTCGTAAAAAGTTGCGCACACCGAAACCCTCTTGCCACTCAACGTCCTAGAACAAAATTCCTCTAGACCTATAGTGAAAACATGACGCTTAATGGTGTCCTACTACCGCCTAGCGCCAAAACATTTTCATTTTCACGTGCTCAACAATATGAGATTGGCGTTCAGCGGCTCAGAGCTAAAATACTTTCAGACCTACACAATGAATTGACACTCAACACTAACTTTCCATCACTCAATGTGGTATCATATATCAGGAGAATGAATCCTATGATTTGGGGAAAAAGGAACCTATTTAAATTGTCAAATTGCTATTTCCTACTTAGTACTTTGGTCAAAACATATTTTAATATCGAACACATACCAACTTGCTCAATTGATCAGATCCTAAGTTCCTTCATTCAACACAAATTCAATCAACACAAACAACATATATACAAACATTCAACACAAACCAAATTTCAGCACATCAAACACCATAATATCACTCAATCATGCAAAACATAAATTTCAAGACATCTATGACTTAGAAACAAATTCAATTAACTTTTCTTACTTGAAAGACAAACCAACAACTCAAGAACCCCTAAAAGACCTTTAGACGCACATGAAGCTCTATCTGTTCTTATTAACGACATAAACATGATCAGGTACACCATTAGGACCACTGATAAGCATAGACTCTTAAAGAAAGCTCAGACACCACATGCGAACTAAGATAATTCACATACACAAAAGAATGTACCAACTAAGAAAAATGACAAAAAATTAACTTACTCTTTTGTAGAAACTAATCGAATAGAAATAAAGAGTTCGTCTCAAATATCACCTTAGTGGTCTCTAATTTTCAAATAGATAAACTAATGATGAGAAACTCTAGAAAGAAAAAAAAAATTTTAAAAGAAAAGTGTTTAGAGAAATAATGTGATTTTAGAATAATGAAACTTGTTTATAAAAATCTATTTATATTTAAAACTTTTTAAAATAATCGAATATCATTATTTTAAATATAATATCAATTCTAAAACACAATTTTATAGATTCTTACAAACTTAATATAAGAGATAAATTATAAATTCTAAGTAAAATATAATTATTTTAATAAAAACATTAATATATAGAAAATATTACTTTTAAGTTATACAAAAATAAAAAAAATAAGAGTAATGAAAAACAAAAATAACATTAAAAGTAATAAAAATGTATATTTAAAACATTTTAAAAATTTAATTATACAAAATAAGGATATAGAAGTAAATATACTTGTATAGAATTTAGTTATATTATAGTCAAAATCAACAAATTGAAACGTAAAAACAATACTATTAAGAACAATGTAATACAAGTAAATTATCAAGCATAAAGTTCTTTCACAACAGTCTTTGAGAAAAAAAAGGGTATCTAGAATTTAGAGTGTTGGTGTTAGAGGGTATTTAACATATGAATTGAATAGAAACTTAGCATGCAATTTATCTATCAATAGTACATACTTTTCTTTTTCAGCTTGCTATAAATTATCAATACTTTTTGGTGGAAACAAACACAAGAAAAAGAGATAACACCAGATAAAAGCAATGCCCATAGATTCATCTGAAAAACCTAACACTGCAACATTAAATAAATGAAAAACCTGAAAGGAGATTGGAAGCAATAACCTCCAAACCCCAAAACTCAAAGCAGCATCCTCATACATGTAATGCATTTGAACCCTAGTAGCCTCTGAGGAATAAGATACTGAAATAATGTTTGGTGCTTGGTTTAATGGGATTCATATCCACTAAGTTCAATTTATATATTGAATTCAATGAAAGTGGTAAATGTTTTATTCATAAAATGATATAAAAGTAGGGGAGAAATATACTTTTCTTTTCAGAACTGTATCAAAAGGTGGCAAAATATTAACCTTTTATTGCATCTAATGCACTGATAGCAACTATTACCAATGTTCTACGTCTGCAAAGATCTGGGCCCTCACAATAATGTATGAAATTCATAAGTTCTAATTACAACTTAAAAGTAGGCATTAAGATGTCTCTTTCTCTTGCAAAAGCGAACCTGCATAGTTGTGAAGCATTTGAATTAACTCTCTTGCATTGAGATTTGGGAACTTCATGCATTCTTAATTATATTTTGTACCTATAAGATAATATTATCTGAAATGCTTAAGATAAACATTTTTATCATATAGCTTGTGTTTGTAATGCAAAATATAATTATAATTATAGTTTATAGCAATTATGTAAAGCTCAGAATCTAAAAGCAGTACTGCATCAGTGGAAGAAGCATCTCAATTTCATTAATGTGCATCTGGCACCCAATTGAGCTCTAACTTCTAACTCCTCTTTTTCCTGCATTGCCAAGCAAAAGGCAGAAAACATTGTTCTCACTCACCTTTTGCTCATCTAACTTGATGCATCACCTTAATCTCCTACAGGACCACCACAGATCTCACACATAACACAAGTATATATATATATATATATATATATATATATATATATATATATATATAGGGAAATTTCATCACCAAAGCTTCATTCATTTATTCTACCTATCACATTCTTAGTCCCTATAAAAGCCATCCCATTCCAACACCATTCATATAACAATTACTAATCACCAAAGCAACTTTACTCTATAGAAAAATGAAGCTATTAGTTTTATTCTCCATCTTACTCCTCATACCTTTTTCCTCCTTATATTCAACCACATTAGCCCAAGCACCTGCTGCAGCTCCATCTAAACCAATTGTCTCAACACTATCCCAGTCACCCTCTTCAGACACCTCTGATTCTTCCCCTGATGACCTCATCGGAATATTGAGGAAGGCCAAATCATTTAACATCCTAATTCGCCTGATGAAAACCACCCAATTGATCAACCAACTCAATGCTCAGCTCATAACCATAAAATCAGGTGGATTAACCATCTTTGCCCCAGATGACAGTAGCTTTTCACATCTCAAAGTAGGGTTCCTGAACTCTCTGGCTGACAATCAAAAGATAGAACTTCTGCAGTTCCATGTTCTTCCCACTTATGTTTCAAGCTCAAACTTTGATTCTCTGAGCAACCCTGTGAGAACACTAGCTGGGGATAACCCTGCCAGGTTGCAACTAAACGTGACAGCTTATGGCAACAATGTTAATATCTCAACAGGAGTGGTCAATGCCACGGTCACAGGAGTTATATACTCAGATAAGGTGCTTGCTATATATCATGTGGACAAGGTGCTTCTTCCTTTGGACTTCTTCAAGCCTAAGCCACCAGCTCCTGCACCCTCTCCAGAGATAGCACCAAAAACTGATAATGATAACTCATCTGCTGCTGATAATCTTGGAACATCCAAGGACAGTTCTGGCGCATTCAGTTTGATGAGTTCTCCAGGAACAACGTTGGTGTCCCTTGGAGTTTCTTTAGTTGCATTGGTGATTATTTCAAGTTGAAGGCTGGACCAGACCAGACAATCTATTTGATGATTTTGAATTTATGTTCTTTCTCTGAGCTGCATAGCCTTAAAGGGACATGTGAGCTGCGAAGGATTGAGTTGTTTAGATGTGTTTCTTTTGATACAATTAAGATTGTTTTGTGTGAATTTTGATGCAATTAAAACAACCAAAATTTTCATCTCCAACTACATGGAGTTATGTTGATGCATATTATGACGTGCGAACATATCTACCAAGACATTTCTCAGTTTCCAATAATTGTCATCGTAAAAACTAGGCATTGATAATTTACAACAGTTTGATAAAGAACTTGAGAAACAGACCAAGAACATAACTGTATTACATAAATTTTCATAAATAGTTTCGTTATGAAAGTCATTTGTCTTGTATTTTTACTTAAATATGAATCAATGTATGAAGAATAGTATAGTTTAACAGCAAATAGAAAATGGCTCTGTTTGTCTGTTCTATTCATGTTATGGTTCCGTTATATGGTTTAAGGTATAAGCTGTCTTCTTTCAACAATTAGACATTGTTTCTGAAGTACCCATATAATATAATGTGCTTCATTAGCCATGATCTTACAGATATGAATCTTCAGCTAGAGGCTAATGTTACTCATGCATGATTATAGAATATCTTGAATATAAAGATCCACCGTGCATGAAATCCAATAATTAAATCAAAATTAATTTTGTCTTTAATTTTTAGCAATAACATCAATTACTTAGCACGAAGTGTGGATCTATATCCAAAAGTGAGATCTTTATATGGGTTAAAATGTCTTGTCTCAGTTTGTTTGCACTAAAATCAAAAGGTTGTGATGTCTTTATTTATATTTGCCATGGACAACATAAAAAGATCAAAGTTTTCAGAATTTAAATTCTGTGGATGTAGAAAGTTTTACTCTATCCTTAAATTAAAAACCATAATTATAATGACTTTTAAAGAAGGTATATTTCAAAAGTTAATAAACTCATCATACAAGTTGATTTGTAATTAGATACTGTAAAATCCCTTTCCATTACTAATGCATATATTATTTACTAAGTTAATCTGTAGCCTATCTACATTGTCATTCCCCTTCTCCAACAACATATTACAAACATCTTAACAATGAATTTAACCTATTTATTGATAAATATACATGTGTTATTCACAGCTCACCATATATTTTACATAAAGCATCTGTTTGGCAAACATGGCACCAATAATTAGATAAATGATCCTTGTTCTCTATGATAGATGGGATATATCCTCACACTCCACAGCTAACAGATTTCATAGCCATAACATTTCACCAACCTATCCTTTTCTTGGCCTCTATATAACCCTCTCCTTCACACATCCCAAATATCAGACACAGATTGCAAGAATCATTAATTCAAATCATTCACATTCTCCCATAATCATCAAAGCTCATCCACAGGTTTTAGTTGGCAACTGAGAGATGAAACAAGCAACCCTTTTCTCCTTATCACTGTTCCTACTCTTTTGCTCTACCACCTTGGGCATTTCACCAGCACCTGCAGCAGCTCCAAAAGCCCCAACAGCAAAAACTCCCCATACCCCAAAGGCTGCAGCACCATCACCAAAACCATTAGTCCCCACATTACCTCAGTCTCCAGACTCCCCTGACTCAGTCCCTGATGACATCACCAGAATCCTCAAAAAGGCCAAAATGTTCTCAACCCTCATTCGCCTCCTCAAAACCACAGAAATCATCAACAACGTCAACTCACAGCTCATAACAGCCAAGACTGGGGGCATAACCATTCTTGCACCAGATGATTCTGCTTTTTCAAATCTCAAAGCTGGCTTCCTCAACTCCCTCAACGAAGGCCAAAAAATTGAACTTGTCCAGTTTCACATATTGCCAGAGTATGTGTCAAGCTCAAACTTTGATTCTCTGAGCAACCCTGTGCAGACAGTGGCTGGTAAAGACCCTGTAAGGCTTCCACTGAACGTAAATGCATTAGGTAACAGTGTCAACATTTCAACTGGGATTGTCAATGCCACCATTCTTGGAGTAGTATACTCTGATAACAAACTTGGGATTTATCACGTTGACAAGGTGCTTCTTCCTCTAGATTTCTTTGTAACCAACAAGGCTCCAGCTTTGGCTCCAACATCTCTTGCAAAGGCTCCCAAAGCAGCTAAAGAAAACTCTTCTGATGACGATCAAGAAGAAACAAACCAGGATCACAATAAATCTGGGGCACTTAGTTTGAGCAGCGTTAGTGGAACAAAGTTTATGTCAGTTGGGATAGCCTTGGTCGCTATGACAACCATGTGGAGTTGATCATTTAGCAACTGCACTTTCAGTTTTCTTTTTCGTTAATTTCTTTGTTTGTGCTTTTTTTTTTTTTGTTTAAATTTTCCTCTCTTCGTTGTTTCTTTTGAATGGATGTTTTGGAAAGGGAAAGAAAAATGCTTGAATGATTAACAATTCTTATCTGAAAGCATGTACAATTATTCCTATTATTATGGTTTATATGGAAGGCCAGCAATGAATTAATGTTTTATAAATTCTATCGTCTTTTTCTTTCAAATATTTCCCTTAAGGTATAATCTATAACTATATGAAAACTGTCCAAAGCATCCAAATATAGTTAATTCATTTTGAATGTTCTTGAGTTGAAAAGGATCGAGAGAAACTATCTTAAATGTTTCGTTTAATTGAGTACAAAAAATATTTATATTTTTCAACTTATTTTATATAGTCAATTGGGATGAGGTCACTTTTTCATCTTGCAATCTCAACAAGAACATTACTAAAACTTCGACAACAACAAAAATTACTGAACCTTAATTATCTATATAAAAAAACAACATTGTTTTATTTTAAAAATTAAATATTAAAACAAAAATGAAATCAATTATGTGGAGACACTATGTTTGGGAAAAAAAATTAGGTCCCAAAAGTTTCATTCTTTTATTGTTCAAGTTCGTAATATTCGGCTTAATATAAAATTTTTGAACATTTAATAAAACAAAAAAATTAATAAGAATTCAATTAAAATCACGCAAATTTATAAGAGACTTAAACTTATTTAAGTTATTTTTTATTTTCTGTGGAGACACAAACAATGACGATGCAAATATACTATCCTAAAATATAAAAAATTTGAATACTTAATAAAACAAATTTTTAATAAGAAGTAAATTAAAAATATCTAAATCTATCTTAATTTTAAGCCTTATTGTTCATGGACTGGGTGAAAGATTAAAATCAAAATTTTCAAATGTGGATGATTGATTTTATCTTTAAAGTTTGAATCAAAGCTTAAAAATATGAAGTACAAAATCAAAAGTTCGAAGTCTGCTTGAATTATTTCCATGAACAGATACACTGTCTTGGATTCCAAAGTTCTATTAAGAAATACATTATTCATATAATTTATTATTAATAATCTGACATGCTATATGGAGCTAATTTACTAAAAGGAAAAATCAGCTTTCTCTCAAGTCCAAGTAATATTAGAAGACTCTAGGCATGACAAGTGCAATTTACAGAAATCATAGCTCCCAAAATTGCTGAACTTGATTTTATTAGTAAAATTGTACTCTGATCTGCATCAATGTCTTCTCTGTTTCGTGATCGATGTTAGCAAGTTTTAAAAGGAAATGATTCCCAACTGCGATTTTGATCAGAATGTCAAAGTTTACTTAATATAAAATGCAAACTTTGCAATCACAACATCAACAATCATGATTGCAATCATAGTTTAAAACTTTGCATCTTATAGAAATACAAACAGTTGCAACAACTCCTTACTATTTTGTCAGGGATCCACCACAGGGTGTCACTCCCTTTCTCCAACTACATTATATTTCTTACAAAAGATGTTAAAAAGAAAGTTCGATTAATATGTCTGCATTATCATATTATCAGCAAAGATGCAAATAATAATTAGATAGCAAATCCTCATCTCCATGACAGAAGGGATATACCTTCCACAGCTGCAAATTTTGCAACCTGTTAACCACAACATTTCACCAACACATAATTTCTTTGGCCTCTGTACTACTCCTCACATTGGAAATAAATTGTAAGAAGCATTTATTCACATTCTTTCAGGAGCATACAAGTCATCTATAGTTATTTAATATGTCCATTCTCAGTTCACCATATCCGAACTCAATACTTAAACTAATTTATGCTAATATCATTTAGATTAGATAACCTATCCTTATTCTCCATGACAGATGGGATACACACCCTCAGACTCCCCAGCTAACAAATTTCACTGCCATAACATTTCACCACCCTATCATTTCCTTGGCCTCTAATCACTATATAAGCCCTCTCTTTTCACAAATCCAACATATCAGACACAAACTGCCAGAATCATTAATTCAAACCATTCACATTCTTCCAAAATCATCAAACCCCTCAAAAGGCTTCAATTGGCAACAAGAGGATGAAACAAGCAACCCTTTTCTGCTTATCAGTGTTCCTACTCTTTTGGTCTACCACCTTGAGCATTTCACCAGCACCTGCAGCAGCTCCAAAAGCCCCAGCAGCAAAAACTCCCCATACCCCAAAGGCTGCAGCACCATCACCAAAACCATTAGTCCCCACATTACCTCAGTCTCCAGACTCCCCTGACTCTGTCCCTGATGACATCACCAGAATCCTCAAAAAGGCCAAAATGTTTTCAACCCTCATTCGCCTCCTCAAAACCACAGAAATCATCAACAACGTCAACTCACAGCTCATAACAGCCAAGACTGGGGGCATAACCATTCTTGCACCAGATGATTCTGCCTTTTCAAACCTCAAAGCTGGCTTCCTCAACTCCCTCAACGAAGGCCAGAAAATCGAACTTGTCCAGTTCCATATATTGCCAGAGTTTGTGTCAAGCTCAAACTTTGATTCTCTCAGCAACCCTGTGCAGACAGTGGCTGGTAAAGACCCTGTAAGGCTTCCACTGAACGTGAATGCATTAGGTAACAGTGTCAACATTTCAACTGGGGTCGTCAATGCCACCATTCTTGGGGTAGTATACTCTGATAACAAACTTGGGATTTATCACGTTGATAAAGTCCTGCTTCCTCTAGATTTCTTTGCAACCAGTAAAGCTCCAGCGTTGGCTCCTTCATCTCTTGCAAAGGCTCCCAAAGCTGCCAAGGAAAATTCTTCTGAGGATGATCAAGGCGAAACAAAGCAGGATCAAAATAAATCTGGGGCAGTGAATTTGGTTGGCTTTGTTGGAACAACGTTGCTGTCTCTTGGAATAGTTTTGGTCGCAGTGGCAACCACGTGGAGTTGACGATCCATTTGGCAGCTGCATTTTTTCAATTTTCTTTGTCATACATGGTGTTAATTTCTTTTTTCTTTTTTTTCCATTCTTGTTTACACTTTGCAACCTGTTTCTGGTTTCGTATCAGTGTACATCAATGGATGTGATTCCTTCAATGAGTAATTGTTTTTCAGTTTTCATGTTCTGAAAAGAAAGTTTGAGTTGGAGTAATTTAGCACAGAAAATTTGTGCGTTGTACGTATCATGCTTGGAGAATTAAGGAGTTTGTTCGTATTATTGTTAGCTAAAACACAAATTTCAATGGACCATTAAAACTATATAGTTGAATTGATTTGATAAACTCAAAGGGCATGAGGTCAAGATTCTTATACTAGAAAAATCTCATATAAGTACAATTTTATTACAAGCTGTGAATCTGATTTTCAGCCTAATAAATTGAGAGCAAAATGTTTGTAACATTATTCTCTATTATGTTGGTAAGAATAATAACTTTGAAAGCATTAGTGAATAAGTTTCAAGAGTTGAAATTGATCCAAAAAATTTGAGATTATGAAAATGTGGTATTTAAGTGTTTCTAATTTTTCAACCTCTGCTTTGTAAATTTTGATTTGAACAATAGTTAGATTATTTAATAGCAATGACAGAAACATTATGGGCATAATACAGTTTAGAAAGTGATATAACACCAATCAATTAGGCAACAGATGCGCCACGTAATCTCCTTGTCAGATAAAGAGACTTTGTCTCTCAGCAGTGTCTCTATTTTTCGTGTACTTTTCAAAGAAGAACTCACTGCTTTGTCAATCTTAATTATATACGAAATGCAACACCTAAATATCAAACAAGATAGTTCATAAATCAGAATTAAAGGTTGTGTAACATGGCTCTTCACCTACCTCTGCTTCTCTATAAAAAGCCTACACACATGCATTTCATTGTATTATCACTCGCAATCAATTCTAATATCATCCAAACCTTCATTGAACAAAACCAAAAGATGATGAAAAAGCAACGTGTTTTGTCTTTCTCAGTAGCACTGCTAGTTTCATTTTTGTATTCCACCACCACTTTAGCTCAATTACCATCAGCTTCTGTCCCTCTTAAACCAGCTGAGGCTCCTAAGTAGTCACTGTTCCCTCATTCCCACAGTCACCAAGTGATACCACTCCTAACACTCGAGTTGTTGACATTGTTGGAATCCTGAGGCAGACTATGTGAATGTCTCCAAGTCATTGTGGTATATGGTTTATTTAGAGCTTCCTTTACACTTCCAGTGTAATGTTTTAATGTTTCCATGTGAAAACTTCTATTGGCAAAGTTAATGTCTCCAAGTAAAAGTTTCCTATTCTGTTCTGTGACATTAAAAGACTACGTGCTGTGAGAGGAGGATATGCGTTTTGATACATTCTGTTCTGACACTCTTTCTCTCTTACCTCTCTGGATCCTATTCTTCCTTGTCTGATACACTCAAATTCTCTGCTACAGGTGCTTATTGCAGACTTGGGCGATCGAATTTCTTTTATTGCATTTACAATTAAACCATATCAATGTAACAGTGTTACTTTTTCATACGAAATAAAATTTCGTGCATTACAGTAAATCTATGAGTCATACAATTTGCCGCCACACGTGCATTTCCAGGCCTGAGGTTTAGCCTGGGTGAAAAGCTGAGAGGTTATGTTGGATTGCTTGGAGGCAGTGTCGATTTGTGTCGGAACAGGTGGCAATGGTACAAGGATTGGCTTGCAGGGTGTGCATTTCTCACACTTAGAAATGCATGTTGGTGGTCTCGATCCAATAAACGTATCAGGCCTACTAGTTGATGACACCAAACTTTCTTCAATTTCACTATGTGCTATCACATGATCACATGATAAGGTCAAATACAATTATATATAAAGATTAATGCTTTTATAGCCAAAATGACAGTTTAAATAATAATAAAGAGTATACATATGAAAGAACTTTATACCCTTGGTAGAAGCAGTACTGCTGCTGAAGATCAGTATGCAAAATAATATCAATAACAAGACATTGCCACAAACACGAGTTTGATTCACTATGGTATCCATATTTCCCTTCCTCTCTATGAACAACAGCCGATCCTTCAAATAATTCAAAGGTTGTGTTCTATTCATTCTGCCGCCATGGATTTATATAACCAAAATCTCAACCTCCTACTCTTAATTAACAGTAGAAAGTAATCGTATAAAATCCAACAACATAAATAACATTAAAAGGAATATCACGAAGTTAACTAATGTAATTAATAAGATTTAATAACTTCTAATAATGTTTAGTATCATATCTACCTGATAATAATCACATTTATAAAAATATTTCTAAATTTTTTCACTGACATTTTTTCAATAGGAAATGCTGCAAATGTGTTTTAATAAAGAATTAATATTATAAAAGTATTTTTTTAAAAAAACAAAGATAACCTTATAACAACGGTACACGATTGTTTTAGTAATACTTTCATTTTTTTTAAATACTAAAATGGTTTTCAATAATATTTGAATAATTTGAATATTTAATTATTTTTGCCAAGTAGGAAATTTTCAATTACTATTTTTGAAATTATATTTAGTGAAATAAATAAATATTTTCAATATAATTCTATCATATTAATCTATTTTTAGCGGAGTTAATTCGTTAACCCATCAATAGTTATTAAATCAAATCAAATTAAATTTGATTTACTTTTTTTCCAAAACTCTTGCTTGAAACGAGTTAGACTCATACTCAATAAAGTCTTTGCATTTCTCATTTTAAAAAAAATGTGTGCCAAAATCTTTTACTTTATAATATTAATAGATTATATTTGGTGAAATAATTACATATTTTTAATATAATTCTATCATGTTAATCTATCTTTAACTGAGTTAATTCATATCGTTAGTAAATCAAATCAAATTAATTTTTTTTTTGCAAAACTCTTAATGTGTCATTTTGCGTGAAACGAGTTAGACTGAGTTTGATATTCAATCAAGTTTTTGCATTCCTCATTTAAAAAAAAGTGTGTCAAAATCTTTTACTTTATAATAGTAATAATAATAATAGATTATTTAAAGAGCATAGAAAAAGAAAAATTTGAACAAATAATTTTATAGTAATTCGGATGAAAATATTTTACGGTCTAATTATTAATCAATTATCATAAATAAAAATCAATTATCATGTAATATTTTCTAAAAACATTTTCTTATAATCAATTATAATAAATGAATATCAATTATCACATATTCTAGATGATTCATTATCTTCAATTGCATCAAAGCTGCCTAAAGCTGATAAAGATGACTCATTATCTTCTTCAGATTCCTCACACGTTAATCCTATAGAACAAAACTCCGGCACATGCAAGATCACCGTGTAAGGAAAGTTATGTAACTTGGAATAGGGCTTGCACTTGTGGCTATCACCATGTAAACTTGATGGGACAGCTTGATTTGTTCATTCTTTAAAACACGCACGTTCTTTTGAAGCGGATAACTCCATAGCAAAGAAACAATTCATAAAACAGAAGAACAAAAGCAAACGATGAAAGGGAAAAAAGAAAATCGAAGCACAAAGTAATAGAATAATTATACTCTTATATAACGTTTATTCGTAACCTGTGTGTGAATATATCATTTATTTCAGATCAAATCAAATTCTGTGTGAAATTCCATATCCAATATCATATAACCAAAATATAAGTTAGAGAAACTAATTATGTGTGGGTTGTAGTACTTGCCGGTACACGTCCATTTCAAGAGACCTAGGGGACATAGTCGTCTGGTCGCCGGGAGACTGTGACGGATCGCTGGGCGGCAGGTGGTGGCAAAGGTACCAGAACTGGATTGTAGGGTTTGCATTTCTCACACCTTTTAATGCAGCTTGGTGGATGTGGCAAACCTTTTAAAAACCTCTTAGCCTCACTGGTTCCAAACTTTCTCCAACTTCACTATCTACAATTATTAATGATTTTAAAGCTAAAATTGTTGAGAGGTTCGACCCTCATAAGTCTTTACACTGAAAAGATATTGTCCGCTTTGAATCAAGTTCTTACAAATTTATTTTTGGTACCATTTCAAAAAGTCTCTTATCAATGAAGATATCTTATATGTATATAAACTCATGTTCATCTCTTATTTTTTTTTATGTGAGACTTTGTTTGTATAAAAAAAATATGTCAGTTTAAGTAATACTAAAGAGTATTGTGAAAGAACTTTCGTACCTTTTGGTAAAAGCAGCATTACTGCTGAAGATTACAGTGCAAAACAAGAACAAGAAGAAGACATTGCGACAAATACTGCTTTTGTTCACCAAGATAACCATGTTTCCTTTCCTCCAAATAATTCAAAGGTTGTGTTATATAACCAATATCTCAAATAAAAAACTCTTCAAAATAGGAAAGGGAAATGTTTTTTAATTAGAGCGCTTGCACTTTATAACCTACGTTTAGAAATATTTTCATCATTTAAAAAATTAACTTTTTTGTTTATAAAGAAAGAGAGATTAAATGATAAAATAAGAAATGTAGATAGATTTACCAAGAGTAATTAAATGCTTTTCTATAGGATTTTAATTAATTTAATTGAATATAGTTATTTAGATTAATAGAATGAATAATTGGAAGTTTATTAGAATAAGAAAAAATTAAATAATTTTTTATTTTTTCTAAGATTTTAATTAATTAAATTGAATACAATTATTTACATTAATATAATGAATAATTGGAAATTTTATTAGAATAAGAGTAAATTAAATACTTTTTTTTTATTTTTCTTAATATTTTAATAAATTTAATTGAATATAGTTATTTATATTAATAGAATGAATAATTAAAAAATTTATTAGAATAGGACAATATTAATTTTATAACTAATATACAAAATTTAATGAAAGTGGGAAAATAAATAACACAAAAATTATTTTATTTCAATTGTTTTTAATTTTCCTTAAGTTAATATAAATCACTATAAATTATTAAATTAAAATCTTAAAAACTAAAATTGTAATAAATTTTTTATTAAATTATTCAATTAATTAAGTATAAAAACAATTACCATTGAAACATAAATAAAAATAAAAAAAATAGAATTCATTTTTAGTAAAAAAAACAAAAAAAACTCACAATTGAACTCATAGTGGTAAAAATGACTTCAACATAAAAAAAAAAAAAAAAAACCTGCCAGATCACCTCTCCCTTTTTTATATATGTGAATCCATGCTCTCTTATTGTTAACGCAGAAACTTCTTTCTTCTCTATTCACAACCAAACTGACTACCCTTTACTGACTCACCCAACTCTAATGAGGCCGTATCATCGATATTCATAACACTGTCACTGGTGACACTGCAAGTGCAATAAGATTATCAATTATTTTCAATGACATCAATCAATTTAATGTTAAAATTTTCAAAGTACAAAATGAGAATTTGACACCCTTTTACTAATGCAATTTGCCACAAAAAAATTCTAATAAATAATTAAATTTTAATTTATCAACAAAAAAAATTATGTTAATAATTAAAATTTTAATTTATCAACATATTTTATGGACATAAATATATTTTCATAACTAAAATATTAATTTATTAACATATTTTAGCAACAAATTCGTTATTAACAAAAAAAATAATTTAAAATCTGTCTTTGCCAAGGGATTTATTCTTTCTCTCATTCTTCAACTTTGATACAATATTTCTTCCTTTGGACTTTTTTACTGTGGCACATGCAAAGCCTCCCTCATTGGCTCTAGAATCTTCAACTGACGCATCAAAGTCACCTAAGATGACTCATTATCATCTCCGATTCTTCACACGTTAATTCCACCGAAGAAAACTCCGGCACCGACAAGATCACCATGTACGGAAAGTTAGTGTCACTTGGACTAGGGCTTGCACTTGTGGCTACTACCATGTAAACATGACGGAGATATATGAATTTTTTTTCGTTCTTTAAACCACGCATGTTCCTTTTATGTATGTTCTTATTTTGTTTCTCATTCAGTGGGATGTGTTAGCCTATGTAAAAGGCTTACATGATAGTCTCTCTTTTTCATAAATATATAGAAAGATACGTACAACGTAAAACACACAACAAATAGTCTTCTTAGATTTTGTCTTTTAGAACTTGCAAACTAACGTGCTACTTTCATCATTTGATAATACACTTTAGAATGGTTTACTCCATAGCAAATAAATAAATCTCCATTGGAGCCAAAAGAATTCATAAGACAAAAGAACAACAGGCGATGGAAGCGTAAAAAAAAAATCCAATAATTATACTCTTATTACACACATTTATCATGTGAAGATATCACTTATTTAATGTAAAATGCAAATTCGGTATCCAATATGAATACACAATAATGAATCTATGGGTTATACAACTTGCCGTCACACGTACATTTCCAGGCCTCAGGTTTAGGTTCGTTGTGGGAGACTGTGTCGGGTTGCGTCATAATAGGTGGCAATGGTACAAGAATTGGTTTGCAGGGTGTGCAGTTCTCACACTTGAACAAGCAGGTTGGTGGTCTTGATCCTATAAGCATCTTAAGCCTACCCGTTGATGACACAAAACTTTCTTCAATTTCACTATCTGCTATTACATGATGAGGTCAAATACAATTGAGTAACGGTGTTATATACATTCTTTCATTCATTTCACACATAACATTAACATAAAAAAGAGAATAAAAAATAATATCAAATAAATGTAAAAAATTTAGATATATCAAATAATCGTTTTTCAATACAATTATATAAAAGTTAATGATTTTATAGCCAAAATGACAGTTTAAGTAATAATAAAGAGTATATCTATGAAAGAAACTGATACCCTTGATAGAAGCAGCACTGCTGCTGAAAATCAGTGTGCAAAGCAATATCAATAACAAGACATTACTAAAAAGACGAGTTTGATTCACTATGGTGTCCATGTTTCCCTTTCTCTCTAACAACTCCAAATAATTCAAAGGTTGCGTTGTATTCACTCTGCGACCATGGATTTATATAACCAAATTCTCAACCTATTTTTAATTAAAAATAAAAAGTAATATTATAAAATTATAAAATAAATAAAATTAAAAGAAATATCACCAAATAATGTTATGAATGATTTAATAACATTTTATAAATACTAATTGTCCTTTATCTTACTAGTAATTTTTAGTATCATTTTTGCCTGATAATAATAATTACATTTATAAAAATTTTACTAAATTCTTTTACTGACATTTTTTCCATAGGAAATATTACAAATGTGTATTAATAAAGAATTAATATTATCAAATTACTATTAGTAATTTTTTTTAATAAAGATAACCTTATAACAACGTCTTATATTTTTTTAGTAATATTAATTTTCGGCAAAGGTTAATTATAAAACAATTATATATATTGATTAAATGTTTGCTCTTCTTTCTTTTGGGCAATTAATGCTGTGAATGAGATTTCAGTCCTTTCTATGAAAAGTTTTGGCCATGAGAGAAATGTATTAACAATGTTTATTAGAACTTATCTTTCAAGTTGTTATGGCTTCTTTGCAATTATGGTGTATTTTTCAATTTCTCTGTTTTCTTCTCTCTCTCAAAGGCTATCTATACATTTCTTCTTTTGCGTTTCTCAATTACTATGATTCCTGTTGATTTAAGTTCATTTTCCAAATCAGTGTTGCAAACCATAAAAGCTACTATCTCCTTTTTGGAAAAGATTAAACTTTTACCATGGCCCGATTTCTCATTTGGTTTCATGCTTTTGTCCAGCCAGTGTTCTCTATTTGGTAATTAACATCTTAAATTGGTAATACTTTTAACCTAAACCCCTTTGTAATTCAAAATTTGAATTATTAAAATATTATTATTAAAATAAAGCATCACATAATTAATATTATCTATAACATAATAACAGTGATAGTATATATATATATATATATATATATATATATATATATATATATATAAAACTCAAGGATACCCAAACCAGATAAAGAAAATATTTAATTTTTCAAAAGTTCCTGTACAAGAATAACTTAGTATGTGCATGGAGGAGGGGGTGTCATTATGTATGGGACTCTTCAATTTCTTTTCAACTTCTTGATTTTAGGATTATTATGTCTGACGTTTCTATTTTTTCTCTTTCTTTTCATAAGAGGGAGCTTAATTCGCAGTGTAAATTTTATTTTACAAATAAATGTATTTTTGTCGACAAAAATTTCATCAGTGTAATTTAATATATTCTTATTGTGATATTCTAATAATTCAACGTTAGTACATATTTTAACTATATATGAAACTCTTCAATTTCTTTTCATGTACTTTAGGAATACGATGTCTGACTTATCTTTTTTTTTTCTTTCTTTTCATAAGAGGGACAGTGTAAATTTTATACTAACTATTGAAAGGATAACTTATTTGTATTTTGTAGTGTAAAATCTGATCCTGAGTTGTTATTTCACATTGACCTTTGCCATTAGGCCTCTTTAAAATGGTTATTGTTACTCCTAAAAATCTTAGACTATTAATTTCTTTAAATTAACACCTCATAAATTATAAAATTCTATATTTATTGTATTTCATCTCTAATATAATTCTTTCAACTTATTCAATTATATTTAAATTTAACTTTGAATTTTAAGTTATTTTTTTTGTCATCGTCAATATTCATCATGATCTACCACATCAATAATATAGGAGACTTAATGAGTATCATTTTTCAATATTTCAAATTTTATCAATAATAAAAGAGACTTAATGAATAATGAATGTAACTTCTCAGTATTCCAAAACGTATATAACTGACAAATGTTATCATTAGATATTAAAATCAAAAGTTTTAAGACACCGAGTTTAAAAAGAAAATATTAAAAAACGATATTTAAAACATTTATGATATTTTTTTTTATTCAATGTCACAACTTTTATAAAGGAAAAAGGTTCTTTTGACACTCATTTAAAAACTTTTACAGAAGTAAAATCATTTTAACAAAAAGTTAATTTTTATATTTTTAAATAAAAAAAAATTGGTCTCAAATACCATTATTTTACTGTCTTACTCTTAAATGAATTCTTAAAACATAAGAACAAACAAGTGATAAAAACTGAAAAATAATATCCAACAACAAAGTAAAATAATACTTATACTCTTATTTCACACTTATGGTGTGATGATAATAGAAAATATTTTTTTACACACTTATATTTTTACATTCATTTGATATTATTTTTTTTTTAAATATAAAATTTTATATTTTTATAATAATTTTATTTTTATATTGTGTATCAAATAAATGTAAAATTGTGTCGTAGTACCGTTGGTTTAAATCTATGGGTCATACAGTCTGCCGCCACACGTACATTTCCAGACTTCAGCCTCGGAGTCAAAGGCGTCGGATCGTTGGGAGGCTGTGTCGGTTTGCATGGAAGCAGGTGGCGATACAAGAATTGGTTTACAGGGTGTGCACTTCTCACACTTGGAAAAACAGGTTGGTGGTTCTGATCCGATAAACATTTTAGGCTTACCTGTTGATGACACAAAACTTTCTTCAATTTCACTGTCTGCTATCACGTTATGAGATCAAATACAATTATATACAGAAGTTAATGATTTTATAACCAAAATCACAGTTTAAATAATAATAAAGAGTATATCTATGAAAGAATTTCATACCCTTGGTAGAAGCAGCACTGCTGCTGAATAGAAGTGTGCAAAATAATACCAATAACAGGAGTTTGCTACAAAGACGACTTTTGTTATCCATGTTTCCCATTCCTCTCTATGAACATCAATAGATTGTTCAAATAATTCAAAAGTTGTGTTGCGACCATGGATTTTTATAACCAAAATCTCAACCTCCTAGTCTTAATTAAAAGTAAAAAGTAACTGTACAAAATCCAATAAGACAAATAACATTAAAAGGAATATCACGAAGTCAACTAATGTAATTAATGAGATTTAATAACTTCTAATAATGTTTAGTATAATTTCTACCTGATAATAATTACATTTATAGAAATATTTCTAAATTTTTTCACTGACTTTTTTTTTCAATAGGAAATGCTGCAAATGTGTTTTAATAAATAATTAATATTATAAAAGTATTTTTTTTAAATAAAGATAACCTTATAACAATGGTAGAAGATATTTTAGTAATATTAATTTTTTTTTATAGAAAAATACTGTAGAAAATGTTTTACAACATTTAAAAAATATTACTAAATTACTTACTTTGAAAACAAAATTAAATTAAATTTTTAAAAATATTAGGTTCACCATAACATAAATTACTATAGTTAGAGAAGAAGTCATGTTATACTAAAATAACATGCATTTCTTTTGAAAACAAAATTAAATTTTGTGTTTAGCAAATATTAGGTTCACCAATATAAATTAATATGAAATCATGTTATACTAAAATAAATTAATTAACTGTGAACAGCAATTTTTCAGTTGTTTAGTTTGAAGTGGAAAGATTATGAGTTATTCTGTATTGATTTGGAATAATTAGCAGACATTAAAGGCTTGAAATTGGAAAGTCAAATTTCACCCTATAAGTTTAGAGGTATATTCTTTGACTAATTAATGAATGAAAAGTGAATTAGACTATTCATACAAAATATTTATTGTCAATAAATTAGTATCCAAGTTTGAGAACTCGAGTGTTTGAATACACCGAATTTTATTAAAATCATAATAGAAGAGTAATAAAAAGAAAATTAAATAAATGGCTGGAAAATCTCCAAAACATCCTCAATGCTTAATCGCAAGGAATGATAATTGGTTGGTTCAATATCCTTAAAGTACCCGACTCGTTACAAAAATCTATCTCATTACCTGCTTTATTATTTATAGATATTTATGAAAAATATTTTTGGATTTACTTTATACTATAGATAGCCACAAATATTTTTTTATATTTTATGTTTTTAATTTTAAATAAAATTACTTAAAATCAAATTCTAAAAATAAAAAATTATTTTTACGGTAAATGAAATTACTTAGTAAAATATTAATATAATGAAAGCTTAGTTGTATTAAAATATAAATTTTAAAAAATTAATCTCATTTAAAATAATTTCAATTTTATAGATCTAAATAAAAAATAAAAATATATAAAGTCAAATTTTAAAAATTATTCAATATTTTCTTTTTGTACATGATATAGTGTTATGGATTGTACAACTTAGATTCAGTTAAATCAAATATAATTTAGATTGAATCAAATTAAACTCACCTTAGAGTTGGGTGATGTCGAATTGGATCGATACATATTAAATTATGTTATATTATATATGCAAAGTTGTGTTATATGGAGGAATAGTAGCGCACTACAGGAAAAACATTTATTACCGGCGGCTTATTACCGAAGGCCTTCTGGCCTTCGGAAAATGTAATTTACCGAAGGCTTTTCCGAAGGCTTGTGTAGTATGACTTTACCGAAGGGCAATGGCCGTCTGTAATGGACAGGAGTGATTACCGAAGGCAAACGACCCTCGGTAAGTGAATGATGTATATGGAATTAGAAAGTGACATATTTCCCTCCCCTCATTTCGCGAAAACTCGTTCTTCCCCAATTTTCAGATTGTGTACCCTAACTCCCTCGACGAACTCACTCACTGGCTTGTGCAGACTGCTTTCCACCCTAAGCACAATCGGGATACGCTTCTTCCCTTCTCCTCCATTATAGGTGAAGTGTCCCATTCTCCCATCTCATTTTGTTTTCCTGTTACTGTTTTCGATTACGCGTTAATGGTGGAAGCTTTTTTGTTCTAGCGTTTTGCAGTGTTCTGAGCTGAGGAAGGTGGTGGGTGGCTGAGTTGAAGGCTACCATTGTGGAGGGAGGATATTGGACGACGCGGCATAGACGAGGCGGCGTAACCAGGGCAGTGACACTGCGTGAGAAGGTCTTCCAGTACTGCTTCAAAGGCTATTGAAGGGGCTACCGTCGAGGTCAGTTGTTATTTCGATTGATGAACTTTACAAGCTAAGAAGCATTTGTTCTGAGTTTGTTGAATGTATGCTCTGAAGTAGTTTGTGCAATATGATTTGTTATAGAAAATATTGTTCAAAGTAGTCATTTTGATTGCTAATGTCTGTTGATTATGAAAACTGATAACAAATACTGGATCAGAGTAAAAAGCTACTGGTACACCTAAAAAGCCAATTTCAATAAGCATAACTAGTGAAATACTCAAGATAACATTAAAGCTGAGTCCTGTTTCACAATTTGGTGTGTCTGTCTCTGTTGAAGCATCTGAAGGTTCGTTATAGAGCATGACCTAACCATGTCACTTGGTAAGGGAATCACGGGAAGGATATCACAGTTGCATATCTCAATCATGAACCCATCTGGGTCATGAAAAAACAACTGATCCACTTTGATCCCGCCTTCTTCCACCGTTCCACGCGCGTATTCTATCTCCATTTCCTCAAGCTTCTTCTCCACTGCTCCCATGCTTTCACACTGTTTTCATTCATCACAAAAACCAAACAAACCATGTCAGTTTCCTTTTGTTCAGTCATTTTGTCAAACACACTGTAATTAATTTCAAGTAATGGTATGAAACAAATTTCATTTCACACTGAAACCTTGCCTGGAATGATATGTGATTATCTTTCGGATTAATTTCTTTCTTTCTTGGAATGTTGCTGGGGTCCTCTACTTGAAGCAAGTGAATTCCAATTCCATATCCGAATAGCCTGTACAACAATGACTAAGAAGGAACAGAGTTAGGAGAATTTACCCCAGAAGAAAATAACATAAAAAAGTTTGATTCATTTTTTTGACATTTTTGTTCAACTGTGTTGATGTGTCCCTTTCTAGCTAGGGTGAGACAGGAAGGATAATGAGAGTTTGTTTTCTTCACCAAGAGACTCAGCTTTCTCTTGACGTATTTTAGGTAATGCAGCTTGTTTCTCTGCAGCTTCTTGTGTTGCTCTTTCACGGGCCTCTTCCTCCTCTTTGCGCTTCCTCTCAGCTTCAGCAGCTTCCCTTGCAAGACGTTCTTCTTCTTCTCTCCTCTGACGTTCCCTAGCCTGAACATATGTACAACATTAATCCATAGCACTAACAGGCCTATTCTTTCAATAAAAGGCTCTGCAAATTGCATGATTATTGTGATATGTTATTTTCATTCTTGTTTCATGAATTTTATGTTGTTTTAAAATGTTGTGAATGTCTAGTTTCAATGTTAAGTTATGCTGAATGGAGTTTATGATATTGTATACATTGAGTTTTGTCAACATTTGTTTTGAATTGTTTGAATTAGCCCGCATCAGTATGTAAGAGTTTTTAGAGTTAGAACCTAGAACCCAGCCAATTAGAAACTCAAGCTACGAAAAGAACCTAGAACTCAAAAATTGACAGTCCCTTTCAATTCACTAGAAGGATAAAAGTACCTTAAACTATTTATGGTACTACACACATTGTAAATGGTGCATGATGTCCATTGCTACCAAGCAAGGAATTCTTAATCTTCACCTAATCCAGAGTTTCAACATAGTTTTGAACTCTTTTTAACTTCAAAAGTAATAATTTCAACATAGTTTTGACCTCTTTTTAACTTCAAAATTAAAATTTCACCAACATTAGAACCACAAGTGCTTAAAAAAATGTAATTTCAGATACAATGGTAAACAAAATTCAGTAAAATGTACCTCAAAGTTGGAAAATGTTTGTAAAAGTGGACTGCACCTGAAAGTGGACCAGAAATGTACAAGGACAGCACCAAATTCTTACTTCATTTGGTCAATTTTTAAATGCCAACAACCTTAAAACTAATAAAAATAGGTGTACAATATACATGTATAGCAGATTGACCCTTTTAGTTCCCAATTTCACTAAAAAATGAGGTTTGAATATGCAAATTGCACATACATGAATCTGGCAAATATTTGAATGTTGAAATAAGTTTAAAACAACAATTAGGAGTTGTTTAAACTACCAAATAGCACAAAATCCCTGTTGCACGAAAATAGACACCCAATACAACTTTTTCTTCTTCAAAATGACTACTAAAAAAGCAAAGAATTCCATAAACCACAAATTATAGTATATATCCATGCTTTTATAGATATTTGATTGCCTAAATTATGTTCATGTGTATATGGTGTTCATTTACATTGTCTTTCATTTATTAGGCTACTACTTCATTAAGTGAAGTAGTCATTTAAAAACCTATGGTACTAAAGACTTAGAACCTATAAAATATTTGGAAGTACTCTAGACAAGAGTACTTCAGTAGTAATAAGTTGTCTCCTCCAAGTTTAATACACAACCCCTTAGTGTGTCTAAGGCATTTCGATACCGAGGACTTCTCTTTGCATGCGCTTATTAAATGCCTATGACCATAGTGTTGAAATTGCCTTCCATGTTCGACTTGAGTAGTAATAGGTTTATTACTTATGTCACATGGAGTGTTGTTATTTTGGCTAAGTTTTTATTTGTTTGGCTTGTCACAGAACATGGCCCATTTTCCCAACCATCGTGCATGGATGTACGACCGTTGTTATAGTGGAAGGAGAGGTTTGAAGGAATCTTTTGTCATTGGAGTTGAAGAGTTCGTGGAGACGGCCCGACGATATCAATATTATGCCCTTGATGGAGGGATTCGATGTCCATGCATCAAGTGCGAATGTACAAGCATTCTGAAAGATGAAGTCGTCAAAGTTCACCTTTACCAAAAAGGGTTCATGCCTAATTACACGGTCTGGACATTTCATGGTGAAGAAATTCCTTCGACCTCCACTGCAGCTGAAAAACGGCTTGCATCAGGTTCGAATACTGTTGTACATACAAGTGAGATAGATCAATTTGCCTACATGCAAGAGATGGTCGACCACGCTCTTCGTTACCATGCTGCAGAAGCAGACGATAGTCATGATGAAGAGCCTCCAAATGAAACGACGCAGAGGTTTTACAATTTACTGACAGAGGCAAATCTACCTGTATTTGAAGGTTCATCTGAGTCAAAATTGTCAGTGTGCATTAGACTCATGGCTGGCAGATCTAATTGGAACGTTCCCATACAACTAAAATACCATCTTTAAGTTGTATGCAATTACTTGTACATTGACTTTGAAAACAATTCATCCTTCTTTATTTATTTATATTTATTCGCTTTGTTTGTAACCATTTCAATGCAGTAATGACAGGACAAGGTTCAGAGCGTCCTGATAAAGGAAAAGGGGTAGCAAGGCCTACGAAGAGGAAACGGCAGGCGCCAAAGTATGTACTTAGGGTGCCTGCTACACTACCTACCCCTGCTCCCGGTAGTTCATCATCTGTGGGGCCTCCTCCTACCCCTAGTATACAGACTCCTACACCACCAGTAGACCCTACTCCTCAAAATCGTGCAGTACACCCTTCTACTACCACTGCAGTAGACCCTTCTCCTCCTCCTGCAGCACACCCTTCTACAACCCCTGCAGCAGACCCTCTTCCTCCTCCTCTTATTGCCACCCCCACTCCTCCCCCTATTGTTATTACCCCCACTCCTCTCCCTGACCCAACTTCTATACCTTCCTCATCTTCTGTACCTCCTTCTGAGACTGTCACACCACTTGGTGATCCAGATTCAAGTGGTGATGCTGAAGATCTTGACCCGCCCCTCCATGATCGACCATGGATTGAGCCCTATGGTAAAGGGTAAGTTTATAATCTGTTGATATCATTTGATGTTTAAACCATATTGTAATTGAAATGAGTTTTGTTATTCAGGTTTATTCCATCTAGGGTTGCTTCCCAGGCCATCACACGTTCAATAAAGCAACAGTTTTTAACTCCATGGCCTACTTGGGGAGCAATACCTCATGACGACAGAAAGCCATTCTGGCAGCGCTTTCAGGTGAGCAATCTATTACACTAATGTCCGTCTTATTTTAGTATGTTCTGTAATCAATGTTTGTTCTCTTTAATGTTACAGATGAAGGTGCAGTGGAAACCTGAACATGAAACTCAGATACACAGAAATTTCCACATGAAAGCATCTCATCGGCTGTCAGAGATGTTTAGGGATGCCCGGAATGCAGGACAGCGCCCTAACTGGTTGGGTGAGCACATTTGGAACTCTTTACTGGCCCATTGGAATACAGTAGAGTTCCGCAATAAGTGTGCCAAAGCCCAGCGGAACAGAGCGTCTGAAAGGGGTGGCACCCTGCATACTGGTGGGTCGATCACCATTCATGAGCATGCCATTCGTATGGTATAATCTCATTACATAACTTTTTCTTTCTTCAATAAGTTATGTATATTGTATTTCATATGTACGCTTGTAATTTTTAATTATGTTACAGGCACAGGCTCTAGGACGGGCGGTCCATGTTGATGAGGTCTTTGCACAGACTCATGTTCGGAAGGGAACTAATCAATTTGTTGATGAAAGATCTCGGAAGACTCATGTAAGCAAATAACACTATTACTAATTGTTCATTTATGTTATACTATCGTTCCCTGACATTGCTTTTAATGTTTCAACAGGAAGACTTTTCTACGAGACTTTCACAGGTTAGATCTGAACATGAGTCAGCTCCTACACCGGATGATGGTAGTAATGCAGATGATGACATCCGTAGGACGCAGTGCTGGATCGACACCGTTGGTGGGAAGAAAAAGGGACGAGTGTATGGTGCGGGACAGCTTGCTGCAAACTATACAGCATCAAGAGGAGGTACTCTGAAGCACCAGCCTTCTTCTTCCACCAGTACAGCTGACGAGGTTGTTCAACTCAGGCAGGAACTCCAACAACGTGACCAGGAGCTCACTGATCTCAGATCAGAGTTTACAAATTTTAAGGCCCTGGTCATGACTATCTTGCCTCAAACCTCACAGGACGTAGAAAATATCCCTCCCACCCAATCACGACCGTCCTCATCACCTGCTGCCACTCAGCAGCCCACTTCAGTCCAACCCTCATCAGTCCAACCCTCATCAGTCCAACCCACACCAGTCCAGCCATCAATAGAGGAGCAGGATGATGAAAATCATTCTGATGATAGTTATGTACATTATTAGGTTTCATTTTCTTATTACTTGTTAGACAAACATTTGGATATTAGAACATTTTGAGTTGATATCATTTCAATGTTAGATGTACTTACAGACTTTGGATGTTACAACATCCTTGTGTTACATTGTTTTATGTTTGAACTATAAATACATTAATGAATGTCCTGTGGATTATTTGATGTGCCTTGGATATTGATCATTGATTCGATCTTTGAGATGCACATTATGCATGTTTGTATGTCTTTGAAAACTGTTATGCAGGTCTGTTTGTAAATGAAATTTGTTATACAGGTTTGGGTTGCAGAGGGAAAACCATTTCTCTGAAACCTGCTCTGCATTTTACCGAAGGCTTTTGCCCTTCGGTAAATGCCTTCGTCTGGACATTACCGAAGGCTTCTGCCCTTCGGTAAATACCCTCGAATGCTCCTTACCGAGGGCTTCTGCCCTTCGGTAATTATCGAGGGCTTTCGGCCTTCGGTAATTACCGAAGGCTTTCGCCCTTCGGTAATTACCGAAGGCTTTCGCCCTTCGGTAATTACCGAAGGCTTTCGCCCTTCGGTAATTACCGAAGGCTTCTGGCCCTCGGTAATTACCGAAGGGCGAAAGCCCTCGGTAATGGTTAGCGACAAGGGATTTACCGAAGGATTTTTGGCCGTCGATAGGCCTTCGGTAAACATCCATTATCGACGGCTTTTGGCATTTTCCGAGGGCTTCTGGCCTTCGGTAATGCCCTACTTTTTTGTAGTGGCGTATTTACATAGTTTTAGGTTATGTATATTGTACTATGTTTATGTTGGTATTAATTTAATGTAAAACTTAGCCTCAAGAACTAGAATATAAAATAGAAGGTGGTGGTTATATTGAAAAAATAAACAATTTTTTTTAATTAAATTCTTGTTTTATTATATATGATTTGATTCATGCATCAAAGAGATTAAAAGTTATAGTTAATTCCTTTTATTTGAAAGCATGGATTATACCTTTATTATTAGATAAAAAAATTATAGCTAATGATCCATATAACATATGCTTGGAACAACTAATGTAATTGATGTTATCGTGCACATAGTAAATGTTGTAAAAATATTCATTAGATGTTGCTGAACATTTACAATGAGTAACATATATAAAAAAAGAATATTACGAAATCATTAAAAAAAATTACCAACAGGCAATACTTTTATAATATTATTTTTTAATTAAACAACATTAGTAACGTTAATTTTCTATTAAAAATGTCATTAAAATTTTTAGTAATACTTCTATCAATGTTACTAATAAAAATTACTAGTAAGATAACACGAGTTAATACAATTTCAGGATTTTTTTTTTGTGTTAAATGATCATACTTAAAACGATCAGTGTAAAGTAATTTTTGTTTATACTTTAATAATTTTTTTTAAGTAAAGTTGTCAACAAAAGTTGCTTTTTTTTGTTAAAGTCATTTTTACCACTATGATGGTGAAATTCTTTTATTCCTATTTTTACAAAAAAAAAATGAATTCTATATTTTTAAATTTTTATTCTATGTTTCAATGATATTTATTTTGTTTTGTACTTAATTAATTGAATAATTTAATAAAGACTTTATTACAATTTTTATTTTTTAAGATTTCAATTTAATAATTTATAGTGATTTATATTAATAAGAACTTAAGGAAAATTAAAAAAATTGAAATAAAATAATTTTTCCAATAGGAAATGCTACAAATGTGTTTTAATAAAGAATTAGTATTATAAAAGTATTTTTTTAAAAAACAAAGATAACCTTATAACAATGGTACACGATTGTTTTAGTAATACTTTGATTTTTTAAAATACTAAAATGGTTTTCAATAATATTTGAATAATTTGAATATTTAATTTTTTTATCAAGAGATAATTTTCAATTACTATATTTGATATTATATTTGGTGAAATAATTAAATATTTTCTTATAATTCTATCATGTTAATTTATCTTTAACCGAGTTAATTTATTAATCCATCAATAGTTAATAAATTAAATCGAATTAAATTGATTTTTTTTTTCAAAACTCTTAGTGTGCCGTCTTGCGTGAAACGAGTTAGACTCAGTTTGATACTCAATAAAGTCTTTACATTCTTTATTTTCAAAAAAATGTGTGTCAAAATCTTTTACTTTATAATAAAAACAGATTATATTTAGTGAAATAATTAAATATTTTCAATATAGTTTTATCATGTTAATCTATCTTTAATTGAGTTAATTCAATAACCCATCAATAGTTAATCAATCAAATTGAATTAAATTGATTTTTTTTTTGTTGCAAAATTCTTAATGTGCCGTCGTTTTCATAAAATATATAAAGAGATACGTACAACTGTTGTTTAACGTGCCACTTTGATCATTTTAATGTTACACTTTTGAAGCGGATAACTCCATAGCAAAGAAACAATTCATAAAACAGAAGAACAAAAGCAAACGATGAAAGGGAAAAAAGAAAATCGAAGCACAAAGTAATAGAATAATTATACTCTTATATAACGTTTATTCGTAACCTGTGTGTGAATATATCATTTATTTCAGATCAAATCAAATTGTGTGAAATTCCATATCCAATATCATATAACCAAAATATAAGTTAGAGAAACTAATTATGTGGGTTGTAGTACTTGCAGGCACACGTGCATTTCTAGAGACCTGGGGGACGTAGTCGTCTGGTCGCCGGGAGACTGTGACGGATCGCTGGGCGGCAGGTGGTGGCAAAGGTACCAGAACTGGATTGTAGGGTTTGCATTTCTCACACCTTTTAATGCAGCTTGGTGGATGTGGCAAACCTTTTAAAAACCTCTTAGCCTCACTCGTTCCAAACTTTCTCCAACTTCACTATCTACAATTATTAATGATTTTAAAGCTAAAATTGTTGAGAGGTTCACACGTACCTATAAGTCTCCACGTTGGAAAGATATTGTCCGTTTTGAATAAATCTTTACGAATTTGCTTTTGATACCATTCCAAAAAGCATCTTATCAATAGAAGTATCTTATGTATATATAAACCCATGTTCATCTCATATTTTTTTTTTTACGTGAAACTACCGAGCAAAAATGTCAGTTAAATGTCGGTTTAAGTAATACTAAAGAGTGTTGTGAAAGAACTTTCGTACCTTTGGTAAAAGCAGCATTACTGCTGAAAATCACAGTGCAAACTTACAATGATTCTTTTTGTTTCTAAAGAAACTTGTCAAGCTTGAACCTTGGTGGGGAGATACCACCGGCCATTTACATGGATTGCAAGTTTACTAAGTCACCCATGGTAGTGGTGGATGTTCCCCAGTACTTCAGTGCTGCTAAATCATAAATAAGCCCTAGCTGCTTTCTCTTCTTTATCATATCCACCTGAGATTATAAATAACAAAAGGAAAACAATACATTTTGTGGTTTGATTTTCTACCTCCAGGAACTTAAAAAATGAAAAGGGGTTGGAAAATAGACTGAAATGGAAACACTTACCCAAATAAACTGAAGGAAAGTTGATGCCAAGTATGAACAGAAGCAAAACATCAAAAATAAAACTCAAAATGAATTGATATGAAGTTTAATCACCTTGGCGTCCTTTTCTTGATTGTCCTTCCCTTCTACAGCTATTATCCCAAAGGTGAGCTTCATACCTTCCAGTCTATCTATGTCTGTTTGCCCTTATTTGCTTGCTTTACCTTTCAACAAATAAAAAACAGCTGTATCTAACACATTAGATAAGGAGAAAGATATGAAGTATATTTGCAAAATAAGAGAAGAGCAAAGAAACATATTAGGTGCGTTGCTTGAAGTAGCAGCATCTTCACCCATTCCTTCACCTGGAGTTTCTGTGACAGGCTCTTCGTCTGGAATATCCTTCAGTGGCACCAACTGCCCTTGGTAAACATCCATCCTTGGGTCAAACCTAATCCCATCGGATGAAACATTCAGCAGAAGGGAAATCTGCCTTAGGGCTTTCTCAGAACCTAAGGTATGCTCTTCTACCACAGCCTTCTTCAGTTCCTTGATTAATTGGTCTTGGGTCTCCACCTTGGCGTTCAGAGCATCCCTTTCAACCCGACAAGCAGTGCCAAGGTTATTACCGTAAGCCATCAGCTCCTGCTTTTCAATACATAAACATTTAAAGTCCAAATTTGGGAAGAGGCGGAGAAAGCTACCCTCACTGGACCACTTGCTTTTTAATACACAAACATTTAAACCTGTCTTCTTCGCCACTTTCATCTTCCACCTTCATGCGTAATTTTGTAATGCGTATATTGACTAAATTATTTTTGATGTATTAGTATTCAAAACCCAGCTTTACACAAACTAGTGTAGTATGTTTTAAAAGAGGTAAAAAGTGGTCCCTGCTGATGCAAATTGAATATTGTCAGGCGAACACTAGCAGCATGCAGTTTGCAGAGAAGATAGCAGAGTGTTTTCTATATATATTAGAAGTGCATTAATAACTTTAAGGAAGTGGGGAAGCCTTAATGCCACTGAGAAGGAAAGCAGTGAAGATGAGTCAAAAGAAAAGGGTTGGTAAGTTAGGGGACCATTTGCATGGCTACATAGCCATTTGCATTACTTCACACATCATGCATCAGGAAAAAGAAAAAAAAAGCATCTCAACCAAACATAAATTAACTATTTCTTTTTTCTCTTTTCCATTTTTTCCATTTCTCCTATACTTCCTTTCTTCTTCTGCATCTGCTAGCTGACACCTCCATATATACCAAATACTCGAAACCCTTCATACACTGTTCATTACCAAAATCACTCATTATTAGTTATCAAATTAATGCTATCTCCAACCCTTTTTCTTTTTATAGATACTGATAGTCACATGATACATCTAAAGTATTCATGTCATTATCTATTTTATAGCTTATTTTTTTTATAACACTTCATAAAGAACATGCAATTACAGTCTGTACCAGTTGTTTTCCTTTTCCCCCATTTATTTAATTAACATCACCCTGATACTCACAAATTCCTACCACATTTTTATTAATGACATTTTTATTCAAAAACCAGTCCGCTTTTCTACTACTAATTCTGGATTAATTAAGCATACATTTTTTTAAAAATTTAATTAATGATGATAATATTCTCACCTCCTTCCCATATTTTTAGATGTCTAGAATTAATACACATGAATTAAAAATATGTAATAAAAGTAATATATTTTGTGTTTCGACTGGATCATAATTCTTATGTGATGTATTGATTCTTGTGCTTACACCACTAATAGCAGGTATGAAATAAAGATATATTATAAAGAGAGAAAACATTAATTACAATTTAAAATTCTGAAAACGTCAATTATTTAATAATAAAAAAAAATCAAAATTGAGACATGTATAATCTCTATATACTTTGAAGATATAATTAAGAACATTAATCTTAATATAACCACATACAAAGGAAAAAGTGTGTAAAGAGGTTGATAAGAGGAAAAATACTTTGAAGATATAATTAAACCTTATAAATATAGAACAAACCAAAAAATTGTGAAAGAAAAAAGAAAAAAAAAAAAAATATATATATATATATATATATATATAAACTTTTAGATTACATAATAAATTATAAATATTTTAGTAATTTAAACGAGAAAAAAAAATAAGAAGATGGACAATAGAGATGGGAGTTATAGAGTATGTACATATTAATCTTTCATCTCCCTATTCACTTTAAAAAATTGGGTTATGATATGTATCTATTTGTCATTATTATTATTATATTATGTGCATAAAAAGTATTTTGAAAATCTCATATCAACCAAAATAATAGATTCATATATAAATAGATACATATTTAACTTTAATAAGTCAATTTTAAAACTTAATTTCTTAATAATTTTAGAGACTACGTTTTACATTTAGTTGGTACTAACGTATTCATAATATGCAACCTATTCAATATGAAAAACCGTCTTAGTGTGATGAGAAAAAAAAAATATTTTCCTTTTCTTGCTTTTACGATATAAAACATTAACAATACATAATACATGTATAAAATTACGTAATAATACGAATTATATAAAAATGCATCAAGAGTTTGATTCATCCATCTCTCTTACAGTTCTTCACAGCACTTGCTACTTTCTCTAGACAACATATCACAATATTGCACCTTAAAAATTAACTGCATGGCAGCTAATAGTTCACACTTTTTGTTTCAAACCCTAATCCAGATTACGATGACAATGCAGTCACGAGAAGTACTCCAAGAACAAGGAACACCCACTTTCCATGAACATTGATTTCTGTAGTGCCAAACTTCTCCACTGTGGAATTAATCTCAGATGGTTCTGAGGAATTTGGAGACAGTGGCTTCTCCTCATCTGCATTAGGAGTCTTTGCTGAAGGCTTTGCAGGTGCTTTAGCAACAGTAAATGAGTTCATAGGAAGAAGCACCTTACCACCTTGTAAATAGCAAGATGCTTGTCTGTGTATACAATGCTAGTGATGGTGGTGTTAACCTCACCCGTTGAGACGTTCACACTGCCTCTGTAACTTATCAAGTTCAGTTGCACTTTTCCAGGTTTAGCTCCTGCAAGTGTTCTCACAGGGTTGGTTAGAGTATCAAAGTTGGAGCTAGATACATAGTCTGACAGAACATGGAACTGTCAGAGCTCGAGCTTTTGGCCATCAGAAGAGAGTTGAGGAAGCCTGCTTTGAGTTGAGAGAAGGAACTGTCATCCATCAGGTGCAAGAATTGTGATGCCACCTGACTTAGTGGTGAGGAACTGTGCATTGAGTTGGTTGATCAATTGGATGGTTTTCATGAGGCGGATAAGGATGTTGAATGACTTGGCCTGCCTCAGGATTCCAACAATGTCAAAGCCATAGTGTGAGCGGTGGAATCACTTGGTGATTGTGGCAATGAGGGAACCAATGGTTTAGGGGCTGCAGCTGGTGGTGTAGGGGTAGGTTGTGGTGGTTTTAGAGGTGAAGCAGCTGGGTATAACTGGGCTAAAGTGGTGGTGATCAAAACAAAGATGAAAGGAGCATTGTTAGTGTGAAGGACAAGAGAAGTTGCTTTTTCATCATTTTTTGTTAAATGAAGGTTTGGATGATATTGGAAGTGATTTCAAATGATAGGAATTGTAATTGCAGTGTGCAGTTGATGAGTTGATGGCATGAAGGAGTAGGCTTTTATAGAGAAAGTTTGGAAGTGGGAGGAATTGATAGATAGGTGAAAGGCTCTTTTTTAAAACCTTAAATAGTGATTTATGAGCATACACACAAAGTTTCTAGCTGGCAAGGATATTGAAGTGTTGCATCAACATCATATATTGAAGTAAGGATGGACAGAGAAATGTGTTTTTATGATTGAAGGCCACACCATTCTCCCATCACAATCAATTGATTTTGTAAATTTTCTTGGTTTTTTCTGACACCACTTTTATTATATAACATGTAATTTAGCAACATGTGTGAGTAGAATAGTACATGTAAATTACTGCCATGTTGTTCTTCCTTTGTCACTGATATCAGTTGGGAGAAGATGTTTTTTATTTCCTTTTACCTTTATATCTTCCTAACATCTTTCTTGATTAATAACAAATTCAGGGAATAACCCTTAATTGGTTATACAAAACAATGTTTTTGATGAATGTTATGGAAACGATTCAAGAAGACTTTTTAGGTTTGATTTTTCTCCGATTTAATGCCTTTTAGGATTTGATTCGTACTTCAATCAAAGATAAAATCAAACATGGAATGTTCAATTTTAAAAGTTCAACCTATTTTCATGTCTGCCAATAATACAAAGGTGTATTACAATTTTGCTTAACACACAGCCATTCTTTTTGTAAACATAATAAATGTTATATATTACTGTTAGAAAATAAAAACAAATAATTCTGATATAATTATTGCTTGTCACACATGGTAGAAAGAGTTTAATGCCAGATATTTTCAACACAAAAATAAGAGTCACTATCTTTGCCTTATGAACAAGATGCTTATTAGCAGTAAATATACGTTATGTATAGTCTCCACAAGAAATATAAATTCTTAATAACGAAAAGAATTTAGAATATAAACATGTTGGAACAATTACGGTTTAACAACTGAATCGTGAATCATTTAAGGATTTTCGCCCTTTCTATAACCCAACACACAAGATACCAGGAACAGAGCAAAATTCAAACAAAAAAAAAGCAAAGAAAAATAAATTAACAGCATGTTTGACATAGAAAATTGGAAGTGCAGCTGCGAAATGGATCATTAACACCACATGGTTGCCACTGCCATCAAAGCTATGCAAAGTGACATAAACTTTGTTCCACCAAGGCCAACCAAACTCACTGCCCCAGATTTATTCTGATCCTGCTTTGTTTCGCCTTGATCATCCTCAGAAGAATTTTCCTTAGCAGATTTGGGAGCCTTTGCAAGAGATGAAGGAGCCAAAGCTGGAGCCTTACTGGTTGCAAAGAAATCCAGAGGAAGAAGCACCTTGTCGACATGATAAATCCCAAGTTTGTTATCAGAGTATACTACCCCAAGAATGGTGGCATTGACGACCCCAGTTGAAATGTTGACACTGTTACCTAATGCATTCACGTTCAGTGGAAGCCTTACAGGGTCTTTACCAGCCACTGTCTGCACAGGGTTGCTGAGAGAATCAAAGTTTGAGCTTGACACAAACTCTGGCAATATATGGAACTGGACAAGTTCGATTTTCTGGCCTTCGTTGAGGGAGTTGAGGAAGCCAGCTTTGAGGTTTGAAAAGGCAGAATCATCTGGTGCAAGAATGGTTATGCCCCCAGTTTTGGCTTTTATGAGCTGTGAGTTGACGTTGTTGATGATTTCTGTGGTTTTGAGGAGGCGAATGAGGGTTGAAAACATTTTGGCCTTTTTGAGGATTCTGGTGATGTCATCAGGGACAGAGTCAGGGGAGTCTGGAGACTGAGGTAATGTGGGGACTAATGGTTTTGGTGATGGTGCTGCAGCCTTTGGGGTATGGGGAGTTTTTGCTGCTGGGGCTTTTGGAGCTGCTGCAGGTGCTGGTGAAATGGCCAAGGTGGTATACCAAAAGAGTATGAACACTGATAAAGAGAAAAGGGTTGCTTGTTTCATCTTCCAGTTGCCAACTAAAGCCTGTGGATGAGCTTTGATGATTTTGGAAGAATGTGAATGGTTTGGTTAATGATTCTTGCAATCTGTGTCTGATATTTGGGATGTGTGAAGGAGAGGGTTATATAGTGATTAGAGGCAAAGAAATGATAGGTTGGTGAAATGTGATTGAAGTGAAATTTGCTAGTTGTGGAGTATGAGGATATATTTCATCTGTCATGCAGAACAAGGATAATAATGAGTACATATTGTAGTTAGAATGATGAAGCCTTGTTTCTAATTCCTAAAATAAAACTCTTTTAAGACAGGTGAGAGAGGTGTATTAAGTTGACAGGGAGAACATTAAGATGTGAACCATGAATATGTGAACTGAACTATTATGCCTTCATTCATGTCAAATGTCAAATGTTATTGTCAGGATTCATCATATATATACCAAATTGGATGCATGCATATACATTTGAAAATGTAATTTGAAAGGTGGCTTACTAACATATTAGAAAATGATATGCCCAAAATGATGAAGATCTCCGTTTTGGAAATTAAATGGTCCAATCAAAGAATTGCATTCTTTCAGTATCTTTGAATAATTATTCTTATTAAATAATAAATAACTACATTTTTAACATAATAAATGCATTCACTCTTTCATTTTTAAGTAGCTACAATACAAATTGGGATTGTAAAGACTTGCCAAGAAGAAGTGATTGTATTTGCCAAAACAATTACTATATGTTCAAGATCTTGGTCGGTCTTTAAATATATATATATATATATATATATATATATATATGTCATTACTTTTTATGTTTTTATAAGAAAGGAGCATGGTTTTTTGCAGTGAAAAAAGTGGTATAATTGGGATATATTTGAAAATTGATAATTGAATAGTTGATGGAAAAATCGATGGAAAATCTTATAGAATATCCTCCCATATACAAGTATAGAAGAGAATAAGATATTTGAGTTAATACTTTTTGCCGGACCAATTTGTATTTTTTGACGGATCAATTTGTATTTAAAGACTTTTTAATGTAAGTTAAAATATCAAAAGATATTAAAAATAAATAAAAATGTATGGTTGATTAATTTCAATCAATTATAACCACATATTTGACACACATATTCGGGTTAGATTTATAAAAATTGTTTAGTAATGTAAGACACAATTAGTGGAGATTTATTTTATACGAATTAGATTTGATAATTTCATTTGCTTTATTATTATCACGAAAAACCGTGTATCTTTTTTAGATGCTCGTGTAAATAAAATACCTTCTAAAAGAATGTTAAACACTGTCGACGTAAGCAAAATCTTTTTTAATCTTAATTAAATAACCAAATCATATATTAATGAATGAGTTATGTAATACATTAAAGGACATGTAAATTATATTTATTACTTGCTTAAATAGTATTTACACTTTATCAAGAATGTTCTTATACACATAGTTAACCTTCCCATCTCATTACTAAGAAAAGAAAAACAAAATTGCAGAAAGGTTAAGCATCTGATGAAGTAACCTTTTAACAGTTTAGTTTGTAACTTTTCATCCATACATCTTCATTGATGCAACACCTCATTCTCCTTTGCCAGCTATTAACTCATTGTAATCACATTTCAAGATTTTCAAACAAAACCTCTCACCTACCTTTCACTGTCTCCCACTCCCAGACATGTTATATAAAAACCATCTCGACCACCATATCAATTCATCCACTACACATTGCATATACAAATCCTACCATTTCCATTCCTTTCCTATATCTTCCAAACCATTATCATCTAAAAACACCAAAATATGATGAAAAAGCAATGTCTTTTGTCTTTCTCAGCAGCACTGCTAGTTTCATTTTTGTATTCCACCACCACTTTAGCCCAATTATCACCAGCTTCTGCTCCTCTTAAACCAGTTCAACCTACTCCTACTTCACCAGCTGAGACTCCTAAACAGCCATTGGTTCCCTCATTGCCACAGTCACCAAGTGATGCCACTCCTGACACTCCAGCTGTTGACATTGTTGGAATCCTGAGGCAGGCCAAGTCATTCAACATCCTTATCCGTCTCATGAAAACCACCCAATTGATCAACCAACTCAATGCACAGCTCCTCACCACTAAGTCAGGTGGCATCACCATTCTTGCACCTGATGACAGTTCATTCTCTCAACTCAAACCAGGCTTCCTCAATTCTCTTTCTGATGGCCAAAAGCTCGAGCTCTTACAGTTCCATGTTCTGTCAGACTATGTTTCTAGCTCTAACTTTGATACTCTAACCAACCCTGTGAGAACGCTTGCAGGAGCTAAACCTGGAAAAGTGGAACTGAATGTGATAAGTTACGGAGGCAGTGTGAACATCTCAACGGGTGAGGTTAACACCACCATCACTGGCATTGTATACACAGATAAACATCTTGCTATTTACAAGGTGGGTAAGGTGCTTCTTCCTATGGACTTCTTTACAGTGGCCAAGGCACCAGCAAAAGGACCATCTTTGGCACCAGAACCTTCAGCAAAGGCTCCTAAAGCGGATAAGGAGAAGCCACTGTCTCCAGATTCCTCAGAATCATCTGAAATTAATTCCACAAGCGACAACTCAGGCACTGTGAACATCAACTTACGAGGAAAGTGGGTGTCCCTTGTTCTTGGAGGACTTATCCTGCTTGCATTGTCATCATGAACCAAAACAGGATTTGATGAATTTACAAACTGTTGTGAGTCTCTTTTCAGAGACTTTTCTGTTACACTGTGTTACAGTTTATTTTCTTGCTATATATACATGAGCTATCTTGTATCTTGGAAGCGTGCTTTTCATAAATAAAAAAGAAGTTTTTCACAGTTCTTGTATGCATGAAGTTGATATAGTTTTCTTAATTCTGTAATCATAAAAAACTGGGCATCAGGTATAAGATACCTTGTGCCGTTACTTACTACTCAGTTAATGTTTAAGTATGCTATGAGTGACTATTATAGTGGTGAATTAACAAACGGGCCAACGTAGCCATAGATACACAATAGTTAGCGAGTACTTACATATGTACTGTTATTATATTACTATATTACTGTTATTATATTATTAAGAAATGAAGACTTAAAACCGTTTAAATATTTAAAATATCTCTCGGATATATAATAATTCTTCCTAATGATATTATCATATCAAATTATTTTATGGAATGAGTATTTATTAAAAAATACTATTATATAGGATGCTCAATGATAACCTACGTACCCACCAACCTAAAATAGGTTGCATTTCAATAATTCATCTTTTAAATTATTTATTTTTTCTTCTAATTACTAAAGAATTTTATTTTTTAACGTTGAACTATTTTTCTTTCAACAAAATGTTTTTTTTAGAATAGAGTGGAAGAGATTATTCACTTTACATTTTATATTAAGTTTAATGAAGAACATTTTTTTTTATATAAATATTTTAATGTTTTTATTGTAAGTAATAAATACCGAAATTGAAACTTTAATGAATAAAAGAAGATCGTAGCTCATAAAACAACATGAATAAAGCATATGATAGTATTGAATTTCTTGTCTCTATGATTTGGGGAGTTCTCCATTATCTCTTGTATATGTTATGTTTTTGTGAATTTTCTGCAGGTATACCTAAATTCATTTGGGTGGGATGATAAGTGAACTTCAAATGTATACAGATTTCTGAATCGGTTTAATGCAAAATTGATTTCTTTTATTTTGTTTGTGTTCTATATGTTCACAATTAATTTAATGAAGTTTGTGAGAAGCCCCTTTGATTTTTAATATATATTAAAATTATTTTGTTAATAAAATTTGATTGTGAAAATAATATTTAAGCTTTATTTATCACTTTTCCCCCATAAAATAGTTTGTTATTTTTAGCAATTTCTAATTTAAGGATATTAGTTAAAAAATTATAAATAAAAATATTTCATTGGAATACTAAAAATGTTGCAATTTTTAGGATTTTTTAACGCACTAATTACATATTCATTTCAATAAAAAAAATATTTTGACTCCATTATATTAACTAATTCTCTAATAACACTGATTAACAATAACTATTTTGATTATTAAATGATATTTTTGGTTCTTTATTTTACTTATAAATTTCAATTAGTAATTTGTCTTTTAAAAATTCAATTTGATTCTTCATATTTGTGGATAAATTTGTTTATTTTAAAATAATTATAACTTTTTCGTGGCCAAACTTTATTCTTTGGTCGCATTAAAGTAGTATGACGTGAAATCTTAATATATTAGTACACCAAGTTTATGAAAAAAAAAAGTATTTCTTTTAGGATTCAATAACTAAATTTTTTTCTATTAGACTCATGATTAATATGAAAAATATAGAATTCAAATTAATAATAATCGTAGATCTAGTGAAAATAGAATAAAACTATATGGGTCCAACCATGAACTAATTAAAAATTGAAAAATGAATTGTATACTCTCATTTTATTGTTCGGAACTCGATTTCCTCGTAAAATTCAATTCAATTTATGGTAATTTTTGTTTGTCGATTGAGTTTCATAGTTTGTCATGTAGGTTGATCAAATATGACAAATTTCAGGTCAATAATCGGTGGGAAAATGACACATATTGAGAAGATAAAAATGATTTTTGAAAGAGAAATGATCAAACTAAAATCTATAAATAAGATAAAAGGGACCAAAACTTCAATTCAACCTATTATTTTTTATAGTACCCACATTGTGAAAACAGAGTATTGTTTTTTCTATTTAGACCAATTCTTTTAATAGTTTTTTCTTTCTTGTTCCATTATTAAAATTGTAAAGACTAAATAATTGTATTGACAATTAAATTACTTTACTCATTTTCTATTTATTTTGTTAAATTATAAAAGGTTTTGGAAATTAAATGTTTTTTATTATAACTTTACCAATAAAACAAACTTACGAACATTAGGTTGTTCTAGTTTGATTCACAATTGAAAATAAAAGATACCAATTTTAATTAAAAAAATTCTTAATTAACTTAACACACATTGATTATAATAATATTTAATAATTTAAAGTTCATTACACAAAAGAAAAAAAACTTAGTTTAAGCCAAAGAGAGTAAAGACATGCTAAAACCAAAAGTAGCATAAGATAATGACATTATTAACTAACTTACAAGCTTTAAATATTTTGCATGCGTGCCGTACCCTTTTAATGCTTACAATAAATAACCTTTCTCTTTTCCCATGTTTATCAATTTCAACTAACAACTTCTTTTATTTCCACAGCTAATAAAAGGAGTATCTTTCAAACAAGAGGCCAAACAGCAACATGATGCGCAAAAAAGACACAAGAAACCCATGGATGAACCTAACTAGCCAAACATTCATTCTTGACAAACTTGTTTTTTCTGTCTGTCCTGAAAAGCTGTCTGCTTTTAAACTTTATTCCTTTCTTTCCACATTGTTTACAAGACTTTTTCAATTCATTTCTATCTTTCAAGAAAAGTAACTGTGTTGAGATGAGTTCGGAGAATATAAATAAGAGAGTTAATGAAGCTTATAATATTGAAAATGAATTCAAAAATAGTTAATGTAACAAAGTATGAGAGACCCTTAAAAAGGGAACATTCCAAAGACAGAAAATTTATTAAGGATAATGCTGGAAGAATATCCGTAATGTCGATTTACTTTTGAAGAAAACGAAAATAAAAAATAAGTGATCCATAACATGAGGAAATAAATTATAGAAAAAGATGTACATAAGGTGTTCATGAAAAAAGAAAAAGATTATTGAGTTTGAGTATCGCTTCTCTTTCTGGAAAGAAATGCTATAAGTAACAGTGGAATGAGCAGAATCTTTGTTGATTCTTAAGCCCGTTTCACACTTGTTTTGCTTCCAGTACTACAGCAAAACGCAAAGAGGGTATCATTCCTTGTTGCTTTTGTTTGTTCTTTTTGCACTAACAATTCCAGAAGGCAATGAGAGCATCACAGACTCTGTTTCTTTCGCTTTGGTTCTTCTGCATTTATGCCCCTACTTCGTTTTCCGCAAATGTGACTTACGACCATAGAGCATTGGTCATTGATGGCAAGCGCCGAGTTTTGGTCTCTGGTTCTGTCCATTACCCTCGTAGCACTCCAGAGGTTCTCTTCATTACCCTCTTTCTGTGTCTGTGTAATGTTCCATATACACTATTTTTTCCTTTGTTTTTGAAGTTGGAGTCAAAAGGGGTGCTGTTTTTTTGTTGCAGATGTGGCCAGACATCATTCAAAAGTCCAAAGATGGAGGACTTGATGTGATTGAGACTTATGTTTTCTGGAACTTACACGAACCAGTTCAAGGCCAGGTCCTCTTCTTTCTAGTTCTGTTAAGTTATTATTACTATTACCATTCTTGTATAGTTTCTGTTGTTCACTGCTACTTGCATTGCATTGTGTTCATTTTTCAAACTTGCTCAGTAATCAAAACCGAAAATAAGTATATGCAGCTTAGGAAAGTAAATGATGACTGCTTTACATATTTTTCTGAGTTAATAAGAACAATGAGACAGAGGGTATTTCTTAATGTCAATCAGAAGCTTAAATTTGTGAATAAATGAATGATGGAATGTGTGCTTTGGGTTGGCAGTATAATTTTGAAGGTAGGGCAGATTTGGTTAAATTTGTGAAGGCAGTAGCAGCAGCAGGTCTATATGTGCATCTCCGGATTGGTCCATACGCATGTGCTGAATGGAACTACGGGTAAAATATGATCTTTATATGTATTATTTTACAAAGAAGATCATATCTGATCGTGGCCTTTAACTTTTTTGAGCAGCGGTTTCCCTCTTTGGCTACATTTTATACCGGGAATTCAGTTCCGAACTGATAACAAACCATTTGAGGTTATTATTCCTTTCCTTTCTCCTTGTCTCATCTTGCTAAATTTTCTTCCTGCTATCATGTGAAATTGAATTGTTCTCAGGAAGAAATGAAGCGGTTCACCGCTAAAATTGTAGATATGATGAAGCAAGAGAACCTATATATGTCACAGGGAGGACCTATTATTTTGTCTCAGGTTTTTCATAAATTTTACTGAATACATTTTTCTTATCCACATGTCGTAGCGTGATATACAGAGACTTCTGAATTTCTAATAGCCTACTGCCAACTTTTAAATGTGAAAATGCTATGAACAGATTGAAAATGAGTATGGGAACATTGATGCGGATTATGGTCCAGCTGCTAAATCCTACATCAAATGGGCAGCATCAATGGCAACATCTCTTGATACAGGGGTTCCTTGGGTAATGTGCCAACAGCTAGATGCTCCTGATCCAATTGTAAGTTTTCTTCTTTTGACCTTCAACAATTATGCTGAACAGTTTATGTTTTAGCTGTTTTCTAGTGTTATTTAGTTGTTTTATACCGTTGCTTGTTTTCTTGATTCCTGAATTGAGCAATCTTACTATGTTGTTGTCAACAATTATCCTAAACCATTATTAATTTCACATTTTTGTCATATCAACTACTCTCAGATTAACACATGCAATGCATTTTACTGTGACCAATTCCAACCGAATTCTAAGGCAAAACCAAAAATATGGACTGAGGGTTATACTGGATGGTTAGTGTCCTTTTCTGTAAAAATCTTTAGTCATTTGAAAGTAATATTTAAAATATGATCTGACTAATAGTATCTCCATTCACATTCAACTCTAATTTCGTTTTTCTTCTAACCTATCAAAATCTACAAAACTGTAGGTTTCTTGCATTTGGCGATGCTTTACCTCACAGACCTGTGGAAGATCTTGCATTTGCTGTGGCACGCTTTTTTCAACGAGGGGGAACTTTCAACAATTACTATATGGTAATGCAACATTACATGATGTAATTAAGGCTTTTTTAACTTTAAGCTATTCTAGATAATAAGGAAATGAGGTGATGCCACAACTTTTTGGGTTGCTTCCGAAACAGTACCATGGAGGGACAAACTTTGGCCGGGCTTCTGGTGGGCCTTTTGTTGCTAGTAGTTATGATTATGATGCACCAATTGATGAGTATGGTATGGAATTTTTCAACCTTTATTTGTCATATTTATTATCGACTCTGTAGAATTATATAAACTAGTCAACCTTGCTTCCATATACAGCCAACAAGAAAAATAATCAAACTTGTAACATGACAACAAATTCACATTTTATATCTGAACTGCATGATGCAGGAATTATTAGACAGCCTAAGTGGGGCCACCTTAAAGAATTGCATAAGGCCATTAAACTTTGTGAGGAAGCACTCATAGCTACTGATCCAACAATTACATCTCTTGGACCAAATATAGAGGTAAAATGTAGTCCTTTCAAAATTAGGCCACAATTTCTGGATTATTTTAGTGGTCTAAATGTCTCATTTTTCACCTGATTTTGTCAATGTTATAGTTTTCTCTAGTTCCTGCCTCTTTTCCAATACTTGATTTGCATGCATTTTGAAGATTAAGTCTCGTCAATACAAATAAAGTTTGCCTTTTAGTGAACCATCCATAAGCTTAATTGTTGGGTAAAAGGATCATGAATGTTAAACTCCTCAGCATTTAGAATCAGTTATCCCAAGTTCAGTTACATCTCTTAACATATACTATTCAAATCCAGGTTGCAGTTTACAAGACTGGAGCTGTGTGTTCCGCTTTCCTTGCCAACATTGCCACATCTGATGCAAAAGTGACCTTCAATGGAAATTCATATCACCTGCCCGCATGGTCTGTGAGCATCTTACCAGACTGCAAGAATGTAGTGCTTAATACTGCAAAGGTTTGCCTTGTCAGCTTTGAGATCAAAATAGATAGTTCAATTGGAGGAGGTTACTTTCAGAATGCATGTGATTGATCTATCTACAGTTCAGACCTCTTTCATTTTCTAGTGCATGAAGTTGAATAATGAATAGTCATTTATGATTACAGATTAATTCTGCATCTGTGATTTCAAGCTTTAGAACTGAATCTTTAAAAGAAGAGGTTGGCTCGTTGGATGATTCTTACTCGGGATGGAGTTGGATTAGTGAACCTATCGGTATTTCAAAGGCTGATTCATTCTCAAAATTTGGGTTACTGGAGCAAATAAATACAACTGGTGATAGAAGTGATTATCTGTGGTACTCATTAAGGTATATAATATATCTTCTAGGTTGAGAAAGCTTCTTCTGACTTGGAATTTTCTGTCTGACAGTAATGATTTTCATTGTTTTTTTCTGCAGCATTGATTTTGATACTAGTACTCAAGCTGTCCTTCACATTGAATCCCTTGGTCATGCTCTTCGTGCTTTCATAAATGGAAAACTTGCAGGTATATTAAATTTAAATCAATCCTTCTTGTGAGTTCTATATTTTTTTATGCTTCTATATTATTGTTTAAATTCCCTGGTAGTATCTCGCTCCACACACCCTTCTTGAAGTCAAAGCTTCTCGTTTAGAAAATGCTTTAAAATGAGGTAAACTATGTCTAGGTTGGCAAACATTATGTATTCTGGAATCATTACATGACAAATAAGGAACATCCCTGTATCTCTATCTTCCTAATATGTGTGGTTGAAAATCCAAAAACTTCTACACAAGTTTGCATTCTTAAACATTTAAATGTATACTGAATAGATGTAATAACTCATGTTCTGTTGAATAATGTGTCAAGTGTTTAGTGGAAATGTGATGCTTCTTGAAGGGTATATTAAGAGTATTTGGTGGTATTCATGTGACTCTTTTTATGTGTAACTGCTAGGTTAAGGAATTCTAAGAGTTATTTCAGTCTATAAAATACATTTACAAAAAAATTAAAAAATATATACATAAATAGGATTAAAACATAAGTCATTTCAATCTCCAAATTACCTTCCTTTTGTTCTAAATTTTAACTGCACAATTTTGCTTCCTCTGGACTACCTTCAACATTGATGTTCATCAAAGATTTTATGCATTCCTTCAAGCCAAAATCAGAATAATGATACCCAACCAATTATATATCAGCCTTTAAAATTTCCTTTTATGTTTTGATCTCTCAACAACTTATAACCCATGTTTTCCAACATTTACTTCTCTCAATTGTAAAATTTATTATATAAAAACTCATATACCAGCATCTCAATCGATTTCAAGGATGTAGCAAAATGAATTCAAGATTGATTAGAAATAAAGTAAGAACAGTTTCAAGGATGTAGCAAAATATTCAGTTCTTCATTTAAATGGAATATTTCATTATCTATCAACAATGACACTCATCTGTGACATTATGGAGAACTTTTTCAGGGAGTGGAATGGGCAACCATGAGAAAGCTAACGTCAAAGTAGACATCCCCATCACTCTAGTAGCTGGGAAGAATACAATTGATCTCCTGAGTTTAACTGTGGGACTTCAGGTTTGTCTTTTCTTCTTGTAATATATTCATCTGTTAATCCTCCCAATAGTATTTCACTTTATCACCAAAACAGTTCTCATTGCCAAATCAATTAACAAACCTTATGCACATCAGAACTATGGAGCTTTTTTTGACACATGGGGTGCAGGGATCACTGGCCCTGTGATATTAAAAGGTTTGAAAAATGGCAGCTCTCTTGATCTGTCCTCCCATATGTGGACATATCAGGTTAGTCTCATGCTCTCAGCCTAAGTAAAGCCAATTTTTTTTTTCTCATTTTGAGGTTTTGGTTGGACCCATATATAGAATACACTGTCTATAATTTGTGTGAATTCAGATTGGTATTAAAGGTGAAGATTTAGGTCCATCTGGTGGCAGTTCTGGACAGTGGAATTCACAATCTACCCTACCTGTACACCAACCCTTCATTTGGTACAAGGTAATCTTTAATAGAATATATAATCTACCGAAAAGTCTCTTTACTTCACTACAATTTTGTGTTTACATTTGCATATGATATCTCCATAATCACACACTTCTTAGAAAATTAAGGCAATGCTACTGTAGGAAAAATGATTTTGCTGCTGCTAGCTAATGTATTAACTCATTCTATCAGACAAACTTCGTTGCTCCCTCTGGTAGCAATCCAGTTGCAATTGACTTCACGGGGATGGGAAAAGGTGAGGCTTGGGTGAATGGACAGAGCATTGGACGATACTGGCCTACGTATGCCTCTCCAAGTGGTGGTTGTACCGATTCGTGTAATTATAGAGGGTCCTATCAAGCATCCAAATGCCTCCAGAACTGTGGAAAGCCATCACAGACATTGTAAGTGCTACATATTCTGCATGAGAGAAGTTGAAACTTGAAAGTAGCTCTTAATTGTTCAAATAAAGTAAATGCAATCCTGCTAGATACTTATTTGAGTACTAATCCCGCAGATACCATGTACCACGATCATGGTTACGACCTCAAGGCAACACACTAGTATTGTTTGAGGAAAGTGGAGGCAACCCTAAGCAAATCAGTTTTGCTACAAAACAGATAGGAAGCGTGTGTTCTCATGTATCTGAATCTCACCCTCCACCTGTAGACTTATGGAATTCTGATGTAGAATCAGGAAGAAAAGTAGGGCCTGTACTGTTACTGGAGTGCCCTTATCCTAATCAGGTGATCTCTTCCATCAAATTTGCTAGTTTTGGAACACCTCAAGGGACTTGTGGAAACTTCAAACATGGACGCTGCAGCAGCAATAAGGCTCTATCCATTGTGCAGAAGGTGTTATCATGCTTTCTTGTTAAACAAGAAGTTCATATATGTATTTTGTGTTGCTAATTTTATTTTATTTTTTGACTCGGATTATACTTACTCTAAAGAACATCTTCTAACAGGGCTGCATTGGATCAAGCAGTTGTAGAATTGAACTATCAATTAATACGTTCGGAGATCCATGTAAAGGAGTAGCAAAGAGTTTAGCTGTTGAAGCTTCTTGTGCATGAACTTGTTGCTTCACGCCCATTTATTCATTGGACTTGGCTGAATAGCACTCTGCACTTTCCCAAGTCTCTGACACTCATTGAAGATGATTCCTCATTGCCCAATGTAAAAAGGCCTTCTGCTAGTAAACTAGCAAAAACGTATCAAACAAAACAGTGTATTCATAGTTTTATGAAAGAGGAAACTCTAAGTTAAGAATGATCTGTAATAGTCTTATTTTTTACCCACTAGACAAGAAATTGTTCTCATAGATAATTGTGAGGGGCAATAGGGCTATTTCTCGTAAAAGAAGTTGGATTAATTAACATTGAACGTAAAGTTTCCCAAAATAAATTTCATAAGCTTAATTACTCGTTTCTCATCTTGGTGAGAAAGTTAATCTCGGTTTTTTAAAAAAGTTTCAGTTGTATTTAACTTTTGAAAAATTACTTCAATTAGTTTTTTTTAATTACTAAGGAATTGATGGTAAGTCACATGTTAATTTGTGTTTTTTTTTTTAATTTTTTTGCTATTTTTAATTACTTTTTTAAAAAAAAATTGTTATTCATATTCAAATTAAAAACAAATATATTATTTATATAAATTTTATATTAATATTTTTATTAAAAATGACTTTTTTAATACATTATATTATTATATATTATTAGTTTATTTTTTAATTAAAATTAATTGACAATATCAGAAACTTTGACAACAAATTTTTTTTGCAAAACAAAAATTAAAAATTTTAAAAGAAAAACCTGACACAAGACATACTGTTAATGTCAGTGATAATTTTTGTTTAAAAATATCCTAATTAAGACCGTTTTTTTAAAAAAAAATAGAACATAATTAAAACTTTTTTTATAAGCAAAAAGCTTTCCCACCAAAATGAAGATTAAACAACTAATTAAATCTTCTTCATATATATATATATATATATATATATATATATAGATTACTTCATATGACTTCCAACCAAAATATGCATTATGTACAAATGTAGAGTTTTAGGAGTGTAACTTCCACAACATACCAGACCCATTTTATGTTTCATTTGCGTATGTTTCTATTCCTTGAACTGTTTGATCAAGCAGTCTTTCTTTCACCCAATATGTCCTCACAGAAAAAGGAAAACACTCTTTAATTACAATGGCCTAAAAAATCCTATTTATGATTTCGATGGTAGATTGGTGTGGCATTCAATCATTAAAATGCATTATGCCTAATACATCAGTAGATAGTTGATGCAAAACCTCAATATCCCTTTCTAGCTTACAAATGTGTGTAAGCTCACAAATCACAATTTAAAGTTTGAAAACAAAGCCTTCCACCTACCTTTCACGGTCTCCCACTCCCACACTCGCTCTATAAAAACCATCTCCACCATATCATCAATGCATCAAGTTCTCATTCCCAATAAAAATCCTACCACTTGCATTCTTTTCCTCTAGTCTACCCTTGTACCCTTCAATCCCCAAAACTAAAACCACGATGAAAAAGCAACCTGTTTTCTCCTTTCCAGTAGTACTTCTACTTTCCATTTTGTATTTCACCACCACTTTAGCCCAATTATCACCAGCTTCTGCCCCTCTTAAACCAGTTCAAGCGACCCCTACCCCACCAGCTGAGGCTCCTAAACAACCATTGGTTCCCTCATTGCCACAGTCACCAAGTGATGCAACTCCTGACACTGCAGCAGCTGTTGACATTGTTGGAATCCTGAGGCAGGCTAAGTCATTCAACATCCTTATCCGTCTCATGAAAACCACCCAATTGATCAACCAACTCAATGCACAGCTCCTCACCACTAAGGCAGGTGGCATCACCATTCTTGCTCCTGATGACAGTTCCTTCTCTCAACTCAAACCAGGCTTCCTCAACTCTCTTTCTGATGGCCAAAAGCTCGAGCTCTTACAATTCCATGTTCTGTCAGACTATGTGTCTAGCTCCAACTTTGATACTCTAACCAACCCTGTGAGAACGCTTGCAGGAGCTAAACCTGGAAAGGTGGAACTGAATGTGATAAGTTATGGAGGGAGTGTGAACATCTCAACAGGGGAGGTCAACACCACCATCACTGGCATTGTATACACAGATAAGCATCTTGCTATTTATAAGGTAGGAAAAGTGCTTCTTCCTATGGACTTCTTTGTTGTTGCTAAAGCACCTGCAAAGGCACCCTCTTTGGCACCGGAATCTTCGGCAAAGGCTCCAAAAGCGGATAAGGAGAAGTCACTGTCTCCGGATTCCTCAGAATCATCTGAGATTAATTCCACCAATGATACCTCTGGCACTGTGAAAATCAATGTGTATGGAAAGTGGCTGTCCCATGTTCTTGGACTTGTTCTCCTGATTGCACTGTTATCATAAACCAAATAGGTTTTGCGGAATTTACCAGATTTATATGTAGTATATCTTTCATGATGAAGAATGTAATGTTTTGTGATTGCGAGAAAGGAGTGAATGTGGAGAATTTATCAGAGTGATTTTTTCCTCTATTAGTTTAAGTTTTGTGCTTTTAGTTTATTGTTTATTAAATAATGGTTATAAGCTTTGTCATGTATTTTGAAGAACAAACTAATAAAATCTTTGTCCCAACTTAAGCCTCCAATTTTTGTTAAACACTGGTTTTGCATATTAAAGCTAATTTTCCCTTTAATCAACACACATGTCAAAATCAACAATGTCTAATTTTCTTTCTTTACAGGGAAGGATTTATGTCCTCCTTTAAGAAAACCAACAATGTAAACTTTACACGAACCTTGGAAGGAGAAAATTTATTTGCACTGTGGAGACACTAGTAGAAAAATAAGATACTATGACGACCTATTATGACAGATAAAATTTATCCATTATAATAGGTTGATCGATGGCAAAATTGTAATAAAAGTAAGATATATTATGACGTAATTTTATATATCTGTTATAATATGTAACACGGTGGCAAACTTGTAAATAAGTTTAAAACATATTATAACAGACTTATAGATATCCATAACATGAAATGCGGTGTCAAAATTGTAAATAAATTGAAAATGTATTACGACGGAGGTTTTGGCACCTGTCATAATGTGAAATTTTTTTTAATGTATTATCATTGGTTTTTAGAAACCTGAAATAATATCTCTCTCTATCTTATTTTCATTCCTTTTCCTCTAATTTCAGCCCTACTTTCTCTTCCTCCTCTCTTTCTCACTCTCGTTCGAAGTTCGTCATTCAGTCAACCATTCTTCTTTTCTTCTTCACTCTCAGTTCAACACTGTCATTCAACCATTTAGTCTCGTTCATCCTCAATTTGTAATTACTCTCTTCCGTCGTTCATCATTTGCGGTGACGAAGCCATCGAAGTGGAGTTCACCTTCGCCGGTCACCTCCCTTTCGTTGATGTTCCCCTTTCGGAGTTAGGGTTTTTGTTTCGGTGAAGCAGTGATTCGACTAGCTTCAAAGAAACTCCATAAAGGTGGAGGTAAGAGCTAATCTAGGTTTACTCTTTTTTGTTTAACTGAAAGAAGTATAAAATTGCTCTAGAGTGTGTATTTGGTTAGGACGTTCCCCAAGCTTCTCTATTTTTCTTGGTAAGATTCGACTCATTCTTTTCATTTGGTCAAGCTAGATTATCTTCAATAAATACAACTTACAAGTATTGTGTTTGTTTCACGAATTCCTTCTCTTGATTTCTGTACTTATTTATGTAGTGCTCTTTAACATCATGTATTAGAATTATTCCACAATGATAATAAACCATCATCTATCTCGTTTAATATTTTATCTTACACTTTACCAGAGGATTTAAAGCTCTAAAGCAAACTGTGAAGCTCTATTATAGACTTGGAAGGTATAAAGAGATGATGGAAGTCTACAGGGAGATGTTGACTTACATTAAGTCAGCAGTGACTCGTAACTATAGTGAAAAATGCATAAACAGCATTATGGACTATGTCCCAGGTTCAGCTAGCCAGAACTTTGGTCTTCTGCAGGAGTTCTACCAGACAACTCTGAAAGCCCTTGAAGAAGCAAAGAATGAGGTCAATACATTTAGACATTATCTTTGGCTAGTGGTATATTTCATTAATGCAGCCTTATGTTTTTGTTTTTTTTAATGTTATTCATAGAGATTATGGTTTAAAACAAATCTTAAGCTTTGTAAGATCTTCTTTGATATTGGGGAATATGGACGAATGAGTAAGGTAATGCATTATTATTTTGTAAATGATGTAGCCTTTGTCCAACTCAATTCTAATGTTTGTTTACCTATTGGTATCAAGTAGTTGAGTAATTTAATGATTTTGTTGAACACTGTCAGATCTTGAAAGAACTTCACAAATCTTGTCAAAGGGAAGATGGCACGGATGGCCATAAGAAAGGAACCCAACTTTTGGAGGTTTATGCAATAGAAATTCAAATGTACACAGAGACCAAGAACAACAAAAAACTCAAGCATAATTGTCTCTCGTTCGTGACCTTGCCAGTAAATTAGAGAAGGGTTTGGCTGCTACGTCTAAGTTGTCTGAAGAGGTTACCCTTTGTTCTGGTTAAAAGTCAATTATTTTTTACATTGGAGTACATATCTTCCTTTGGAGGGTTTTGCAACCTGATATTGTTATTTTACAGTTCTTGCAATTCAAATAACCAGTGATCATATTCATAATTTTTGAAGAAAGGGATGTTCCTTTTTTAAACAAAGCTTTTTATATGCTGTGAAATTAGGCTAGACTTAGAGAGGCAGCATTTGGAAAAACATGTTCTTTTGAAGAAACTTAGAGATGCACTTGAATCCTTAAAAGGGCGTGTGGCAGGAAGAAATAAGGATGACGTGGAAGAAGCTATTGCTATGGTTAGTTCTTTTTTATTTTTATTTTTAAAAAGGAAGATATCTACTTCGACTTTGTTTCTACCTAATAATACTTTATGCAAGTCATAAAGTAAATATATGCATGTGCTTCATATGGTGGTATTTTAACTTTTTGAACAGTAAGTTGTATGTGCTCCATATGTGTTTAAGGTTGTTTTAAGCAATGTAGTTGTAAGATGTTTCTGTATTTATTTAACATAAACTTTCCTTCTTCTCAATAAAATTCTCAGGAATTGAAGTGATGTGTTGTTGCATGCGATTCTTAAAAGTTTTATGGGTTTTTGTATCAAGCTTAAAGTTATTGATTTTACAGGGGATGTTGCTTTTAGAATCTTGGAGAGCATAAACAAAGTTAAGCTGAGAGGACTTCAAGGTGTTTCTCAAGATACTTTAGAGGCAGAAACTCGGATTTATGTATGTGATATTTACCCTCAGATGTTAAATGTTGGCAGACAGCGTGCCTTGGAGAAGGGTAAATGAGAATGCCTTAAACTATCAATGATTAGTTTAAGCTTTCATAAAGGATTTTGGTTTAATGTATCTTCATTTTCTAGGAATAAATATTTTCTGTTTATTATGTAATAAAATATTATTTTTGAATATTTTATGATAGGTGAACAATGTATGTAGTAAAAGATTATTTTTGAAAGGTATATATTATGATAGGTGAATAATTACTTGTCATAAGATGTTCTACATATCATGATAGGTGAAAGAATCATCGTCATAAAATGCTACATATTATGATAGGTAAAGTCGCTATATTATGACGGATAAGTGAAAATCTATCATAATACACTAGACCTATTATGATAGGTGACAGAAAGTCCGTCATAATACTCTGGACCTTTTATGATGGACTTTTCTGTCCGTCATAAAATGCACAGGACCTATTATGATGCCCAGAACTATGATGCCAAGTTATTCGTCATAATAGGTCATTTTTACCCGTCATAAAAAGCAATTTTTCCACTAGTGAGAAATAAGTTCAATGATAGTGTGAATTCTTATTTATCTTTACTTCAGTTGTCTTGCAACAGTGTTGCTTAGCTTTGAGAGTAAAAGTACTTTTGAGTTTCCAACTTCCAAACATGCACAGTTGGAAATCTAAGGTGAAAAAATACCAGGTAGATTTTCACCAATGAAACTTCACACCACACATAACACGGATCCTTCTAACTTGTATAATATGAGATTTCACATTCACACTTAAACACGTTTATAATATTATGTTTACGACGCGACATTGGTTAGAGAACTGAATTTACAATCCCAACATAAGCTTAACCTATACGACAAAGGAAAATTAAACATTAAACCGAAATATATGAATGTTTGGAACATATTTTTCTATTTTGACGAGGCTTCAAGCTCTGTTCCAAGCAATGTAGACCAAATTACATGATTTACATTTTTAGTTTTTTATATCATACAGTGAAAGAGAGTGTGGCAGATCTCACCATCTCACCTAATACAAGTTCTCTGCACAATCAAACACCTGTCAGTGATCAAGACATGAGTATCAATTTTTATTGATGTAAATGCTCAACTAGTACACTGTCGCCATGGTGCTTTCAGGTGAGATTTTCATAGATCCATCCATGCATCCAAATCCAACTGATGTATGGTGACAACCTATGAATTATGACGTGAAAGTAAAATAGTTGCAGATGTTCACATACCAGCCAATACTTCTTTTTTCTTCCACTTCTCAATTTCAACTCAGCATCCTCGATCTCTCACCACCAATCCTGCTTGATGCACCAACTTTCTATGATAGGTAACTGAAAATTGTTTACAGAGCAAAGCTTAACCTTTCTGTGTTAGAAAAATGAGATTTTTACTTTCTAGAAAGTGGTGATACTAACAAAAATATGGATGATGACAGTGGTATTCCGGTGGAGGCTTCTGGTGGTTGCATGAACTTCAACAGCGTACTTGTAAAGTGAATGTTTTTTGTTGTTGGGGTTGCTTTCATGGGTGGAGCCATGACTTGACATGATATGCATGTCGAGGGCAAGAAGAAAATGTTGGTCTATTTATATTTATCTTATTGTAGTGTATGTGGTTTTGTGTGCATTTATATATGCATAGTTTTTTCTTTGAATATTCTATTGCATAAGAGTAAAGACCATAACTTCTTTTCATCTTTTTTTCACTGGTAAGCATTAGTTAAAAAATTAAAATGATTATTGAAAATATGATTAGAGAACACATTAAAGAGTATTAAAGAGGACACTTTTACACAGTCCAATATTTTTTTTTTCTTTACAGGTGCTTAAGCATAGTTATTATTAAATTCTTTATTTAGTACCTTTTACTTTGAATATTTAGTGTAATACAAGAGAAATGATACAATATAGTCTATCTAGATTTGTTATGAATAATTTTTTTATTAAAAACTCAAATTCTCATTGAGGTTCTTGAGTTTCTACTGGGGTTCCTATTATTTTAAAACAATCAATAATTAATTATATAAACTTGAATACAAAAGATTAATCGTTAGTGTGTGACAGAGTTACTTGGTAAGTTTTCCAATAACAATCCATGACAGTTGGGATATCCCTCCACAGCTATCAAATTTCACCAACCTATCATTTCCTTACCCTCTAATCTCTGCTTTATATAACCCTCTCCTTCACACATCCCAAATATCAGACACAGATTGCAAGAATCATTAATTCAAATCATTCACATTCTCCCATAATCATCAAAGCTCATCCACAGGTTTTAGTTGGCAACTGAGAGATGAAACAAGCAACCCTTTTCTCCTTATCACTGTTCCTACTCTTTTGCTCTACCACCTTGGGCATTTCACCAGCACCTGCAGCAGCTCCAAAAGCCCCAACAGCAAAAACTCCCCATACCCCAAAGGCTGCAGCACCATCACCAAAACCATTAGTCCCCACATTACCTCAGTCTCCAGACTCCCCTGACTCAGTCCCTGATGACATCACCAGAATCCTCAAAAAGGCCAAAATGTTCTCAACCCTCATTCGCCTCCTCAAAACCACAGAAATCATCAACAACGTCAACTCACAGCTCATAACAGCCAAGACTGGGGGCATAACCATTCTTGCACCAGATGATTCTGCCTTTTCAAACCTCAAAGCTGGCTTCCTCAACTCCCTCAACGAAGGCCAGAAAATCGAACTTGTCCAGTTTCACATATTGCCAGAGTTTGTCTCAAGCTCAAACTTTGATTCTCTGAGCAACCCTGTGCAGACAGTGGCAGGTAAAGACCCTGTAAGGCTTCCACTGAATGTGAATGCATTAGGTAACAGTGTCAACATTTCAACTGGGGTCGTCAATGCCACCATTCTTGGGGTAGTATACTCTGATAACAAACTTGGGATTTATCACGTCGATAAGGTGCTTCTTCCTCTAGATTTCTTTGCAACCAGTAAGGCTCCAGCCTTGGCTCCTTCATCTCTTGCAAAGGCTCCCAAAGCTGCCAAGGAAAATTCTTCTGAGGATGATCAAGGCGAAACAAAGCAAGATCAGAATAAATCTGGGGCAGTGAGTTTGGTCGGCCATGGTGGAACAAAGTTTATGTCACTTGGCATAGCTTTGATGGCAGTGGCAACCATGTGGGGTTAATCCATTTCGCAGCTGCACTGCCCTTTTTATACGTCAAACACATCGTTAATTTATTTCTCTTTACTTTTTCATTAAAACTTTGCTGTCTTTTTCTGGTTTCTCGTGTATTGGTGTAATGGAAAGGGCAAGAATCCTTCAATTGTTCACATTTCAGCTGTTGCTGTTAAACCATAATCATTCCTAAATTTTTCGTTATGCATCAAATTACTACACTCTTACCTTGTTCAGATTAAGCAAAGAATGAACAGCAAAAGAACTACTCTTTATCTTTGTGCAAATGTGTAGGCGTATAAAGAAACTACTGGAAATAATCATTCTATCTTTTATTAACTAATGTATTGTTTTAAGCAGACTAATTGCGAACTTCCTATATTAGAAAGTCATTGGAGAACATAAACTTTGGTTATTCATGTACCCTTAACAAATGTTGGCCATTTGGTCTTGGCACATCTTCGGATTTTTGAGTCTATTTCTAGTTTTCTTCTTTCTATTCCTTTGTTAGTTGATGTTTATAATGTGACTTTCCTTATAGTTTTTAGGCCTTCAGACCATCCCTTTCAGAAACAAAATAAACATAACAAAAGATTAGATTCTCTTAAATTAAAATTTGTACTGAGTCTGGTGTCTAAGATCACTATTGAAAAGGTAAATTATGTATCATACTGTAAATATTCCTAGCTTAATTCATATTTGAAAGAAAAAGAAATAAACTTTCTTGGGTTACGACTCACAAAGTGAGAGAAGCAATAACATCTATTATATTTAACATGAGTGCATCTACACCTAAATAGGAGAACTTTATATCAGAAGAATGTGATATCTCCCTTTTGTGTGAAACAAAATTGTAAAAAATATCTTTATATTATTAGAAAACAGGGTGAAAGAACAAACTCTTAAACTTGGAATTTCAAGCTTGATTTTATCTTTGAAGCACGAACTGAATCTTGAAAAGTTTGAGTAAAGAAAACAAAATTAAAACCTCCTTGAAGTATTTTCATCAACATGCATCAGAAACAATTTTTTTGGTAATATGGTAAAAAGAAAAAACTATCTTCTCCAGATCAATTATAGAAGTGCAAAATCCCAAAAGAGTTACATGAATGATTTTTTGTACAATTCTAGAATGGATTTGTATCGTTAACTTCTGTCTCATTCTTGTAACTAAATGTCATCATCTTACGAATATACAAAACAATTGCAACAGCTCCTTGCTGTTTTTCCAGTTTTTCTCTGCACAATTCCGTTCGCTTTCTCCAACTACATTGTTTTTACAAAAGATGCCATAACTTGTGCATCACAATAGCTATTTCTTTCACCCTATTTTCCTTGCAAAAAAATTGCTCTGTTTGATAACAGAGGTTCCAGCAAAAAAACTAAAATTGATTGTGATGGGAGATCAGTGTGTGGCCTTCAATCATGAAAAAACAACACTCCATCCATATATCATTGTTGATGCAACACCTCAATATCATTGCCAGCTAGCAAGAGTGTATGCTCAAAAATCGCAATTTAAGGTTTTAAAACAAACTCTCTCAGCTACCTATCATTGTCTCCCACTCCCAAACATTCTCTATAAAAACCACCTCCACCATATCAACAATGCATCAACAGCTCATTCTAATTACAATTCCTATCATTTGTACTCCTTTCCAACTTCATCCAACCTTCATTAAACAAAACCAAAATGATGAAAGAACAATATGTCTTGTCCTTCTCACTAGCACTTCTACTTTCATTTTTGTATTCCACTACCACTTTAGCCCAATTTTCACCAGCTTCTGCCCCTCTTAAACCAGTTCAACCTACTCCTACTCCACCAGCTGAGGCTCCTAAACAGCCATTGGTTCCCTCATTGCCACAGTCACCAAGTGATGCCACTCCCGACACTCCAGCTGTTGACATTGTTGGAATCCTGAGGCAGGCTAAGTCATTCAACATCCTTATCCGCCTCATGAAAACCACCCAATTGATCAACCAACTCAATGCACAGCTCCTCACCACTAAGTCAGGTGGCATCACCATTCTTGCACCTGATGATAGTTCCTTCTCTCAACTCAAACCAGGCTTCCTCAACTCTCTTTCTGATGGCCAAAAGCTCGAGCTCTTACAGTTCCATGTTCTGTCAGACTATGTATCTAGCTCCAACTTTGATACTCTAACCAACCCTGTGAGAACACTTGCAGGAGCTAAACCTGGAAAGGTGGAACTGAACGTGATAAGTTACGGTGGGAGTGTGAACATCTCAACGGGTGAGGTTAATACCACCATCACTGGCATTGTATACACAGATAAACATCTTGCTATTTACAAGGTGGGTAAGGTACTTCTTCCTATGGACTTCTTTGCTGTTGCTAAGGCACCTGCAAAGGCACCCTCTTTGGCTCCAGAACCATCAGCAAAGGCTCCTAAAGCAGATAAGGAGAAGTCAATTTCACCAGACTCTTCAGATTCATCCGAGACTAGTTCCACAAAAGAGAATTCTGGAACTACGAAAATCCACATGCATGGAAAGTGGGTTTTCCTTGTTCTTGGACTAGTTCTTGTGACTGCATTGTCTTCGTAGACAAGAACTGGGTGTGTGCTTACCAAAATCGAAACCATTACTTACCATGCAGTTAATAATTAAGAGTGTTTGATTGAGATAAAGAGTACTATATTGGTGAGTTTATCAGAGTGGAGTAAGGGATGTGTAATTTGACCGATTGTTGTATCCCTCTATATATTTAAGGGTTTTTCTTGACCTATGGTTCCTTCAAACAATTTTCAACCTTTATTGTGTTTTATCAAGAAGAAATGAATGGAAACTACACCCCATTTTTACTAATTTAAATCTCCAATTTGGTAAGCATACTACAGAAGTTACACAATGACTAGATATAATGTTTGTAACCAAAGGATGTGGAAAAAGAATAATTTTGTGCATAATATAAGCAAATAGTGATTGAACTGCAGTAAAGAAAAATACACCTTTTTCCCAAAGAAATTGATTTCTTCTTTTCTCGGTAAACTTTAGATTAAGCTCTGCCATCTGTTAGCCATTGCCTGAAGTTGCTGGAAAATAATAGTCATGTCATTAACGAGCTAAAAGGAACCGCACCACCAAATTATGATTTGTTAAGAATTGATTAACATGATATTAAGAATTGTTGGGATAAACTTAAATTTTAGAGATTTATTATTTTATTAGTTTTGGGTTTAATAATATTTGGTTTGATTTGATAGAGATAAAATAAGAATGGGTAGTTATGATTTTCTGTTTATCTGAGTAGAATATTATTTTATGATAGAATAAACAAATTTTATTTTTGTTAAACCCAACAGTGGTATAGAGCCGATAGTTTGTCTTGGTGACCGACTCAAACGAGTATAATGATCCCTATACCGAAAGTCTTCCTGGCAAAGGGGTGGTTGTGGTTGGTTGAGAATGCTTCTGCTGGGTTGAGAATGGTTGGTAGAGAGAAAAAGGAGAAAAATGGGGGAAGTCAAATACCCAGAAAGAAAAGATAGAGCGGGAAGAGTCTGAGTGTCCGAAAAAGAGAATATAGAAAGAAAGGAGAGAGAGAGAAAAAGAGAATAGAAAGAAAGAAGAAAGAGAGAGTAAGAGATGGCTAATCTTGCAAATAGTGTTTTCCTGATTCAATTGGCAAAGAGAGTCAACTATGGTAATTGGAGTGCGCTGAAAAAGATGCACTATGGTAATTGGAGTGCGGTGAAAAAAGACGCACTATGAAGACGCGTACAAGGGACAACTGTGTTAAGCAAGATTGGTTTCAAACTTGAAGGGGAGAAGTTCGGAACACTCAAGGCCGTAGACGATCCTGAAAGCAGATTTCGAGAAGAATGAAGAGAGAAGAATGTGAAGAATTTAAGTTTATGGGGGAGTTTGTTGGGATAAACTTAAATCTTAAAGATTTATTATTTTATTAGTTTTGGGTCTAGTAATATTTGGTTTGATTTGATAGAGATAAAATATGGATGGGTAGTTATGATTTTCTGTTTATCTAGGTAGAATATTATTTTATGATAGAATAAACAGATTTTATTTTTAAGTGAGTTGATATTTTATTGTCAGTATTTATTATTTGTACTTGGTCCAAGGCCCGATTTGCACCTATTTAAAAATTGCCAAAGTTTAATGAAAATCACCCACAATGGATTGAAGAGTAAAATTATTTCTGTGGGTCACCGTTTTTAATAACTCCTCCTTGTTAAACCTGACACCTTTTAAGCTCGTAGGAGTTTTACTATTCTCAGCTATTCCTCTCATTGCCGTGAAAGCCATAGCTAATAGTCTGCTAGGAGAGTCGCTTTAGAGGAAAATGGAGGAGGAGAAGAAATGTGCAGAAAAAAAACTCGTCTAAATTCAAGGCATTAGCTGACAAGCCCCGAAAGGAGAGGTAATCCTCGGTAAGCAACTGTATCCATCGTGAGTGTTTCCACTGTAACCACAACTCACTTGAAAATTATGTATTTTTGTAAAGAAAATCCTGGGAACAATTTTTTTCTTTTGTGAGTTGTGATGACTAATTAGTGTCATTAATTCAAAATATGAGAGATAAATCATAACGATGTTAGGAATTCAATGCGATTTGGATTAAAATGAATATATAAGTATAAGGACCCATACATTCATTCTCTTAATATTTTGGGTAAAAGTCGTGTCAGTATTTGTAAGGGCTTGTTTATGATTAATACTGAATCTCCATGGTGTCTCATTTTATAAAACTTAACAATATCCCTGGTGTCTCCCTTTAAAAAAACTTAACATGACATTGGAGCCGATTGTGACAGTTTGAACGAGGATAGTATAAAGTAGGTGAAGAATCATAAAATTTAATGGTTCTTTGTATCAAAAGTCTCGCATTTCAGAAAAGCTTATCCTATTGTAAAATGGCGATACAAAGAAATGGTCACCATTAAGATACTCGTGTACAAAGAAATGGTCACCACTAAGATACTCGTGCTTGAGAGGGAGGTGTTCTTATGTTGAGAGACTCATATTTGAGGGAGAGATAGTTAGGAATTTAAGGTGAGCTGAAAGTTTCACATTGAGTAAAAATGAGTAAGATGAACAATATATAAGTAGAAAGACCCATTATTTTAAGATTTTGGGTTGAAAGGGTTGTTTTGGTCTCTTATATGAGTTTGTTCATCATTCATTAGTACCAAATTGTATTTAAGTTGGCCTTGATTCCTAAGTGATATGGAATTATTTGGTATATCAGAACAAACCCTTAGTTAAGGGCAAAGGGAACAAGAGTTTGTCTTTGAAACCACTTTTTTTATTCCTATAGACAACATGAATCTTCTGACCTAAGTTTGTTGAGATTTTTTGTTAAGGTCAATTAACTTGCTTTGGAGCTTGAAACTCCATCATGACTTTCTTCTTTAAAAGGTGTCTTGAAGGGTTAAGGAGGAAAAATGTATTTAAATTATCTTCATCTCAATTCTAAAGTGATGTGAGACTATGAGGTGTACTGAAACAAAAAGGTTTGTAATGTTGATTAGAGAGAGGTTAGAGTCTTTTGAAAATTGCGAAGAACAAAACACATTCCCACCATGTGATCCAAACCCTTAGCAATGTTTTTTAGTTTTAAAACCATTTTCAGAAACTGATAGACTTCTTTGGTCAAGAAGTCTATCTTTCTCTCAAAACAGGACACACCCACACAAAATACTGGACAACAACAATACTGAATATTATTATGATGAACAAGAATACAAATGTACAACACCCAACTTTCAAGGGAGTACTCTTCCTCCACAGGAACAAGCTCCTGTCAAATACACTGAATATCAAAAGCTCCCATCTACCAGACCCTCCTTGCCTTCTTATAAAGGCAACCCACTTCTAACTACCCAACAACAATTAATTCCCAAACTGTTTTCTCTATCCTACACTTATTACCCATTATAACCTATCATATTATATCCTATCAGAAACAAATTTCAAAACTAATTGTTGAATAACAACTAATTGTTGACCTTAAGTCCGTTTAAATAGTATCGTTAGAGTCAATTATCACATCTAAGGTATTGTCTGTTTTGAAACTTAGAGCCTCGTTATGTTTTTGTGCTTTAAGTGTGTCTTTAAGAGTGAAAGGAGAAATGTGTATTTAAATTGTTATTTACCTTGACTCTTAAGACATGTGGAACTACTGGACAACCGTAGCACGAAAGTTGTCGAAACCACTTTTTTTATTTTTCTTAATTGAGGGCTAAGGGAATAAGGGTTCATTTTCATAATCACTTTTCCATTCCTATAGGGAACAAAGATTTATCTTTGAAACCTCTTTTCTTTTCCCACAGACGGTGCCAATGTTCTGATACCTTATCTATTGAGATGACATTATTTGGATCAATAATTGCATTTGAGGTATTGTTTACTTTGAAGCTTGGATTTTCATTGCAGCTTTTGTCCTTAAAAAGTATCTTAAAGGATTAAAGGAGTAAGGTGTGTACAAATTGTCTTTAACCTCAACTTCTAAGCAATCCCACATAAGGTACTTATGTTCCAACCTTAACTTCATTAAAATAACATCGTTAGAATTAAATAAACTCTTAGGTGACATGAGACTATTGGACCTATTATAACCAACCCCCAACTAAAAACAATTTTTTTTTAAAAAGGTGAGAAGTAAATCAACCATACCGAAAGAGAGCTATATTTTGATTTAGTTCTATCAACGAGTATAGAGCTATCTTGATCTAGAGGAAGCAATACATATTTTAGCCAAGCAATGAGGTGAGATTAGATTTCATGGATAGAAGGTTATAACCTTGGAAGGGAGAAGACATGAGAAACATTAGAAAGGGAATTGTGGTTCCAACAATCTTGTAATGTGATGCAAGAAGAAAGAATGATCAAGACTGGAGACATTCTTCAAAATTTGACCTTACCTTTGGCAAAGGTACAATTGGAAGGAGTGCATTAGACAGGTTAGAAAATGGAGGATAGGGAGATAGGGGTAGAGATAGATAGGAGACCTCACTCAAGAGGAAATTAGAAATTCCTTTGTCCATTGGAATTGATTTCAATGATTATGTTAACTGGGTTGAGATATAGTGTTTTATGTGGTGGGATACTTGAGTTCAAAACCAATCTTGGATGATGTTTAGGAACATTCTAATTAGACATTTTCAATCATCCATAACCATAATCCTTACAATATGTTGTTGGATCTTAAGAAAGAAGGTTTAGTGCAAGAATATTGGGAGCTTGAAAAGGCTCAAGGAGTAGGTGAAAGCAAAATTGAACATGTGAGCAGTTGGATTACTAAGTGAAAAACAATTTCTTTCCTAACAATTAAGTTGGGTGAAGAACCTAGAGAGATTTAGCACTAAATAAGTGATGAATACACCTATCAGAGACTATGACATCACTTTCACTTCAAAATCTTGAGTCAATGAGTTTGTGTGTCTTTTCTCCTTACGTGTGGTCAGAATTGGCAAAAGGTAGTGAAGGACTTTGAGGACCATCTCTTGCCATTTGCAATAGTTAAGTTCTCAATGGAGTCTTAGGATCTTGTTAGACTTTGATGCTCTGTTATGGGGTTAATAGTATAGTAAAAATTGAGCACGAGAAGAGATTGGAAGCACTTGCTTGTGTTTTTCCAGGATGGGTAAAGCTATTATGGGCTGCAAGGTGGGGATTGACTTGATCATCAGGCTTGAACTAATTGGGACCTCAAGGACAAGGTGAATATTTAGGGGAAGGAAGGAGTAGCTAGGTTACAATAGGTTAGTCATTAACCCGTTTTTAGTTATATCTTATGATAGTGAGTTAGTTCTGTAGATAGTTTGAAGAAGGCATGTTGTCTATAAAAAAGAAAAAGGGGGATCCTATCCTTTGTGAAAGGTTTCTAATCAGAGACTAGGGAATGGGGAGAGGTAAGGATCTCTTAAATACCTTGAGCACTAATTTAATTAATCTCTTGCTCTGTTATCCGAGCGGTTGTAATAGAGAATACATAAGAGAAAAGAGAGTTTCAAATTATCAATTCATTGCTTGATTCCGACTGACGCTTGTGTGTCCAATTTTAAGCTAATTTCGTTAAACATTCATTACTATATTGAAATAATTTTCAGCTGTTGGTATGGAGAAGATCGACCTGGTTGGCTTGGTCCTATATCTTATGAATACCCATCATATCTTACTGGACTTGCTTGGGGATTATGGCTTTGACATTGCGGGGATAGGCAAGGATCCTCTGGCGCTGCACAAATACTTCAAGTATGTTATATTTAATATTTTAATGGAAGCCATGATGCATGTCATGTATGGTAATTTTTCATATGATAAAAAGTTTGAATTTTTTATTTACTTATATAGAAAATAAAAAATATTAATTATTATGGTATTCTTTGGACAATAATTTTCTGTTTCTTTTAAATAGTATCAATAATATGAAGTGTCTGTCTTCAAAATTAACAGAAAAATATTATATAAAACATAATTGTTTATTAATGATGTTATATTGTGTGAAGCTCTATATATGATCATTTTTTCTCTTTTATCAATAAGTTTTGAGATATTGCATGCGCGGTGCTATGCTTGCATTTATCGAAGCTCTGATTCCAGAAAGATTATTGGGAGCCTTTCACTTTGTGGAACCTGTTTGGTGGCGTGTTGTTTATTCAAAGCTCAAGGTTAGGATGTCTTGTTTTTTGGACCATATTTGTACAATCTTGCTTGTTATTTTTTTAGATTTTATCATTTAGAAGTTTGTCCTATTGATTGATTGGAAATGTCTATACAATTTGTTCTCTCTCAAATATTAGGGTAGATGTTATAACCCCTTTGTTAGATTAGGGTTTTTTTTAACTCTTTCAATTTTCCGTTAATGGAGTTATAGCAAATCTATTGTAATTTTGGGTTATAAAAACCCTTTCTTTCAATAATAAAGTAAGCAGAATGATTCAGAAACTTTGTATTGAGAAGTGTGTAGTGTTACCTGAGTCCAACAATAATAGTCGTGAGTTATTGTGTCAATGCATTACTGTGAGGAAAGGAACCGGTGAAAAATATTGATAGACTAGTCTGGAGACACGTGAAGAGGTGGAAAAGGTGAAAGGTTGTCGCTAGAAGAGGTGGCAAGAAGAGAATGACGTTAGATGCTTACTAAAAAGGATTTACAGAACGGGGTAGATATATAAAAAATAGATTATCAGATATGTCAGTATCTCAAGACATTACACAACAAAAATTCACACTGTAACAACAAAGAGTTGAAGTCCTAGTTTCCTCTTTAGCTGTGTTGCATTTTGGTCATCAAGATCCAGAACCTTCAAATATTCTTGCTTCAGTTCTTGGATGTGCACAACTTCAATTTCCATTCTTTTGTGGAACGAATTACATGGAATGGAGGACCAAAGTTGAATGACTTTCCGAACTCGAAGGTACTCTCCCTATTAGGCAACACGCTCGTTTGATGATGGGGCCTTTCGATGATCAGTGGCTGACTTGTCAAGTTGGAATTACAAAAGTCCGTCAGGTTGAATTCAAGAACACTAACTAACCCTAACCATAGTTAATGATTAACTAACTCTTGTTAACTAATAAGGTTACTTAACCGTGATTAACTAAATCTTGTTAACTAATAAAGGTTAGTTAACCTTAATTAACAAACTCTAGTTAACAAATAAGGTCAATGAACTAACCGCGGTTAACTAACCACGATTAACTAACCGTGATTAACTAACCGTGATTAACTAACCGCGATTAACTAACCGCGGTTAACTAACCGTGGTTAACTAACTGCGGTTAACTAATCGCGGTTAACTAACCGCGCTTCACTAACCGCGGTTAACTAAACGAGGTTAACTAACCGCGGTTAACTAAGTATGGTTGACTAACTGCGGTTAACTAAGTATGGTCGACTAACTGCGGTTAACTAACCGCGGTTAACTAACTCCGGTTAACTAACCGCGGTTAACTAAGTATGG